>CM042242.1:22816984-24016984 GCA_023566225.1 Romanogobio albipinnatus
AAAAACATAATTAATGCTTAATGTTTTACTACAGCCAGTTTGACTTCCCTTTCCGTTTGTGTTGTTGTTTTTTATGTGCATTTGAGTAGTCTGCTTTACAGACAGCCAATTCTGACACATTTTCACCTCTGTAACTGAACTGGGAACAGGAGAGTTCACAAAATACTTGGTCCCTCTAGTGGTTAGGTCTGGAAATGTAGGCTATTAGTTCTTAAAGGTCCCATGGCATGAAATTTTCATTTCTTAACATTAATATGAGTTCCCCTAGCCTGTATATGGTCCCCAAGTGGCTAGACATTTCGATAGGTGTAAACCGAGTTCTGGGTGTCCTGTTCTGCCTTTGAGAAAATGAGAGTTCAGAGGAGCCGATCTGGAATCTTCCCTGTATGTCGTCATACGGGGAACGGTTACCTCCACTTCCTCTGCTTTGCCCGCCCAGAGAATTTGGAGAAAATGAATTCCGTTTATCAGTTGTGACGTCAACACAGGCTTTACAAACAGACTTTTACCATATGGATTCGACAGCACCGCCACAAACAGTGAGTAACAGTGTTCATTAATGCCTGATCTGTGATCAGTGATTTCTGATGTGTAGCTAATCATTCAAGTTCACGCAGACTTTCTATCTAAATCGTTTAATACTGTAAGTCCCGCCGCTGGCCGTCTTGATGCCCTAAGCGTAATGCATCAGTGAATCAAGCCAGTGACTAAAACAATCAACTTCACATGGTTTCTGTTAGTAGCATGAAACAAATCTGTTATTTCAATTTTGATTAGATGCTAGATTAGCGATCAAAGAACACTCTCTTTATAATGTTCGGATCTGTCTCTCACACATCGCGAGTGTATCTGCACACTTGCCCAAACTGCCGTCATAATGAATGACACTGTTATACTGCACAAAGCTCTTACTGTATTCATGTCGACGTCGTGTTTGCTGTTAGTTGTGGTGAAAGCATTTTGTGAGAGAAATAGCGTTGCAATGACAAGATCACTGCATTCACGCGATCAACAGACTGCATGTGTAGCTACTCAATGCTCATCACTGCAGCTTTTCATGTGATGGGAAAAGATAAAAAAATAATACTATAATCAACACTTTGACGATTCGTTCATCTCGACGGCTGTGATTGTAAAAAAAAAAGTAGTAAAAGTATTCGAGAGGGTTCACATGTTACAAAGTTCGTAGAATAACGAGGAAGAAGACAGGGTCGTGTGACTCCGACTCGTGTTTATTCAGAGCTCTCAGATACAAACAAAATAAACTCACGCTCACAACGCTCTCAACAACTCGGTATAATAAATCTTTCTGAGCTATCTTTCTCCAGCTCTAAGGTCTCTCTGGTCCACATGCAGTCCGTCTCTCTCTCTGGCAGACCTCGCTAAACCACCTCCCCTCCGCCACGAGATCTAATACTCATTTCAAATGCAAAGATGTCAGACAATCACAGCACTGGCCGTTTTCACTGAAGTCTCACATCAGACACGCCCCTTGAAACAGAGCCAGAGGGCTAATATCAGTATAGAACAAATGCTTTTTATTTCTAAATTATGAATTTTTTTTAATGTAAAAACCATACTAACAATATAAGTACACCTCAGGAAACATTATAAAATAATTAAAACAATCAATGCCATGGGACCTTTAACGCACAGTATTGCATACTGCTTCTTTATTCCATCCACATATTCCTCAAAAATGCAATTTTATATAATTATAGTGACATATTTTTGTATGTTATTAAGTATTATTAATCTGTTGTAAATTTGAGTATTAATCGTCATTAATTTTCTTTGAGTCATTAATTAAGTGAAGCACACTGCAAGGCCTTGCATTTTGTGTTAAATGAAACATATAAAGTAAAGGAAAAATGCTGATAGAGATGCATAACATTGTCTGAGAAATTCTTTAAGGCTTTGAAAGCACTGTAGATCTCAGTGCATGCTGATGATTTATACAAAGTAAGCATCTCTTTAGAACTGAAGTACAGCCTGAGCCTGTTCAGCAGCAGTTCTATTACAAAGAGACTTATTGCCTCATTGTGATGCTTCTGACTTGCAGACTGCAGAGGTGAATGATCATTGACTTGCATCAGTGGGTTTAGATGAAGGCTTACGGATGCAGTGGCTGTACTTTATAAAAAATGCCAGGGCAGGTACTTGAACTTAGCAGGCGGCTACTAGTAACTAGTGAAGCGAGGCAAAGATGGTGTGAAGTGCCCTTAGGTTGATTGAAGATCAGGTGTCACATTCTGGATCATTAGTAGTTTAATTGTGCATGCAGGAAAGTTAACCAAGGACAAGCCACCATGTAATGACATGTTGTGCTTTATTATATTATTTTATAATCTTAACTGTATAAATTAAATAAAGATGAATCATTATTGAAGTTACAAAAGCTATTCAGTCAAGAGCAGCGAGTGATATCTTTGTCATTTGTTGTTTGATTAACATTAAAAACACAGACAGCAGGAAAATGCTTCTTTCCTTTTAAGAAATAATGCACGGAAAGTGTACATACTACACATGAACTTCACTTTCTTTCTCCACTGTTTACGTTTTACTTAAAGGACAACTCTGGTGAAAAAAGAACCTAGGGGTAATTAACACATGGTTACCAGGTAGAACGTTCGAATTTAAAGAGTTGTATCTCTAAAAACAGATTAGCTTATAACGCTAGTAAATGGGGCATATCGAGCCACGAACGCTGTGCTAAGCTGAACTTAATTCCTATCGACCAGCTCACTTAGCACAGCGTTCGTGGCTCGACTCGTCGAGACTGTTTTCCAACATGGCTCCTGTCTGTATACGCGGAATGTACTGTCTTTATAAAGTATCTTCTTATTAAACTGTTTGTACACTTACAAGTTCTCAATGCTTCGGTTTGCATGTAGGGACCCTCATTATGCTACCGTGTTAGTGTGAGGCTATTTTGAGCCTTGTTAGTGGTATTAACTAGCGATTTAATTTGACTTATTTTGTGCTCCATATACTAGCGTTATAAGCTAATCTGTTTTTATAGATAAAACTCTTACATTTGATTTTCATGAAAACGCATCCCAGAGAATGATATACTCGGTAACCATGTGTTAATTATCCCTAGGTAAATTTTTCACCGGAGTTGTCCTTTAAGACATAATCAACTGTTTGCTAGGACATACTCACCTTTTTTTAATTTGTCTGTTCAAGAGCAAGACTTGAAAGAGAACTCAATATTTGTGCGCTATCTGTGACGCGCCATGTGCGCACTTCAGATGAGTGCACATTGCACACACAAGTCGCTCTAGAATGTTTAAATTGGCAAGGTTTAAATGAGTTTAGTTTAAACACAACTAGCAGCAACATGTGCTGTATATGTCTCACCTGAGCTTGCACCTGGGTGATGATGGCGTAAATGACTGGGTCATGTTTGAGCATACAGTACTCGCATACAAGAGTGACTGTTTTGTCCACATTTTTTGATCATCGCTGTTGTAATGTATTAGGAAGCCAGAATGTGTATCCATCGACAGAAACATACATTAGCCTAACGCTGTCTGTCTGCTTTACTCATTGTTATTTTCAACAAACCATATTATAGATGTATATATATATATTTTTTTACCGAGAACTGTTGCACCCCTAGTAAGAAGTGTCGGGTAATTCACTTTTAAAGATGTATGAATGAGATGTTGAATGGAATTGGCCATACTACAAAGAAGGCTTTGACGTAGGTCCCAATTTTTGAGACCGCTTAGATGGTGTGCATACAACACAACACAACATGTCACGTCACAACGATTGTACTGCGCATGTGTCGAACTTAGCCATCTGCGCTCATCCGCGGTTGAATATCCTTTGAAAGCAACTTTTATCAGCCACAGGTTGTTACTGACAGACAGCAGGTCAGTCTCCATGAAGTGGCACATTTGAAGCTTGATTGGTTTACAACAGGTTGTTCTGATTAAAAAGGGTTGTTCAAGTATGCTGCCATGAACATGATAAGAACGGTTGATCTGTAGTTTTCCCCCTACCTTTTAGCAGGCAAGGTGTGACAAGGAAGGTGTCCGTAACAAGTGATGCATTGATGATTTGTTTGAGTGATTGAGAGGCTGTGAATGTTTGATAGAGAAGAAAGTTGGAGGGATATATTTTTCATTTAAATAATTATTTTTCTACACATTCTATCATTTGCCTCCATCCCAATACTGAACAACGCGACATACATTCACATCACACGTTAGTGGTAGAGATAGTAACGGAACACTATAGTTATTCAAAATCACGAAAGTTCATTATTTGCATGCGTTTTAAAGCCTTGCCGGTTAAACATTTAATTTGCGTGCTTATGCACATGCGTCTTTTAAGTAAAATAAAGAAAGTGTATTGCCATCAGAACCGAACCGAGAACAGTGGTTAAAAAACCGAGGTATGTATTGAACCGTGGACTCATTAGCAGTGGATGGATAGCAGCGGATGGAGTTCAGAGGGCAGGTGGTAGATCAGTTGGAAACTTCCGCTTCAGAGAGGGGAGTGTGGGGTGTTTGGGAACTGTTTGTGAAAGTATGGTGTGGCTGCTGATGGCTAGCACCTTTTCAGTGTAAAAAGTGACAGTCTTCAGCAGTGAGAAAAGTGGTATGAGGAGGTGGAAGAATGACACAAGCAGTCTGCAGGCACATGAACTGATGATCATGGTGTGTGGTATAAGTGGCTTCGGCCACCTCTATTAAGGTATGTAAAAAAGGCCCTTCAAAAAATTTAACTGCTTTTATGTGGTCATGTGACCTCTTTTGGATTGGTTGTCTTTAATCATGCTATTTTTATATTAATATTAGCTTATTCAAATTATTTTTTTTCAATTTATTTTTTTTACTTTTTGTCAGCTCTTTTAAGAGCTCAATTATTCTGCCACTTGCCTGTTTCATCAGTTTGGTTCAGCTTTAACTCCACCCTGCAGTTTGCATAAATATTCACAAAACTAGATTTTTTTAGACTTAATTTTTTTGTGAGATTTAAGACTAATATTTGAAATAGATACTTAGATTTTGCATTTATATTTAGCGTTTGCTTTGACTGTAGAAGCATTCTGTGTTTGTTTGCAGGACAGTATTTGCACAAAATGTATGTGAAATGACTGCATTTGCTATAGAAATAAGCTAATTGTACTTAAAATATACAATAATATAGTGTTTTGAGGAAATGCTTTGTGCAATGCTTTTTGCTTCGTTTCAGATGTGCTAATATACAGATGTTTCAGATTTTGCTAATAAACATGCTGTTCTGAATCCTTACTTTCCTGTGAGGGAACTGTTTCCTTGTAAGCTTCAATATAGAGGACTTCAATATAGAATCACATTTGCATAATGAATTATACTAATGCTTTTAAGAAAGAATTGTGATAAGCAAATGCCAGATCAGTAAAATGATTCTAATAAAACCCAGCTCAGTTAAGAGGTGCATGGATTTGTTTTATGTGATGGCCATCTAGTGTTTGCACAGATGTATCACATGCAGTTATTTAAAATCTAGAAAAATGAGTAAGTGTGGAGGTCATGTACATGGAGTAAGAATGAGCATGTCAAAGAAAATTTGTGGGTAAAAATGCATGGAGTTCAGACAGGGAGGAAATAAGGAGAGCCTAATAGTTGATAGAAAGACTTTTGTGTCAGTGAACGCAATTGATTTCAGGTTATCATAAAACAAGCACACAGATTCTACATTCCCAAAAGTATGCAAGCGATACACATTCCCACAAAATTCTTCCATTACTGGCTTAAAAATTGCGACAAAAACTGTTCTGGTGCAAATTTAACCCATATCTATAATTCAAACTGACATCAAGTAGCATGGTGAGTGTACCTCCAAGGATATTTTCTTCCGTGATTATTATTCACTTAAATGGGCAAATGTTACTATAAAGCCAAACAACATCAGTAATCATTTTACACAGTGTGGTATTACATAAATAGGGACTGTGAGTTCCACAACTGGACAGAAAAGCCTGAAGTTGTACATCAGCAGGAATATCTTCAACCTTTGCTAAATAGAGCCTTGACAAAAGAACACACACAAACACACTGTCAGATACTCCCAGTGCATTAAACAGGTCACATATAATCACCAGCGCTATTTAAAACTAACGAAAGCAAATGGCTCATTATCGCGATGACCAAGAAGCGTTTGATTTTCTCTGCCCACAACCGCACAGCATCCATTACAATAAACAGAATCTCTGCTGCTCTAACAAGCATACTTTTTACATAATTAGAGTTTCTGGTGGGTACATTAGAGATACAAATGCAATGTTGCTCTATTGTTTAATGTGTTCTATACGTTCTAAACAAATCTATATAGCGAAATGTGGTTTAGAAAGATAGTGACCAAACAAAATAAATATAGAAAATATTTTTGACATTGAAACAGCAAGGGTGCAAAATCACAAAGGGCTCTGTGGAGATTAAGGGATGATAGAGTGTGCTAGGAACATTCACTTCGGTGACTGTTTCAAATTGGCAGGGCTTGCCATGCTCCCGAACTAATACGGCTTGCAACCGGAGCTCATTAAAGAGACAGTTCTCACTCCATCATCCCTTCCAAATAATGATAAGCTCTAGTCTTTACAGGTTTCACCACAAAAACAGCACCCTGTAGGGCCTTACTGATTAGTAGTTTAGTAAATCTTTATCATTCGGATTTGGTAGCTCTGGGTGCAAAAAGCAATGTTCATTAAAGTCTGTTTTCTATTATTTGGTGGTTTATGTATTTGTTTTGGATATGAAAAAATAGCAAATTGTTATTTAGTGCAATTTCGCAGTGCTTGATGGTGACAGTTAGCCTGGCGCCGCCCTCCTACGTACTTCCGCTCAATTTTCATTTTCCTTCAGTACTGTATGGTACTGCTGTATATGCTTAGGTTTTCTCCCGAACAATTTTTTACCGGTCCAATCAGTGAACAGAGCAGTTCCCGCCTCCTTATTCCCTGAACAAACAAACGAGCAAGAACAATCACTGCTGAGTTTTGTTGGTGGCCATGATGTTGTGGTCTGGGAAAAGTATTTTTCAGCTTGCTCCGTTAGTGGTGAAGGAGTTGGCTGAAGCCATCCGTCTCCCACCAACGAACGGCACGTGACATACGTCATAACCAAACGTTAGCGATTGGTTAGGCAGATCCAGAGTGACTCTTGGCAGATCCAATAGTTTTAAACTTTTAAACAGAGTTCCCGCCTTCAAGGAAATAAACGCTTGTCAATGGAGAGTGGCCAGACTCTATGTACAAATGAAATGTACGAGAGTCTGGTAAGACCAGGCTAGGTGACAGTCTCAATGAATGTATAATATTGTGTGCACACCAAATGCAAATTTAATTATTTGCACGAGTAGATTGCATAGAAATCAATGCAAAGACGTGAATAGATCGGAATTCGTACCGGGAGACGTGAAGTGGACAACACGTTTGCCGCGAATGTGTGATATTCGTTTCAATCGCAAAAATGTTCAATTGAAAATGTGCATGATGCCAATAAGTGAAGAGCTTATTGACACGTCCGGTTTGACAGGTTATCAAACTGGGCACCCGTCATCCTCAAGTAGCGCTGGAAGCGGCTGTCATCCAGGCGCAGTTCCTGGAGAAGACAGTTGTGTACGCCCAGACACATCGATGTTTGGCTTTCCAGCGTATTTGGGACTTCCACAACAGATAGAGAGCAGCAATAGTTGTTATCTTCAACATGATTGATGGCGGACAAAATGGCAGAAAGAAATGCTGTTGTTGATGTGTGTGAAAACTAGGGATATAATGATATATCGCATATATCGTGATATAAAAATGCAACAATAGGTATCGTTGATGTAAACGGTATGATTCGTGATATAGAGTTAGTTTTATCCAAAGCTCAACTTACTGTATTCATAAGGTATAATTCACTCAAAAATATAAATTGTCATCATGTTCTCACTCTCATGTCGTTTCAAACCTATAGGATTTTCAAAGTGGCACTCCTTATTGTGAAAGCGCAAACATCATTTAAATCAGCATATCACATTTAGTTTTAGTAGTATGATTATTTAAAGCATTTTAGATGGTTTATTCTTATATGTATAGTGCATTAATAGCAGGAGAGGCGGGACATAGAAAGCACCGGGAGAGTCTGTGTGTGCGCAGCGCGAGTACTGCATGAGAAAGATATTAAAATTTACAGAGTACTTAATTATAACTACTATATATAATGATGAATATAATGTATAGTAATGCAATGGGGGAATATTTGTGTCCTGATAATAATATAATAACTATACTATTATTTCAATAATAATAATAATAATAATAATAATAAAAGTAATAATGAATAAACAAAAAAAAAATCTCTTTATTTTAGCTTAAAATATTGTGATTAATATCGTATCGTGAGTTTAGTATCGCTATAGTATCGTATCGTGAAGAGTGTATCGTTTACCTAGTGTACCTAGTGAAAATACACTTCATCGCGCTATGTTTTTATTCGTGCGAGTGACGCGGAATAACAAGTTATCCCACGAGTAAACTAGGGCGAGTAATGCGATGCAAATAATGTCACTTCGCTTTTGGTGTGCACACACCATTAGGATTGTGGGAATGGCCAATATGCTGATAATGTGAAAGAGAGACAGAATCACATTAAGACACATTTTTACAGCACAATTGGTGAAAAGATATGTTTTGTTGTTGTTGTTTTTTAAATATATATATATATAAACAGGCATTTTCTTCATGTTAGAAGTACATCTTTAGCATATATTATTAATTCCCTAAGCATTTATTCAGCCATCAAGCAATATTTAACACTGAATCACTGCTGATAATGGGATCTGCCCGGAAACTGGCAGATGAATCAATGCTTGTGGGTGTATGTCTGAGGATGTCTCTACTCCTTCCATGTACTCGTCCAATCAAATATTTGCATGCGTACACATTAACTGATTAAAATACACAAACATACTGTGGAATTTATTTTTCCATACTGCTGTTTTGCAGCGAGAAGGTAGTGACATGTAAACAGCAATATGTGATTGCATTTGTGTGTAGGTCAAGATGTAATTAGATGCTGCTGTGAACTGCTTGCTTGTGTGTGCGTGTGTATAATGAAGACCTGGTCCTGATTGTGTTGTGCAGATGTTGGGTGATGCATGCTGAAGTTAAAATAAATGCTGCTGATTGGTTGACTTTTACCCTAAGCTACACTCACTTATCTCGAGTCTGATAGAGTTCATGGGTTTGGCGTGTGAAATAGTTTGTTAGGGCTTGTCTGGTCACGTCCATAAATGTCATCATCAACAGTTTTTTTTTCTCAGTATTTTTAGTATCTACAGGCGCAATTAATTTGATCCTAAATCTCAGCTGCACCATGATTATTCTAAGGATTGACAAAAAAAGAGTAATTATTTACATCTAAATGTACACTCAATATCTTTCTTTGCTATAACCTGTTATGCAGTACCTTTTTATATTTATTTTTTAAATAAATATGCTTGTGTGTGTTTAAGATGGCAATTAGTAAGAAAATGTAATAAATATAATAATAAAATGGAAATGTAATAATAAAAACTTTACATTTAAAGCTTATTTATACAATTAACAAGATGGAAATAAAGACATTGATGAGGAAGGTTAATTATTATTTTTCGACATTTATATGACCCGTGCTGACAAAATGAGTTGGAATGAGCAAGTTTTCAAAAATGAGTTATTGTTATTTTCACATTCTCTATTAAAAACCCTTCAAAATGATGTATGGTTTGTTTGAAGGACAAAAAATGTATGAGCTACACTTGTTTCAAGTCAATAGAGTCAGCAAAGTGAATTTTGAGAAAAATCGAGTTAAAGTTTTCTGAGGGTTCCAAAAACAAAATCACCTAGCGACCATACCTTAAAATCCCTGGTGTTGACTTCCATTTTGGCACACATAAAGTCAACACCATATATCTATAGGAAAAATATATATTCAACTTATTTTTCCATGATGCCACAATTGTTTGATTAACATTAATGAAACAGACAGCCTATATATTAAGACCTACTGTACCGGACGGATGTTTTATAACGTTACACACCAGAGGCTTTTCCACAACAGTTAACCAAACGTTCACATAAGACATAACCGGTAATGTTTGCGTGAATATTCGCCAAGACAGATATTTTGAAGTACTGTAATTCTGTGTATATAAACATTGAGTGCAGAGGCATTTTCTTTCCTGTTTCGGACTAAACACGCCCTATAATCACAGCCCAATGGAGCAGTATCACACTCATATTCTGACTAGAATCTGAGAGTGATGACATCAGGCTATAATGAACACATTTTTGTGACATTTTTCACTTGAAATGATCCCTTGCGCATTCCGACTCCTTTTGCCAGCACGGGTCACATATATAGAAGCTTTTAGTGTTTTGAAGATTCTGGCAAAAATAATATCAAAGTAGTGAAATAATACATTTTATTGAATAAATTAACATTTATAAAACCACTCCATTGTTTGCATAATTATAACATTGATTTCCATCTTTAATATTTTTTCTAATGTATTAAGACAAATGGTGAGACATAAAAATGTATTGCACAGAACAACCCTACACATGACATATGGTTATTGCTGTCACATAACATATGATAAGAATGTGTAGAGTATCTTTATGCCCTCTCTGTTTAAATCCCACTCACTAATCTCTGAATCTCTGGGAGCTTCTCGCTCGTGTTGTCAGATCTGATTGGAGGACAATCCTCTTTCCACACACCTGCACATAAACCCAATCTCCCACTGTCACTGGTAAACGGAGGTTGCTATGGATACACACCCTGCCTTAAAGAGTTGCATAATCTTCTCACCGTCTCAGGATACCTTGAGTGACAGGAGAACCCCGCATCCAAGGAGGAAGCAGGAAGAGGAGGAGCTTCCCACTCGGTGCAGTACTTAGTATTCCATCCAGGTCTCTGTGACATCTCTCACATCTGCATGGCCAGGTGATGCCTGTGGAGAGTGGGGATTGATTGCTGAGATTCATTATTACGATCAGTTCCTCAGGGATGCCGGCCATGGACTGCAGTGCACAATGGCCAACTCTTCTACTGCATTCTCTCCATTTCTACTGCACCATTTATTTGTTTAAACACTTCTCCCTTAGGGAGATTTTTTTTTCCCTGACACGCTTTCAGAGACAAGGGCAGACCGTATAATAAACACTGTATTATTAAACCCATCCAATGGAAGGGAGCAGTTCAATCCAGTGTTGCTCTCTCTCTCTCTCTCGCTCTCTCTCTCTCTCTCTCTCTACTCCATTATCCTTTCGATGGTCAATGCGTCATATGTTTGGAGAGGATGGAGTGTGCTGGGATGGAGGAGCAGGAGGGGGCTACAGAGGAAGAGAAAAGAGGGAATAGAGGAGAACAGGTCAGAGGAGTACAAATAGAAGACATTGAGAAGGAATCAGGGAAATCTTTCCTCTCAGTTTTTCATTTGTGACCCGAAAGACCTAAAACAAGAGAAAGATGTGCTGTTAAAATGAAACGATCAAAATGTATCATTTTTCCCCATCTGCTTTATTATTCCTCGTCAATCCCAGTGCTTTGCCTTCGCAGCAACTCTCAACCTCATTCTACAGCATGATCTCCTGAATCTTTTGTTTTTCCTTTCTCAGTGCGTACTATCATTCATATTGCTTCCTTCCATCCATCTCTTTTCTTTCCTCCCCCTCTCTCTCTCTCTCTTTCTCCTCTCTCTCTCTCTCTCTCTGGGTTCTTCAAGACAGTTCCGCTCTGCTGCTCTACATCACAGCTACTGTTTCCCACTCTCCTCTCCTCCGCTCAGCTTCGCTCCTCTTCTCTTTGCTTCTCTCCACTCATTCAGACCGCATGCTCCCTGTCATCTCTGGCACTGTTGGGTCTGCGTGGCCAGTGGAAGTGGACCCGGACACCCTGTATGGTCTGAAGGTGTTTTCCCGTTCCTGTGGATCTGTGGGGAGGGGAGGGAGGGCAGGGAGGGGGTGCAGGTGAAGGGCTCCGTGTCGGGGGGAAACAGGTTGCGCGGCTTTGCGGCAGGGGCTGAGGAGGGTCATGCTTCATGAGTTAAGAGGATTTCGGACAGAGACCACTCTTGCATCGCAGCCCCAATGTGGGGCCCTTTTCCGGATGGCGGGAACGTCCGGCCGGGAGCGACGAACCAGCTGGATGCTCCTCGGCCACTCAACTGGACCATACGGAAACTGTGCCATGCAGCCTTCCTTCCATCTGTGCGCTTGCTTAAGGTACCCGTGGGATGGGTAGATAGGGGGGAGGAAAGAGACAATGAGGTCTTTTTAAGAGAAAAATGCATAGGGAATATTCATTTTGTCTTGTGCTAATTGAATTAGTTGTTGAAAATAGGGAAATAGTGAACAAAAAGACTTGAGAGCTCTTTGTTACGCAGATTTTGAGTTTATCTGATACATTGTCCCTCATGAGATGAGTGCTGTGACCTACAGGTATGGGATTGATTTTCTCTAAAGCATTTTCGTCTTCTCAGAAATTCACTGCTTCACAGAGCTTTTTCTTGCAGTGCGCTGAACCAGCTAACTTCTCCGTCTTATTTGATAATGACAGGTACTCTGTTCATGTGGAAGTATATTGTCAGTTTGAACTGTGGAGGTCTAGCAGCTAAATTAAAAATTACATCACATGGTGTGCAATAAGTGCTGTCAGCCTCTCATGAGTAATGCTTTATTGCTTGCCCACAAATCACTTACAACTTGCACATGCCTTACATTACCATCATAGCATTTCACATGAATCAAAAACTTATCAATTGTATGCATGATAATGATTATTACCTTTGTTATGATATTTTGCACAGAGGTGTTAGCTAATAGTAGTAATAACGCTTTACCGCACACTTGGGACCATGATAGTTGCTTTATGAGAGGGAAAACTCCAGAGAGATCCCTGCTGGTAGTATAGTAATTTACTCAGTATGTAATGTAATTTCTTTTTTGTATTGTCAGTGTTGTTATATTACCTATTTTCTGCTCGTATTATAGTAATCGTACAGTATAGATCGGTCACAGACAGTGCTTAAATACGTTTAGTGCTCTCCTGAGTGAAATCCTCCCTAGGTCATCATGACTCAGTTATGAGTGGATCATTATGTTCTTGGTTCAGTTTTTCAGCTCTGGAGGTATAGTATTAGAGAGAACTGTGCTTTTCACCACGGCTGTGAAACACAGAGGACTGAATTCTATTCAGGGTTCCAGACAAAAGAAATTACTATGGTGTCATTGACTCCTAAAATGACAAATTTAGGAGCCAAATTACTTTAAATTGACAAATTTACTGATTCGCTTGATAAAGATGGTTCAAAATTGCTTAAATTCACTTACTTAAACTAGTTTCTGCCATGTGCTGTGATGAAGAGACTTTTTAATATGTAAAATGTGATGATTTGCTGCGATTTGTATAAACTACTAGGCTGTTTTCTATATGTATTTCATATGAACTTGTTTCAATCTGAGGTTGTCACTCGTTGTTTTTGTGTAATAAATTGTAAAATTTAAGATGGTTTAGGTTCCAATATGTCACTCAAAGTCGTTCAGCCTTACAATTGGACTTTAAACAATATACAATTGTACGTTAAACAATATATTTTTTGGTAAATTATTTGAATGTTTCTAGAAAGCCATTATTAATTGATTACAATAACAAAACTTGTGAATATTTATCTTTAATTACACAATATATGAACGACCAATCAGTAAACGGATTCTCGCGATTCTAAAGTGCTATCCAGCATATTTTGCAATGCCAAAGCAAGCTATTTTCTGTGAATGTGTGAGACTTCCGATTCAACAGTTATAGATAAATAACTAGAGGAATAAGAAAGTGCAGTAAAACTACACACGTGCTTATGATTTTGATATTTGACGATCAAACTGTTTTTGGACAGCTAAAGTAACTGGAAGCGAATGACTCCAGAAGCCTTGCACAATTGAGTTACAAATGGCCGCACCCGCTCATTAAAAATAAAATGGATAGGCCAATTTCAAAGGTTTTCGTGCAAACAAAAATGCTCACTATTTAGTAAAAGAGTCACAGTTTTAAATTATTCAATGAATAAGTGAGACAGATTCAAAACGCTAACTTGTTTGATGCTGTCTTGTGAATCTTTTTGAGTGATTCATTAAAAAGAACCCATTCAAAAGAACTGAAGTGTGTGCCGTCCGAATGTTCGTGAACAGAATGCGAACACTGTTGCTAAATTGGAATTGTGTCGAAGAACAAAGAGATTAGTAAACCTGTCATTTGTTCACATAACAATCAGCCATAACAGCTTATCCTGTGCTATGTGACACAACTGCATGTGAACGAGCACAAAGCTTTCCATGTGAGGTCCAATTTTACCATATTAACTAGAAATTAATTGTCTGGCTATCACCAGACCAAGCTCAATCTTTTAAGATTGAACATTAGTCTGGGGAGTCTGCTCTGTATTTTCTACTGCACAAGAGGCGTGATCAACGGGCATAGTTCAAATGACTCTGTATGCAATTGAATAGTCCTTCAATCAATCAGACCAACGATCTGGGTGATTTACAGCTGCAGGGCGAATTCAAATCGCCAGCAGATCGGGCTGGGTTTACCCAGTCTAGTTAAACCTGGAAATAGCACGCCAGGGGGATTAGGCAGTTTGCGATTAGTCCCCGCATGTTTGTAACGGAAGCAGGATAGAAAAATGTGCAGGTTTCCAGCCTGAGCTGCAGGGCAAAATCAAATCGCCGGCAGATTTGGCTGGGTTTACCCAGTCTAAGAAATTACAATATTGTCGCACATATATATATATATATATATTTATATTCGCCATTGGGAATATTTTACTTGCATTTTAAAGCCTTGCTTTTCATAGTTGTAAGTGTATTTGTTGTAAACATTGACTCTTTGCTTGTGAATCTGAATCATAAAAGTGTGAGATGTGCTTGTTTTGCTTAATACATGCTATTGCTGAGTTACATAACAATAATGAGTGGGAATTTAGATTGATCAGGGTTTACCAATGCAGCATATTTGACATACAGTATGTGTTGACTTTAAGGTGAATGTTTTTGATTACACAGTCTAGGTTAGAGGGCATATGTGGTTTAAACTGCAGGTGCTCTGTGCAAGTGACTGACCAGAGGAGTTGAAGATTATTGGAGTTGGACTGACAGATGCCCTACATATGAGATTATCTCAGCCATTTGTAAACAGCTGTATGTTTGTCCAGCTCTGCTGAGGTATAGTTTGTCAATAGAGCACTGAGGAGGTGGATGTGTATCTCACTATTTGTGCATGTATGTGAGCATATGTATGTGTGTGTGAGGTTCAATAGCTGGCAGGCCACTGCTAGCATAGCAACATCGTCAACCTTCCAGATGTAATGAAAATATCTCAGAGCAAATGAAGGTTTGGGACTGATGTGGCTCTATCTGTCATCACACTGGAGCTAATTTAATTTGCTGATGCCTTCGTTTGGTTATCAGGGAACACTGGTAATGAATCAGATGCTTCTATGATTTTTTTTAACTTACTCTCACGCTGATCCAAACCTGTATGCTGTTTTTCCATATAACATAATAAGAGGATTTAATTCATCCTTCTCTTTTGTACACATTGACAGTTTATAGTTTACCACCTCTACCAAGCTCCAAAAATAATATAAAATTATCATAAAGTAGAGATATAACTATATTCTAAGGTTTATGAAGCCATGCAATAGCTTTATGTGAGGAAATTATGACATTTATAATGACATCTTTAGAAAGTATTTCCCCCACTGCAGGTTTTCAGTCTTATTCCCCATCCTGTATTTCTGATCTGGAATAGTGTGTTCCCATGCAACAACAAAAAAACTGTTTAGGTGTCAATGCTGTCAAACCTGTCATTTTTTTATCTGAATTGAGTTTGGCAATGAGATTTTATCATATAGCTTCAGAAGACTTCGGAATACAGCACAATATGTATAGTGTTTATATGATACTTTTGGTCACTGTAAACTGTCATATGGAAAAGATCTGCATACATGTCAAGTATATCTCCTATTTTGTTCCGTAGAAAAATAAAAGTATACCATCTTGAAATTTTCATTTATGGGGTTGTGCGTAGGAATATATCTATTTGTAATGGAGTTGGGTGAGTATGTCACAGCAATGTGCTGGATTTTTTTGTTGTTTAGCAGTTGGCACTAGATTATGAAAGCTTGTTTCCCCCACTGAATAAAAAATAAAAAAGTAGTCATGACTTTTTATCTCAGCATTGCGTGATATAAACTCGCAGTTGCAGGTTATAAGTCAGAATTGCCTGATAAAATGTACAATTCTGATTTTATAACACGCAATTGCGAGTTTCTATCACAATTCTGAGAGGGAAAAAAAGACAGAAAAAAGTTGATTCATTAAGAATTGTTTATCTTATTTTCTGTGTACATGATTAACTTTAAGTGTGCTCTCTGAATTGTTGCATAATTTGCGCAAAATGATTATGTAAAGTATTGTGATACATTTAATGATTCATTTAGCAACTGACAGAAAGGTATGTGTGCAATTGGATTAGATTGTCCTCAGCAGCTCAGTGTATTGTTTAAAGACATCTGTCAATTATGTGATAATTAAGATGCATTAGATTTGTGGGTGAAAATCCAGAGTGGAAGCATGCCTATATATATTATTCATGTATATATCTCATGCTAACTCATGGCTACCCCTGTGAAAGTGTAGTATTTGTGTGTGGTATTTATTTATCCACCAAAACAATTTTTATATTCACTAGCCTAAGTAAACTCTTTATTTAAAATTAAATATTCAGCCTGCATAGCAATGAATATTTCATTGTCACATTTAATTATTTTCAGTTTTTCCTAAATTATTATATTTAAGATTACAAGAGTTGCATTGAATATCAGTATTAAAGGGTTAGTCCACCCAAAAATGAAAATTATCCCATTATTTACCCTCAAGCCATCCTAGGTGTATATGACTTTCTTCTTTCAGCCAAACACAATCGGAGTTATGTTAAAAAAAATATCCTGACTTTATAATGTGAGTGAATGGTACGATTTTTTTGAAGCCCAAAAAAGCACATCCATCCATCATAAAAGTAATCCATACGGCTCCAGGGGGTTAATAAAAGCCTTCTGAAGCGAAGCGATGCGTTTTTGTAAGAAAAATATCCAGAATTATAACTTTATAAAGTGTAGTCAATAGCTTCCAGTAACAGCCGTCCGCGCGTTTATGAGAGAGTCGAGTTCATGGCATATTTACATTTATGCATTTGGCAGACGCTTTTATCCAAAGCGACTTACAGTGCCCTTATTACAGGGACAATCCCCCTGGAGCAACATGGAGTAAAGTGCCTTGCTCAAGGACACACTGGTGGTAACCGCTGGGATCGAACCAGCAACCTTCTGCATATCAGTTCCATTGTTTAACCCACTGGACCACCATCTCACATCTCACCATATGACTTAGTTTAGGTGAGAGTAAAACTCTCGTGGTTCAAAAATAGGGCCGAGGAACAAACTCAAGCTCCGCCGACATTTCTCTTTAAAAATTCTCGTTTTAGACTCCTAATTCGTGGCCGGTGTTTTGCTCTATCCTCTGCGCTTCCGTGTTCGTCAATATATGTCATGCATCGGGTTAGAGGTTACTCTTCCACCAGAACTAGACTCGTGTACGGCTGTTAGCGGAAGCCAGTGATTACAGTTTATAAAGTTATAAGTATAGATATTTTTCTTAAAAACACACAGAAGGCCTTTATTAACCCCTGGAGCCGTACGGATTACTTGTATGGATGGATGTGCTTTTTTGGGCTTCAAAAAAATGGTACCATTCACTCCCATTATAAAGCTTAGGAAAAGCCAGGATATTTTTTAATATAAATTTTAATAAGAAGAAAGTCTTTACACCTAGGATGGCTTGAGGGTGAGTAATTATGGGATAATTTTCGTTTTTTGGGTAAACTAAACCTTTAAGACACATATTTCATCCGCTCTATGATAATCCCAGTCTAAAGACAAATACAGTCTCTCCTCATGGTGCTTCAGAAGAGTGAAACCACATTTCTCATCAGCAAATATCTTCAGGGTTGGTGGCAGGTGTAGGGACTATATACTGTATATTGAATATTATCTCAGTGACACACTCTGACAATCTCATCTGTCTCTCATTCTCTCTCCATGGCTCACTCGCATGTCTCTGGTTTCTCCATTCTTTCTGCACAAAATCATATTTACTTTATTATACTCACTGTGTGGAAAATGGATAGATATAGCGATGAAAGACTGTTATTCTAAATTCTACTGTACACTGAAATTCAGCTCTTACTCTTTAAAGAATCAACGACCAAACAAATGGCTACCAAAAGAAAGAACTCAAAAGGATTAAGCCACACAAACAAATTTTTTAAGCATTGACATCTCAGCAACTTGGATTTACAGATGTATTACCCAATTAAATTAATATATTCCCGTACAAGACATGGTAATAAGTGCATTAGCTTCCTAACAATCCAAGTAAAACTTCAAGTTTCCATTTTTAAATTTTGCTCAAGGATAAGACATTTGCACATTTACTGTCTTTTTCAAAAGTGTACTCTTGTAAATGGAAAAGTGGACATCTCGTCTTTTGTGATTGTAAGCAGGAAGACTGATGCCTTGTAGTAAGAAAATTTTGAAAAACGTATAATGGTTATGTCTAGGCTTATGCAGAGTTTGCTACTGTAATCTTGAGCAAGTCTGACCCAGATATTAGAAGTATTGTGCTTCCAGTCTGGCCTCTGCTGTTAGCGTATTCAGGTCTTCTTTAGTGGTATACTGTCTCATGAGGAGTTCAATACACTTATTATAAATAATTCACAGGGTCCTTATTGAGCTCAGGTAGGACTGCTGCTCACTTATATTATGATATTCAGCTGAAAATGGATTGTTTGAAATGGGTGACTCGTCATTGGCAGGATTCCATCTGTCATTATTCACTTAATCAACATAAAAGAGAGTCTGGTAAATCTTCCTATAAAGATACTTGAGTTACTGAAACACTGGTCTTTGATCACAGACAACAAAAGCCTGACCTTCCTTTGATAAATGATGCATGGTTTTTACATGTAAGTCTATGTGTAAACATCTTCGTGTCTAAAAAAATTAAATTAGCATTGCTTTTATGAGTCAAATCTTTTTAATGTGCTAAAAGGAGCAGAAAAATAGTACTAATAGCTTAGTACTAACAACTAACAGTACTAATAGTACTAACAACTAACAGACTTTGTGTTAAAAAAAATATCTCTTAAAAGCTTGAACAATCCTTCTGTATTATGATCTTTAGTCTTTTGAATGTTAAAGGGATAGTTCACCCAAAAATGAATATTACCCCACGATTTACTCACCCTCAAGCCATCCTAGGTGTATATGACATTCTTCTTTCAGGCGAATACAATCAGAGTTATATTAAAATATGTTCTGGCTCTTCCAAGCATTATAATGGACAGTGAATGAAATTTGAAGACCAAAGAAGTGCATCCATCCATCCATTATAAAAATAATCCACATGGCTCCGGGGGGTTAATAAAGGCCTCTCTGAAGCGAATCAATGTTTTTTCTAAGAAAACTATCCATATTTAACACATTATAAAGTAAAATTTAATTTCTTCAAAATCTTAATTTACCCACCCTCATGTAATTCCAAACCTGCATGTCTTGCTTCTGTGGAACATAGAAGTTTGAAAAAACAACATTGGACCCCATTGACTTGCATTGTATAGACAAAAAAAGCAATTTAATGAGAATTTTAAAGTTAATTATCCCTTGAAAGTCTTTTAAAGGAGAAATTAATATTCAAGTCGGAAAGAATATTCTATGATTGCTCATTACATTATCTTCAGGTTTAATCACAAATAAAACATATTTTAGTCTTTGAGCAGTAAATCTGTTTGATTCTAAGCTTTCAAAGCCAATAGAATTCAATAGAGTTTCTCAAAGGTATTTTTAAACTAATTTTTGTTTAAGATAAATGAGTGCCATCATGTGCTTTTATTTGCATAGTTTTGAATGGAGGACAAAAAAAACATTGCATGCTCCAATCAAGCAGCTCCTTCTGGTTTGCTGCCATTTCCCTGGAAAACATAAACGGTTTCAGTGATGGGGTGAAACAGGACAGTCTTCCCTCCTTCTTTCTAAATGGAGGATTTGGAATTAGCCTCCCTCAATGGGAAAAATCATGAATGGGCTTTGAACGGGACTGGCCCTTTGAAGTTGGCCGGAAGTAATAAGCTTCCCTCGTTTTTAAAATGTGTGGTAAAATGTGCTGCCTAGCCGTGTCAAAGACGTATGCAATGAGATTCTCAGGAATGGAAATCACTTTTAATCTTTTTTTTCCACTCTGCTCTTGTCTTTGCTCTTGCAAATGGTCTCTAGGCATCTGATTCAATCAAGTATATCCTCCTCATGTGTGCTTTAAGATGCCCTGCTGGCACGTTTGATAGGTGTAAGGCATTCTTATATGCTCTCTCAGTGTGTGTGTGTGTGTCCATTTACACTCTGCGATTTGTGTGGCCAGAATAAATTGAATGTGTGAACACAGAAAATGAGAGTGCAACCAAGGGCTATTTTCAGGAACCCCTCTCTTATATCTATATATTGGGTGTTTGTGCGTACTCACACACACACACACACTCACACCGTCCCCACATTTCAGATTTAATGGATATTGGACCTATGCTCCAGTTTCTTTCTCATTCCTTAAAGTGAGCTATTTCTGTCTCCTCACCCCTGATCTAACCCTCCACCACAGCTGTCCCCGGCACACCACACCTCTTTTTCACTCAATCACTCCCTGATGTTCTCACACAATCATTCCTATCCTTCCACGTCCTTGATTTATTCATTTATTTCCCCTCTTTATGAAGCTGGGCAGCATGTTCTCTCAATTGTCTGTGGTGTAATGGCGTGTTTGTGTGTATCCCGGTCGAATAGCTTCCCCTGTTTCAGATATAGAAACACATGGAGCTTCTCCGTGTCTGCTACAAAATACTTTCTTCTTTTCTTCTCACCTCTTGAAATAGAAGTTCCCATGTAACTCTACTGTAAAGGTGAGCGCAGGGCACGACTGAATTGTTTCAGTGTGAGAGCATAGAGAGCTTGCATCCATTTATCTGTCTGTCTACAGTATCTGTCTGTCTGTTGATCTGTCCTTCTGTCTGTCCGTCCGTCTGTGTTTTTATTTCTGTATGTCTTTTTTTTATTTAATAAAAAAAAAAAAGTATGCAATATTCTGTATAAAATATGAAAGGAATCCCGGTTTGTGATGCCTTTGTAATGTAAATTCAGCTCTAAAACAACAATCTTTAAAAATGAGCTGACTGTGTATTTTTGTAGCCCATATTTTTTATGTTTGTGTAGGCTTAGATGTGTGTCCATCATAGTACTCCTCTATTTGAGGACATTAATTTGAAACTGAATATAATATTATCGAAACCTAGACTTAGACTCAGTTCAGAGCTAGTGGCACTGAACCATTCCAATCTTATACAAATTATACAAACAGCTAACAACGAAGGCATTTCCCAGATTAACTGTGATGGGGTGTTGGTATAAAGAGTTTTAGCTGGCGCATACACAACAGACTGTTTCTCAGTTGGTGTCTTCATTGTAATTCATAAAGATATAGAAAATGAGCTTATGGAGAGCATGTTTAAAATGTGTAGTGAATAATTTAATTGAAATTTGTAGATTTGAAATATTCTATTTAACAAAAAATAAAATTTTTGTTTTCATAAAGCATATTTTTAGCATAATCTGAAAAATAGTATAAGAGAAGATAGCTAGCTAGATCTTTTTTTTAAATTATTATTATTAATAAAATATTTTCTTTCCTAGATTTATATGAAGGGACAATTATAAATAAGCCATTTTAGCATGATTCCTCCTAAAACAGCAAAATTACTAGTATTGTAAGCTTGGGGCGGGGCTATCTGTTTTGCCGACCAATAGCAGATAAGAGTGTTTGAGAAACCTGTTTGAAAATATGATTTTTTGCTATTCTGTATGTTGACCTAGTGACATAGAAATGACACATTTCATCTTTAAATTTGTATTTATTTGTCATTTTGTCATTATCTGCAGACAGAGTTTGAAGAATCATAAGGAGCAGACATTTAAGTCAGGAGGTTGCAACTTTAATAGTGAATGCACCAAATGAGGCCAAATATTTTTAATTAGCATCAAGATTGGGGTGTCAACCTGTGTGGAAACTTATGTATGTATTTCATCAATAATAACGTGATATGGCAGGGCTCCAGGCTAACATTTGAGAGCAGTAGCACCGGTGCCACTTACACACTGTGATTTTCATCCGATTTCAAGCCAAATTCTCATGAAACTCTTTTTTTGGGTCGGGCCCATTTTCAGCTTTGTCGTGAGGTGTTTGTGCAGTGTACAGGGGGAAAAGAGAGGCTCCTCTGCCACTATGGTTATAGTTGGAATTTAATTTGTTTATATTGTTTTATTGTTAATTTATTTTTAAATAAAAGTTTAATGTTTAAAAAAAAGTTTGTTTACCACCAAGTGTTACTCTTCCTACATCTTGAAACGTTTCGTTTTACAATTTGGGACAATCTTTGAGGGATGAACAAATAATTTTTTTGGTCATCATATTAACAATAACATTTAAATTAGATAACATGAAGAGCTTTGAAAAGCAGGAAAAAAAATTTGAAGCACTTGAAAGTCCTTGAAAAGTGCTCTCAAAAGGTATTACGAACCTTGAAATGAATAATGTAAAAATATTCGACTATTTCTGCCACAATGCCATGGTTACAGTTAGCATTACTACATTAAATCCATGGTGAATGATGGTGATTTGTGGAGTGAAAAGCTTTCTGTAACTTTCATGACACAATAATTTCTTGTTTCCACGTCAGCGCTGTTTGATCTGATATCTATGGTTTATAACAGAGAATTCTGCACTAAGTTTGAATGCTTTTCACTAGATCTCGCAGCGATGTTATTAATACTGCGGTAAAATCAAACACTTTCTCACTGGATCTCCCAGAGCTGTGTACATGGTGTCACGTAAATGAGATCAGTCCACGAGTAATCCAGTTGTGAGCTTGCGCTGCGATATCCTTTATTGGTCCAAACAGTTCACACTGCGCAGCTCAAATGGGTAGCACTTTTCCACTTTTGTTTTGTTTGCTGTTTTATTATATTTCTTATATGCAACAGAAATGGCAGCTCTTATCAATTGGGCGAAGTTGTGGTGACACCAGTGCAACTTCTAACAAAATGAATTTGTACCGGCAGGAAAAATTGCGACCATTTGGTAGCAATCTGGAGCCCTGTATGGTTTTTGTGGACATGTTTCACATACTCTCCCCTATCATCTTACCTCCTCATCATTCACCGCCACATTCATATCAGCTGCTTATCGTGTAATACATCAAACAAGCTTGCCGCCGGCCTGCAAAATCTGCTTGTATTATTCATTAGAGATGCATAACAGGAAATCCACGGCTATCACAGGAGCTATTGCACTTACCTAACATTTCACAGAAAGGGCGGCATATTTATGTGAGGAAAACTGGCATTCCATTTGTGTGGCACATGAGCAAAGAAGGGAATGTGTACAGGGAATGCTGTGAAGGTTGTGAGTGTGCTTGGTAGGAATTGCATCTAAATTTGAGCACAGAGATGCCATCTCCTCCCCTCTGAGAGCGAAGACACGCTGACATTGGGTAATGACCCTGAGGGTTTCGATAAATGGGAAAATCATCTGCTTGATGAAAAAGTTGAGACGTAATGACTTAGCATTTTTTATGAATTTATCATAAATGTCAAATACAATTTGTTCAGATATCTGTAAACAGTCCTTGTTTGTGTCGGTTAGACAAATAATTTGTGAAACAATGTGCATTGGTTTTGAGGCTGAAACATAATGAGGATTAGATGTTATAATAACACACAAGTGGTATTCCGACACAGACACATTTCATGGATGAGGAGTGAAAACATTTTTTATGAAATACCTTTGGCCATGATTAAAGTGATGGTTTGGCCATGGTTTTTCATTCAAAATGAAAATTCTGCCAAAATGTCTTTGTTCAGTGGAACATACTGTATATGGAGTTCTCCAGCATAATGTTTGAGATGCTCCTTTCTATAATATTCATAGTCATATGGGTTTGGAACATAATGAGGTTGAATAAACAATGACGAAATATTTTTTAGGTGAACTATCTCTTTAAGAAGATATCAATCTTTTTTTTTTTATCTTAGAAGGTCCAGTATGGGTAGGTCAGTTTGTACCCAAAGCCGGTTTGCCCTTTTTCTGCCCAGATCTCTTTTGTTCAAGGTTTTGAAGCCCTTGCCTCAGTCCTTTACCCCTGAATTGATTTAAGTTGGATGGTTGGAGGCAGTTTTTGTGTTTGCTCTGCTGGGTTTCAGTGCTGGTGGTCGGTGTGTGTGGTCACAGTAGTGAGCCCTGAATCTCTGGCAGTGAGTCTTCTGTTAATCCTTCCACACACCTCAGGACTGAATGTTCCACACACTGCCACACACACACATACAGTGTTGGGTAGATTCTAAAATGCATCCTCATACTGTCCCAGATACATATGACTTTGTTTCTTCAGATTCTTCAAAAACCACACAAAACGAACATCCACATGACTTCAGGTGATAAATCAATGTATTCTGAATTATTCAAAACGATAGGTTATAAACTTATAAACCATCACTTCTGGCCAATTGTCAAATGCGGGGTTGTGAGTTCATGCTTGAGGACCGTCACTTATCTTGCGAGTTTCACAACTCGCTTACATCATTTACACAATTGACCGCTGTCCGAAAACGATGGTTTAAAGCAGTGGTTCTCAACCTTTTTTGGGCCAGCGCCCCCTATCCATTATCCAGGTCCCTTACCCCCCCCCCCCCAAATGTACAAAATGTATATAATGAGCGAGTACATCATGAATCCATTTCCCAAAACATGTTTTTGTCTTATCCTGAATCACTAGTACACCTATAAGTAGTGTTTATAAATATTGGGACTATATTAGGGGCATTTGCGGAACACGTGAAAAGCGCGGCCGCGTTGCTGTCTCCAAACGCTTGCGAGATGAGAAATACAAATCTGCCCTAGTGTTCAGTTATTATCAGCTGTTCGGCCGAGCTTGTTACACGGGAAGGCCGAAGCTGATCGTTTGGTTTTTGTTACATGATCCGCGGTGGGCTTGCGGCATTCTGAAAAGTTGAGTTTTCATCTCGCCGCGAGCCAGTAGCGCAAAAAGTGGGTATGCGCTATATGCGGCGCATACGGGCGCCAAAGCGATGGTATAAAAAAATAAAATGGATATATATTTTTTGGTATTTTCTATATGTAGCTGCTGTTGTGCGTTTCTTAATAATTTCTGTATTTCCTCAATATTGTATAACATTTTAGAAGACTAACAGGCTAGAGTAGGCGCCCTCATAAGATTCCATAATCGAATTTTGGATAATAATGGAATATTGCGAGTGGGCGCGTCTGGCGTTGGCGCCGGCGATTTGACAGCAAAACACACGTCCTTGACGCGTGGTTTACCACAAAAATGTGCTTTCTTAACGTGCGCTTTGGGGTCAAGGAAAACACGTTAAGAACGCACGCTTATATGGTAAATCACGCGTCAATACTATTCAAAGTCAAAAAATTGAAATTCAAGTAAATAGGCCTACACTAGAAATCCACGCATATTGCATGTGCATATTGCACGGACAGGGAAAACCCGGACCCCGTAAATAGACAGAACCCGTTAATAGACAGCGGGAATATTAGAATCCCAGAGAGCAAAAAAGGAGTCTGAGAATCAGTGCCAGTGTTAATGAAATGCACTGGTTACAAATTTGACATCCAATCAGCGAGGAGTAGCCAAAAATAGCCTATATATATATATATATATATATATATATATATATATATATATATATATATATATATATATATATATATATATATATATATATATATATATATATATATATATATATATATATATATATATATATATATATATATTACTGTTGTACAGTAGAATTTAGATAAGTCTCAATGTATTAATAACACTAATAATAATACAATATTATTAAAACTTAATTTAAGGAATAATCACATTTTCTTCCATGTTTTGATTTGATCAATAAAGTTCAGTGCAGCATGTTGTTTGGCAAAACCGTTTGTTTAATTTCTTATGATTAAAAGTTAAATTAAAGTAATATTTTATGTCTTCATTTGATTTGAAAACAGAATTTGGTAAAGGAATTTTTTTTAAAAAATGAAACTGAATTGGATGGGGGAAAACGGATTTCATAGGGCCCTAAAGCTGTAATTGGTTTCATTATTTCAATTAATTAGACATGCTTTTTAATTACAATAATAATAATAATAATTTAACCATTAAAATGGAGTCCAAAAAAATGGAATCCAGAAAAATTAAAACGGAAAAAACGGAATTAGAGAAAAATAAATAAATAATGGATTTCACAGGGCTCTAATTAATAACCTTACTTTCTATAAAAAAAAATAATATAATCATGATTTTTCATTAATAAATGTTATAATTATAGGCCTAAATACCTTGGTATCAGCTTGTTTTTATCAATGGTAGGCTATAGCCTATTAATAGCCTACAATTAAAACTAATTTAGTTTGTCATGATTAATTCGTGTTCATAATCAGTAAAATAAAAACAAAAGCTTCTAACAAGAATAAACGTACATGAACCGTTAAATTATTATTGTAGTATTAATTATTTTTAACTATCTTGAAACCATCCAAGCAGCGTTTTACGCTCAGATGTGACGGCGGAATTAATACATTACCTAAATGTGATTACAGGGTCAAATTGTAATTTTCTTCTTACAGTCTTGCGAGTTAACAATAATGCGTGACCAGTAAATTAGGCTACTTGGTGAACTATAGCCCTATTCGCACGGGATTAGTAGCTAGGCTGTTATCTTGGGACCTCGTGTGTGATTTAGAAATTACGCACGGGATAAGCAAAGCCTGTGATTTTACTCGTATTTACTGACTTATCTCCCGGAAATGATGTCAAGACTTGTAAATGTTTTTTCGTTATAAATATAGCTGTATGATATATCATAAACAACAGTTCCTTACTGAGTGCTGCTATTTGTTATCTTCTTGGGATAGTCTATGTTACACCGGTTACATCACTTTCCCACCGTCGTTTAATTTTTGTATAGTAATACAAATATTTCAGTTTATAGAACAGACGTTACAATTAAAAACTGAACTGAGGACAGACCAGAAGCAGGAATCAGATTTAATTTATCACAAGAGTGAGAAGCTGAAACGGCGGAAGATTTGGTATAAAGCTAAAAGCGCCCATTTAAGCGATCTTGTTTTTGTGTTTTTCATTAAGAACAATATTGAACACACCTTTCAAGCAATTCACTCCCAAATTGACTATAATTCTAAAGTGAAAGTATAATGTGCACAGCCACACAGGCCGAGTCGGGCCGGGCCGGACCCTTGATCAAGCGTTTGTGATTTTTTTAATCATTACTTTATTAGACTAATTGGGTGGGCAGAAAGCTATGCCATAATCAGGAATAATATATATTTTTAGCAAAGTAAGAACTAATACTACAACTAAGAAACAAATGTGTACAAAGCACAAGTCAGGATTAGTCTAAAATGTGCATTAAACTCACAGCACATGCAGTGATGGAGCGTGCAGGACCGCTGAGACGTCATCATGAGCTGCTCGCTTGAGCACTGCTCTTTGCTTAACTAGCCTATTTCTTTTAGTTTCGAATTGTTTTGTTTAAAAGTGGAAGTTTCAAGCTTTCTATACACATATTTATCATGTTTGTGAGGTAAATAGCCTATACACTGAGTTTGGGTTTATTTATGAGACGCGCTCCAGTTCATGTGGAATGAAAGTGATTGCTCCCGCACCTTCGTCACGATTATCGTCTGCAAGTCTATTTGATTCTTATTTATTAAATCCGGGCAATTGGCTGACGAAACCTTGATTAAAATTAAGATACGTTTTCTACAAAACAAAATTCCCTTTATAGAATGGCTTTCTACAAAACAAAACTTAATATTAAACAAAGTATAATCACCAAAATCATTTCTGACCCACTGGCATCTTTGCACTTATCATAATCAGATGAAATTAAAAAAATAACATTATATATAAAAAAATATATATATATTGTTTAATGTATTATTAGGCTACAGTAGCCTACAGATAAATGTCATGTCTGAGCTGGATTTGAGCAAACATCATTTTACCTGTGAGCGTTTCAAGAGCGCGCGCCTGCATTGAGCGGATTATTAAACTGAGTGTCACACCGGTCCGCTTCGCTCATTATGCTTGTTCTCATCAGAACGCCCAAGTATTAAAAAATGGTTGGGTTTTAACCTGGCTCTGGCTCATAATTACAGTTAATGTGTAGGGCCGGGCTGGGCCTCGGGTAGGGTTGGGCTTAATTTTTTAAGCCCAATCTAAACTCTACACCGGATTGAGGCTTGTGTCATTGCAACAAAAAAAAAAACGATTCATAGCTTATGTCGCATTAAACTGGCAGATTTTATAATGTTGTAGGCAATTATTTTGCAAGTAATTAGCCTACATGTTTAAACTTGTCTTGCCTGGATTTTTGTTGTAAACTCGCTGAGAAACACTAGTTTAAAGGGACAGTTCACCCAAAAATGTTAATTCTGTTCTCACCCTCAAGCTATTCCAAACCTGTATGAATTTCTTTCTTCTGCTGAACACAAAAGAAGATATTTTGAAGAATATGGGGGATGTTTATAGGGGGGGGAAATCTATGGAAATCAATGGGGTCCCATAAAATGTTTGGTTACCGACATTCTTCAAAATATCTTATTTTGTGTTCAGCAGAAGAAAGAAATTTCAGGGACCCATCCACTTGCATTATATGGACTTGTGGAGATGGATTATTTTTCTAAAAATATCAGTTTTTGTCTGGATTTGTAGACAGAATGAGATTAAAAAACTATGCTGTGCCTTCTATATTGGATCCAACAGGAATGGTGCCATACACTTTTGTGACTAAAAATGTTTTTAATATGTGACAGCATTGCATTACAGATTGTTTGATATCTACTGATTATGTGTACGTAACGATAACTTACCATGTTGTCACAGGCTGAAGTATCCTTTGTATTTGAGGTGTTGTTGGTTTATTGTCCTGCGATTCGGGATCAGGGTCGAACATGTATGGGCCGGGGCTCGCAAAAGACTAGAGAGCACAGACACAGACCAGCAGCAGGAATCAGATTTAATTTATCACAAGAGTGAGAAGCTGAAACAGCGGAAGATTTGGTATAAAGCTAAAAGCGCCCATTTAAGCGATCTTGTCATCGAGCTCGTTTTTGTGTTTTTCATTAAGAACAATATTGAACACACCTTTCAAGCAATTCACTCACAAATTGACTCTAATTCTAAAGTCAAAGTATAATGTGCATAGCCGCACAGGCCGGGTCGGGCCGGGCCCTTGATCAAGCGTACTCTGCAAAAGGCGGATTCAAACCCGGGTCGATCGCGTCAAATCTTAAATCCTTGAGCATTACACTTTACTGACTACACCACTGAAGATGTTGAAATATGTGCGTCTTCTTTTAATCTTGTTTGGTCCAACCAGGCATTTTTAGGCGGAGTTAGTGCGAATAGCACTTGCCAACCAGGCACGTTATTTGCACTTGGTGTTAATAGACCCTCCGTAAAAGGCAAGCAGATGCTAATTTGCACTGCTCTTGGTAGATTGTGTTGGTCATTATGGAAATGATCCGGCTGCGTCTGTGTTCTTGAATTTGTCGTCAGTATATTATGCACAAAACTTTCCACTCCCATCAACGCTTTTATGGGATTGCGCTATCACGCTAATTTGCCCTATTTAGTAAATCTGGCCCATAGTCTGTTACCACCCAACAAACGCTGTGACACTACAAGCAGCTGCCACTGGGCTTGACTTTATCAGAGAAAGGAGAGAGATAAAAACAAAGGACTTGTGAAGGGCAGAGGTGGAGGTAATGGGAGAAAGATGGAATGAAAGAGTTAGCGTTAGCTTGAACCAGAGCCAAAGCGAGCAAAACGGAAGTGGATGTGTCGGATGTACCGCGGCTTTAGCTGGGGCCGTCTCTTATCAGCTTTTCCAGACTCTCTTAGAGTCACATGTCCTAGTGAATTAACTGGAGCATCAGTCTCTCTTGTAGCTGGATGGCTCTTAACCCTGAAACCACTGATCCCTGATCACCGCCCAGCCAGAGGTCACATGATCTGCAGCAATCACTCACACTGCCTTACAGGCCTGTAAATACCGCTGTCTCCAAGGACCACTGTCAAGGTTCCCCTTGGTGCTTTCTGACATCCTTCATGTGGATGCCTTCGAGTCATGCCATTTCAACACTGAACTGCCCAGTACCCATTTGACACATGCAATAGACACAGTGTATGAAGAACGATTAAGTGTCAGTCAGACACCATTGTTGTTTTTCATTTCACTATTTCAGTTGGCTATGGTGAGGGCACTCTTGTGAACAGATATTTTCAAGTGGGTGGATCTCTATTCTGTGCCTGCTCTCTAATTCATCATGATAATTATAAAGTGTATATTTTAAGGCATTAAGACAGTAAGGCTGTTCCAAATAGTAGGCAATTGAATTATGCTTACCTTTTTGGTAATTTTGATACTTTTTTATTTCCAAATTCTATTCACCTTATTTTAATGTAAGAGCAGGTCCACATTTGTAAATTGTGAGGCTTCTAGTTAGGGTTATCATATTCATAAACACACTGCTTTGTGGCAAAAAATTGTTTAACCATTTACTGCACTTTTTATTCTTCTTTTATTAAAGGGTTAGATCACCCAAAAATGAAAATTCTGTCATTAATTACTCACCCTCATGTCGTTCGACACCCATAAGACATTCGTTCATCTTCGGAACACAAATGAAGATATTTTTGTTGAAAACTGATGGCTGAGAAAGGCCTCCACTGACATTCAGTACATTTACACTCACAAGACCCATACAAGGCACTAAAAACGTTGTTACAAAGTCCATCTCACTACAGTGGCTCTACAATAATTTTACGAAGCGACAACAATAGTTTTTGTGCTAGAAAAAAAAAATCTAAATAACGACTTTATTCTACAAGTTCTTGTCTTCCTTGTTGGCCTCTGTCGTTATTTTGATTTTTTTTTTTTTGCACAAAAACTATTGTCGTCGCTATTATGGGTCTTGTGAGTGTAAATGTACTGAATGTCAATGGAGGCCTTTCTCAGCCATCAGCTTTCAACAAAAATATCTTAATTTGTGTTCCGAAGATAAACGAATGTCTTACGGGTGTCGAACGACATGAGGGTGAGTAATTAATGACATAATTTTCATTTTTGGGTGAACTAACCCTTTAATTATTTACCTATACCAGCTAATAAATTGCAGTGGCAAAACATCCTGCAGCATGACTGGATTTAATTGGGGAAACTGTGAAAACGGGAGAAAAACAAACAATTATCTGCTTATCTGCCAAATTAAAGGCAGTTGAATTCAACAGTGTTCCTTACAACTTACCAAAGAACCAGTGGTCCATGCACATTGGCGTGGCCAGGAATACGCTTTATGCTAGACAACATTATAAATACAATAGGGTAGAGTGGGGGAAAATGCCCGCATGGAGTAAAAGCCCACCCCCTACTGTTTTCCCCAAAATAACCACTAGATAAAATCAAGATACATTTTTGTTGTTGCTATGGACTACGTTGACCAGAGTTATGTTGAAGTTTTCACCGTGAAGCTTACACTGGTAATGTACCTGAGAGAAAACGGATTTAATTTAAAGTGATATAATTTTTAACACTAATAAAAAAAGTGTTTTAAAGCTTGTTGTTTTGCATAACAACACAGTTATATATGATATGAGAAGAGCAAGACTTGTAGTTAAGGGAGTACTTGTTTCAGAATGACATATTTTGTTTCAAACCTAGTCTGTGGGGTAAAACGCCCCCAGGAGGCATCGCTTCCCACTATCATAATTACTGTAGTTACCATGTTCTGAACATCACATTCTTTGTTTTTCCATCAAATGCAATCTAACTAGGTGGTTGAATAAAAATATTTGGACTTTATATTTAAAAATTACCTCACATTAGCATCAGCTAGCTAGTTAGCCAGCCAGTTAGCATCAGCTAACAATATTTTTCAAAAAGGTTTATTTTCAAAATGGTTCATTAATAAATATCCATATTTATCTACTGTTATTTTGGCTTGTAATTTTAATTTTAAGATAAAACATGCTTGTACTCTGATTTTGCTGTAGACGTAAAAAGCTTTGTCAGAGTGGGAGCATTTTACCCCACCTGTGGATAACTAGACACATTTAACTTTTGTTTCACAGAAAAAGTTACACAGTCCTTAACAATGTGTCATTGCTATATCGTCCTTTCGCCCAGCCCTAAAAATTGTTAAAGCACAAAGGTATTAGACATGACATTATAAATTTATGTAAAGCTGCTTGGAAGTGCTAATAAATTTGACTTGACTAGATGATTGATTAAACTTCAAGATGGGATAGAAGAGACCAGGACATCAATTGATATTCTAGTTGTTTCTATGTATTTTGTAGACAATTTTAAAGTTATGTGGATAACTGTCAGTTGCTACCGCCAGACAATACAGAGTTTATGCTCATATCTATTTATCTATCTAAACTTACTTTGTAGGGAAAACTGGCTTTGTCTAACATTATCCAACCATTCCCTTTGTAGAACACAAGGCTCATTATAATTGATGTTTTTAATAAACGCTGACAAAAACTTTACAGTTACGCAGAATGTAAGATGGTAAATCATTAATTGATGAGTTTTCAATACAATGTATAAATAAGGGTATTTTAGTTGTACCCCAAAATCCAACATATCTGACAAAAAATGATAACTGCAAATCCACATTTTGCTGCCTGGATTACAGTTGTTTCTGCGAGTTGCAGCGATTAATTCTATCAAATTTTAGATGTGTTTTTTGTGGCATTCAAGTTGAACACTAATGTTTCCATTTTTGCCACTCAGTTGGTGCAACCATAGTAATTCCTGCCTACTGTGATCACATGTGCATAACCTGTTTATTTTTTTCTTTCAACTATTTGAATTTAATTAAAGGTTAGATTTTTGTGAATATTTTGAATGAAAGACTAAGAGGAGAAACTGCTAAAACAAATTTTCACAGTTAGTTTTGCTCTTATTAACTAAGAGTGCCAGAATTTGTGGAGCCCACTTCACTGTATATAGGCAGTGGGCAGTAAGCTGTGCAGCAGCTCACTAGGTTTTGGAGCAGAGCCAATGTGTACTCATTTTTTTCATAGCTGATCTATAGCTGAAAAATGAACTGTACAATAACAATGACAGCACAATCAAATTGTACATATGCCTTATGATGTAGGTAATAATGAGAAATCTGTGATGAGGCAGGATCGTGGTTCCAAACATTCCCCACATCATGAATAATTTATGCAAACTACTCTTTACTGCAGTACAGTATGCAAAATAACAGTGAGTGATGATGATATGCATGTACAGTATGTGCGCTATGATTATTTTTTGTACAGTATGTGCATGTGAGCTATTACATACTAGCTATCACTCAGAAAACCTTATTTGGCCTTGATTTGTCGAAATTATATTATATATTTTTCCTGACACAGCCCACAGAAAACACAAAACAGCACATCATTTTACTTTAACTTTGACACGTAGCCTGCTAGCAAATGCTGCTTTATCGTATTAATACACACTCAATACAGTACTCAAGAGCAGGATCAGTCATATGTTCTACTAAGAGAGGCAATGCAGCACAAATCAATGTCAAGAACAGATTGTAATATCAGATTTTCCAACAAAAGGTCACATCGTTTGACATCGGCACATGTATCCTATCACATTCAGTAACGAATCTGCCTGCCAATCTCCCTTTTGCGGCATCAAATGCATCCAAGTGTGCAAATGCAATTTAGCATGCACAAGAATGAAGCAAATCACATGCACAGAGGAAGAGATTTCTACTGTGTCATATTTGTGGGTGATCTTTAAAGGACACTTTTGTAGCTAAATTTAGAATTATACATTTTTTTAAAAGCTCAAGCAGCCTGTTCTGCAAACTACAAAAACTGGATGTTTATCCCCAGAGTATGAATAAAACAAAGAGAGATATTCTCTCTTTACTAAAAAATCACTTATACATATCATATCATACAGGGTTATGAGCTGCAATATTCACGCCAGTAAATGGGGTTTTGCTTGGGTCGAGATTCAATGACTGAAACAATCAACACCATTAAGTAATCAAACAAACATAGTCTCATAGCAACAATCCACAGCCCTTAAATCGTTCTTTATTCATGTACAGGTGTTTTTATGGTATGACAAATGGTGCATGCGGCAAATAATTGCTTAGTTTTTCTCGGTTTTGCACAGACAACCTTTAAATCTGTGTTGCAATTTTGTGCCACTTCATGAGTTATGAGTTGAGTGTTATGAATATATAAAAAGACGATACTATGGCTGTCCGTAAGTCTAAATGTTAAATCTGAATCTAAAGCAATATATTTTGCTGATGCCGTGCTGGTAAAAACACTGAACCCGTGCATCAGAAATTAGATTTAAATAAATAAAAGTAAAAAATCTTTAAATAATTAAATGCAAAATATTATTAATAAGTGATTAAATCTGTGGGAAAAGATTGTTCATAAATGGAAAAGATGATTAAAACATCTATTTTAAGACCCATTTAAGCTAAATCTGAAAATCATATTCAAAATCTATTGCAGTTATTTGAAACATGCTTTATGTGCCATTTGGCACCCTATAGGTATTCCCTACTTCACCAGTGAGTCATTTAGCATCCAACTGGGGAATAAGCTGGCACAATCTTAAGTGTTCTCACTTGAAGTTATCGGATTGGTTTAGCATTTGATTTCTGCCACTGGTGAGTCATAAATGTAGAGATATGTAAGATTTACCACCACTATTTTATATTGTTCTCTCCATTACGTATTTTATTGTGAGGTCAAATGGTGTTTGATCTAAGTGTAAAGCTACAAAAATAAAAACTTGCTGTACACTGAATGGTTTATATTTCAGTTTATATGTTGGTTTCATTTTTGTTGTTATTGTTGGACATAGCATGACCATAACATACGTACCATATGAATCTTGATATTGTTTGAAGCACCTTCAAGTACCATGAAAATGACATGATATAACAAATATAGTAATCATTCAGTATCTTGACATATATGACAGACAGTACCACAGTATTATATGGTCACTGTTCCACAGTACTTTTATTTTAAGGCTAGAGAAGAGTTGAATATTGAATATGGGAGATGATTCAGGATAGCCCTCTCTCAATTAGTGAGGTGAGGATTTTCAGTTTGTAGGAGGGGTTATTTCAGTGTTTTAGTACTGGTGACACCCACTCTGCACCAACCTCTCTTTTTAAGCCTTTATGACTCTGACACTTCATTATCAGCCTATCGGCTGACAGCATGACAGGGCCAATCTGAGCCAATCAGTACAGCTGCTGATTTGTGACCAGTGGGCAGAAAACAGGAAGTCGATAGATGGATATGCGCTTATCTGCTGTCCTTTATACAGATTGCTTAATTGTAATGTGACATGTTATTTTCCCCTATGCTTATTATTACTATGCAAAAGTGTCTCATAAAGCATCAGCATTGGTGGCAAAAGTTTGTACTTTCATTTTTAAGTTCTTGCAGGCTGAACAATTTAGTTGCTAATGAGCAAATGGTTTTGGCTGAATGAACAATTTGAGATGTGAAGTTTAATGAAGTTAAAGTGGACTGTTATGAGTTTTTTAAAAGAACCCTATCCAGAGACAAAAGTCACAGTCATTGCACATTGTGACATCAGGTAACGAAATCACAAGTGGAAATGTCAGCTTTTACAGGAGCTATATTTCAAGTACGCCATAGAAGCGCAAAAATAAAAGGAAAAGGCAGCAGCAGTTAATGGAGCTCAACAAAAGCCCTGCAAATGCAGGCCCCAGAGAATATGAGGAAATCCTAGCAATTGTCCACCTGTAAAGAATAGTAGCTTACCAGTCATTTCAGGACGTATAAGACTGATCAGACTGAGGTATAAAAGTGAAGAATCTCCTTGCCCTTCATTTGAAGCAAGGGCTGATATATATGTCCAGAATGCCAATTATATTTTAAAAGCATAGACTGTAGTAGTTAATTTACTACTTTAAGAAAAATGGGGTGAATTCATAAGCAGTTGTGCTACTTTTGCCTGTGGTATTATTGGCATATAAACCCGCCTCTTATTTACTAATCACCTGAAATCCAGGTTAAGTAGCTGAAATATCACTGCACTGTATTTAAATTAAGTAGTCAGCACAAACACTCCTGTTTTCTATGCAAATTAGGCTTATTATTTATAGTGATTTATAAATAAAAACTATATATATATATATATATATATATATATAATATATATATATATATATATATATATATATATATATATATATATATATATACACGGCTCATTGATGCACAAGGGGAGCGAAGGCTGGCCAGTGTGGTCCAATCAAACAGACGAGCTACTGTAGCTCAAATTGCTCAAGAAGTTATTGCTGGTTCTGATAGAAAGGTGTCAGAATACACAGTGCATCGCCGTTTTGTTGCGTATTGTGCTGCATAGCTGCAGGCCAGTCAGGGAAAAGTATTCCCTCTTTCAGCAGGATAATGCTCCCTGCCACAAAGCAAAAATGGTTCAGGAATGTTTTGAGGAGCACAACAACAAGTTTGAAGTGTTAACTTGGCCAAATTCCTCAGATCTCAATCCAATTGAGCGTCTGTGGGATGTGCTGAACAAACAAGTCTGATCCATGGAGGCCCCACCTCGCAACTTACAGGACTTAAAGTATATGCTGCTAACATCTTGGTGCCAGATACCACAGTACGCCTTCAGGGGTCTAGTGGAGTCCATGCCTCGACAGGTTGGCTGTGTTTGCAGCAAAAGGGGACCAACACAAAATTAAAAAGTTGGTCAAAATGGTATACCTGGTCAGTGTATATATGCACACGCACACACGCACTAGAAAGACATTTAATAATAATTTTGGAGCATTGAGCTGTGGGAGGCATTTCTTTTGTGGAATAATTGGTGCTGCTATTGAGAAAATGTGGACTTATCACCCACAGCTCTCAGACCAGAGGCTATTGGTAACACCTATCTTTTGCAGTGTGAGGATCATGACGTGCTTTGATATAAAGTTATACAATACTTTATTAAAGCAAATTCTTTGACTTTTAGGTTTTAAAGATTAATGGATGCTGACTATAAAGTTTCTTTAATTCTGCTCAAGGAGAGATAATACTAATGTGTCTTGCAGATATGCCATCAGAGAAAGTATTGCAATACTGAATCAATTAATGACGAGAATCCTTCAGCTCGTGGGGAAGATGAGCTCCGGTTATTCCCTGTGGATAGAGTCAGCACATTTAGTTGCACTGAGAGCTGATTTATCACAAATAAAATAATTGTGAATTTCTGCTGCCAACAGGAAGAGCTTGGAAAATGTATGAGGATCTGTTTTCTGTTGATGCAATGGCAAGGGAAGTTTGTTTTTAATTCAGAGCTGTGCAATCACATCTGAAGTGCAGAAGTGATTTGATTGATGTGGATGTGAATGCTTGGCCACTCCATATTTACAATATTTCTTATGATTCACTGTCTGTAATGTTCTAATGTGGCAATAATAGCACAGTCCTGTAGTACTTTAATAGAGGGTATGCACTATGCACATGACGTCACAGTAGGCGGGAGTCGCTGCGGTTACACCTACTGAGTGACAAAAAGACAGGGTGGCAGCGTTAGTGTTCAGTTGCTAGTGCAAAATAACCTAGGACAGAATTCAAACTGCTACTGTCTTTTAAAAGAACATGCTTTGCAATAGTGAATCAGTCTAAATTGATTTACAAAAATACTGTTACTTTATCTGACAAACTAATGATCAATATAGTCATAACTGGTGCTCCCAAGCATTTTATGGGATGTTTATGGAGCAACAGCTGTCCGCTAACCTGAATAAGAGTGGGAGGAATACTAATAAATCAAAAATATTGATGAATTAAACATTAACTTGAGGAGGTGGATACTCTATTATTATATAAGAAGTCTTACATAATTCCATCATTGATCTGTAAGGATCGTGCTTTAACTCTGAACAACACAAAAATGAGAGCGCTGAAAGGCACAATGAGAGCGCTGAAAGGCACAATGCTCAGCTCGGGTGAATCACCTCCTTGAACCACCTCATTAACCTCCTCTATTGATGCCAGTTCTGCTCTTCAGATCACAAAAGGGCCCACACAGAAATGCAATTTGAATTTGACAGTATGCAAAGGAAAGTTTGTACTAATGAACTTTAGTACCTGTACCTCCAGTGCTAATAAGCCAAACCTACTCAGATAAACACACTCGTCTCCAGCTTTGCCGTTTACGATCAATAAATGATTTGGGCTATATCAATGTCTTTAAATGGTAGGTGATAAAACCGAGGTATTATCACCTACCTCTCTCATTCTCTTCCTTTTCTTTTTCACAGCTGCCTGCCTCCACATGCAGTTCATTTAAGAAAGTAACGCTATGTTCTCTCAGGCATATTATAGCTATGTAGTGAATGAACCAATGAGTACAGAGTAGCTACTGAGTGTTTTCTACTGTTTTAGACTTGCTGTAGAATACATTTCTTGAAAGTGGAGAGAGTAATTAAAGAAAAGTTGCTTAAACGTTAAAGTTAACTTAGAGTTACGTTAGTCTTAGAGTTAAATTTGTGTAAGTTCACACAAGTACCTTGTGAAGCTGGTAAACTGAAAGGTCAACAGAAATGTTAATTATACAGAGAAGTGTCTTTTGTGTATACCATGTGTTCTTGTTCACTACATGACAGTTTAACAAGACTGCTTTGAAAGTGTAACATCTTCCCTTGCTGAAAAGGCCACCTTAGACAGGCTTAACCCTCTACGCACAGCTTGGCAATAGAACCACCATTGGCTACTAAATGTTTTAGTTTAATCGCCAGACTGATATACTATTTTATATATATCTTAGGACTGGTGGTGGTGCTTAAAAGATTAGTTCACCTGAAAATTTGAAAATTTCCTGACAATTTACTCACCCCAATGCCATCCAAGATGTCCATGTCTTTCTTTCTTCAGTGGAAAAGAAATGTTGTTTTTTAACGAAAACATTTCAGGATTTTTCTCCACACAACGGACTTCAATTGCAACCAAAATGTTGAACGTCTACATCAATGCAGTTTCAAAGGGCTTTGAAGTGCTTCAAATCCATCTGAGGAATAGGGTCTTATCTAGCGAAACAATCTGTCATTTTCAAAAAAAAAATTCAAATGTATATACTTTTTAGCCACAATTGATCGTCTTGTGCTGGTCTGCAACGAGCCAGGCATTACGTAATGCACGTTGAGTGTTCAGCGAGTGAAAATATATCTATACTAAACTTATACTTAGCATCTAACACACACACTGGCAAGTAAAATCTAAGAATTTATTAGCCAATGGCTAATGATAGACATTATTTAGTCGCCCAGAGTGAAGCTTTTGCAAAATACTATGCTGGTGACCAGAAATGTTGGTCTTTGCACCAGGGTAATGTATGTGCATACCTGCATCAGGAATTTTATTTATTTGTCACTGTAGTAAATCTCGTTCATACGGGAAGAAGGAGGCGGGAACCGGCAGACAATCAAAAGAACTTTTAATAAATAAACACAAAATAATAATGGCGGCGACAGCCCCTCACGGTCGACTGCAGCAACACATAAAACGTAAATAAAACAACATAAAATCCAAGCCTGGTCCTCTCTCGTCCCTCACTGTCGTCGCTCCTCCTTTATACTCCCTCACTCCTCCGTGAGGGCCGAGATCGCTGGCTCGCAGCTGGCGCTCATCCTCTCTGATGAGCGCCGTCTCGTCCCGCCCTCACGGTCCCTCGGCCTCGCTGCTCGCCACATACCCCCAACGCCCTTCGCAGGCCGGGGGGCACTCCCGAGTCTGCGCTCTACTCCCCCCCTCCCCGGGGGGGCCGATCACGGCGGCCGCGGGACCTGGGGGTAAGAACAGCGAGGTGAGAGAACGGAGCGAGGAACATGAGGAGCGACAGAGACGAGAGAGTGGAGAGAGGAGAAAAAAAAAAAAATTCTGGTCCGGTTCCCAGACACACTGCCGCTCGGTCCTCAGCCAGCCGAGAGGCTCTTCCTCGCGGTGCCATGCGGTGGTACTGGACGGCCGGTGGACGGCTCGACGCTCCTCCGCCCCCTGGCGGCCAGCGGTGGCTCCTCCTGTCGAGGGCAGCCGGCAGCGAGTCCCGCGCGCTCCCTGCCCCTCCCCTACATGGCGGAGGGATACAGGCTCCGACCCACGGCGAACGCCGGTGACTCCTCCACGCTCCCTCTAGGACGGCAGCCACCCCACCTCGACCCAGGGGCACAGCAGCGAGCTCTCCGTCCCACCGACCTTCATCCGCTCCATCACCACCGCTTCGGGCAGCCGCTCGCGGACTTCTCTCATCCGCGCTGCCCGAACTCCTCAGCACCGCGATCCCCCTCAGCTGCGAGGGCTCTTCGACAGCATGTCCCTCCTTCCTCCCGGGTTTCGGCACCACTGTAGTAAATCTCGTTCATACGGGAAGAAGGAGGCGGGAACCGGCGGACAATCAAAAGAACTTTTAATAAATAAACACAAAATAATAATGGCGGCGACAGCCCCTCGCGGACGACTGCCGCCTACATACAAACAAAACACAAATGAAAAATAAAAAGCTGCAGCCCCTCACGGTCGACTGCAGCAACACATAAAACGTAAATAAAACAACATAAAATCCAGGCCTGGTCCTCTCTCGTCCCTCACTGTCGTCGCTCCTCCTTTATACTCCCTCACTCCTCCGCGAGGGCCGAGATCGCTGGCTCGCAGCTGGCGCTCATCCTCTCTGATGAGCGCCGCCTCGTCCCACCCTCACGGTCCCTCGGCCTCGCTGCTCGCCACAGGCACCCTGAATTATCTCGTTTGTGCCAAATACATTTGTGATAACTTAATGGAGTCATCACACCTCTGATGTGCTGAGACATTAAGTCATTGTTGAGTTGCCAAAATCAATGGCCAGCGCAAAGGGAGAAGGCATAAGGACAGGTGAACCTGAACCTGCCACATAGGGGCCAATCGATCACCGGCATTGTGTTTGAGTGAGAGAAAGAGTTGAGATGTGTTGTGAGATGCAGAAAGGCTAGTTTGATATCGATCTCTTTTAAAATGCACTTTTTCTTTCAAGCTATGGTCTTTAAAGCCAGTCTTATTTGAAATCTTTTGTCCAGTTGAATTGGTGTTTGTATTCATCTTGGCAATGGTTCTGCTTTAACGCAACGTAAATAAAGCACCAGGTAACTCCGCTAACCATAAAATCTCATTGTTCCAAAATAAATTTTCATGAAGCAATATTTCAAAGCAATTGTGTTCTGATTGGCTGTTATTTGGTATGTTACACAGCATTTTCACTTTTGGTGTGAACAAATTGCTTGTCGCTGGACACTGCATAATGACTGGTTTGGATGCCATATAAGGACTAGAATTGTCTTATTGTTTAGCTCACAGAATAAAATATCAGCAAGAAGCAGTGCCATTTTTCTTGGGAAAATGACTTTATGGAATTTCCAGGCTCAGGTGGACAGGAATTAATTTGTAATGAGGTGCCAGAAATGGCAAAAGAACAGGCTTTAACAGAGATTTCTATGTCGTTCTTTGCCCACCGGGTGTTTTCACGATTGGATAGCTATCTAATCAGAGAAAATGCATGTGACCAGGTGTAAACAGGCCCTTATCGGCTTAATTTCACTCAATGTACAAAACCCCCTATTGGTTTGTGATGGAACTGCTTGAATTTTTTAAATACAATTTTGTGAATAAACAGTGAATTGTTAACTGTTTAAAAATCATCACAATTTACCTCAATTCACCTTGTTATGTAACATTTACATGTAAAAAGTTCCCTTTCAAAAGCTACAAAGCTGCGCTCCTTAGCGATAATGGGAAGTGTCTTTTCATGACCAGCTGTGAAATAGTGCGTTTAACACGTCAATGAAATTGACCCGGAGGTATTTATAGCCTCGTCTGGTGATGTCATCAGCGCACCTGCTGCATGAGGCTATAAATAGATCAGCTGCAAGCCTTCAGGTCTTTTTTGTTTGAAGAGCAGTTCTGGGACATCCCCAATTCTTTTCAGAGAAGTTATAGCCATAAGAAAAAACATCTTTAGGGTCAGAAGCTTGTGAGGCGCTGACTCTAGATGTTCAAAGGGGGTCTCAAAAAGACCTCGAGGACTATAGCTAAGTCCCATGCAGGGATCTTGGTTCTTATGGGAGGCCTCAACCGTCTGGCCCCACGAATGAAGTGAGCAAGCAGAGGATGCCTCCCAAGCGGCACCCCATCCACCAGGACGTGGCAAGCTGAAAGAGCGGCCACATAAACCCTGAGAGTGGCAGGGCAAGTGCCTGTCGACAATTTTTCTTACCAAAAGTCCATAACTGAAGCAACCTGGTAGTTAACTGTATCTGCATTATGCGTCGTACACTATCTTTCAAAGACACCCCATTTATTGGCATAAACTTTCAGAGTGGAGGATGGTCTCAATAACTGCAGGCGAAAGCCCAGTGTCCCTCAGTTGGTGCCCATCAAGGGCCAAACATGAAGGTTCCACAGGTCGGGCCTGGGATGGAATATCGTGCCCTCTGCCTGAGACAGAAGGTCCCTCCTCGCCGGAATCGCCCACAGCGAGCCGTTGAGGAGAGACACTATCTCCGAGAACCACACTCTGTTTGGCCAAAGCGGCACTATCAATATCGCCGGCAAGACCCTTGCTGGCGAACCCTGGCTAGAACTCCCAGGAGCAGAGCGACTGGAGGGAAGGCATACAGGTGCATCTTGGGCCATGTATTAGCCATTTCCATTCCCCCATCTGTAATTTCTGTCTGGACAGTAAATCTGCTCCCACATTCAACTGCCCCCCAATGTACACTGCTCTGAGTGACAGGAGCTTATCCTAGGCCCAGAGAAAAATCTGTCTTGCTAGCCTGTTTAGATTGCATGAGCGCAGACTGTCGCTGTACTGTCCACCCGCACTAGGACATGACAGCCCCTCAACTGGGGGAGAAAGTATTTTAGGGCCAGAAATACAGCCATCAACTCGAGGCAGTTGATGTGCCAATCGAGTTTATGACCCTCCCATTCCCTTTGGGCTGGATGACCACTTAAGACCGCACCCCAGCTCGTCAGGGAAGCATCCATCATTAGCAGTTTGCGATGACAAGGTACACATAGAGTGGGACCCAAGGCAAGGAACCAGGCTCTGAACCACATAGTTAGTGAACGAAGCCACACAACGTTTTACTTGCCTTTTTAGATGTGGGAGTGATGGAGTGGTTTTGTAAGGGTAATGGGACGGGGCGAGCAAATGTTTGATGCGCCCCGTCCCGCAGGGGCACCAGACTGGGTGCCAGACCATCAGGACTTCTTTTTATTGATGATAGTCCTGATGTCTGCCCTGGGAGGTTGCTGAGGGCGATGAGCCGGCCCCCAGTCTTCACGAGGGGGAGCGCGACTCGCCACACTCTGCTTTTTCACCTCCCTAACTCTTGAAGGAGAGAGAAATCTGCACACTGCCAGTTGAAAACTAACTCCTAACAAAGATCTCAATTGAAGCTTGAAAGGTAGAGAGAGTTTTTGACGCACACCAACGTAGAGAGGTCTGAAAACAAAAAGACCTGAAGGCTTGCAGCTGGGGCTCATCTATTTATAGCCTCGTGCAGCTGGTGCGCTGATGATGTCACCAGACGAGGCTATAAATACCTCTGGGTCAATTTCAATGACGTGTTAAACACACTATTTCTCAGCTGGTCGTGATAAGACACTTCCCATTAGCGCTAAGCAGCGCAGCATTAAGTGTAGCTTTTGAAAGGGAACTCAAAATATAGCTTGGGCTCAAAATAGCATCTCGAGTAAGTTGAAGAGTTGTTTATGTGACTCGCACCATTTGCACAGCATGCCTATTTATCGCTGCTTACACAAACATCATTTGTCAAAAAAAATTATTTGTAAGTCCTCAAGCATTATTACCTCCAGTAGGCATAAAATTGAATTTGAGTGATAAATTAAAGTTGTGTAAAAGGTTTTCAATATCCTACAGCTTTTTACAAACAGAAATGGCTTGTAAAAAGCTGTCTATTGGATAAAAGCATCTGCTAAATGACTAAATGTAATAATAAAAGTAGTGATATACTATTTACATATTGTTTGTAAATATTCTATTTTTAAAAACTAGGCTTTTATGTTTTAACTTTGTTTTAGCTGAATGATTTTTAAAGTGTTGTATGCTATGTTTGTAAAGAGCTTCCTCCCTTTATTTGCAGAAGACAGAGAGACTTTAAATTGTTGGTTGTCAGCCTCAGGTGACAATAACGGTGCTTCTCAGTCAACTCCCTAGCTTCGTAGTTTTTGAACATAGACTGTGAAAAAATACGGATGTAGTCACCCGTAGGCCGTTGCCATTTTGGCAGAGCGTCACCATAACTGATGACAATGACAAACGGCAAACCATCTGTCACTCAAAATGGCAACGCCCTTAATTATGCAGAACTTTAAGGCTTTATATAATGTAAACGAATGAGTTATAAAACAATTCACCTCCCTCACAGTTGTCATGAATGTCAAAATTAGCTTTATAGTCCAAAACCACAATTCGTACCAGGCTGTAAACATGTGTTTTTCTGCTGTAAAGTTGGGCATTTTAACATGGGGCTCAATGAGTTTCTGCTCCCTTTTGGAGCCTGTCTCTAGTGGCCAGTAAATGAATTGTAGTTTAAGTCACTTCAAGAGAAACTGGGGGAGGTTGCCGCTTGGTCGTGAATCCATGTACACGAATTCAGGCAATGGTAAGGACAGTAAGGACGCTTCAGGAATTCTTTTAAAAGTGCATTAAGAGATTTTTGAAAAAAGCTTTTAAAGTGGATCGGACCAGCACCACAACTCTTTCATATAAATCTCCATATACATTTTGAATAACTCAAACTCAGCCTGACTGGTTATGAGGGCAAAATGTAGGTTTGATTTTGTGTGGGTGAGTGAGTGTGTGTGCTAATGTATATTGGTATTAATTCAACTTCTGGCACTTTTATGTCCCAGGGTGTTGTTTTCTATTAAATGGTAAAACTTATCATTTTGTTATATAAAGAATACATTACAAGGAAAACTTGGAACAGTACAGCATATAAATGCATATATACAGTATATAAATCATCAAATGTAGTATATAAATCATCAAATAATGAAAAAATATGCATCACAGTATTTACAAAGATATTAAGCAGCACAACAATAAAAACACTGAAGGCTGGAGTAATGGCTGATGAATATTCAGCTTTGCTATCACAGGAATACATTGCTATTTAAAATATTTTCAAATAGAAAATATGTACTTTAAATTGTAATAATATTTCACATATTTTATTTTTACTGTATTTTTTTTTTTTTAAATAAATGCAGCCTTTGTGAGCATATGAGACTGATTTCAAAAACATTAAAAACCTTACCAACCCCAAACTTTTGAAAGGCACTGTGCACTGTTGGACATTTTTAGTTGACAACTTAAATTGTAAAGTGAGAATGTAAAAAGTATTTTAAGAGTTTTTTTCCACAGGGCCCAAAGTGCCCATAGTTGAAAAAACACCCATATGTGTGTGGATGTTAATTGGACTGAAAATTTTAGAAGATAATTATACTGAGACGTACTGACAAAACTTTTAGTTTCCATAGCAATTTAAGATTAAATTTTAAAACAAACCTTCGAGATGTGTCTCTTCATCTCACATTTGGTTAAAAAGAACAGAATGTATCAGTATCAATAAGGATACGCACACTTATTAAAGGGGACCTCTTATGCAAAATTCACTTTTACAAGGGGTTTGAACACAGATGTGTGTCCACAGTGTGTGTGTAAACACCCAGCCTATAATGGTAAAATTCCACCCCCCAAAAAATTATAATCCCCATCAATCATTATCAATCTCTCATAACATGCTGTTTCACATTTCCTCCTACTCCTACATAAAAGTATGGAAACACACCCATGACTGTTGATGATCTGCCATTTTAGCATAGACACACCCTTGAGTGAGAAGCACAGAAGCGCCATTTCTGTTTACTCGCTGTATCATCTAAAGTATTGCAATGTCTTTGCCAAAAAACATTACAAATGTTCTGTTGTTGGATGTACCAAAGAAACATACGAGTCTCTATAGACTCCTGGCATCCGAGTCACTGAGGACATCGTGGTTAATAAAAATGTAGAAGGAAATGTGCCAAAGAATGTCTGTAAAATGTTATATATTTGCGAAAAAGTTGTTTCTGAGCTATGTCGTTTTTTTTATCCTGAAAACGCTCACCATCTGCGTAATTCATAAACGCTAGAGCTGCAACTAACGATTATTTTTTCTGTCGACTAATCTAACGATTATTTTTTCTGTCGACTAATCTAACGGTTATTTTTCGATTAGTCGGCTAATCTAGCGATTATTTTTCCAGATGAATCTTATTATTCTTTTTTACTGATTATTGTATTTCAAAGAGGGTAGTGAATTTGTATATTATTTTAACATGAAATCAATGAATGATGACAATATTAATTGTATTTCAGGAAGGGTAGTGTACATAGTATGCCATTTTATAATGAAATATATGAACACAAGAAGCTTTTTAAACATAATATATAATGATACTATTCATCATAAAATGTATACAGAGTAGGCCTAATTAGGAAAAGTTGTTTACTATAGTAGTTGAGTATGATTTACTTATTGATTTGTGTCAGTAGTAAACGAAAATGCACTTGTATTTATCTGCAAAAGGTTCACATACAGGAGCTTTCAGCATAGTGTTAATGTATAACTAGTCGTCTATTTTGAAGAAACATGTGCATAAACAACGACTAAAGCTGCCAGAAGTTTTTGCCCAAACTTCAAAGACACATTTAAATGATTAAAGCTAGAGGCATATCTTAACTGTAATGTTACTTTAATCATGTAAACTACCTATATACAGCAAGTTATTATGCATATGTGTTTGGGACAGAGCGGAACCAGGTCGCATATACAGGAGATATATGCAGCCCATAATAAATAAAAGCACGAGACGTACTGGGGTCGGAGAAGAACCCAGGAAAATGTGACCGTCTGTTGCAATACACGCGTGGCGCGTTCAGCTGCGCGAGAGAACACTGGCAGCAGGGTTGCCAGGTTTACACAACAAAACCCACCCATTCGTTACTCAAAACTAGCCCAAAACAAGCCCAATCGCGTTTCGGGGAGGTTCTCTGGTAAACATCGCGTTCAGGGGGTTAAATATGTGTGTTTTTTTGCTTCAACCGGCGGACATGAGACACAGCCCGCGGCAACAGTGTAGAAGTAGCCCAATTCCGCGGAAAAAAGCGGACTTGGCAACACTGACTGCAGTGTGAAAGCTCCCGCTCTCCACGCGCACAGCTCCTGCTCTGCCACCGCGTGCAGTGTGAAACCGGCGTTACAGAGCGAACAAAGCACAGTTTTATTCGGCTTCTGTTTAAAGTACTCCCACACTTTTGAATGTCGCGGTCTGGCTTTATATGATAAATGATCATTTTCACTATACCCGGGAGCAGAAGCTGCCATTATTCTAGATCTTCTGTTCCATTCTAGAACGTAAATAATGTGCCGCCGACGCGTCGACGCATTTCACGCACGTCTACGTATTTTCGTAGTCGACGTCATCGACGACGTCGACGCGTCGTTGCAGCCCTAATAAACGCACATTTATTATGCATTGTATAGTCGGGTGACGGACGTGTTACGTTCACACACGAACACCTATGCAACAATTTATAAATTAACATGATGGTACATACTAGTCGATGAGTTGAATCAACGTAACTCCACAACAACTAACATTATATAAATGTATCCACTAACCATTCAGAAACGTCCAGGTGTAGTCTAAAAATTGCAACCTCTTCCTGAGTCTCCCCATCTGTGTCTGACTCCGGTTCAAACATGTAAGGCTGCACTCCACAACTGTTTTTTTCTGACATTTTAGCTGAGTGAGATTCGTTTTGTTGTTGACGTTGTATCTGAAGCTTATGTAAAAGAGCCCCTGAAAGGGGGTGGGGAGCAGCAGCTCATTTGCATTTAAAGGGGGGCACACAAAAATGCTGCATTTTTTCTCACAACCAATTAGGGGCAAATTTGAAAAGCTATAATAAATGATCTAGGAAGTATTTTGAGCTGAAACTTCACAGACACATTCTGGGGACACAAGAGATTTATATTATATTTTGTGAAAAGGGGCATAATATGTCCCTTTTAAATATCAAATCAATTGGTATTTGAAAACAAATGAGACTATATGTTTTCTCAAATCTATTTTTGAGCTATTTTTAAGTTACTTTGAACCGACTGGTCTCAATGTTATTATTGTGGCAGTTCCTTGAGTTCACCCCGGTGTCTTAGCTAGCAGAGGAACCACAGATGAACTTTGTCACATTAAAAGGAATAGTTCACCCTAAAATTAAAATTGTCATCACTTAATCACCCATAAGTTGTTCCAAACCTGTATGAGTTTCTTTCTTCAGTTGAACACAATATTTGACATTTTCATTTTTGAGTAAACTATCACTTTAACCACTCTGATAATGTCCAAATGTTTTTTTTATTTTTATAAATCAATCTATTGTTTTATCATTTGAAATATAAGAAGCTTTATATTTTGTTTGAAAACTGTATGTTCCATTTGGTTTCATTCATACATTAAGTGTGACATTAGCGTCCACTTTTTGAGGCCACTGTACAGTATATAAGCTGATCTGATGTATTACTATGTAGCAGTCAACTTAGGTAGTCTGTCTGTCATGTTCTCTGCACTGTCAAGTCTTTCCAGGTCAGTGTGGGGAGATGTTTGGATGAGGACTGCAGCCCTAGAGCTCTGACAGTGTGATCATTTCAGAGTGTGTGACCAAAGTCTGAGCTGTGTTTAGCCAGACCTCTGTCGCAATGCATTTCAGTCATTACATACATCATCACGAAGAGGCTCTCAGCTGGAAGCTTAGGTCTGTCCCAATGTCTCCTGTCTCTTTTCTTTCTCTCCCTTGGCAGATGACAGAAGCTGGGTTCAAAGGAAACAGACTGGGCGCAGTGGAGAGCTAGGGCGGCTGGCACCAGTATAGTGGGTAGAGGGAGAGGGTTATGTAACACAATCTCTCTCTCTGTGCTCAGAGGATGTGCTCTTTGCCAGTCTTACCAACAATTTCCCTCCTAAAACCCTTGTGATTGCGTTGGTCCGTGTTGCTCTGTGTTATCATAGCAGTGACACGTGGTGTGGTGCTTGAAATACACTTCAATAAGAAAGCTGTGGAATAGGTTTGGCAACGGTGCTGTGACGTCTTTCTGAGGGCAGAACAGGAAGCTGGGTTCAGCCCTCTGAATTAGAATTTTCATGTGTCTGCAACATCTTCAAAATGGGATGTCCCAGTTTTAACCAGTGATGATGTTTTTTTTTTTTGGTTTTTTTTACTGTTTTATAGTTTTTTCAGGCAGACTTTTGTATTACGTTCATCAAGTCAGGTCAGTTTTATTTGTATAGTGCTTTTCACAATACATAGTTTTAAAGGGAAAGCTCACCCAAAAATGTCTTAGTGGAGCACAAAAGAAGATTTTACAAAATATACAAATATAATATAAAGTAAATGGGAACCAATAATGTTTGTTCCCCATTGACTTTCAAAATATATCTTGGGTGCGTCTCAATCAGCTCCCTAGCTCAGTAGTCGGGGCACTGATCAGGGAGTCAGCCCATTGACCTATGTCCTGATCAGTGCCCTGACTACTGAGCTAGGGAGCTGATTGAGACGCACCCCTTGTCTTCCAGAGAAGAAACATTTTTTTCCACAATTACTTGAACTATCAATTAAGATGATGCACCAGCGAGCAATCCAACTGTGACTATGGCAAGAAGAATAACTCTGTAATATCTTTAATTAAATACATATGGCAAATATTTTTTAGTTGTAGATTATTTGAATAATCCCTTTAAAGGAAGTTCACTCAGCAGCAATATTTGCTACGCCACGAGCAGCTATTTCAGGCATCCAAGACCACCTCTTTTTCTACGTGAAAATTCTGAAATCTCAAAACTGCCAAACTCACATTTAAAGGGATAGTTTCCCCAAAAATGAAAATGTTGTCATCATTTACTTACCCTCAAGTTGTTCCAAACCTGTATGAATTAATTATCTCCTGCTGAACAGAAAATATATTTTGAAGAATTTTTCCATTCTATGGAAGTCAATAGGGCCTATCAATTGTTTTGTTATCAAAGGTTTGGAACAACTTGAGGGTGAGTAAATTACAGAATTTTCACTTTTGGATTGATAAAATCAACAACAAAATCAGACATTAATTATTATATATATATATTATTATATTGGTCCAGTCGATGTGCATGTGCAGTCCCAAGTGCCTGTCTAGTATTTCATACTAGTTCTGTGTTTATTTAATAAAATATTTATGCTGTTTAATGTGTTATTACCGGTATTATAATTATTAATCTGTGGAGATAATTATTTGGGTAATTTTGTAAACAATCACATTTTATTTTGGGCAAAACAGCATTCGAAGCTTGAGAAAATTTAAAAGAAATCATATTGATAGATGTTGGTTTTGCCAATATGCCTATAGATACTTGATTATTCATTTTTGTCACTGACTTCAGAGTGAAAAGAGTGAAAATGCCCTGTGCAGCACATGCTCTGCGGGTTAGATTAAATTACAGGGTTGAATTCAGAATCACAGCACACTGCTTTTTAGGCTGATTACTGAGATGATGGAAAATAAAAATGCCTATAATTTGAATCCAATATGTGAATTTGTGTGTCATTTTAAAGTCCTCTTATTATGAATATTACAAATACTATTGTGTTAATGGCACAACATATGGCTATAAAACATATTATTTTCATTTGGAAGTAACAATGTAATGGCAGCTGTTTTGAGTGGGCTGTATTGTTCTGTTGTTGTATTCTGCACTATTTAGCATTTCGAAATACTGTAGTTTCAGACCCTAAAGGCTATTATACAAAAGCTGCAGCACAAATACATAATGCTAAAGGGAAAGTGAGCATGCGTTCTTTCATATGAGTGTATGCGTATCAGCGGATGGATGGGGGAGGAATGGCTTTTTCTCTGCACTAGCAGTTCTGCACACCCTCTATTACAGACCCCAAATTGAAACTGCATTCTCACTTTATCCTCCGAATGTGGCCAGATGAAAAACCGCGGTGCTGCGAATTGAGGGAAACATTTCTGTTGTGTGTTGGTATTGGGGTTTTTCTGCTTCCCTGCTTCTGTTTTCCAAGTTTCCTCGACAAAAGGCACAGAACAGTTGCGTCCTGAACGTCCCACTGCAACGTAATAACCTTCAAAAACATCTCTGTTGACACTGAAAGTGTTTCGGGGTTGAAGGAAGGAACCAAAAAATTATATACCACTTAAGAACATAGCGGTTCATAACGTTTGAGGGCACAAAACCTGAGTGTGTAAGCTTTTTTCGCACTGTCCCTCATATTAGAGCTGCAATTCATTTAATGCAATATATTTAATCTCCTTTAACATTGGATTAGTGTTCTCAGGAAAAAGCAACAGTAATGAGATTAAGGTTGAAGGAATGAAAGTCATTTATATCAGGGGATGAAATGAGCTAAGTGAGGTTGGGAGATTTTTTTTTTCCCTTTATAATGTGGAAAAGTAAGACCTTTTCCTCTGCCTGTAATCATTGATAGGTAAAGGGCTTCCATTAGGGGTGATAACATTGATGAAAGGATTGTTATAATAATTCAGCCTTCGAATTTAAGACAAAACGTGGAAGAGAGAGAGGCTCTACAAGGTACTATATGTAGCCTAATTTCATACTCAGCGTCATTTAATTGAATGTTTCTCATTGGTTTATAACAGTAGCCAATTAGATGCTTTTCAAGGCATTGTGCCTCCTTGATTAATGCTCCCTTCAGAGATTATTCTGCCTTGACCTGCCTTCAAGGTTATATTGGAAAGCTATAGATTCACAATACGACAGGCAGCGAAGGCAATACCAATCACTATTGATGAAATATGTTGATATATTTTTAGCTACAGTATCCACCTTTTTCCTGAACATGTAAGTTCTACCAGACTCATAGCAGAATTATCCTTTACATTTCTGGTCTCCTGTGTTTCTAGTCAAAATTAGTGTATTTTCCGAGCTGAATGTAACGTTAAACCTATAAAAATGCTTTTAAAAAGCATATGTCTCCATAGTACCGTCAATTTACAGTGTCCTAATGACCGTCTTCTGTCAATGCCTCACCTGTTAAAGTTTAATGAGTGCCTACTCTTATGGAAAGAAAATATATTTAAAATGGTTTATAAAATATATGGTTTATATATATATACATATACATTTCAATATATTGAATAATACATAATGAATTGCCGCTTTTCATATATTGAAAAATATGTGACAATATATTTACTTTGTTATACAAATGTTTATTCTAGGCACATTTATAAAAGCTACTTAAATGTCCTAGATTAACTAATGCCTAATCCGGGTTTAATCTAAGCCCTGTCTGTGAAACCGGGCCTATGTATTTGAGTTGCGTTTATGAGGAAAGTTGTGTTGGTATTACTTAAGGGTGCACATTAAAGGAACACGCTGACTTTTTGGGACTTTATCTTATTCCCCATATCCCCCAGAGTTAGATAAGTCCATACATACCATTCTCATCTCCGTGCGTGCCATAACTCAGGTCTGACGCACCCACCGCTAACCTAGCTTAGCACAAAGACTGGAGGTAAATGGCTCCAGCTGTTGTGATGTGTATAGTTACATTGTGTACTAAGACTGACGGAAAATTATATGATATGACTAGTAACTATACTATCATTCCTGCGTAATGATCAAGGAATTTTACTGCCGTACCATGAGTACAGCGGCGCAATGATATAATGCAACACCTGAAAATAGGCTAACTTCCATCAACATAACCAACATGTAACAGACTTCATTGTGATTTATCTTATAATTTGTTTTTATGTTTGTGTGTTTAAATAGGTTTAAGGTCTGCATTATCTGTCTTAATAAGTAGGGACTTTTATTTTGACGGATGTTGTAGTCAACGAAAAGATAGTGAGAGCTCGCGGTTCATCGGAGGGGTTAGGCAGATTTAAAGTTTGCAGTTTGTTAAGCACCCCCCGAAAAGGCATAAGGTGTGTATGTTCTTGTTTACTGTCATCTGTAATGAGTATTTTTGTGTATTTCGCTGTATGTTAATGATAATACTATGAAGAGAGAGAGTTTGTGTACGAGGTGTTAATGCGCACTTCTTTGCTTTATTTGTTCAGCTCTTACAGTGATTTTTTGAAGATCAAACGGTTTCAATAAACTCCATGAAACATCAGTAAAGTCTAGCCATCATTCAGACAGGGTCCGCTACACAACGTGACAATCTGCTTGCAAAGAGAGAGCTGGGGACTATTATCAGGTGCTGCGTAATATAATTGCGCCGCTGCACTCATGGTACGGCTCAAAGTTCCTTGATCATTACACAGGAATGAGAGTATAGTTCCTAGCCATATCAGTATTGAAAATTGCAACTTTTCATTTTCCTTCGGTCTTAGTACACGATGTAACTATACACATCACAACATGTTGGCGTTATTTTGTCACTTATTGAGCAGTAGGCTAGCTGGAGCCATTTACCTCCAGTCTTTGTGCTAAGCTAGGCTAGCAGTGAGTGTGTCAGACAGAGTTATGGCACGCACGGAGATGAGAATGGCATGTATGAACTTATCTAACTCTGGGGGATACGGTGAATAAACTAAAGTCCCAAAAAGTTGTTCCTTTAAAAACCTTTAACAGTCTAATTGGTCAAACACAAATTAGTTGAGTTCAAAATACTCAAAATTTTGATGCAAATAGTTTAACCTAAAGCAATATTTTTACAGTGTGTGGAAACTGGTTTAAACTTAAAGGGTTAGTTCACCCAAAATTGAAAATAAAGTCAGTAATTACTCACCCTCATGTTGTTCCAACCATGTAAGACCTTCGTTCATCTTCGGAACATAATTTAGTATATTTTTGATGAAATCTGAGAGCTGTCTCACTCCTCCATAGGCTTTCAGAGGGAATGAAACTTGATGGCCCACTATTATTGTTGTTCAATTTGAGCCTCTGACGCCACGACGCATGCGCGAAAACTGAGATTAGTAGTAGTAGAAGAAGAACGCCGTTTTCGCGCATGCGTCGTGGCGTTAGAGGCTCAAATTGAACAACAATAATAGTGGGATAAAGTCGTTATTTTTGTTGTTTTTCCGCTCAAAAAGTATTTTCGTCGCATGATAGACTTAATACAGAGCCACTGTAGTCATTTGGACTCCTTAAATGACGTTTTTACTTACTATTCTGGGCCATCAAGTTTCATTCCCTCTGAAAGCCTATGGAGGAGTGAGACAGCTCTCAGATTTCATCAAAAATATACTAAATTATGTTCCGAAGATGAACGAAGGTCTTACATGGTTGGAACAACATGAGGGTGAGTAATTACTGACTTTATTTTCAATTTTGGGTGAACTAACCCTTTAAATATCTCAAGCACATTTCACTCAAATTTGTAAGTTGTTAATACAAAGATGTACAAAACAGTGTTGGGGCAAAGATCGTCTCCGGTTACTTATGTAACCTTCTCAGGGAACGAGACGCTGCGTCAGCTTACGCTACGGGGGGAACGCCTCCAGCGTGACAGGTGCCTGAAATCACAATCAAAAAACGTCAATCCTATTGACCGGTGACAGCCTATGATGTCATCAAGGTGCGACCAGGAAGTATATAAGGGCGCCTTGCCATCATGACAGCATCTAATCGTCTGAAGGGACTGTTTGGCAGGCAAGCCCTGAGGCATGGCAAAGCGACGCAGCGTCTCGTTCCCTGTTTTCAGGGAACCTAGGTTACATACGTAACCGTAGACGTTCCCTTTCGAAAGGGAACTCGCACTGCGTCAGCTGACACTACGGGGAACGATATACCCACGCCGCCATGCCAAAGGGAGTGCATGCCCACCGGGCAGTGACAACTGTCAGGACAAGCAAATTCTGAAAAACCTGAACCACTCGCCTTCTGGTCACATTAGGCTGTCAGTGACAGCGCTCCCTACGGTCAAAGCCCAAGCTATAACCTGAGAAGGAACCTTCGCATACCATGAGGTCCTACCCTGGCCACTCGAAGGCCTGGAACCAGCCCGTTCAACAGAAGGGGTTCCTTTAAGGGAACGTGGCAAGGGAACCCGAGGGAACCCGCGCCAGTCACTATTCGGGAGGATTTCACCGAATGCCACCAGGGAGGTCTGACCTAGTGACCCCATATGGGACACGTCAGTCCAGCCAACCCTGTCTGTAAAGTACAGAGCCTCTGGTACTCGCCTCCGAAGAGACATCCCGCTAGGGTACTGCAGAAAAGGCAGTGTCCTCCACCAGCCGGACCTCAGAGACGGGTTATCCTGGAGAGCAGCGCTCAGCGAAGTGCTTTCTAACCCTTGCTAGCGAGGGGAGTTCAGCCGCTCGATCCTCGGATCTACCAAGCACTTACTTTAAAACGTGCTCAGGAGGCCAGAAGGTCTACAGGCTGATCCCACCAGGGAGGCCCCGAGGGGCCTACAACCAATGGATCAGCACCAGGCGGCCGTAAGCTCACAGCAGACTCTCACTTGAGAGGAGCTCATGCGCCTGCCTGGTAGGTAACCATGCTGTAGGTGATCTATGAAAGTCCCTTCCTGCAAGGACCGCATAGCAGCAGCGTCGTCTCGTCATGCTAGGTTATGAACACCGCCTCTAGGTCTTGCCACCGGCCAGAAACCGGAGCCTGATAGCAGGTGACCACTAGCTGTCAGCGTAAGGCCAGTTGTGTGTTCCCGCCTAGGGAACTCGTTCCCCAGGGAGGCCGGAAGGGGCCTCCACCTGGTAACCTGTGCCGACTGCTCGCATGTCCAAACAGCGGAGCTCACCCTCAGGGAGGCCAGACAGGCCTATCACCTGATAGCAGTCGAGCTAGCCCTCAGAGGAGGCCACGTGAGGCCTACTATTCCATAGCAAATCCCACAGGGAAGCTCCGTGCAGCTTGCTACCTGTTAGCAACCTATGCCACCATCTGTCACCGCAACTGGGGACCGGGGAACGATCTCAGGGAGGCCCAGCACCTACCACCTGATAGCAGAACGTGCTACACATAGCACTCCATGCTCACCGCCACAGAGACTGGGAACCGGGAACTCGCCCTCAGGGAGGCCGGGCCTACTACCTACTAGCAACTCATGCTAGCCATCCAGTGACTGGAGCCCGGGAACGCCCCCACAGAGGAGGTCAAGTGAGCCTGCTTACCCCACAGCAGGCTCTTAGGGAGGCCTGGTAGCGCCTACCACCTACTAGCAGCTCGTGCCAGCCGTCGAGGGACTAATGCCCAGTAATACCCCCTCGGGGAGACCGGACAAAGCCTGCTACCCATAGCAGGCTCTCAGGGAGGCCTGGTGGGGCCTACCACCTGAGCCAAGGTGACCCAAAAACCGGGAGCCTACCCCTCAGGGAGGCCTGGCAGGGCCTACCTCCAAATAGGAGGCCTGCATATTCTATGAACCCTGCCGCGATTTAGAGGAAGGCTGGCTGCTGCGCCCGGGCTGATGGTAGCTGTCTGCTGCTGACGAAGACCTGGACATCCAGTTATCACCTGGGGACTCATCCCCAAGGAGGCCAAAGAGGGCCTACTAGTTGACGAGGTTTCTGCTGAAGTCGATGGAGAAAATCCTCCGGGGCACTCTTATGGGCCGCAGCGTCGAGACTCTCTTGCAAGGAGGCCTGTTGATGCCTACTACCTGTCCTGGAGTCTGCTGCCCAGACTGCCCAAGCTGGCTACTCACAACCAGCTGGCCTTCATATGCCCGCACCTGGGGCTGGCTCCATCCCAGAGGTTAGATGGCCTCCATGACGGCGCAGTCTCTCGGGCAGTGCCTACAGACATGAACCTAATCACATTGCCAACAGCAGTGCACTCAGCGAACAAACGCTTAACAAACCATCTAAAGCGAGGGGAGTACAACTTATGTCTCCTGCTTCGGGGCGGCCGCCTTACTTTTTCATACAGCGGCCTGCCGTTCATGCGAGGGCGTCAGCCATTGGCAATGCTCTGGCCTCAGGGGAGCATCCGACCAAAACCGGCATACAGAAGGTTGCGATGTTCAGCTCAACCCGAGCCCTAAAGAAGGTGGAGCAGAAGACATAGAGCAAGGGTGAAAATATCATACAAATATGCAACCCACCGGCCATGCCATCCTCCAGGATGAGGCCGGGGGCCGCCAGAAGGTGGCGGCCACACAAGCTCTGAAAGGTGGGTACAGCAAATAAAGTCTAATCGCACACGAGCGAAAGACGCTTAAGCCCACCCCACGACCACTGGCAAAGTCGCTATCCCTGCTGCAACACCTAGACTGCATTACTCAATAACCCCAGAACGCAGAGAAGAGGAGTCCACTGCCTACGCTGGTTCCGGTTGCCAGCCTCGGCTTCCTTCCTCTTCTTGTTGCGGGTGTCCCACCTTCCCTGCGCCCCAGTCCTCCACGGAGGGGGCGCTCGAGAGTTGACGCTGGCTCGCTGGTCCCGCCTCCAATCCTCAGACCGGGACGGGGAAAGGGAGGGTGGGTGGGAGCCCTTAGTGTCGATGGCCGCCCGGAAGCGAGATAGTTTGCAAACGTCTCGTCCACAGGCGGCACGACACATACCCAGCCTCGGATAATCCCTCGACATCAGCGAAGTTAGCTCGAAGTTAGCCGACAAGTATCGGTTCCTGGACTCCCCCATTTCGTCGGCCGGGTTGTTCGGCGACGTGGTCGAGAGCTTTGCCCAGCAGTTCTCGGCAGCCCAGAAGCAGACAGAGGCCATCAAACACATCCTGCCCCAGCGGCCCACTGCTGCCTCCACCCAGCCGCCGGTGGCTCCGCCTCCAACTGCTCGTCGCCTAGGACTTCCGCCCGCCTCCGCCCCCGCCAAGGCACCACAGCAGCCTAACACCAGCTGACGGTGTGGGGCCGGCCGTGGGAAGGATGTCCAGCCCGCTCAGGCCGCTGCCAAGCCAGGTGGCAAGCGCCGTCGGAAGAGACCCTGAGACGGGCCGCCCAGAGATGGAGGAAACTGCTCTCCAGGAGATGGCTGCAGCACCACTCTCACGGGCACGCTTTCCCAACGTTATCCAATAAAGTCAGCTGAATGGATCTTGCGGAACAGCAGCTTTTTGACTCTCCCTGCGTGAATTTCCCCGTCCGCATCAGATCGGGGTATGCGGGGCTCATCGCTGGGCGCTGGAAGTGGTAGTAACTATGGCGTTTTCCAAAGGGATCCCAATTCGTCGGTGACGTCCAACGTACGTTGAACGTGACCGACTGAAAGGGAACGTCTCGGTTACGTATGGTAACCCTCGTTCCCTGAAGGAGGGAACGGAGACGTACGTCCTGTCGCCACAGTTGCTGTACCATCACGGCAGGGCCGAGCCACTCAGTTCGGCCCCTCAGTGAAAAACAGCATGCATTCCCTCTCGCTTCCTGTTTATACCCGCGGCGCGGGTATAAATCAAATTTCACAATTATCAAAAAACTAATACTAGAGTAAGAAAAAGGTCCTCAAAATAATTACATAGGATAAGTAAACTGTCAATGCAACAATAACTAATAAAAAAAGAGAAATAAATACAACAGAATGAAAATAGAAATTAAATAAACTTAAAAAAATTCAAGAAGATGTACTAACAGGTATTCAGATAAGTAATAGCAAAAAAGTAAATAAAATATAAAATAACTGCATATGAATCTGCATAGTTTTACTGTACAAATTAAATATAAATGAATCCTTATTAAATCTACTTAAGTTATTCAGTCAAGATCAGTGAGTGATTTTCTTTTGTCATTTTTTGTTGGCTTATTAATGACAAAGCGCACACAGAAAGCCATGGGGGAACAGTGTCTCTTTTGCGACTTAATGCACTTTTAATAACACTGTTTAATATCAAGCAGTTTAGTAACAGTAGACTGCATTTTACAACTCACTTATTTGGCTGATTTGGATATTAAGTTTGGGATTTTATAGAGGAACGAAAGTGCACCGCTGTGAAGGAAAGGAGTCGTTATACCTCGATTATCTTGTTTTCATAATCGTTGGAAGCCAAAATCGGAAATTAATTACGATTAATCTCACAGACCTAAATTCTGCATTAGTTTAAGATATTGTTTTTGTCTATTTACAGAGTTAAAGTCAGTTGGGGCAAAACCACTCTGGGGTTTGTTTCCCGTACAACGACATAACTCACTGCTGAACTATCATACAATGCATCGTTGAAGAAATCAACTAGCTAGTCACGACTGTTTCTCGAAACCGTATTGTCGCAAATCAAGCCTGTAGTAGTCCTCTCAGAAACTGAAGCCTCCGCGCCTCGATCACCCCCCGGTGGTTGGTCCCAGTATAGCTCCTAAACCCCACCTCTCCATGTATTAAAATGGACGCGAGACACACTAAACAATTAAATTACACTTCAAATAATTGTTTCCTAAAGATGGTTTCTGTCATTTTAGGCAGTTTTTATCACAATGATTTCATTTCAAGTGTTTAGTTTTAGTTAGTTATTTGATACTATAAAAACGGGGGGTGTGACATCATGATTGACAGCTGAGATTGACGGCTTGAAGTGAAGTTGTCACTGAAGCACTAACAGACTTTTTTCGGGATTTTTGGGAGGAGATTTGAGATTTAGCTTTAATTTCTACATTTCTATAACTGTTTATTTCACACCAATATAATGAATTGTTCTGCATCTGTGAGATTGTGAGCGGGCTTTTGATAATCGTGGCCTCTACTTCCTGCTCTCTACTGCTCAACTCCGGTCCCGAGATCACTATTGTGCAGACTCGGCCCCAAGATGGCAGCGCCATGTGCGGGCCTTCGAAAGCTACAACTCTGGTCAGCGTAAGTCAATGAGTTCGCGTTGTCCATATTTTTTTACGGTCTATGTCGCAAATCTGTTGTTCAACCACATTGGTTAATGATGTCACGCATGTGGTGGAGTACTAACTGCTTTTAATTAATTATTTTGAGACAAAATTCATGCTAGATTTTTTGTTATAAATTATGGACATGGCACCTGAGGACTTATTTTTCTCAGTTATTTTGCTTTATTTCCAGATTCATATAGGCTCGCTAGGTGCTTTAAATCTCTTGACAAATTAAAAGACATAAATGAAATTTGTATGTATTCGAAATAAAATATATAGATTGTACTGAATGTCAGCTTGCTTATTTTGCTCAAGATAAGGATTTCATGCAAAAAGAAACTATGCTTCTAACCACAGGTCGAGAGCAGTTGTTCCAACCACACAAGTTTGCGATGCTGTTTGCAAATGATCGTTGGAACTATGGTTTCGGGAAACACAGATCGGTTGAACTATGTTGATAACGATGGAACTTGCGACCATAGTTGGCTAATGGCGCTTTGGGGAAACGCACTACTGGACTTGGGCTGCAACTAACGTTTATTTTGATAATCGATTAGTTGGCCGTTTTTTTTTTTTTTTTTTTTAATTACATGTTGACTTTTAAACCTAAATTTTGTATCCTAAAGCAGATATTTCAGCTAAATTAATGTTTTTGCACTAAATATTAATTGTCTCCCTCTACTGCATTCTGTGTTTGAAGCGCATGCGTGCCGCACCTCGTTCAGTGAAGTTTGAAGCTTGTTGTAGACTGTCAGGACGTGCTTTCGTGCAAAATGGAAATACTAACATGAATTAGTGGCATTTACAGATGAGGATGTAACCTGTAAAATTAACATTTTGTGCTGAGGACGCACACGCATCTGTCAAAGCACATGGCAGGGTATGTTAAACACTAATGCATTAGCTTGAAGCATAAAATAAAGAATTCTCGTGTTTTTGGGCGCTTGGATCATGTTCCTTTCCTGCAGCAGCTCACTCTGATTATAGAATTTAAAAGTTTTCTGTAAACTATTCCCGTTTATAAAGCCATAAATAAAAAACATGTCTTTTTTATCTGAAATGACAAGTGACACATAGGCTGGCCAATTGGTCGATACGACCTCACACTCTGCTAAGTCTATCTTCTGTAGTCCTCCAGCATTTCATATTTAATAATCTCTGCTGGGTGAGAACACATCCATTCACAGAACAGAGGGTGAGAAGAGGGGAGGAGAGAGGAGAGGAGTGGCTCATTATTAGAGAGGAAACGGAGAGTGACTTTGGCAGGGAGAAAGGTAATTTCACACCTTTCACCTCTTGATGTGAAAATACAGACCAATACTCGCTCAATTAAAAAAGTGGGAGCAGACAGAATGGAAACAAGCAAAAACAAAAAAAAAGACCCACTCATCTTGGATGTCAAGCTGGTTCAAATAACATTAAAAAGGAGTATTAAAGGAGAACTCCGGTGAATTTTTAAGTTAATCTTGATCGTTATACCTTTGTAAGTACTGTCTATAGAAAAAAAAAACCGAACTGGATTGGTGCTTGCAACACGGAGCTGTTACAGTTAATGCCCAGAGCTCCCACTCAGCTAACACGGCAGCTATGGGGGCATATGCATAAAGAGTGTCTTTGTGCCTCTTAACAGACACAAAATGCAATGAAAATGTCTGTCCAACATGAACAGGGCCCTTACATGACAACGAGACGCGTTTAGCAACTTAGCCATTGTTTAAACTCACCGAAATAGTGTTTTAGACAGCAAGCTGTAGTCTTGCTGAAGTCCTGTGGGAACTCAGTTGTAGCCGGTAAAATGTAAATAGTCCAGGGGGGAGGAGCGTCATGTGTGTGAAGAGTGATAATCGGCTCACAAGTGAAGAAGAAATGGTTCGTAACGCTCCTCCCCCCTGGACTATTTACATTACCGGATACAACTGAGTTCCCACGGGACTTCAGCGCGAGACTACTGCTTGCCATCTAAAACACTATCTCGGTGAGTTTAAACAATGGCTAAGTTGCTAAACGCATATCGTTGTTATGTAAGGGCCCTGTTCATGTTGGACAGACATTTTAATTGCATTTTGTGTCTGTTAAGAGGCACAATGACACTTTTTATGTATATGCCCCCATAGCTGCCATGTTAGCTGAGTGGGAGCTCTGGGCATTAACTGTAACAGCTCCGTGTTGCAAGGTTTTTTTTTTCTATAAACAGTACTCACAAAGGTATAACAATCAAGATTAGCTTAAACATTCACCAGAGTTCTCCTTTAAGCTGTTAAATCAACTGTTGCAGCGTTTTAATTGATAAGAATTTATGACAATAATCTGTCTGTCTATAGTAGGCTATATAATTTCTTGGGTATATGTAGGAGAAAATCAGCACCATATGGATTGTATCCAGTGGTATATTTAAAGCTATTTTTACACATGTACATGTCTGTACAGGAGTGTGGGTGTATGGTAGAATGTCACTCATGACTTTGTGTATGTGAGATAGGGTGGTTGGGTCCACAAAATTCAGCACACTGTAACACATTTACTGTATGTTGCATTTTTAGCTTTCTCAACAAAACGTATATCAACACATACACACATACATTCTGGAATGCAATGCCCTGCAGGTGGAGTAGCCCAAACCCTGTAATTTAAAGAGAGATTGTTTCTGACAAACATTCTTATAAACCAACCATAAACATAACCCTAGCTCTCCGTGTACTGCAGGGTTTTAAATGACATGGCCTGTCAGTCATATACAGTATGTCACTTTTTTCAATAATTGGCTGTCCTATTTTAAACCTTTTCAGTCTTCAGATAGTGAAGCCCTGGACTTACACACAGAATCCTGCTCAGATTAATGTAAATTACAGTAGATCACAAACAACACAGTAGTGCTTTTGTGATACTACACTGGTGCAGTACCCTAAGGTACAAAAGTGAAACAAGTACATATTTGTAGCTTATTTACCCCTAAATGGTACATATTAGTACCTTAAAGGTACATATTAGTTCTTTAAAAGTATATATTAGTACCTTAAAGGTAGGGGTGCTCCGAATGATCGGCTATCAATCGCTACCAGCCGATAATCGCTTTGGAAAGTTTGATCTGCGGTCTCTATAAAGGCCCATCTCATAAACCGATCTCATGCTGATGACGCGTACCTGCCGTGAGAGGTATGGCATGACATACAGTGGCACCGTCTCAATCTCTGTCCGGCAAGGTGAGGTACAATTCTTTGTTATATAACTTACAAAGTAATTTGAAAACTTTCTGAGACGCAAGTTCACAATTAGCCTGAGTGAATCACTGCAAGCTCTCTTTCCCTCTCAAAATGCGCAAATGGCTTCACATCACCACATCAAGACTGCACCATAAGCAAGCTGCACAGTTGACACGGGAATTGTCACTTTCAAAATCGAGGCAGTCGCATCGTCAATAAATGTATAATTTGGATTTCTTTTTAAGTCTTGCCAGTGTTTAAACCACTCAGCACTTGCGCGCTCTCCTAGAGACTCATGCACACTCAGATTGGATCCGTGCAGTTCTTAAAGTGACAGTCACAGCAACCTAATAATCCTGCTGTCTGGGGTTTTTTTTCGTTGTCTTTTGTTGCTTGATTAACATTAATGACACTCACTGCTCTTGAATGACTAACTTTTGTAACCTAATTTGGGAAGACCATCCAATATAATTTTACATTTGATTCCTTATTAAAAAGTTTATTTTATATGCATCTTTATTCTATTTTATTTAGTTGTGCTACTGCTTGTAAAATGTTTATTTGTTCTTATTTTATTACTTACTGTTTACTTGTCTTTTTTGTTCAATTTAGTGTTTGAAATTATACTTGTGGAGAAGGCTTCAAATAGATCGGTATCTGTGACCGTATCGGCAGAGACTGCTTCCTGGGATCAACGATCGGTGATCTGCACTTTTATTCAAGTGACCTGTAATATACAGTGGTGGCCAAAATGATTAGAACATCTGACAGACCTGATAATATTGACCTTTTTTGCCTCCAAAACATGATTTCATTTCCTGAAACAGATGGTTGCTCTGACCATTAAATATCAGAGGAAGTGAGTCGTACACTTTTAACTTTAATATTTGGTATGTCCACCTTTTTCAGCAATTACAGCAGCACATCTCTCTGGCATAGTGTCAATATATTTCCTGAGAACTTCAACATTAATGTTATCCCATGCCTTCTGCAACTGAAGCCAAAGGCTTTCCTTTGAATGTACAATAGATCTGTCCAGTTTATTTCCCAACTCGCCCCAAATGTGCTCGAGTAGTATTGTTTTGTTATGCTATTATTTTATCAATGTTAAGTATTGATATATTGGTTTCTATTTGTCTTATAGAACCACACATGCACCCAATAAATCCTCAACAAACCCGATAAGCATCTTCATTGCGTCCTGACCAAACGTACCACAGTGATTAATTTAACCCAATCCACATTGGTTGCTACAAAACATATGGTCCTTCAAGCCAGAGCCAGTAATTGCTGTGGATGTGTTGAAGATGTTTCCAGACAAGATGGCCAGAGAAGGACGGCCTGCTGACGTGCGTCCTAAGCGGCGAATACAGCCTCCAGCATGGTTGGAGGATTATGAGGTTGCTCTCCCTCACTATGGCCAACGGACCCAAGCTGCTCATACATTCCTTCATCACAGAGAGTTACAGGCAAGTCACACTGAAAGGGTAGCCGAGATGACCCCTCTCATGTATCCATCATCAAGCGACGAGGCCATGTGGGCAGACCGGAGAGCCATAAGTAGTTCACCAACCACTGGACCAAGATATGAAAGCACACCTGTATCTCACCCAGTTGCAACTGAGGATGTATCGGAGATTATGAAGATGATGCAGCAACTTAAGCGAGAAAATCAACAACTACAGTCTACAGTGCTAGATATGCAACAGCAAATGGACAGTAAGAGAGCCTCCTCAATCCCCCAAAGAGCACTGCCTTTGCCATATGACAGAGCCTGGTTGCTAACAAGCCAAGCCCCTTTACCAGAATATGACGACTGGCTACTGCCACCTCCTCCTGTAGTGGATGATGCCATCCTTCCCCCCCCAAGGGATATACCACCACCACCTCCTAGACACAGTATATCAGATATGGTGGAGGAACTAACCACTAACCTGCGGAAATTAGGGAATAAACAACCATCTCCCTCCTGCGTGTCAACACCTGAGTTCTGTGAACCCGAGAGGTATTCTATGGCAACAACTCCACAGCAGAGGGCGCGTAACTATTCACAGTCCAGGCCTCCGCAAACAGCCCTTACTGCCAGCATGCCATTTTATAGAGACACAGTACAGCATCCTGACTACCCTCAACAAGAGAAGATATACCGAGGCCCTACACCCACCATCCCTGACTTCTGTAAGGGAGACCCACGGGAATTTGCACGACTGAAGGTCTCATTAGACAATCTTCTACCTGAGGATGCTACTGAGAGATTTAGATATCAAATCCTCTTGGACACACTCTTCTCATTGCAGACTCTTACATCAATTCCAGTAGGCCCTATTCAGATACCATGGCTTCTCTGGCTGAGCAATATGGGCAACCTCACCAGTTAGCCTTGCGGCGGATTGCTGATTTAATGGATGAACCTACTATCCGTAGCCATGATGCCAGTGGATTCAAAAGGTTTACATTGAAAGTCAGAGCATTGGTTGGCATGCTGGACCAACTGGGGGCTAGCGGCAGGGTTGAGCTCCAGTGCGGTTCACATGTAACAAGACTGTTGTCGAAGCTGCCCCACGACTTGCGAGCTGAGCTCAAAAGGTATGTGTACCCCTTAAACTTTCATATCCCCACTCTTTTACACTTTGCAGACTGGCTTGAATACAAGCTAAAAATACAGGAGAGTGGTTTCGAGTTTCTTGGAGGTGACCGAAGGGAGCATACTGCCCAGAAGAGAGATAGGCGCCTAGACTTTAAATCTGCGAAGACAATGGCTATCTTCCACAGTGCGGACCCTGCTCTCAATACAACATCTCCAGAAGAGTCCAGTTCGAGTGTGGCTAAACCCCAGGACAAACCGAAAATGTTCTGCCCTTACTGCACAAATACCCAGCATTATTTGAATCAGTGCCAGAATTTCAGCCAGCTCACAAAAGATCAGAAAACGAACTGGGTGAAAACCAATAAGAGATGCTGGCGTTGTGGTCGATCTCATCAGGCAGCGCAGTGCCATTTGAAAATCAGTTGTAAGGTATGTAAGGGAAAACATCTCGAGGCACTTCATGAGTTGAATGAAAGACCAGTCAATGAGAACACTTGTCTTGTCAACAACACCAGTGATGTCCTGTACCTAGACCGACCGTTAGGCTGTAGTCAGGTCCTGTTAAAGGTCACAAAAGTAATTCTTCGGAATGGAGAACAGGCCCTTCCTTTTGCAAGCAGCAGCTCAGAAACTGAAGCTACATGGCCAACCAGAAGACCTTGTTCTGAGAACTGTTAGGCAGGACTTGAGAGTCATACATGGTACTTCCGTTTCCTTCACCATCTCCAGCATGTCAGCCTCAAAGAGTCTTTAAGATACACAGGGCCTTTACTGCAGACCAATTAGGCCTGGCCGAGCACACATGTCCAGCTGCAACCCTACAGAATAAATACAGACACCTCAGAGGGCTGCCAATCCCTTCCTTTGACAGTGTCCGGCCCCTTCTATTAATCGGCTCTGACTATCCCCATTTAGTTACCCCGATTGAGCCTGTACGCTTGGGTGCTCCAAGTGGACCGGAATGCAGTGAAGACATGACTAGGCTGGACAGTCCAAGGGCCCGCTAAGCTTGTGCAACATCCACGTCTTACCCAACAATGTCTCAACATATCAATTTGTTCCCCTTCCAGTGAGCTGTTCAGACATATTGAGAAACTGTGGCAACTCGATGTACTGCCCTACAGGAGTGAGAAACTTGCCACCAGATCCAAACAAGATCAAGAAGCCATCAACCTGCTAGAGGCAAAGACAACTCAAATTGATATCAAAGGAGTCCAACGCTATGCTACACCCCTCTTAAGAATTAAGAATATGCCAAAATTAGATGCCACCAAGCAAGCTGTAATGCCTAATCTTCGTAGCACAGAGAATCGCCTGGCTAAGGATCCTGTGAAGTCAGAGGCTTACAGAGTGGAAATTCAGAGACTGGTACAGGCAGGCTATGTGGTTGCAATACCGGAGGACAAACTGACTGGGGAAGAAGTATCATGGTTCATCCCCCACCACATGGTGAGCCATAATGGAAAAAACAGAGTTGTTTTCAATTGTTCTTTCTCATAGAGATTAGAAAATCTGAATGACTTGCTTCTGCCTGGACCAACTCTGGGGTCCTCCTTGCTCGGGGTACTGCTACGATTCCAGGAGCATGCAGTAGCCTTTAGTAGTGATATAAAGGGCTCCATCAAGTAAGACTACTACCTGAGGACAAGCCCCTCCTCCGATTTCTATGGCGTGATCTGAACAGAGAGGAATCCTCTAGCATCTACGAGTGGCAAGTACTCCCATTTGGAACGACTTACAGTCCGTGTTGTGCCACATACGCATTACAGAAGCACATAGTTGACCAAAGTGAACCCGGAGATCAAGTCAGACACTCCATCGAAAGATGTTTCTATGTAGATAACTGTCTACAGAGCGTTGCTACACCTGAGGAGGCTAAAGGGCTGGTGAATACACTGAGGAATCTGTTAGCAGAAGGAGGATTTGAACTACGTCAATGGGCATGCAATTCTCCTAATGTCATCAATCATCTGCCAATGGATGCCAGATCTGAAAGCAGTGAGCTTTGGCTTAACCAAACCGCATCAGACCTTCAAGAACTGGCATTAGGGTTGCGTTGGATGTGTCAATCTGACACTCTTGGATACCAAAGCCGTCTTGCTGACTGTTCAACCCCCACAATGAGGAACATATACAAGGTAGTGGCAAGCCAGTATGACCCCCTTGGGTTTCTTGTTCTATAAATCACTCGGGCCAAGATACTTATACAGAGTCTGTGGGCAAAACAAAGAGAGTGGGATGATCCCCTACTGCCAAATGAGATTCTTCAAACATGGCATGATTGGCAAAGAGAACTGCCACATCTAACTCAAATCACACTACCCCGCTGCTATGTGAGTTCCCAGATGGACTCCGTGAATTGTAGTCGGCAGGTACATATTTTCAGTGATGCTTCTGAACAGGCCTATGGGTCTGTAGCATACTTGCGCACAGAGGATCCGAAAGGAGGTTTAGAGGTGGCCTTTCTCACAGCCAGGTCAAGAGTAGCCCCTAAACGGCAGTTATCTGTGCCTAGATTGGAATTGTGTGCAGCTCTCACTGGTGTACAGTTAGCTTCATTATTAGCTAAAGAGCTCACCCTGAACATTGAATCCTTTGTCCTCTGGACTGACTCCACTACAGTCCTGACATGGCTTCAGTCAGAATCCTGTCGCTACAAAGTATTTGTGGGAACCAGAATTGCCGAAATACAAGAACTCACAAGTGCGCACACCTGGCGGTATGTGGAATCCACCAATAATCCAGCTGACTACATTACTCATGGGAAGACTCTAGAAGAGCTAGCCATAGACAAAAAAAGGAGACAAGGACCTGAATATCTCTTGCTCTCACCCAGCTGTTGGCCCATTATCCCCAAAATAAGCACATCTGAAAATCCTGCCGAGCTGAGGAAGTCTACATTTTGTAGTCACTTAACAGTTGCTGACGTTCAGTCCTTGCCTGACCCACAACAGTTCAGCAGTTTTAATGCCTTGGTTGAAGCTGCAGCACTTATACGCCATGGGGCGGCTGGTAAAGAAGGGGATCCCTCAGCTGAGGATCATCAATTAGCAGAAAGAGACATTCTAAGGAAATCTCAATATGATAGCTTCCCTGAGGACTTCCACTGTCTAGTGGCAGGAAAAACAGTACCGTTCTCTAGCCGTCTACTAACCTTGGCACCTGAGTATGACCAAACAGTAGGGCTCATTGGAGTTGGTGGGAGACTTTGCCAAAGTCAACAACTGGACGCAGATATCATCCACCCAGTTGTCCTAGATCCCTCTCACAAAATAACCCAACTACTCATTCAGAACATAGATAAAGAGCTTCATCACCCTGGTTCTGAACGGGTCTTTGCAGAGATCCGCCGTAAATATTGGATTTTGCGTGGCAGAGAAGCCGTTAAACGGCAGCAATATTCATGCCCTGACTGTCAAAGATGGCGAGCTAAACCGAAAGTGCCTCGGATGGCAGACCTCCCTCAGGCCAGACTGCAAATATTCAAACCCCCATTCTTCTCTACTGGAATGGACTGTTTTGGACCCTTTACAGTTAAGATAGGTAGACGATGTGAGAAACGTTGGGGCATCTTGTTTAAATGCCTGACTACCCGTGTTGTCCACATTGATCTTTTAGGCAGCCTTGATACTGACTCGTTCCTGATGGCTCTAAGGCGCTTTACAGCACGCCAGGGAAAACCTTCAGAATTACGATCAGATCAAGGCACAAACTTTAAAGGTGGCGAAAGAGAGCTCCAAGAGTCATTCAAATCATTGTGTCCCACCCTGCAGATGGAGCTGGCCAAACAGCAAATACAATTCCGATTTAATCCTCCCAGTAGTCCCCATTTTGGAGGGGTTTGGGAACCTGAGATCAGATCCATTAAGTCTGCCCTGTATGCCATTTTACAAGGGCACACAAGTACAACTGAGGAGGTCCTGAGCACGGTTCTCACTGAAATAGAAGGAATTCTGAATTCTAAACCTCTGGGTTACGTCTCCACTGATATTGCTGACCCCAACCCAGTGACTCCAAACCTTCTTATGGGGCGGCTCGATCCATCACTTCCTCAGACAGTGTATCATGAAACGGAACTCTTAAGTCGGCGTCGATGGAGACACTCTCAGGTGCTTGCCGATCAGTTCTGGACACACTTCACAAAGACACACTACCTACCCAACCTACAAACCCGTGCTAAATGGCAGAGGGACATTGACCAGTTGCAGCCAAACATGATTGTTATGATTGTGGACCCACAGTTACCTAGAGCCCTCTGGCCAGTAGGGAGGATCACTGATGTTTTCCCCGGGACTGATGGCCGAATCAGGACAGCTGAGGTGAAAATTAAGGACAGAACATATATCAGACCCCTAGCGCGCCTCATAAAACTACCAGCGCTCCCAGACATTGGTGTAGTCTCAGGCCCTTCTTAATAAGCAAATTTGATTGTGCAAATTTGGGGGCGGCTGTTACAAAGGACCCTTTATTAAGGACTGTAAGTAATAGATTTGTATTAGTAGGTTCTATTACAGTGAGTTATTCAATGACTATGGACCGTTAATGCCCCCTTGTGGAATAACAGTGTAATTCGACTGTGCTGGAAGTGCGTCATTCAGTTGTTGTTATGAAGCCGTAGAGTGTGGACTGCGAAACGCACAAGAGTTGCCTCATGTCATAAAAGTTGTGCTATTAATCGTGTGCGTGCATCTAAAAGTAAGTTTCTATGTTTGTGAGATTATTTCTCTTGTTCTTTATGGAATATCACCATAATCCTGTTTTTGTTACATTCAATAGGCCTAATTAATGTCGCATACGGCTGATCAATCTGCCTATATTATCATACTGCATGCATATAGACATTTCTACATTTCTTCCTTGTTTATATCAAGCGTAAGTATAATTGCCTCTTCATTATGTATATTGATATAATTTGTTTGAATTATCGCATATAGTAGGAAATGCTCAGTCATTCTGTTATGCACGCGCTGTCTGAGACATAATTGACGCTACAGCCGAGGGTTCGATCCCGGGTCTGACCAAAGTGAATAATATTACTTCTGGATATGCTCTAATGTCTTCCTAAGTATTTAAATTGTCTATCTTTGTTATTGAGTATTGTTTTGTTACGCTATTATTTTATCAATGTTAAGTATTGATATATTGGTTTCTGTTTGTCTTATAGAACCACACATGCACCCAATAAATCCTCAACAAACCCGATAAGCATCTTCATTGCATCCTGACCAAATGTACCACAGTGATTAATTTAACCCGATCCACATTGGTTGCTACAAAACAATGGGGTTGAGGTCCGGACTTTGATGGGGCCAGTCCATCATTTTCAATGTTCCAGCAGATTCCTTCTGTCACAGGTAGTTCTGGTAATAGTTAGAAGAACGTTTTGGGTCATTGTCTTCTTGGAAAATAAATCCAGGCCCAATAAGACAACTCCTAGATTCCAAGTGTTCTAATAATTTTCGCCACCGCTGTATATAGATTGTATATACTGTACGGTATATAGATTTTTTTTTATAAAATTAGTAAAGCTATTGCAACTGCTGTGTTATTTGGAGCAACATACATTATAAGCCATTTGAATGCTATAACAGTCCAAGAAAGTGTGATATAATATAGCAAGAATTCAGTAGGTGGGTGTGTGTTCTATAAATATAGGTCTACTTTACACAAGGCACCGATAAGCAGGTACCAAACAACACCATGTGCTGTAATCATCAATCATCTTTTCCTGCCCGGCTAAAGAATGTTCTACATTTTGTTCGACTTAGATCCCGTCACACGGCTTTGCCAATCTGTCCGCTGCTGAAAGATTAATATTTCATCTTTCTGCCAAGAAGAGAGAGCGTTTCTGACAACTTTCATCTACTGTAACACTTATCATTTTGTAGCAATGCTGTGATAATGGCGGCACTGAAGTGTAGCTGTTCTCTCTTTCCGTCCCTGTCTCGGATAGGCAGGGAGAATTAGGTCCTCATGTAGTCATTGCAGAAAGGCAGAATGGTCATGCCACAAGTGATTATGAGCTGGTTGAAGTGGCGCTTTCTGGGACCGGGGAGGCCTATGGGAAAGGGAGCCTTTGCTTATTCTGCAGGTCTACAGATGGATTGTCCCTGACGTGGCTAAAACAAGCTCTGCCTCCCTGCTTTAGTTACTCAATTACTGCTTATGTGTGCCTATTGCTTTCCCAACACACACACATACTTATTTGCATTCACACAAACTTCGCTCATAGTCTGTAACTTCTTTTTCTTTATCTACCTTTCCTTTCGTGTGACATTCTTCTATTATTTCGAGAACATACTCTGCCAATTTATGGTCATTATTTTATACACTCTAATCCTATTCTGCCTACAGGGATTTGCATTTCTCAGGAACTGGCAGGATTTTATACCAGCTTATGTTTGTTAGCCTTTGTGCGATCGAGGTTGCTCAGGTTTCTCAAGTAATACAGCACTTTATTGTGAGCCAGGGGAACCTGTACGTATGAAATCAGATGCTGATTGAATTGGCTTCAGAACACTGCTGTGGTTGTGGAACAAGAGCGCATCCGTAAATAAATGTGTAGAGCTTCTTAGTGCTTTAATATGATACACTTACTATACTTGGGTGTTATGGCAAAGCATAAAGAAAAAAATCACAGATTTCCTTTTTTAAAGGCCTCTGCAATACGAAATCCATTCATTGACACTGGTCTACGAACAGCTATATCTAAGACATGCCATTAACATGCTTTTTTGATGATTGGATCACACTTGACCACATTAAAAATCAGAAGTATATTGGAGCGATGGCGCTATGACATGTAGTCAAGTCAAGTCAACTTTATTTATATAGCGCTTTTAACAATGTAGATTGTTTCAAAGCAGCTTTACAGTGTTAAACAGGAAAATAATGCAGCATAATTTTATTAAGCTGTATAGCCATTTGATGTCATCAGTTAATTTCAATTTCCATACGGTGACAGTGTGGGCTTTAGATCAATAATTAGATCAGTAATTTAGTTTATATGGTTAATTTAGTTTATTCATTCGATTTATTTCGATGTTTAGTTGAAAAATTTTAGTGTCCCCAACTGAGCACGCCAAGCCAGAGGCAACAGTGGCAAGGAAACCAAAACCCCATTAGGTGACCTAATGGAGAAAAATAAACCTTGGGAGAAGTCGGGGTGCCAGTTCTCCTCTGGCCAATTAACAAACAGCGTATTATTATTATTATTCTGGCAGCTTTACAGGTCAGAGGTCATAATAGATCGGAATATTCGAAGGACTGGAGGCAACACGCTGGAGACGGGTTTATTGAGGATGACGTTGATTAAATAATTATTAAAGTGCAATATTCGAATGATCGGAGGCAACACGCTGGAGACAGGTTTATTGCGGATGACATAACGATTTAAGTATTATTTAATTGTAATATTCGAACAGTCGGAGTCAACACGCTGAAGACAGGTTTATTGCAGATGACATATCGATTTAAGTATTATTTAATTGTAATTTTCAACAATCGGAGTCAACACGCTGAAGACGGGTTTATTGCAGATGATATATCGATTTAAGTATTATTTAATTGTAATATTCGAACAATTGGAGTCATCACGCTGGACCGCAGTAGACGTGATGGAGTATAATATGTTAAGAGCTCGCTCAAGTATTGGGGAGCAAAACCATTTAGTGCTTTGTAAGTAATAAGCAAGATTTTAAAATGTATGCAATGTTTAATAGGTAGCCAGTGCAATGTTGACAGAACTGGGCTAATATGGTCATACTTCCAGGTTCTAGTAAGAACTAGAGCTGCTGCGTTTTGGACCAGCTGAAGTTTATTTATTAAGCGAGCAGGGCAACCACCCAGTAGAGCATTACAATAATCTAGCCTTGAGGTCATGAACGTGCATGTAGTGCACTTGCGCTTCGTGCATCCTGAGTTTGTATCACAGCTTGTGTTCCTTTCCTAAATCCCCCTCCCACTCTGCTTTCTATCCTCTCTCCAACTACTATCTGATTAAATAAAAATAAATCTTAAATAAAAAGTCAGATTCAGACAGCAGTCATGCCTGTCTGTGTTGTTAACTGTCACAGCTTTTTAAAGAATATTGAGAAATACATTGCCTCATTACAGTATGCTTTACTTTTTTTGTGACATTTCAAGAGGGTTTGTTATGAAACCCATCACCTTAGGTCATTTTGTAAATTATCTTTGGTAAATGATGTAACTTTGGGCAATACCACTCTTTTTTACCTCTGCAAAGATGCAATGTTTTGAAATGTCCAGTTGACCATAGAACAAACAGTTTAGGCTAGTTAGTAAAGCTGGGTGTATTACATACACAAAGCACACACACATGTACACACATATCTCTCAGGGATGGCCTGATCCCTTGCTTGTTTTCATGCCAAAGTGAGCAGCTAAGCCGCAGGATGCTGAAAAAGAAGAGAGCAGGAGAGAACTGTCTCAGTGCCTGTCAAAATGAGCAAGGGTGGGTAGCTGTGTGATTATATAGTCAGATATTGAGTTTGTATGTGAAAGAGAGAATGTGTGTCTGTTTATGTGGCCATTTGTGCCTGTAAAGTCATATTAGTGCTGTATTTCTTTTGTGCAAAGGAACTATATAGGACTTTTCCACACTACTGGTTTAAATACAGATCGGAGTCTGTTTGATTCCTGTTAAAAAGACAATCCTTAACCATCAGTTTGAATTTCTATGCTGATGCAGATTAATGGTTCAATGCTAGTCTTGCTGGTGGACTATTTTAGCCATGTTGTTCACCATCAAAACGTAAAGGTTTGTTTGGTTGTTGTTGTAAAAGCAGTTTTCTAAACTCAGGTGCGCAAAAATGGTGGTAAATCTGAAGGGAATTATACGTCAATAGTCTTTACCTCTAGTTTTTGAATTACATATGATTTCCATGCTTTCGAGTATTCATGAAAACCGTGAAAGGGGAAAGCTGTCTTGTGTGTTTATATAGGGTGTTTGTGAATCTGATAAGAGCAATCATGCAATCAGCTTTCTATGCAAATTTCAGCAACAAACCTTCAGAGTAAATTCACGTTACCTCTATGTGACCTTGCAGTTCCTAAAAGCTTTTAGCTAATTCCAGACCTAATGGAATGGAAAAGCTTCTTCTTGTGCCTTCTCTTTTTTTTTTCTCTGTGAAAACATCTTCATCTGTCCTCTGCGGATGGCTACTGGAAATTCAGCTTTGCCATCGCATTAATAAATTACATTTTAAAATATAGAAAACTCTTATTTTAATAATATTTTAGAGTATTACTGTTTTTTATCTAATAAATGTAGCTTTTGTGAGCATGAGATACTTCAAAAACATAAAAAAAAATATTGCTGACCTCAAAATTTTGAACAGTGGTGTGTGTAGATTACTTATTATTTTATTCACAGTAATGCCTCAATTATTTACTATATTTGTTCATCTGCATATGTATCTTGCCAGCACAGGAGGAGCACTGCTACCCTAGATCACTGGCAAATTGAACATTACCTGGAAATAAAGCAAAGCAATGTCTCGCTTGTGCTCAGACAGGGGACGCTGATGCCAATTATCCTCAAATTAAATTATTAATCTTACACCGCTTAACCTGAGTAGCTCTCTCTATTCCCTGTCCAAAAGCGCTGCTCTCTTTTATACCCATGGAGACCTCTTCTGCTATGTTATAGATGTTGCAAAACTCTATCCTGCAATGCCCCTGTATAAACAGTCTTTAACTAATCTGCAGAGGCTTTAATTAGGCTAAACAGTGAGGAAATGAAGCTCTAATCTACATTAAATGAACTCTCAGCAGAGTGCCTTTATTAAGATCCCAACACCTCAGTAGGGGCCAGGGCAGGGAACAGTGGGATACTGGATTTACCACTGACAGTTTTCAGCTGTTTAAAAAATAGAGTAGCAAGAGACTTAGGATCACTTAAAGGAAGTGTGCCGTTTTTATGTAAAAAAAAATATCAAAGCTTAATATACTGAGAAAATTATATTATTTTATTAATGGGTTCCCATAGAAAAGTGGAGGAAAAAAAATATGGCTCTGTGGTGCTCTCAGAACATTGCTCTTTACATTTTCATATTATTTAACTAATATTTAATATTTTATTTATTTTACATGATATTTTAGTTAGTTTTAATATATAGATTATATTTATAACTATGCAAATAGTTTTATTGTATTTTTATTATTATAGTTTTTTTCTATTGTTTTGTCAAAATGCATTTGCTTCTTCACAGTAGTAATATTTATTATTTAAATTTTATATATTTTCATTCTGATCTGTGAAGAACTTTGAGCTGCATTTTATGTGTAAAAAGAGCTATACAAATAAATTGTATTAACTCTTTCCCCGCTAGCGTTTTTGATTATTTTCACAAAAATGTATTGCCCCATATATATATATGCAGTGAGGAAAATAAGTATTTGAACACCCTGCTATTTTGCAAGTTCTCCCACTTGGAAATCATGGAGGGATCTGAAATTGTCATCATAGGTGCATATCCACTGTGAGAGACATAATCTAAAAGAAAAAATCCAGAAATCACAATATATGATTTTTTAACTATTTATTTGTATGATACAGCTGCAAATAAGTATTTGAACACCTGTCTATCAGCTAGAATTCTGACCCTCAAAGACCTGTTAGTCTGCTTTTAAAATGTCCACCTCCACTCCATTTATTATCCTAAATTAGATGCACCTGTTTGAGGTCGTTAGCTGCATAAAGACACCTGTCCACCCCATACAATCAGTAAGAATCCAACTACTAACATGGCCAAGACCAAAGAGCTGTCCAAAGACACTAGAGACAAAATTGTACACCTCCACAAGGCTGGAAAGGGCTACGGGGAAATTGCCAAGCAGCTTGGTGAAAAAAGGTCCACTGTTGGAGCAATCATTAGAAAATGGAAGAAGCTAAACATGACTGTCAATCTCCCTCGGACTGGGGCTCCATGCAAGATCTCACCTCGTGGGGTCTCAATGATCCTAAGAAAGGTGAGAAATCAGCCCAGAACTACACGGGAGGAGCTGGTCAATGACCTGAAAAGAGCTGGGACCACTGTTTCCAAGGTTACTGTTGGTAATACACTAAGACGTCATGGTTTGAAATCATGCATGGCATGGAAGGTTCCCCTGCTTAAACCAGCACATGTCAAGGCCCGTCTTAAGTTTGCCAATGACCATTTGGATGATCCAGAGGAGACATGGGAGAAAGTCATGTGGTCAGAAGAGACCAAAATATAACTTTTTTGTCATAAACGTGTCTACTAAACGTGTTTGGAGGAAGAAGAATGATGAGTACCATCCCAAAAACACCATCCCTACTGTGAAGCATGGGGGTGGTAGCATCATGTTTTGGGGGTGTTTTTCTGCACGTGGGACAGGGCAACTGCACTGTATTAAGGAGAGGATGACCGGTCCCATGTATTGCAAGATTTTTCCTCAGTTAGAGCATTGAAGATGGGTCGAGGCTGGGTCTTCCAACATGACAATGACCCGAAGCACACAGCCAGGATAACCAAGGAGTGGCTCTGTAAGAAGCATATCAAGGTTCTGGCGTGGCCTAGCCAGTCTCCAGACCTAAACCCAAGAGAGAATCTTTGGAGGGAGCTCAAACTCCGTGTTTCTCAGCGACAGGCCAGAAACCTGACTGATCTAGAGAAGATCTGTGTGGAGGAGTGGGCCAAAATCCTTCCTGCAATCGATGACAGAATTTTCATTTTTGAGTGAACTATTGATAAAACAACAAAAGACAAAGAGAAAATCACTCGCTGCTCTTCACTGAAAAACTTTAATACAGTATAGCTTTAATAAGAATCAGTGTATATTTTATAGTGAAGTCTATGTAGTGTTTTATTTTTACATTTATTCATTCAATTTCACACTTAAATGCTGCTGTACAGCTCTGAGCTACCAGTGTAAATCTTTATATATATTTATTTTATATTATACTATACACTAGGAATGAGTACAAGGGTTTTTTAAAGTAAACTCTTAAATGTAAGTAAGTCTTTTAAGTCTTTTCAAGTCTTTTAAGTAAAATAAAGAGTATTGCAATAAAAATAGTATTTTTCTCCTTAACCTCTTGCTGTTCTTGTCGCCTAAGAATATAATAACAAAAACACTTGAGACAAGCCGTCAGAACCAAACTGAACCGAGAACTGTGGTTAAAAAACCGAGGTATGTATTGAACCGTGGACTAACTGTATTGCTGCATCCCTAATATGATATAATCACATATATATCATATATCATTCAACACTTGAATGTGGGTAAGTTTCATAAAAAGCAACATTTTGCGCAAAAAGCTGATAAAATCAAATTTTTGTCAAAGACTACAATCCAGATCGGATTCAGATCAGATGATCAAATCACAGATGGAGTTGATTGAGTCCATCGACACCCCCAAAGCTTCACAGTCCTATAGCTCGCCTGTGTCGACATTTCATTTCAATAACATTAGGCGGTATTGATTTATACGTTATTAATTGACGTTATTTTACATACATCTTCTTCGTCTGTGTTTTGATCAGGAGATTCTGTACTCATTCAGAAGATGCGTAATAGCACCTCACATGGTAATAGTTCCTCCACACCAAACTCGCTCATCCGTGTCTTTTATGGACCTTTCTTTGTGCACTGGTGCACAGCCATGTTGGAACAGGAAGGGGCCATCTCCAAACTGTTCCCACAAAGATGGAAGCATGAAATTCTCCAAAATGTATTGGTATGCTGATGTATTAAGAGGTCCTTTCACTGGAACTAAGGGGCAAATCCCTGAAAAACAACCCCACACCATAACCCCCCCCCTCCACTTCTCTAGAGCAGTGTTTCCCAACCGGGGTGCCATCTGACGAGAGCAGGGGTGCCGTGTAAAAGTCCTTCAAATATTTTTTTTTGTTAAAATTTATCAAATAATTCTCTCTTTGTAAACTTTGTTCAATGCATGCAAGTGCTGCCGTATGTTTGAATATGACCAGTCATTTTCGCCGTCATCACCCGGGTGTAGAGACGTGAATGAGAAGTTGCGCACACTGAGAGAAAATTTGTTTCTGTGCACTCATCTGAAAGCGCGCACACGTCTCACAGCACGCAAATATTGCGTTCTCTTTCAAGTCTTGCTCTTGAATGGACAAACTCACACAAAAAGTATGTCAACATGTCCATCTTGATGAGTATTCTAGCAGACATAGTCTGTATATGCCTTAAGTAAACTTTATACAATCGAGAAAGACGACGCATATCCGTGCATTAGGTCTTAAAGGGGCAGTAGCCTTTACTGCTGTCTGTTTAATGTCAAACAACAAAAGACAAGGACATCCCTCACTGCTCTTGATTGAATAGCTTTTGTAAGTTTAATAGGATTAATCTTTAATTTATACACTCAAATATGCAATGTTATTTTACATTTGATCAATTTCTGTACCTGAAAACTAATGTTTATACTAAAAGCATAGTTCGTTTTATTAGTAGGCCTATCTTTGCTCAATAGTATTTATTTGTGCTGCTGCTTGTATGTAAATTATTTGTTCTTATTATTTTCTTTATCTTTACTTGACAGTAGTCCTTTTTTCCCTGAACATAGCAAATACTGAACCGTACCGAAACCGTGAACCTAAAACCGTGATACAAACCGAACTGTGAGCAATCTGTACCGTTACACCCCTTGCGTAACGTATGCGAGGGGTGCCACAAAATGGAGAACATTTTCAAAGGGTGCTATGACTGAAAAAAGGTTGGGAAACACTGCTCTAGAGTCCAGTGTTGGCGTGCTTTACACCACTGCATCCGATGCTTTGCATTGCATGTAAGGCTTGGATGCAGTTGCTCGGCCATGGAAACCCACTCCATGAAGCTCTCTACACACTGTTCTTGAGCTAATCTAAAGGCCACACAAAGTTTGGAGGTCTGTAGATATTGACTCTGCAGAAAGTTGGCAACCTCTGCACCTCAGCATGCGCTGACCCCGTTCTGTGATTTTACGTGGCCTACCGCTGAGTTGCTGTTGTTCCCAATAGCTTCCACCTTGTTATAATACCACTAACAGTTGACCGTGGAACATTTAGTATAGGAAATTTCACAAATGGACTTATTGCACAGGTGGCAACCTATCACGGTACCACCCTTGAATTCACTGAGCTCCTGAGTGCGACCCATTCTTTCACAAATGTTTGTAGAAGCGTCTGCATGTCTAGGTGCTTGATTTTATACACATTTGGCCATGGTAGTGTTTGGAACACCTTAATTCAATGATTTGTCCAATACTTTTGGCAATATAGTGTTTGTGTGTATACCGTATGTGTGTATATATATATATATATATATATATATATATATATATATATATATATATATATATATATATATATATATATATATATATATATATATATATATGTCACCCTCACCACAGATTTCTGTCCCGTCAGTTTCTCTTCCCGGTTGAAACGTGATAGACAGCTTAGAGGATTCCATCTGTCTCAGACTGACATCTTTTCACACAGGTGACAGGTGGTGTATCAGCACTGTGCTAGTGTGTTTGTGTGTGCGTTATTTTAGTAAATACGGTGGGGGTGTTATGTAAGTTTAGCAGGGCTGTTATAATTACCATATGTCAAAAAAAAGAAGGTGATGGCCATTGTTAATCGTCGCTCAACCGAGCAATACTTTGATCCTCCCCCGTATAATTCGTTGTTTTTATTGTGTGAGGTGATTGTATGGGATTTTGCTGATGCACAGAAGTGTGAGATGATTCTGACAGGCCCTGGGGTGAAGGGACAGACACTGGCCACAACTGAAGTTTAAGTCGGAATAACCACACTTAGATTTTCTAGACAACCAATGCAAAGAAAAAGTGTCTTTAAATGTGTCACAAATGTGTGTATGATTGTGAGAAAGGGAAAGATGGATGTTCCCATCTGGATGCCGCTGTTGGGAGTTTGTTATTGTAGGGGTGTCAAATTGGGTTAGCGGAACAGGATTTTAAGGGGGCGTCGTCTGTGAGACTTTCAGAAGGGATTAATCCTGAGGTCCCAACACATTTGAGTTCAGCGAACAAGGCCATAAGCATGTATGATTGGCCTCTAAAGTCCTCGGCTTTTCAACAGAGCAGAAGCTGCAGATTGCAAAATAATGATGGGTTTCTGGCCTCTGGATTTATTTATGAAGATGAAGAAAAAAGAAGGTAATTTCTAATGATTCAATATTATATTTTAATAATTACAATTATAAATATGAACTTAAAATATAATACATTTTAGTATATACATTTTAGAAAAGTAAAAGGTTAGTTTTTAATTAAATAATTTGGCTGCAAAATTATAGTTATTTAAGTCATTAAAGTGTTAATTTTAAAGTTATTAATGAGCACTAACTTTGATGGACCATTCAGCTTCTTGATAGACAGTATACATTTGCTGCTAAATTAACATTGATACATGCATTACATACCAATATCCAAAATAAAATAAAATATTGTGTTTATTTTTTTTTCCGCTGACTTGATGATAGTTTGATGCACAACAAGGTACCACTCTCCAAAACATTACCTGTTGGCATAGATCCCCTATAGATGTTGAGATATATCCAACAAGGAGCAAAGCTGTTGTTTTGCCTTTCAGGGGGCCAATCCTGAGGACAAATCTTAATTACACCACAAGCTTTTGGCAGCTCTCCGCTGTGACTGGAGAGCCCTACGAATCATGTCAACACTCACAAACCAAATGAGAGAGAAAGAAAAGAAGTATATGAGAAGTTTATGAGTTCTTTTCAACTAATAATTGTTTTGAATGTGTGATGCATTTTCTGATATCACCTACAGACACCAATATAGCTTAGCTGGTGCGTTATCACATTAAAAACACGCACAGGAATACACTGGAGACTAAAATGATTATGCTCATCACACTTGAGCAGAATTACAGAGATATCATGCCTAGGGATCCCAGTTGGGTTTAATATAATTCTGGTGTTACTTCCCAACTATTTTACTTCTCCTTTGCTTTACTGTTAATATTAGCACATTTGGCACTGCAAGCAGCAGGCTTTTGTTAACCCTCATGTTCTTTTGATTGAATGCTGTTAATATTAAGGTACTATAATAATATAAATAATTAACTTAAACTTATTTTATTTCAGCTTGTTGCCAAAGCAACATTTCTTATTTTCATTTAGTTTAACCTGATATACTAAAATAACAAAAAACTGAAATAAAAATATATGAGCAAGCTATTTTTATATTTAGATTACATCTGGTGGTCTTTAAAAACACCAATAATTGAAATGTATCTCAATTAAAATTTGACATACTTATTTTTATTATGTTTTATGCTTTCATTTATAATTTTGTGATGCCTACGTTGTAAAAAAAAAACCAAAAAAAAAGTGTACCATTTAAAACTATTCTATTATGTTCTATTATTTTGGTTTGAATTTTGATGTTGGCACATCCCTAACATATTAGTTCATGTTTTATAACTGTTATATATTTCTGAAACGATAAGTAATGTAACATTTAAAATATGAAACTTTTGAATTTTGTTTATATAGTTCTCATAAGATTAGTAAAGGTTGTGAGGTGTCAATCCCATTCTTAAATGTTAATTATGTTTTTGAGCAATTAAAATGGCCTTGGGGTCCCTCAGACCTCAAAAAGGAAAGGTTAATGCATTGCTTTCGACCAGCAGCAGAGCAGAGAGCTGCTCTCACAGCAGCTCTGTCAGAAAGCATTGAGTTCAGTCAGATCTACATTATCCATGTTCATGTTGGCGTAACGATGTGTGAATGTGGGTGGTCAGTGATGCGCCCTGGATTCACTGAGTCATCACATGGAGGTTTTCCTGTAAAAGCTAAACCCCACTACCACCTCCCTCTCTACCTCATGCTAGTAATGGTGTACCATAGGAAGTCTAGTTGTGGGGTAAGTGCCTGTGTAACCACTTGCTGTTTTTGAGGTGTGTTCACAGATGGTGCTGCTGTTGTGTTGAATTAGAGCAAGCCACTCATGCAAACAGACAGTGTTCATTTTGGCAAATGCGGGACCTGTAATACCCTTGAATAAAAGCATTAAAAGCTAAATTTACACGTTCTTTGTTGGTAAGATTGTTATACAGTATTGTCAAAGCATCAGTACACACAACAAAATAACTGACAAGATTATAAAAGAAAACAATAGTATCTATAGCCCCGTTTCCACCAAAATTACCCAGAACAATTTGTCCCAGGAACTCTTTTCCCCCCAGACCTGCTGCTGTCTGCGTTTTCATTGCGGTCTAAAGTACCGTCAAGATTAGTCCGGTGACGTAGGACTGCGCACGACTTTCCAGAGCCCACTGGATTTCGTCCTCCGCAAATAAACTTAATAAAGCCTGAACGTTGTCTGTCCATCAGTCGTATTTTTTAAACTCCATTGTTGATTTGAATAGCAAATGACTCTTACTGCACGCACCGCAACAGACTTATTAGGTTGAAATAAAATGCTGCGTGTGCTCAACCAATCAGCATGTTCATCACCCAAGTCCCACCTCAGAAAGTTCCTGAACTTTGAAAAAGTACTACCTCGCAAGCAGGGCCGTTTTGAGGGGGAAATCTTTACCCGGAACTTTAATTAGAACCCGGTTCCTGCGGTCGAAACAACACACCGAGTACCACCCCAAAGTCCCTAGTTCCTGGGGAATGTTCCCTTTGATTTAAAAATTATGTGATAGTTATAAAAACGAATTTGAAAATCAAATACCTACCCATCGAACGAATATTCATATATTCTGGTACAGCCCTAGTGCTTATATATTAAAAATAGAAAACTTACTGACAGAAGGCTTTCAGTTTCAAATGCTTGCGCCACGCTTTGTGAAGAGTGCTCGCGCATACGGCTGTGCGCACCTCAAAATGCTTTTATGACGCAAAATGAATGTAAAGTCAATGTCTTAAGGAATTAAACAGACAGACAAACCACATCTTATAATTCAAAAGAGATTTGTGCCTTAGTGTGAGTGCAGATCTGCCGCTGTCTATGATGTCATCATTAAAGGTCCCGTTCTTCGTGTTTTTTTTAAGCTTTGATTGTGTTTACAGTGTGCAATATAACATGTGTTCATGTTTCGTGTGTAAAAAAACCCAGTATTTTTAACACAATTTACTTATCTGTATACCGCTGTTTTCACAGTCCTAAAAATGGCTGTTGACTTCCTTTATTCTATGAAGTCCCTCTTTCAGAAATATGTAACGAGTTCTGATTGTGCCAGCGGTTCCCGTGTTGTGATTTGACCGCAGCTTAGTGAACGTGGCACGGTTCCTGTGTTGTGATTCGACAGCAGCTTAGCGCATGTGGAAAGGTCACGCCTCTTAACGGGAGATAAATGCGCTCAATGATCTCTACAGCGTCCCTGGGAAAGCCAAACAAAGGTGATTTGACTCCAGGTTGAAAATAACAGCGTCTCGACGACATGGCACATGACTCAAACGCAACAATTCCTTTTCTCCACGCGACACGTCCTCTTCTCCACGTGGGACAGCAACAAGACCACGCCCCCTTTTTTCGCATATTCTTGTGGGCGGAGGTTAGTCTGTTCTACTGACGTCAGGATGTAGTCCAAGCCAGCCGTTCGCTGTAGGCTTTGAAAGGGAACTTCTGTTAAATAAAATATCTCGCTTGGGATTGAACTTTGAGCTTTATAATTTTACAGGTATTATTTATGCTCTAACAGCAACATTACACACTAACTAAAGTTTGAATAATGGGATCACGAAGAACGGGACCTTTAAAAATCAAGCAACTGTAAAGCTGAGAAAGAGAAAAATCACCCACAGTTCAGATACTGTAAAGATTCAGGTTGGTCAAATGTGTGCATTGGATATTTTTTTGCTTGTAATTTACTGGTCTTTTATGTGGATGCAGGAAGCTGGCATTTCTCCCTCTAGTGATTTCTGTCATTTATACATATTGTGTTTCTCCCCAGGCACAGAAATCATGGATAGAAAGAGCTTTCAGCAAGAGAGAATGTGTGCATGTTATTGTAAGCACCAAAGACCCCCATAGGTGAGTACGGCCACTACTGCTGTAGTCTGTGCACAAGGTAATTTTTTAACGAACAAATAGCAGATTTAAACTACTTTTAGATGTAACTAAATGTGTCAGTAATATTAATGAAAGAAAAATCATTCTTCATTAGCGTGGCCTTGTTTGATTCTGTTAGAGCATCTAAAGCTACCACTAAGCATTTAAATAACCACTACAGATTGAGGAAGTGAACGCTTGTGAAGAAGATCTTGTTTTCTAAATGCTTCTTTTAGAGAGTTTTTTTACAGATGTGAATAATTTGTTAGCTTTGCTGTAATTAATCTGGCAGAGAAATGTAAATCTCAAAGCCTTTCTAAAACCTTGAATAACATTGAAATCTGCAAATAAGGATTTTGTAGTTCACTTGCTGAGAGTTTTTACTTTCACTTAATTTCACATTCTTTTTACTCATTGTGTCTTCTGTCACAGGTGCTGTTGTGGCCGTCTAATTGGTCAACATGTTGGCCTGCCCCCCAGCATCTCATCCAATCAGAATGAGAAGTCAGATCGTGTGCCAAAGAATGACAGCTTGTCAGAGAAGTGGTCCATCAGCAAGCACACCCAGCTCAGTCCCACTGATGCCTTTGGAACCATTGAGTTCCAGGGAGGTGGACACTCCAACAAAGCAATGGTAGACGTATTCAGTCTCTTATTAATAATGGTTTGATACTCAAAGTGCTCAAAATAACTCTGATAAAATATTAATGAACCTTTTAGAACCTTTTGCAAGGCATTTATTAATGTCTTTTGATCCTGCCAGATCATTCTCCGAAATATCATCCATTTTACAGCCATAAAGGGACATTAAGTATTTCAGAGATAAAAATGTAGTGTGCAAAATGATTTTATTCATTGGAAATTGATTAAATAAGTAGACATTACGTTCCAGAAATGTGGCTGTTATTTAACACTATACAAGTAACATTAGCGGAAAATGAAAGTAATTTAAGAGGAACACACATTTTACCTACATGTTGACTTAAATGACAGTTGCAGTCTTGCTGGCTGTTATCTGCAAGTACAGCTTGACATACCTGAAAAAAATCATGGTTTCCACAAAGTTTCCACAAGTTTTCAAGCACTAACGTCTTGAGCACTAAATAAGCATATTAGAATGATTTCTGAAGGATCATGCGACAGGGAAGACTTTGCCGTCACAGGAATAAATTACATACATTATAAATAAAATAGAATAATTTTTCCTATATTTTTAATCAAACAAATGCAGCCTTGATCAGCATAACAGACTTTTTTCAGAAATATTAAAAATCTTGCAGACTCCAAACGTTTGAATGGTAACTGTTAAATATACTGTTAAAAATTGTCTCAAGATTTCACTTTTATGTTTTGTCAGTATGTACGAGTGTCTTATGACACTAAGCCAGACTTACTGCTGCACCTGATGACGAAGGAGTGGCAACTAGAGCTTCCCAAGCTGCTCATCTCTGTTCATGGAGGACTTCAGAACTTTGAGCTGCAGCCCAAGCTCAAGCAAGTCTTTGGCAAGGGTCTAATCAAGGCTGCCATGACCACTGGGGCCTGGATCTTTACTGGAGGAGTTAACACTGGTGTGTACAAGGTGTTAATGTATCTTTCAGTTTAATTAAGATTCTGATTAGATTACTCTTATTAAGATTCTGAGCAATGCTAGTCAAAATGATAGACTGATACTGTTTTAATTCTTAAAGCTACAGTCCGTAACTAAAAATTACCCAAAATAAATTTTTGAGCAAGTACATAACCAGCCAGTGTTCAAAACTATCTCCTTGCCTTAGCCCAATTCACAACGTTAAGCTTTTAATAATGTGTTATAATTTGAGTGGTACTGGTGGATTTCTGCAGGAAATTCATGCACGGCGCCGTTCATCTTTGCGTCATTGCACCACATCTGTATACATAAATAAAGAGTCTGACTAGTAGGCTATCGCATGTGAGGATGCTGCAGGTGGTGGATCATTTATAGTATTTTCTCACAGCAGCTGGAATAATTAAACGTATCCTTTTGATGACGGATTGCAATCCAGAAAGGTCTTAAGGTAACGCTAATACACACTAAATATACGTGGTCACGTAATGCCAAAGTATAACGATAATAATAATTTGCACGGTTTGATGTGATCATTAGATTCAATCACCGTTGGTAGCGCAATTTATTGTAATGCTTTTTTTTCTCAGTTGGTCAGAAAAAAAGTGTCAGACATGTTACTTACTTGTTCAGATGACATTTTACAGTTAAAGTTCTTATTTTGGTCATACTTCCATGATGTAGAATCTGTGATTCCAAAGTACAGTATCCACACCGGTGCGGTGAATGAATGACAGCCACACATATGCCTCAAAACATTAGATTCATCCGCGCTGAGGAGCCGTACCGATGCACAACCCACATAAAGATGATAATTCCGCAAATTACTGCAATTGCAATTTTCAAACAGAGATGGTGACAAAGAGGCAAAACTTACGGACTGTAGCTTTAAAGAACTTAGAGATAAATGGCTGATGAAAATCATATGTTTAACTGTGATATCTATATCTCTCACAATGAGAATCTGTTACTCTTCCATTATCTGTCACTTCAGGAGTCATCAGGCATGTTGGTGATGCTCTAAAAGACCACGCTTCCAAATCGCGGGGGAAGATCTGTACTATCGGCATTGCCCCTTGGGGAATTGTGGAGAACCAGGAAGACCTGGTGGGCAAAGATGTAAGTGACTCAACTACAGATAAATTGAATTACTAAACTTATTCTATTATAGTATATTTTTCTAAAGGACCAGTAAGACTTTATTTGGCTTGGATCATGGCATATTTCACAAAATGTGCTTTCATTAAATAATTAAATAATACAATTGATATATTCATTAAAATTATTATTCACAAGACCAAATCTCCAGATCACATGATTTTCATGTTGTCTCTGCATGTATTCTGTGTCATGTAGAATTCTTTAAATAATTTATGTGTGAGCCACTACATATACCTACTCAGTTTCACCTCGGCTTGTCGTGTGTCTCTGGGGACTGATGCTCAACTGAGACACAGAGATAGAATCATTCTTTATTTATACCCTCTGATTTCTACACCCCCCCCCCCCCCCCCCCTTACTCATACACCATTTTGGTCTTTCGCTCAATCTCCCTCAAAGCCCCGCTCAACCGAACCACTCTCTCTAGTCTGATCTGGTCTGGTCGGATATCTCATGTGAATGTTTTAGAGACAATGTTTTGAACAAATAACTATGTGCACTATTTCTAGATCACTGATCAAATAAGCAAATTTGTGGCATTGATTGTGTGACTCTGTATATATTGTTATAATATAAAGCACAAAGCAAAAAGGGGAACAAATAAAATACTAAAACATTTTGAAATTCATGTTAATTGCAATTTTTACAATATTAATTATTGCTCACTATGTTTACTGAATGTTTTATCTTATGTCCACTTATAACTTGTGCATGCCACTCTGTTTTTATGTCACTGTCACTATTGTGTCATTTTTCATATCCTGAAAATCCCTGGACAGCCTCTTTTTACTTCCTGCGGTGTATATTGCAGGTGGTCCGGCCATACCAGACGATGTCTAACCCTCTTAGTAAGCTAACGGTACTCAACAGCCTACACTCCCACTTCATTTTGGCTGATAATGGCACCACCGGGAAGTATGGAGCAGAAGTCAAACTCCGCAGACAGCTAGAGAAACACATCTCTCTGCAAAAGATCAACACACGTGAGTACAGTTGCAAGTAATGAGAGATGCTAATGTTCATGTGATTACTCCAAACTACAAATTCAATGGGGATTTTCTGTTCTTTTCTAGAGAGGTTATAATAGTCTTACATCCTCAGTCACTACTTCTAGGTTTTGTTGTACTGATCTTCAAAAGCCCACAGAGGAGGTTCTCTATAGATTGCTGTCAGAAATGCCCAGATCAGTTTGAGGCTCAACGTCAAAATGCTACATAAGTTGCAAGATTCATAACTGACTGCACTGAAAGCACAAAGCCCTGATACTCTGCCACATAATATCCATACAGTCCATTTACTCACATAAATATATCAAATAAAGGTCATTCAGCTGAAGGAACACATTCAGAATAAATGCATTAAATCACAAACACACAAGAAAAAGATGAACAGGTTTTGTTTGTGCTCATGTGGATCATTTCGGGTCATTAAAAAGTGTTTTTAATATTGTTGGGGTAACAGTTTTGGACCCAGGACCAGTAGTGAAAAATGAAGACCAAGAGTCAGGAGTTAGATTAATTAAAGAAAGATTTACTGAAGAATAGTTTGCAGTTTCATCAGCAGAAGCCAGCTTCAAGTCTCACAAGGAGTTCGTAGGCTGCGCTCCCTCTAACAGTCTCCCCACCTCCGCCTAACGTACATACAATTTCTGAACAGTTATACTGTTTTCAAGGTCCAACCACGTCATTACTGTCATGTGGAATGATTCTGATTGGTTCTAACAACATGCACGTAAGCAACTTTCCACACGTAAACAGATAGGAGCACATATCACTAAAAGTGCGTAGACTCGTTGTCGACCAGTCCTAGATTTAGATCACAATGACCTCGGAGGTCACAGAACGGCATCTCCACGTCTGGCATCATCTGCAGAAAAGTCCATCTCCAACACTGGATCTGCAAAGATCATACAACGCACATACACACAAAGCTCCACAGAATACAACTTCCTCAAGGTTGAGAATATCTTAACTAACTATCAACAAGCACTTCCAAAACATGCTGATACTACATTTTAATACAAAAGTGAATTTATTCTTTTAATAAGAAAAGAACATAAAAAGAGGTACATTTCTCTGAGTCCCCAAAAAGTCACGTAGACCTGTAACCTATGTGGACTTAAGGTCACTTTAGGATGACATATAGCTCAACACATGTAGAGAGGCCTCTTTGCTCTCAGAGTGTTTTACACCCCAAGGACAGTTGCCTGTCAGCACGCCTTGACACAGACATCAGAGAAGTAACTGTAGAATGTGGATACAAAAGCACACAGCAAAATATAATACTAAAATCACTCATTAAATATAGAGAGGTTAATATTGATCATAAAACCATTCTTGAAGGATATGTGTATAAAAGAAGAGACACAGGTATCTGACCTTCCCCATTAATATACACAGGCTACTTTACTGCACTGCATGGATCATACATGCTTTGATCATACTTTTGTAAGATTTCTTCCCCACACACAGATATGCTTGATTATAATGTTCTTTATCATTAAGAAATTACTGCTCCTTTATCAATGGTAAATGTATACAAGCCTTTCTTAAATCAAATTGGCCTTATGGCTTGCTTTCTGTGGGCAATAATAAAGCAGCATTCATTATGGCAGGCTTTGAGTTGTGTGAATAAGGGGCAATCTGTATTCAGCCTTATTCACATAGGCTGGGTTTCACAGACAGGGTTTAGTTGTCTGTTAACTAATATTCCCCGCCCCCCATATCCCCAGGCAAACATGGTACATCTCCAACATTGTGTATCTTTACAATTTAAAAAAATTAATCATTTGAATTCTTTTTAATGAATTATTATTATTAAATATATTCATTTATTTTATTTTTCATTTTTTATATTTTTTATAATTTTGCCAGTTTCTTAGATACACAATTTCCCACAGCACCAAATAAGCCATTCCATATACCTGCCATTTACAGGTGAGCCAGAGAATTACCTGTCATGTGACCTGTGGACTTCCCTTTGTCATCCTATGCCTGGAGTAATAGAGGGGGCTGGGGAGTCAAAGGGACGCTCAGGCGTCATCATTCGCATCAAAAAAAATGACACCAGCCTCACCCACGCTGATTCATCCGTAGGAAGCAGCATGTGAACGGATCACTTAAAATAATCAGCATTTAAACCGGCAACTGCCTTGACATTTAAATGGGCAAAACCTATAACACATCCAACCCTCTAGCATGTGGAAATTTCAGACTTCAAACATGTTTGAGCCCTGTAAGCAGAACAGATGAAACATGTTTAAGCTCATTAAATCATCCTGTGACACATTCATGACACATATTCACACTGCGATAAGAACAGTTTATTCTGACATCACTCTTGTGACAGAAGCTTCACATATCTAAACCCTATCTCAACCCGCAGCCACCTCTCTCTCTCTCTCTCTCTCTCTCTCTCTCTCTCTCTCTCTCTCTCTCTCTCTCTCTCTCTCTCTCTCTCTCTCTCTCTCTCTCTCTCTCTCTCTTGCATCAGCTGTGTGATGTGATGTTTGCTCTGGCTTTGGGCAGAGCTCATTTCTTTATTTTATTACCTGTCCTTTTCAACACTAGAAGAGCATCAATAATACTCTGAGCTATCACCATAAGGCTCACAGATCTACAGAGACCCTCAAACATGGAATCAAATCTCTTTGTTTTGGAAGAATTGCGGCAGGCTGCAGCCCGGCTTATGTATTCACAGTCTGACAAGCACTGCAGCGGTACTAGATTAAAATGAATTACGGACCTGTGCTTTCTGTTGTTGGGCTAATGAGGAGGGCTTTTTGAGTGTTTCTCAGATGAAGGAAAGAGTACGCTACTCTCACAGGATGCAATGAAGATTTCCTTGCAGGATAAGATGGGATGTGAGAATCAATTTCATTGTACACAATTAGGAGCAGTCTGATTGGAATCAGCGTTTAATTCCTAGTTCACATGGGAAATATTATATGAACGGTCCAATGTGAATTAGAATGGATGTTGAGAAATTCCAGACTTCTAAACAGGGAGGAATTCAGTTTAGAATGACTTGCGGCCACTGATGGCATCGTTTATGTAAGGATTAATTGACGACGGGATTAAAAAAATAATGCACACCCAAGACATTTGTCAGGTTTTGTCCTCAAAACGCTCTTGTGTGCAGGACTTTTTTACACATCTAAACCCAAGCCTCCGTTGCTAATTCCAAAACATAATTTTAGAGCTAGTAACGGAGGCTTGAGATGGCAGACTAATGCAGTTATTAGAGAGAGAGAGAGAGAGAGAGTATATGAATTACCTCAGCCTGTGCATGTCTTCCACAACAGTGTTCGGCAGCAGCGTCTACTAATACGAAAGAACCTCGCTAGTGAGAAATATTGTGTAGCTTTTAAGTTGCTGAACTATTTTCCTAGTAAAATCATCAGAGCAGCGTTGACAAATGTTTCTGCGTGAGGGTGTCTGTGTTTGAGCAAGAGCTAAGCAGGGGAGAAAGAAATCATGTGCTTTCCGTATATAATAAAGCATCATTTTGTGGCAAAAAAACATGGAAATAATTTGCCATTTTTATCCTATTGTTTACTATATTTATTTGCTTGGTCAGTGTTGCTGTGGGTGTTGGTTCTTTTGCTGTTGTCGGCTGTAAGGACCTTTTGAAATAACTGAAATAATTTGCTGAAGTGATATGGAACTGTAATGCGGTCAAGACCTGCCTGGAACTACTTTAGCCGTGTACCTCTGAAAATAATTACACACCTTAGAACGTTCGCCAAGCAATCAGATACAAGCATTCAACAGCCCTGTAGTATAATGGTATATGCTCACTGTGTTATTTTAGCAACTGATTCACTAAAGCAATTATGCAAATACAGTAACTGTACATAAACTGTACTGTACAGTGCAATCCCCCACCTTGCAGATTGTTTCTTATTATGCTATTTTAAAGTTTACTAATTTAGTTTTGGAGGTCTCCAACAACAGGTTTACACGCATCAAAGGTTAAAAAAGTTTGATTTTCTCATAATACACATTGCACATCACCACAATGTTCACTGATTCACAAATAACTTGATGGATGAATCAGTCTCTCTAAATCCCTCCCTCTAAATGGCCCAGTCTGCTGTGATTGTTCTACCGCGTACAGTGCGTATTTTGGAAACGCCTTTAACCATAACTGAACTCCAGCTCCGTCCGGCGCCTGGAGGCTTCCTAAAGCTCAGCGATAGTACACACTGTAAAGATGACGTCGATTTTACATCAATCCCCAACGTGAGTCCGAATCGATGAAACATTGGAAGAACTAGTTATTCAATAATTCATCACCATCAGCATTAACAAGTGTGCGTCCTCATCAACAAACCTGTGTGTTTGTGTTTCTAATTTATTGTGGTGCACATGCGGGAACTGTATCAATAAGAGCGCATGTGTTAGCCCAGCATGTTAATGACTGATGGAACATTAAAGTTTGCAAAAGAAAACTTGCTCCATCCTTTATCATTACTCAAAGTAGTAAGAATGACAGACAATCTGCATTAATAGACAGTTTTAGGTAATACTGCAGCACACAGCTGATTTAAAGTAGTATTTCAGAAAGACAGTAATAACACGAGTTAGCCGGTTAGCCAGATACCTACAATATGAAACACAATAAACACATTGTAGAGCACAGCGTCTTCTTGACATGATCCTATCCAGTATACGCTGCAGTGTTTGAGGTGGTTCAAGTTTTCCCTGCCTGGTGTCTGCGCACTCAATAAGTGGACGGGCAATATGCTAATGTTTCGTTGTGATGTCACAACGAAACGGCTTGCAATTAGTTAAAAATTCATTTAATTGACTCAGAGTCGACTCTTACTTTTGAGAGACAATAACTTTATATACGGTGCACTTTCAGATTTAATACTTTGCAGGATGTTTTCATTCACTTAGAACTATGTTACATACTACATGAAAGGTAATCATACAATATATATATATATATATATATATATATACAAAAATCCATACGTTTTTTTCTTGGTGTAAGATGCCACCCTCAGAATTGAGACACCCGGTGCCATATTGCTGTGTTTTTATTATTATTTTATTTAATAATAATTATTGGTGGAGAGGAGACAGATTGATGAAGCCAATCAGTATAGGGGAGTCAACGAAATTTTCTAAATGCATATTTTATTTTGTATTTCATTTAATATTATAAATTTGACAAATTTGACATCGTATTTTATATATTCTGCAAAAATCAGGTGACAGTTGGAATAAGTTTAGCCTGGGGGTCACCTTATCCCAGTACATCTTTATTTGCAAATGTTTTTAATGATTTGCCTTAAAGGTCCCGTTCTTCGTGTTTTTTTGAAGCTTTGATTGTGTTTACAGTGTTCAATATAACGTGTTCATGTTTCGCGTGTAAAAAAAACTGTATTTTTAACACAATCTACCGCTGTTTTCACTGTCCTAAAAATGGCTGATGAGTTCCTTTATTCTATGAAGTCCCTCCTTCAGAAATACGTAATGAGTTCTGATTGTGCCAGCGGTTCCCGTGTTGGGATTTGACCGCATCTTAGCAAACGTGGCACGGTTCCTGTGTTGTGATTCGACAGCAGCTTAGCGCACGTGGAAAGGTCACGCCTCTTAACGGGAGATATATGCGCTTAATGATCTCTACAGCGTCCCTGGGAAAGCCAAACAAAGGTGATTTGACTCCGGGATGAAAATAACAGCTCGACGACATGGGGACAAACACACTCAAACACACCACTTCCTTTTCTCCACGCGACACTTCCTCTTCTCCATGTGGGACAGCAACAAGACCACGCCCCCTTTTTTCGCATATTCTTGTGGGCGGAGGTTAGTCTGTTCTACTGACGTCATTTATGAAGGAAGTACCAGGATGTAGTCCAAGCCGGCCGTTCGCTGTAGGCTTTGAAAGGGAACTTCTGTTAAATAAAATATCTCGCTTGGCATTGAACTTTGAGCTTTATAATTTTACAGGTATTATTTATGCTCTAACAGCAACATTACACACTAACTAAAGTTTGAACAATGGGATCACGAAGAACGGGACCTTTAAAACTAAATTGATTGATCCATCATTATCCTGTTCATGCTATGCTTATCTTTATGTATGTCACAATTTAGCAGTAAATGCAAGTTCTTCTTAAGCAGGGGCATCTTCCTCTACTAGAAAAGAACATACTACTGTGATCTGGGACCGTAGATCCACCTCTCTGAATCAAGCACCTGAAACTTTAAAATGAAGAGTGTACTGAAGATATGCCTGGTTATAATGCTCTCCATCATTTCCAATAGCATTATGTTAATTATGCTAAAAGTGGTACAACTGTTTGGTGAATTCACCCCTTAGGGAATATCCATAATTTCATTAACATATGAATTAATATTCTCAATTTTTTTATTACATTTGTATGCTGTTATATTTAAATTTCACCCTTCATTCAACACTCTAGTCGTTCACACTCTGATTAAAAGTCACATCAAACTATGTTGGCTGATGGTGTTTCTAGCCTAGAAACCTGCTTTAGCCTTCCTTTCCACTAACTGGGTCTCCAAGTGATGAGATGATGAGCTGGTCTTTTTACTTTGGTGGTTTATTTCTGGATTTTGTTCCATGCTGCTCATCTCTGCGGGCTCTATCACATTAGCATAATGGAGCAGTAGCTGCTGTATTGACCAGACAGGAAGGGTGCTGTGGGAGGTTTTTTCCATCCTCTTAAAGGTTTATTTGATTGGAGTTTTTTTACCTATTTAAAGGAATATTTCCATGAAGTTTATGTCGCAAATGTTGTCGATTTTCACAGAAGATATTTTCGACCAATTCCTTCAGTTTTGTAAAGACAAATCCAAGAACAGTAGTCATTGCGCTTATAATAGAAGCCTATAGGGTACTTATTGGCTACAGAAATATGTAACTATTTTAAAAGTATAACAATAACTCTTAAACATTACACTTTTAGGATGAGTGGGATAGATTTACTTACTAACATTTTGTGCAGAGTTACATGAAATCTTAATAATTACACAGTCAGTAATTACAAACATGTTCCAAAACATGTCTTTTTTCAGTGAACACGAGGACACAATCTTCACATACCTTTTCCATAGTGACTAGGGGGGTGTAAAGCCACAAAAAGGAGAAAAAGCATAATTATTTGGTCCATATGACAAAAGTTCAGGGTCAGTAAGATTTATTTTAAAGAAATTAATACTTTTATTCAGAGGTGACCTTAAAGACATTTATAATGTTACAAAATATTTCTTTCAAATAAATGCTGTTCATTGAACATTCTATTCATCAAAGAATGGCCAGCAGCCATATCACCCTGTAGCCCAAGACTGAAGCTAAGCAGGGCTGAGCCTGGTCAGTACCTGGATGGGAGACCTCTTAAACTAGGTTGCTGCTGGAAGAGGTGTTAGTGAGGCCACAGGGGGTGCTCACTGTGGTCTGTGTGAGTCATAACACCCCAGTATAGTGATGGGGACACTATGCTGTCAAAGAGCATTGTCCTTTGGATGAGGCGTTAAATCGAGGTTCTGACTCTCTGTGGTCATTAAAAATCCCAGGATGTCCTTCAGAATAAGAGTAGAGGTGTAACCCCGGCATGCTGGCAAAATTTGCCCTTTGGCCTCTGTCCATCATGGCCTCCTAATAATCCCCATATACTGATTGTCTCCTCTCCACCAATAAGCTGGTGTGTGGTGGGTGTTCTGGCGCAAAATGGCTGCCATCGCATCATCCAGGTGGATGCTGCACATTGGTGGTGGTTGAGGAGATTCCCCCCTTCCATATGTAAAGCGGTTTGAGTACCCAGAAAAGCGCAATATAAATGTAACAAATTTAAGAATCATGAAAAAATTTATCAGTTTCCAAAAAACAAAAAAACGTTTTGCCAATAATCAAATTAATAATACATTTTACTCAAGTACCAAAACAGCACATTAGAATGATTTCTGAAGGATCATGTGACTTTTCTTAAGCCAAATATCTGTGCAACAAACAAATGGACATGCATGTCATTGTTCGACGTGTGACATGAGGGTGAGTAAATAATGAGGATCATCTTGGTGATGGATGGTTAATTTTTTATCATTATACTCTGCGCAACATTTCTGTACTTAACTGTAAGGACTATGATGATGAAGGGTCTAATAGACTTATATATAAATAATAGATTATTTGCAGTTACTGTAGGTGTGGAAAGATAGAAAACTCTGGATCAAATTGAAGTTTAGCCCACACAGATAGAACCAAATGAATAGTACATGTTTTCTTCCTCACTTTCAGTTCTTGATCATTGTTTGTTTGGCAGTTATATTCACAAAAACTCATTATACCAGTTTTGGACATGGATCTTGTGTCTAGCTGTTGTTTAATCTCTTGAATAAATAAATAAACCACATTTGTCACTGCCAGGCAGATGATGGGACTGTTCACACAAGGTGTAAATGAAATAGATTGAGAGTGACACAGAATGAACTGCCCATTCTTTTTTTTCACGGGACTAAAAAATTTAGATTCATCTTCCATTTACATGCTTGGCAGGGGTGCATACAAATCAACCCATCTCTGCCTCAGTAACACCCCTCATTTCCTCATCTTCCTCTCCCAGAGCACAGGGGCTTGTGTCTATTAATGCTGGGCTTGCTGTCCACTTGTAGTTGTGCCGTAGGTCAATTGGTAAATGTGAAGAGGTTATGGAGTTAGCTGGAGGCAAATGACTTCTCACTGTGGGTATCTGAAACTTGGCAGGGTACCATCAAATGCTTGGTGGGGGATCAGCACAGAAAGCCACATTTTATGAAACCGAACAACTCAAACTTTTAAAATCTTGTTTACAGTCTCTTTTGTTGTTTTGTTTGTGTTTAACTACTATAACCCTCTAGTTATTTCCAGCATCATCATCATCATGCTTCTGAATGGATCTGATCTTAATGAGAAATAACAGACTTGATTATTATTTCTTCCTGTTTAATAGATGATCTGCTTTAGAAAGTGAAGGGATGATGGTTTTGATGATGATAGTAGAAGATCTAAGATGTCATTTGACTTGCTGCTGGGTACACGTCTGACATTCTGTGATTAAATGGCAAATGACTGTACTGAGATTCAAAAACAACTTTTCTTTCAGTTTACTTTCTCTGGCCACTGATGTCGTTGGCAGCTGAAGATATCAGCCGTTAGAACAAACACTGACAAACAAACACGCTGCCCACCCAGATTCTTTTCAAAGTCTCTTTGGGATCTACTGAGGGTTGTTGGAAAGAAAAGTTTAGGTTTGGATGACATTATAATAAAATAGCACAAGCAAACACACATCTGCTTTTTAAAATCTTTTAATTTCTTATCTGATTGGTCTCTTTCTCTCTGTCTTTATGAGATTTGTGACAGCATGTTTCATTGCTCTTCACGCTCAAATTGAAAACCTTTGGAAACCACATTACTTTCCCCCAAATAACTTCTCTTAGAATGCCTATGATTACAGTGTCATCATTGTTTTGTTCTGCTTTGCTTAGTTTCATTGGGCCCTATTTTAACGATCTATACACATGGTCTAAAGCATACGGCGCAAGTACATTTAGGTCATACAAGTACAAATGGTCGGGAAGCCCGGCGCATGGTCTAAAAGGGTTGTCCCTATTCTCTTAATGAATACTGGGTGTGTTTTGGGCGTAACGTGCAATAAACCAATCAGACTGTCATCTCTCATCCCCTTTAAAAGCCAGGTGCACTTGCACCATGGCAGATTGCTATTTACATGGCAGAGTATAGACACCCTCAACCTAACGAGTCGGTTTAAATACATGGGTGTATTGGCACGATTGGTCAAATAATTAGGCAATTTCATTCATCATTACTGCAAATAGGTCATTCTGATACATGCAATGACTATCCATTATGACATGTAGGCATTTTTATATTTATGTAAACAATAATAATATTTTACATTTTAATCTTTAAATTTGTAATAATGTGTAATATGCAGAGTGTACGCACGTTGTGGACCCGCCTATAGGTGTATATTACTAACTCGCTCTTTAAATAGCAAATAAAACCTCGTTTTCTGACCACCTCGTTTGCCGAAAGCATTTGCGCCTATTTGTGCGTCTGGTGCCACATTGTTTTGATGTGGTTCTGTTCTGTTTCTTTTTTCTGCATTTGTATGTTGACTTAGTTACCTTGTGTGCCAATTATTCACTAATTAAGTTCGCCTGTTGCTCATTTAGTTTCCTTGTTTACCCCTGTGTGTTTAAGTCTTCAGTTACCTTTGTTCAGTTGTCCATTCTACATCTGGTGTATTGCAGATGTTATGTTCCATAGTGTTCTTAGTGTTTTCACACACCCTAAAATATGGATATAGCTGCAGTAAATATAGCCTCAGCAGGGAATTTTCACAGGTCTGAAAGGGCTGTAATTTTTTTTTTTCAAGGTGGCAGAGACATTGAGGACTATGTGGAGTATTATTACCTTGCATCCTGTGATGACCTCGCCCTGATGGAGGGCGCGCTACGCCAGACTCAGAGCCTAGCCAGCTGTCTTCCATGCCTCACATGTAGAAGATGACAGAGCCCACCACAGACAGAGAGCCCGAGTCTGCCACAATGAAAGAGCAGAATAAGAGGACTGAGCTGAGCATCACCCCACAGTTAGTCTGACCAGGTGTGCGAGCCGGCAACACCGTGCTTCGCCATGGGGTTGCTTGTGGAGTACGAGGGTCTCTTGTCTCCGCTGGTCACCCAAGGCAGTGTCCGAAATCGCATACTCTCTTTTGTAGGTACTTAATTTGAATAAAAAAGTACATTCTTCATGGTATAATTGTGAGTAGTATGAATGTAATCCGGATTTACTATATTCGCCATGCTGTCATTATCTTGTGACGTACCAGCATCAGTGCCATTCATTGCCATTCACAAATCTTCTCATGTGACCTCATGGGATAGTAAAGTGTCCATCGTATGCACACTTCAGAATCTCGCCAGAAATAGTAGGTTATCCGGATACTTTATGCCTACTCTTTTATGAGTACTGTGACATATTCTGACAGACTACTTTTGTCACATACTGTTTTACACGTACTATATAGTAGGAAAGCATGCGATTTCCATGTCTTCTTTTATTGCCGCTGGTTCCACCCAGCACCAAGCCTGTGTCGTTACCTAGCGACATAAGTCTGTCATTAACGATGCTCCCACCCGAGCCCATAACTCCACCTTGGCTGGTTGACCTCTTGTCTCCACCTTGGCTCCGCCCTCCCTCGGCTCCACCTGAGACCATCATCCTTACGAATGGCCAGCAGCCATTTCACCCTGTAGCCCAAGACTGTAGCAAGGTTGAGCCTGGTCAGTACCTGGATGGGGGACCTCCTGGGAAAACCAGGTTGCTGCTGGAAGAGGTGTTAGTGAGGCCAGCAGAGGGTGCTCACCCTGTGGTCTGTGCCTCCTAATCCTCCCCCTATACTGATTGGCTTCATCAATCTGTCTCCTCTCCACCAATAATCTGGTGTGTTGGGCGTTCTGGCGCAATATGGCTGCTGTCGCATCATCCAGGTGGATGCTGCACATTGGTGGTGGTTGAGGAGACCCCCCCCCCCCCCCCATTAATAAAATTTTTATTAATTTAATAAATATTTAATTTATTAAATTAAATATTAATTTAATATTAATTATTAAATTATTGGTTACCTGAACCATTGGTAGTGTGTGGTCTCATCAGTCAGTCGTCCTTCACAAAGACAGAACCTCCTGATTCTGATCTTCTCTGATCAGTCCAGTTTTCAGCTTTGCCCAAAACCTGGTCCTCTAATGGTTAGACAGAGACTTGAAAAGCTTGCATCCACTGTGTAATTTGGTGGAGGATTGATGATCTGGTGGCTTCAGTAAGGCTAGAATTGGGCAGATACGCATTTGTGAAAGACGCAAAACTCAAGCCACATACAAGATTATCCTGAAAGAAAATTTGCTTCCTTCTGCTCTGACAATGTTCCCCAACTCGAAGGATTGGTTTTTTGTGCCTTCATTTCGAGGTCGGAAAACATGGCATCTTTTTGTGTTATTTTGACCAGTTGTCACATTCTGCAAATAAATGCTCTAAATGACAATATTTTTATTTGAAATTTGGAAGAAATGTTGTCAGTAGTTTGTAGAATAAATAAAAAATGCAAATTTTACTCAAACATACATATACATAATACATCTAGAGAAACTGCTACTTTTGCAGTGGTCTCTTAAATTTTTACAGAGCTAATGTATTTGTTCCCAAATTATGTTTATGTATCTCTATTCAGATAGAGATGGATATGGGTGAGGCTTAAACCTGAATATATTCAATTAGAATTGGAAACAATTTCCAGTTAACAAACAAATTACCAGTTCATTTTAGTGGGTTAAAAAACAAAGCATGATGAGTGTAGCTTGATTATGTGGTGATTATTTTAACCAATAGCTCTGAAAGGGGTTACGTTACTACTTTTAATCAGTCTGAAACACTTATCTTTATAATTAAAGCATCAGCAGTTATAGAATTTATTTCATTTATAAACAAAATGAACATTATAACTGACATATACCCAAATATAAAAGTTCTAAATTTGGCCATGGCTTTTAACTTTTTGAGAACATAAACATGACAGATGAATAATATATATCTTGTCCTGTTGTAACATAAGAGCTAGTCTAGACAGAGTGGCAGCCATGCTGAATGGGAGCGAGTTGCTATGTATGTGTGTTAGTGTGTGGGGGAAAAAAGCCTTCCTGTAAGCCCACAAACATCATCCCTGATCAATAAATATCACCTCAATAAAACAGAAAATGATATAGAGGGAAAACAAGAGACACAGAGAGAGAACAGTGGGAAGAAGAGGTCTGGAATGAAGAAGTAAATCAAACTGTTTCTGATTCCTATACCAACTGAGCAGTTGCTTTTGAAGTTGGTGTGCTGCTAAAAATAGAGATTACTTTATGTAACCGTACCCATTTTAGGCACAATGATGACAGCACATGTGTATCTGGTGTACCTCTCTGTCTGTCTGTCTCTCTCTTGCTCTCCTTTTCCCTCCTTCCTTCTTTCTTTATCTCGTTGCATAATTTAAGCTGTGGTAGGAGGATCTAGCTGCAACATGCTTTTTGAATTATAGTCATAACATCATAACTTGTACTCTTCAAGTTGTAGGAAAGATTCAGAGCACAGGAGAACAGATCTGTCTCTCCCACAGGTCCTCTTCCACTGCACGCACTCCTGTTAATTATACCCAGAGCGGTCAATTGCAGCTGATTAATGAATGCAGAGATTCATCTGATTGTGCAGCAAGTGTGTACTTCCACAGCAAAAGAAATGTTACATTTCAATGTGTACTAAAGTTGTATTAAGTTGTCCTTGCAGGCTGCGCAAAAAATGACATGACCGGTGTAGTCCAATTAACAAACAAATGACCAGTTCTTTTTAGTGGGTTAAAAAACATTAAGCATGATGAGTGTAGCTTGATTATTATGAGAAAGCTATTCTTTCACTGAATAGCTCTCAAAAAGCTGAATTACCAATTTGAAACACTTCTCTTTATCATTAAAGCATTAGCAGTGATATAATTTATTTCATTTATAAGCAAAATGGACATTATAACTGACATATACACAAATTAATCAGAATCCAATCACAGTTAGAATCAGATTGTGAGCTTGTGAGCCGTAATGGAATTGTTTGGCCATCAAATTCAGTACATATGGCAGCAATTGAATTCTCCAGATAAAAGTTAGAAAAAGAAAACACTTTCTCTCTCTGTAGAGTGTCTCATGAGGGCTATCTCTCTGTTCACTGTGGCTAAGTGGATGTTGGTCGTCATGTTGACAGACACAATTGGGTTATGATGAGGATGTCTGAAAGGTCAGTCATAACAGCCATTCACCAGAATAATCTATTCTTCTTCATGCCAAAATGACTCAAACGCCTCTTTTTATATGCTTTCCCTTTTACTTGCTTTCCTTGTTCATCCTTAAAGGGGTATGTAACGGGGTATGTTGATATGGGAAGAAGAATGCGGGAACCGGCGAATGTTTAAAAGACTTACAAAATAAACAAATAAACTGAAAGTAAAAGTGGCAGCCCCTCCCAGACGACTGCCGCGCACACGCATAACAAAACGTAAACAAAACACAACGTTAACTTCAGGCCTGGTCCTCTCTTGTCCTTCACTGTCGTCGCTCCTCCTTTTATGATCCCGTCACTCCTCCATGAGCGATCCCAGCTGGCGCTCATCATCCAATCACTCACCGGTCTCGCATCGCTCTCTCGCGGCTCTCGTTCGCCCTTCTCGTCACAGGGTCATGAATTGCATTTTTAATAATGTTTCCCGAGGTGCACTTATAATGTTAGTATGATTTTTACACCAAAAATTATCATAATTTAAGGAAATAAAAGACCATTTTCTATCCTGATTTTAGCCTTCTGATTTGAATGCTCTGTTTGAAGGGGCGTGTCTGCTGTGAGACTTCACTGTAAATGCCCACCTCTGTGATTGGCTTCATCTTGCATATGAAATAATTATTACCTTGGAACTATCAACAAAAAAAAATACTACGTTTTTACTATTACAGCTGTCAAGATGAACTAATAATGAAAATTGTTGATTATTTTTAGATCCACTCCCGTCGCATGAAAGGTTGCAGCAATGAGCACTGTAGCCGATGACAGACATGTCTGTTAAGTGCATGAATGCAGTGATCTTGCCATTACAGCTCAATTTCTGCACACTCACAAAGGCTTTTTATCATAACTAACAGTGCAAACACATAAGAGATTCATTGTACAGTGTAGATGGCGGGAGTTTTCTGAGTCCAGAACAGGAGTCCAGAACCAGGAGTCCAGAACCAGAGTCCAGAACAGTCTAACTGCTAGTCCAGAACTGCTAAATTCGCACCTTGTGATTGACAGCTCCAGGGAGGGTTCTTTGATTGCTTTCTGTATATAATTTAATCATAATTTAAATAATAATTACAGTAAACAATTTTGAGACAGTAAAGAATGTCTGAGAGTACATGAATTGTCAGGTTTTCCACCGTTGGGACGAACTTTTCTCATTGTGTAACCGCGTCGATCAGGGCACGCCCGTTACGGTTTCTTTTTCCACTGTGGGGCAGATAACGGCCTCTCTTTGGAATGTAATTTAAACGCGCCAGTTGTTGCCTTGGTAACACACTTATTTACTGTTTAAAGACTTATGTAAATAGCGACCACGTTATGGAGGGCGAGCACTGATTACAGATTAGGCATTATAATTAACACACATAGAATTACTTACATGTTGTGGCATTACTGTCGGGTCCATATCTTGAAGTAAAAGTCTATTTGCCTGCTGAAATTGCGTCTGATTTACCAAAGAATCCACAGTGAAATGTACCGAACAAACAAATAATGCTTTAATGAGACATTCAAATAGTTGAAAATAAATAACCTAGCATTAAATCTTTTTCTAGCGTCACGTATGACGTATATGTCTTTTAACTAATTATTTGTTAATAGAATTTGAATGTATTATAAAACCCTATTTAAGTAAACTTCATGAGTTTATAGCAGGGGCTGTTTATAATAAACTTGTACAAGTGAGCAGAGAAAAACTAGACCCGTCCGAATAGGGCTGTAATGTGACAAAATCCGATACGAGTTGTCTTCGAGGTTAGTTTTTGGACTAACAAGTTTTGAGTTCTGAAACTTACTGGTTTTGTATACTACAATGACCTCTTACATGTCAAAAGATCAAGGAACATTTTATTTCTCAATTCATGACCCCTTAAAGCCATAGTTTGCCCAAAATGAAAAATCTGTAATGTACTACCTACACAGTGAAAGTCAATGGGAACCGGTTTTGGTTTTGGACCCTACTGCTATCCATTGTATGGACAAAAGCAGTTCAAACATTCTTCACAATATCTTCTTTTGTGTTCCACAGAAAAGGCATACGGAATGACATGATAATAAATAAATGTTGACAATTCACATTGTTGGCTGAACTATCCCTTTAAAGTGGAAGTGTGTATTTTCTGTGCCACAAAAGGAATTTCGAAAATAATGATTGTTTTCCAAACACTCCCAACACCCCTTTTGCCCCTTCCACTCTGCTTGTCTTCAAACTAATACATTCCCTGTAAATAGCTTATTATAGGTAGTGCTGCCCAAAACACACACCCCTGGTTAAGTCAGACGTTGAAATATCAGACTGCTCAAACAAAGCACCACATGAGCGCAGTGTTTACACTTTATATGAATGGCTTAGCCTTTAGTTGTCTTTGCACATTAAACTAGTAGAGGAGAAAAAATGCACCCTTCACCTTTAATCTTTTTGATTGGTTTTCCTTGTAACAACTACCCCCACGGTCGCTCATATTCCCCCCTTTTTTGCTCACGTTTCTCTCTCACGTTTCTGCTTCCTCCACAGGGATTGGACAGGGTGTTCCAGTGGTGGCTTTGATAGTGGAGGGGGGCCCTAATGTGATCTCTATCGTACTGGAGTACCTGAGAGACACTCCTCCAGTGCCTGTGGTGGTGTGTGACGGCAGCGGTCGGGCCTCTGACATCCTGGCCTTTGGGCACAAGTACTCAGAGGAAGGCGGGTATGTGAGGTTTATCTCTCTCCACTGTAACAGTACGATAAGATATGAATATTAATTTACATATAGATGAAGATTGAACTGTATCACAGAATAGAGCGCATCAGTAAATTCCCACTTTTTCAGAAGTATTTTTCCCATTCATTTTCTCCATAAGGAATTCTAAGACATGAACCAGCTATGAGATGAATCACAAATGTTACACACTTTTATTTAAGCGAAATTTTTATTTTAGCAATTAACTACTTATCTCATAAAGCCCTGCATGTGATCTATTCTTCAAATGTCCAAAAATGGTGGGCAGTTTTTAAATATTCATTATATTTATGAAATATTTTTTTTAATATAGAATATAGCAATTTACATAGCTATTGTATAAAATATGTCTTAAGTATAACTTTAAAATAGAATACATTTTTATTAGATTTCTGCAAATAATTTTGGACCGTTTTTACATGAATAATTAACAATTAATGCTGTTTATCTCACTTCTTTTCTTATCACGACATAGATTAATCGTGATTTAATGCACGTAACATGATTAATTGCAAATAATCTGAGAAACCTGTATAGTTTTTTATACAATACATTTTATGTGACATGATGTGAAGGCCAAGTATGGTAACCCATACTCAGAATTTGTCCTCTGCATTTAACCCATCCAAGTTAGTGCACACACATTAGGAGCAGTGAGTAGTGAACACAAACACACTGCAAACCGTGGAAACACACCCGAAGCAGCCATTTTTTGCTGCGGCGCCTGTGGAACGATTGGGGGTTAGGTTCTTTGCTCAAGGGCACCTCAGTCATGGGTATTGAGGGTGGAAGAGAACACTGTTCATTCACTCCCCCACCTACATTTTCTTACCAGTATTGAGAATCGAACCCACAATCTTCAGGTTACAAGTCTGATTCTCTAACCATTAGGCCTTAGTTGATTCACACCTATTTTTTAACGTACTGCAATATATTTTAACATATAACATTTTAAATGTTATTTCATTATTGATTGCAATTAAATACACCTAACATTATTGATCGCAATTTAACCTATACAATTAATTAGATTTTTGTCTATTCACAGCATACATCTCTGTCATTTACTGAAAAATATTTACATATATACAAAGAATTCCAAGGAAGATTTCTCTTCAAAATGATGGGTAGTGTAGTTCTTTACAGATCATTTGAATGTTACGCATAATTATTCATAAACAAAAAGTGTCGTTGAAATCACAGTGACTTGAGCCGTGGTGGGTCTTTTTTGAAAGGGTCATATGTTATCATTAAAAAGCAGTTTGTCTGTGGAGAAAATTAATGGAATTTTTCCTTCCGGAACCCTACTGTTGCTCTCTGTTGGAATGTTTTCATTGTGTAAATGAATGGCACTGATATCCCAGTCTCATCTTTCTCTCTGACTACATGTTAGAATCATAAACGAATCTCTGAGAGACCAGTTATTAGTCACCATTCAGAAGACGTTTACATACAGTCGGACGCAGGCCCAGCATCTCTTCATCATTCTGATGGAGTGCATGAAGAAGAAAGAACTGGTGAGTGTGTGCAGTGTGGCTGTAGATGTCCTGATGACCCCCCCCCCCTCCCCCCGCCCTGATCTGACACATTTAAAGAGATTCGTCTAGAGCCTTTTTGTTGTAGTTTGTATCTTTGAGTTATTTGTATGAGAGTGAACTCGCGCTAAAGCCAGGAGATTTTTCTGCCGCACATTCCTCTCCATGTCAGCGTGCCGTTATTCTATCGGACAGTCAGAGATGCGTATAAAGTGGCCCCTTAAGCTTGGGGCTGATAAATGTCACTACCTCTGCAGCCTACATGAAGTACATTTCCTCAGGCCCTGAGACCATCTTTTCATATTAGCTTCTTGCACACATACACTCTCTCTTTATCTCTCTGATGCACAGAAAGTAAAACTATTCTTACATACTACCGATTCTATCACCTAAAACTTGTCATATATTTGAATCCACTACTCCTCTGTTAAATTATTCACCAGGTTGACGACACCATAATCTGTATGACTTTTCAATTAGAGTGCACTCTTAGCTCAGCTAAAAGCTCTCAGACACTTCACATTTATCCTTCCCCTGTTAGCCATTACTTCCAGAACATCCTGAAATGCCTCAATAAAGAGTTAACAATCAACTTCAGTGTCACTAGGAGAAACATATCCTACTTTTATCTCAACATGCTTTCGTATTTTTTTGTATGTCTAAGTCTATGAAGTCAAATCTAGCAAGACCGTGATTTGCATGCAAAACGTATCTAGTTGTCTTTGAATGTGATTGTAATTGAACTTAAATTTCAATGTTGTGTTTGTATATTCAGATATTGTTTTCAGTCATTAAATCATACATCCTCAAAGTGATTTTTGTGTTTGTTCTTTTATTACTAATGCTTTGATCCTTCTTTTAGTCATTGTAGTTGTTTCACTCATTGTCTGTGCATGTGTCTATGTATTTGTGATTTTATGTATGTGCACTCCATGTTTTTTATTAATTCTTTGTATAACTGTTTTTCAGTGTTGATAGTGCATGCATTTCCACTGCCTGTATCTGTAGATGTGTTAATCCTCGTTATGAAGATGACCTTCTCAAGAATAGATATGAATCTTTGTACCCACACACCACATGACTTTTAATTAAGCCTTTGTATATTTACATGTTGTATTGGCTTAAATGCAATTGTGTTCAGTTGCAAACTGTTTTGTTGAAAGTGATAGCTGGTTTTGAGTACAGCACGTTGGCTTTAGTTTACATGCCACCCACTTTTTGATGACTCAAAGGTGAGATCACAAAGCCTTTGAGACGCAACTAAGGGAAGCAAATTAAAAATGTTACTTAATTATTAGTTATTTTGTCTCAGAACTGTTTGTAGATTTGACATTAAACCAGTGTTCAAGAACAAAATGGAACTGCTAATATACCAAATAAGCACACATACAGTATAATCTGTCACTGACTCGTAAAAACATGTACGCTTCTGCTCAGTGGGGTTTCTGATGTGCTGGCAGATGAGTACAGCATGTGTGTTTGGGACCGACAGATCTTTAGTCCATTGCACTCATCTCACATTCATCATACGCAGTTCACACAGTTCAGCTCAGCACTTGATCTCCTCTTTTGCTCCTTCATTGCTGTACTTTCCACTAAGGACAAGCCAATGGGAGAATTTCCATGCTTGATGATTGGAACAAATGCTTACAATTTACAATGGTGATTAGAAAGCTAGAGTGAATGAGTATTAGAGGTGCCTTTGACAGTCTTTGAAGATGGAGTTATTATCATATCTTAGCAGTTTAATTTGAAGCTGTTAATATAATGTATAAAACATAAATGTATGAGTATATAAAACAGCATCAGAGTGCCCGAGTATTGCTGTTTTGTTCATAATAGCATACTATTATACAATTTTTACTATTGCTTTTTTAATATTTACTATTTTTAATATGTCATAATGTATTTATGGAAGCCCATTTACACCACATAAGAAAAAAATGCTTTGGTAAATTGTAATTATGAAATAAAAAGTCGAAATGATGACAAACTAAGTTCCCTTTTGAGGGAACTCGCGCGGCGTCTTATAACGACACTTTGGGGAAGGCCTCCAGTGTGACAGAGTCTTAAACATGTGAAACCAGTTCGATCCTGATTGGCATTGCGTCGTGATGTAGCGTGACAGCACACCAAGGAAGCTTCAAAGGTAAGCCGACACACAACAGTGTCAACTTCTCTTCTTCAGCAAGTGCTGTGTGTGCGTGCATGTGTGTGTGTGAAATTGTCATTTACTGTTGTACATCCTATTTTGTGTCATTTGTCTAAGTATGGCAAGTAAAAGACAGTACAAACAGTGTGTGCCTCCCTGACCCAGATGTATCACAGGTGGGGACACACACGAGATTTGTGTACGCAGAGCTTGCACGGGCAGCTCTCAAGGGGGCTGTCTGTACCTACTTTGAGCAGCTGTCGCTCAGGATGCTCCACTCCCGCCTGGCTTTGTTTGCCGAGGTGGGCCAGGCTCAAGTTCCATGCGGTTCTGACTGGACTGGATGATCTTCGACTGGACTGGAGCTGTCATCTTTGCCCACATAAGGTGCTTGGGGCCGAGACTCAATTCCAAAAAGAGCGTGTTATCCCCCCCTTTGGTCAAACTACGTTTCTCGGGGTAGATTGGTATTCGACTACAATACGGGCATGCCTCTCCCGCTCTTATCGAGTCTATCCTGACGACAGTAACCAGGATCAAGCTAGGCTAGGCCATCACTGTAAAACATTTTCAAAGATTGCTGGGGCTCCTGGCAGCTGCATCCAACGTGATACCTTTTGGCCTGCTGTACATGTACCCTGCAGTGGTGAATTAGGACCAAGGGGTTTACCCCGATGGGGAAACCCATTCCGTATGATCAGCATTACATGCAGATGCCTTTGTTCCCTGGCTATATGGAAGAAACCTTGGTTCCTGTCCCAAGGTCCTGTGCTGGGAACGTTGTGTCATCCGAAAATCAAGACAACGGACCCGTCCCTTACATGCTGTGGTGCAGTCATGGAAGGCCACTCAGCATGGGGTCTGTGGAGAAGTCATCATCTGTCATGGCACATAAATTGCCTGGAGATGTTGGCTGTATTTCACGCTCTGAGGTATTCCTCCCAGACCTTAGAGGCCATCATGTTCTGGTTCAAACAGACAATATGTCAGTGGTCTCTTGCATAAATCACCAGCGGGGCCTGAGTTCGCACCCTGTAAAGACTGGCGCATCAGGTCCTCCTCTGGTCTCAGGGCAAACTGTTGTCGCTCAGAGCTATGTAATGTATATCCCTGGAGACCAGAATGTGGGGGCAGACATCCTGTTGAGGCAGGGGCTGAGGCTCAGAGAATGGAGACTCCACCCCGAAACTTCTATCGGAAGTTTGGCCAAGAAAAAGTGTCTCTATTAGCGTCTCGAGAGACAACCCACTGTCTGCTGTAGTTCTCCCTCACGCATCCAGCTCCACTGGATGCCATGGTACAGGCGTGGCCGAGGCAATGCCTGTACGCTTTTTCCCCGATTGCGCTGCTCCGGGGACTTCGAGAGATGGTCCGTCCGGACGGGATCAATCTACTCTTGGTAGCCCCGTTCTAGCCGTTCCGAGTCTGATTCTCAAACCTTATAGTGCTCCTAGCAGGCCCTCCATGGGAGATTCCAGTCAGGAGGGACATTCTGTCACAAGGCGGGTGCTTAATATGTCACCCTTGACCGGAGCTGTGGAAGCTATGGGTCTGACCCCTGAGGGGGACCAGCTGCCAGGGTTTGGTCTCTCAACTGAGGTTGTTGAGACCATCCTAAACTCTAGAGCTCCCTCCATGAGGAAACTATACACCTTAAAGAGGAGAGGATTCGCTTTATGGTGCAGAGAGCATTAGTTGGATCTAGTTAACTGCTCAGTGGCTTCAGTGCTGAAGTTCCTTCAAGATCGTTTTTCTGGGGGTCTTTCCCTGTCCAATCTTAAGGTTTATGTGGCAGCCATAGCTCTACGAGGAATGTCGCATCTTCAAAGGCTCTATTGTCGGGGGTTTCCCTTCAAAAGATCTGTGATGCTGCGGGTTGGGCCTCCCCACGCACATTTTTAAGATTCTATAGTCTGAACCTTGCTTTCACACTGGGTTCTAGAGTGCTCTTGTCCTGAGTTGTTACCAGACAGGTTTAGTCAGTGTGGCGCAGTGGGTATTTTGTTCCCAAAAGTGTTGTTATATGACACAGAGCTGAACTCTGTCACAATGGCAATCAGGATTGGACTAGTTTCACACATGCGTCAGATGCTGTCACACTGGTGGCGTTCCCCAAAGTGTTGTTATACGATGCACAATATACGACTCTTTCCCTTCTCAGGGAACAATGGTTACATTCGTAACATTATAATTATGAGATAAGTCAAATTATGACATACTACGATATATTTATGACATAAAAAGAAATCGAAATCATGACATGCCAAGTCATAATTATGACATACTAAGTCATATTATACATATTTTATGTAAATTATTACATATTATGACTTTATATAATTAAATAATTATGTTTTTATGTGGTGAAAATGGGCTTCGATAAATATGTATACTGTGACTTTTGAACTCACTGCTGAGCTTTGGACAGAGATTATTGTGCATTTGGCAGTGCGGAGATTTATCGAAATCAATTGATGGGTTGTGTAAGAATGCTTAACAGGGCAGTTTTTGGCCCCTAAGCTGCTAGTTGATAAGCTCTCATGCTGATCATGACATGTGCTTGAGGGCCAGTGCTGATGCAATCATGCATACATTCATGTGTATATATTGCATTCAGGTGCAAATAAGCAAAACATGCCTTGAGGAACATGCACTGATAAAAATATATTATGCACTGTAAAGTTACAGTGTCATAAAGTCCAGATTCATTTGTGCATTTAAACCATCTTAAAAGATTAGTCCACTCAAAAATGCAAAAATCTGGCATTTTTACTCAAACCTACAAACATATTTATAAGATAAATGCTGAAATATGAGAATGACACTAAAGACGAGCTTGTGTTTTATGGTGGGTCGAAAGTGGGATAATGAGATCTGTAGGGAGGTGTCTAAAATCTGCTCTGTTCCTTTGAAGCACCTGTGCAGATGTTTAACCTGAACTCGACAGGACATGATATCATAACCTCCTGCCTCTCAGTACATGACCTGACTACACCTCTCCAGATTTGGAGGGGGCAGCAGCAAACTACAATTAATTACAACTTTATTAGATTAGATTAGGGCCCTTTTAGGGATTCAGTATTTCTGTTCTGTGTGAGATTAATTGGCACTTGACACATAAAAAAAGCATTTTGCACTTCTCTGCAGTAGGCATTTCCTCTCTCATTCAGAATTAAATTCCATTCTTAATTTCTTTCCTACTGTGGAGGTCTTTGTTCCTGCAGCCAAAGGTTCAATTAATCAGACTGACAGCCTCTCTGTCTATTCATCGTCTCATTCTGTTTTCCTTGAGTATCTTCCTTGTGTTTCATGTTTTTGTTGGCTCAGAGAGGAGTTAGCACCCTCACACCAATGCATTATTGTTTTGGCTCTTGCTGAATTGTTTAAAAATGTTTTTTCAATGTCAAAATATGTTCTCCCGCCCAGCTTATAATGTAATGGTCTTCTATTACCCTGGAATGGTTAATGTTCGGAAATTGACTGTATAGTATCTCACTTATCTACTCACCAAAAAATATTGATTTGAGATCATTTTACATCTACATTACCTTAAAGCTTACACTAAAAAAACAAATAGCCAATTACAATGTGCAAAACAATTTGCAACAATATTGCAGTATTAATAGTGAAGTCCTCATTTCATTTTCACTACAATCGTAACTGAAGGTCCATTAACGCCATGTCGTAAATACCAATTTTTTTTACAGATAACTTACTTGTAAAAAGCAATCACATCCTCATAGAACTCGTAATTACTACTTGTAAACTGGGAACTTTCTGAGCATTCTGACTTGTACTATGTGACCGCTGAACCACCTGATCACTGTAGATTCAATTTGGCTTTGAAAGTGTTGCCCTAGAAGCACATAATTCCGAGGATGTGAACAGCTCTGAGAAGCGCATGTTATCTCGTAATTTATGCAAAGTTAACTTACTCTCGAATGTTCACAGACCGGCTTTGACTTCTCCAATATGGCGGACACTTTGCGTATAGCGGCCAATAGAAACAGCCGCTAATGAGGCATATGTATTTATACATTTACATTTAAATAAATTTGTTATACATACACAAATACATTTAAAACTTTTTTTCTGATATGCAGTTGCCAGTGTGTTCGACTTGAAGCAGCATATGGAGGCGTCTCGCTCTCGTAATACTTTGATGTAATACACAGATCAGTCTGCGCAGCGTCGTTTCAAGTCAAACACCTATAGAGTACAAAAGTGCCCATCCCCTTTTTTTAGTGGAGCTGGTTCCAGAAGGTTTTTTTTTTTTTTTTTCATTAATTTTTCCCATAGGAATTTTAAAATTAAGGAATTATAAACTACAAATAAGGCCAGTCAGCTATAAGGGGCATCACAACATTACAAACTTTGATTTGAAGCAAAAAAGTATTTGTAAATTGAACAAAAAGACTGCATGCAGCATGTGTACTTAATGGTTTTAGTGAGGGAAAGAACTACAATCCCATGAAGCATTGCAAACAGCATAATCGAATTTGAAACAATGGAGAAATATACAGTAAATACTCATTTACACATATTAATAATATGTATAAAACAATATATTTTAAGTTTATTGCAAAATATGCATATATTGATTCATTTGAGTGGGCGGAGCTAAAGAGTTATTTTGAAAATGCGTTTTTCGACTCTGATCTGTGTAATTTTCTGTACTGTATCATGGGTAATGTAGTTTTTCCAGCAGGAATTTCACTGTTAAACACGATTATTTGAAAAATAAGCTGAAATAATGCGGGCTGGTGGCTTCAGCAGAAGCAAATACCATGGATTAACAACCTCTTGGCTCACATATCTTTCTTTAAAGGTTTATAGTTATCATTCAAAATCCTTATGGGGAAAATGTATGGAGTTTTTACTTCCGGAACCAAACTGTTGCACTATTATCAGACCTCTGTTGGCGCAATTGACCAATCAGAATCAAGTATTCCAAAGAGCTGGAATAATTCGCTTTAAGAAAGCCTTTCATTGGTCGATTTTTCTGTTTACTTTAAGCATCCCAACATAGCGATAACCAATGGTGTGAGTCTGGGTCAGGACTATTTGCATGACCCATGGAGGGAGTGTTTGGGGAAACTTGCTTGAAAACAGTCATTATTTTTGCACAGTTTTGTCAGTGGGAATGAAGCTGAATTAAAATAGACGGATGCTTCAGGGGATGACATACTGATCAGCTGATGATGATGGATGGAAAGATGGAGTCACATCCGGCCACATGTCGAATGGGTCAGTGACTGTATGGATGAACAAATGGATGGACAGCTGACAGATCAGAGGAGACACAAACTCCTGGCACATGTGAGGAACAGTGAGTAGTGCTGTAGGATTTCAGATGATGTGAGAGTATTGGACTGGTGGAAGGAAGAGGGGGCGAGGAAGGAAATTTCGCCCCTGATAAATGAAGATGAATGTTTGCCCATGGGCCTGGGTCACTGATGCATGAAGCAATCCACCGAACAGTGAGAACAGCATTCACCAGTGAACGTTAGATACAGATTTATTGTACACGCCATCCCGTCCTTTAACATAGGCTACATTCAAATTCTCTGATTAGAAACATTTTACACAATGGATCATATTTCCATTCGATTTTAATTAAAAACTATTCCTTGCATAAGTTTTAATTCATTAATAAAACGGGTTGTCCCAGTTGGTGAAATGTCAGATTCCAGATATTTAGATGAGGTTTAGTTTAGACGTGAAATGACCGCATTAAACAACGCTAGGAAAAGCTATCACAAACTTTTGGCGCCTCATAGGAGAAGGCTAGCAAAAACCTGCATTTGTGCCCCTAATTACAGCTCTGTAAATTTAAATATGGTGGAGAGTTTAAAAATAGTGTATAACGAGAGAGAGACTCCTTAGCCTTTTTCCAGATGCTGCTGCTGGCCATAATTTCACACCTCTCAGCGTAGTGATAACCTTTAAACAGCAGGAAGACAAGCCCCTGTGATGGACAGAGCTATTTTCACTACGCACTGCAGGGTTTTTTTTGTTGTTTTTTTTGACTGAGGCGATCTGCCATAACAGACACTTATGCAGCAGGTCAGGATGCTCTTTTTGACTCGCCTGTAAAAAGGTTTGCAGACCAAAATATTCAAGAGGTTGCTCACTGCAGAGCCAATGGGTGAAGCTGTAAGTTCCAATCACACCCTAACCCTATAAATAAACATAACTCCACCCTTTAGGTCCACAGAGGTGGAGCTAGAATAGGTCAAACTCCACCCATTATGTCCAGAGAGGATGATCTGGATGTCATTTGGCACTGCAGTGAGCACCACTTGGAATATTCTAGTACATTATACAGTTGTATAAATAGCATGCTGTTTATTACCACAGAAAATACTTTCAACTCAATGAAAAACATGTATACATGTATAACATTACTGAATAATTTAAGTGCAAAAATAAGACCCTCATAGTCATATTTCTGTTTTAAAACCGCAGATTAGCAAGCCCATTTTACAAACTGAGGGACAATTTAAAGTTATTTTCTGCTGTAATGTGACATATTGTTGATAGAGATTAAGATGTATTTAAAAATATTTAAAGTTCACATGCACACAAAAAGTGACCTGAATCATTTTAAAATACATTAACATAAGCCCCCTTCAAGAGTTAGTTCACCCAGAAATGAAAATTCTGTCATTAATTACTCACCTTCATGTCATTCCAAACCCGTAAGACCTTCGTTCAACTTCATAACACAACAATTAAGATATTTTTGATGAAATCCGAGAGCTCTCTGACCCCACATAGACAACAGCACAACAAACACTTTCAAAGCACAGAAATGTATAAAGACATTGTTAAAAAAGTCCATATGATTCAACCTTATGAAGTGACGAGAATACTCGCGATTCACGCAAGCACCACAATGCATGCATGTGTTGTTCAGCTAGTAGTGAGCCGCCGCTCTGTCGCAGAAGTGCTGCACTGTGAATAGCCCAACGACGTGAATAGCGTAAGAGAAGGACAGGAAAGAGAAGACATTGTTGAATAAAGTCGTTATTTTTGTTTGTTTTTGGTGCATGGAATGTATTATCGTCGTTTCATAACATTAAAGGTCCCATGGCATGAAATTTTCCTTTTTTTATGAGGTATTTCAACATTATTATGAGTTCCCCTAGCCTGAATATTGTCCCCAAGTGGATAGAAATGTTGATCGGTGTAAACCCGAGTTCTGGCTGTCTCTCTCTGCCTTTGAGAAAATGACAGGCCAGACGAGCCAATCCTGAAGTCTCCTGTTTTGACGTCCAAGCAGGAACGGTTACCTCCCTTTCCTCCGCCCAGAGAATCTGGCACGCCCATGCAAACACTCGAGATCATTAACGTTACTTGTGAACGAGGGAACGCTGGCAGTTTCTCAGTGTTTGGATGTACAAATGAAAACAGAAGTCTTTCTTCAGTTCCTTCTGGTCTGTGATCAGTGATCTCTTATGTGTAGTTAATTATTTATTATTCGTGCACACGCAGCGGCTTCTCTCTCTCCCGACAGAACGGTGTTTTCGTGTTTTCTATCTTGTGAGTCAGTGTTTTTGTACGTCCTCGTCGCGTCTATCGGTTCTAAAATGTGCATACAGTCATGAGTTTCTGCTCAACATCGGCCTCACACACGCCGAAGCTCGGGCTGCACTGGCCGTTGGCCTTCAACATCCCCGACCCCCAGTACTGCATCTGGCCCACAGCGGAGGCACCAAACGCGGCGTGAGATTAAGCAGACGGGGGGTAAGCATGAGAATATATCTGGGCTAGGCTAGCCATCTTTCCCCACAATAAACTGGATTACATTCGATTACTGTTGTTGTGTCTTTGTTTGCGCTGTGTAACGTTACTCAATGCGCGTCACTGACGCTATTCATATGATTGGAACATATCTAGAAATAATGCTATACTCAACACTTACTAACTCGTTCATCTCGCTGTAATGGTACATTGCATGTGTTACAAAGTTGGTAGAATAATGATGAATACGGACTCGGTGTGACTGGGACTCGTGTTTATTCAGAACTCTCAGATACAAACACAATAAACTCGCGCTGACTGACAGCGCTCTCATAACTCAGAAGTTACTATAAATAACTTTGTTAGCAATCGCTCCGTCTCCATGATGTCCGGTTCGCGAACGAATCATTCTTTTGAATCGGTTCTTTTTAGTGAACCGAACCAGTTCACCAAATCGGACTGAATCGTTCTAAACGGTTCGCGTCTCGAGTCAGCGCTGATCCATCATTTACTAAAGTTACTAACTTTCTGACATGAGTGACAGCCCCTCCGACTAGAAATAAACTAATAACCTGAAGTATATGCTAGTAACTACAACAGTTCACCCTGAACTGAGACATGCTGAGAACTGATGAGAAGTGAACACAGGTCCATCCGTCTCTGGCAGACTTGTGCCTGCTCGTGCCTCGTTAAACCACGCCCCCTCCGCTCATTTAAAATGCAAAGATGTCAGCCAATCACAACAGTGGGCGTTTTTACTGAAGTCTCACAGCAGACACGCCTCTTGAAGCAGGGCATTCAGCCACAGGGCAAACAGCAGTATAGAAAAAATGCCTTTTATTTCTAAATTATGACATTTTATGATGTAAAAATCATACTAACAATATAAGTACACCTCAGGAAACATTATAAAATAATAGAAAAATGCCATGCCATGGGACCTTTAAGGTTCAACCACTGGAGTCACTCTTTACTACCTTTCTGGGCCTTGAAAGTGGTCTTTTAATGTTGCTGTCAGAAAGCTCTTAGATTTCATCAAAAATATCCTTATTTGTGTTCCGAAGATGAACGAAGGTCTTACGGGTTTGGAACGACGTGAGGGTGAGTATTTCATGACAGAAAAATTCATTTTTGGGTGAACTATCCCTTTAAAACTTTACCTACCATAGAAAATGTTGCTGACCACCATTTCTCAATTTTGATTTGCAGTCAAATTTTGTGTTTAACACAATTTTACGGAAATTATACGACAATACGTAAAAAAAAAAAAAAAAGTTGTCCGGTCACTTCTAGTTAGTGACACAATTACCCAGAGGAGTTTTTCTCAGTTATTTTAGCTTCCTTTAACATCGTTTAATTTACACATTTATTTAGACCATTGTGAATGAGCTGTCAAAAGAACCAGATCTGTTCACTTACAATATAATAAGCATGTTATTGCATGATTTAAAAGTCCTGAAATGTCACAGTTGTCATATTCCACCAAATGTCCAAACAATATACAATCTAATCTCCAGTTCATTGACCTTTGTCAGTTTAGACACCTTATTGAATTTAACGTGGACGAGTCTCTGAGGGATAGATAGTCTTTTTCAATGTAAAGCACTGTATAAAGTTCCTAGATCATGTCATTTTCACATTTCACAACTTTCAAAACAAGACATTTTGTCAGCTGAACAGTACAATCCGTTGAGCACACTATACTTCTGTCCCTCACAGCCTTGTTTTCATTCCTGTCAAAAGCATACCCTGATTAAGGTCTATTCCTACGGGACATTCTGTAAAGCATGTATGAGTTAGCAACAGTAACCAAGGGCGGTGGAGCTTTCCAGCAATGTGACATGATCAACTGCGAGCATTCAACTGTATGCAAATGAGCAGTGATGCGACATGGTGAATACCAGTGTGAAAACAGACATTTTTCCGCTGCCTTTTACATAAGAAAAAAGAAATGCTATTAGAAGCCAACAATCAGTTGCAGATGCAGCAATTTCAAGTGATTTAATCAGTTTCATAGTGAACGCCCTGTTAGGATGTTGAGGTGCTGTTGTGTAGTCTTCAACAAAGAAGAGGCGTTCAAGGCCAATGACAACTGGTTGGTGATGCAAACGCCCATTAACCTAAGACTGCCTGTTATCTCCTCCACCACATTGTTGATGTGCTGCGAGTAATGAACTGCTCGAAACCATAGATCTAAAGTAGACAATCATCTCTTTTTTACTAGCACTAATGTCTCACCTCTTCCCTTGGCTGAGCCCCTTAACAGAGGCGTTCTATGCAGACTTAATGATTTATCTGATTTTGGTGATGCACTCATATGTATAAGTGTGGATCCTTACCGCCTCAAAGCTATTGCTCCTGAGGTCTAGGAGGACAGAGTTACCTGCTTAAGTGCAGTTTGTTTATGGGTATGGGGAATAACTGTGATCAATGCAGAGAAGAAGTAAACATCAGCAATTTGACTTGAGATTTTGTTGGCTATAGGTAATAAAGTGCGATAAGGATGACAAATGCTATGCCATCGTGTATGGAGCTGTTGTGTCTGAAGGTGTGTATTTGAACGTATATTGTGGAAAGGTGGTCTTGCTGTGACCAGTCTCTCTCAAAACACTACAATCACTGGAGGAAATCCAATGGGGCGAACACTTTTTACACTTAAAAAAAAAAAAAAACTGGCAGCTGTTGTTGTTGCCAGAATAATTGTGTAAATAAAAGTGTAAACATTACAGAACAACCTGAAAATGTTTCTATTTAAAACTGTAATAAAAAAAAAGTAAATCTAACAGCACTTCAAATTTCCACAGAATAGATACACTGTCACATGCCGTTTTGATTCTGTCACGTGTTCCTTTGTCTCAGTTTCCCACCACTTGTCTGTTTCCTTGGTTACCCTCGTTAGTTCAGTTCTGTTCAGCTGTGTTTAGTTAATTATCTTGTTTCTGTCTCCTATTTAAGTTCCATCTTGTTCACTCTGTCTTTGTCTAGTCCTGTTGTGTTAACCTGTTGTTAACCTGTATGTTAAATTGGATTCCTGTTGCCTTGTTTGAGTTCTTTGAGAAGTTTGGATTAAAGATTATATTTTCCTATCATTTTCTATATATTTTCTTGAGTCTTCAGCCTGTTCCTGTGCGCACCAACCGTTACATGCACAATACAAGCTGCGCTTTCTTGTTCTCTCAACTCCAACAGCACATTCACATAAACACAGTCAGTTATGTTAGTGAATGTAAAAAAGTGAATGTAAAACACAGTTGAGAAAGAAAAGCATGTGTAACAGTATAATGGCTAATATACCCGCTGCCGCCAAATTATGAGATATTTCAAATATCGGTAACTCTTTAGTTTAGGGTCCAATTCTCTTAACTAGTTGCTTTATTAGCACACATATTACTAGGATATTGGCTGTTTATTAGTACTTGTAAAGCACATATTAATGCCTTATTCTGCATGACCTTATTCTACATTCCTAATCCTACCCAATACCCAAACTTAACAACTACCTGACTAACTATTATTAAGCATTAATTATGAGTTTATTGAGGTAAAAGTCATAGTTAATAGTTAGTTAAAAGTGAGAATTGGACCCTAATCAAAGTTTGACCAAAATATCTACATGGCAGTATTTCCCTATGTTATCGATGTCAAAAGTGGCAAGTAACATAGTGAGCAAAGAAGTTAACACAACCACCATAACACAAGTAATAAAGAGAAAGGCACATGATGAAACAAAGTTCAGCACAAATAGTTTTTCCACAAGCTGAGGTAAATGCTAATATAAGAAGCTTGCCGTGTCACACACACAAATTCAAAACAGTTATGTTAACACACATGACACTAAAACAATGCCATAAACGTTAATTTAACAACATAAGAAACCCTTAAACATTAAAATGAAAAAACAGTAAATGTGAGGTGTGACTTCCAAAAACATTTTACATATTTAACAGTATTTTACTGTAAAATTACATGTAAGCTTATATACATGCTGTGATTTATATATATATATATATATATATATATATATATATATATATATATATATATATATATATATATATATATATACAGCTGACCTGTCTGTGATTTATGATATATATATATATATATATATATATATATATATATATATATATATATATATATATATATATATATATATATATATATATATATATATATATATATATATATATATATATATCATAAATCACAGACAGGTCAGCTGTGTACTCAATATGGATATTACATTTTGAACAGACTAACAGTGTCTGAATCACTTTCCTGCTGCGTTTGAGTGATGCGTGTTGAATTTAAAGGGATAGTTCATCCAAAAATTTAAATTCTGTCATGATTTATTCACCCTTGTGTCATTCCAAACCAGTATGACTTTTTCTTCTTCTTTTCTCTCTTCACACAGTGAAAATCAGTGGGGTCACTGTTGTTTTGAACCCATTGGCTTTCATTGTATGGACCAACATTCTTCAAGATTGTGTGTGTGTGTGTGTGTGTGTGTGTGTGTGTGTGTGTGTGTGTGTGTGTGTGTGTGTGTGTGTGTGTGTGTGTGTGTGTGTGTGTGTGTGTGTGTGTGTGTGTGTGTGTGTGTGTGTGTGTGTGTGTGTGTGTGTGTGTGTGTGTGTGTGTGTGTGTGTGTGTGTCCACAATCCACAGAAGTGACATGAGTGATATTGAGTGTGTGTGATGTGTGCAACATTGTCATTTTTGGGAGAACTATTCCTTTAGGGTTGACTGGTTGGAGTTACACAAAAGAAAGCAATAATTTAATAAATAATTGATTTAGTTCATTAAGTTGAATTATTTAAAACTATTCATATTGTTATGACAATAAAAATCTATAAAAATCAATACAATAATATCAAAATATTTGTTCTTACAACAGGATTACATTGACATATAAGGAAATATCGACATAGTATATAGGGACATATCATAAAGGTCAGTGCCTCTCAACCCACACACACACACAGTTGGGTCACCTCCACAGTCACAGGGTCATCAATAACTGTCACTTCAGTAATTGGCCGTCATCATACTCTTTGTAGAGGAGATGAAGTGCTTGTTCGATTTGATCACATTCCATTTACTCTCCAATTTCAACAGCAAAAAGATCTCACAGTGCACACTGAACCACACCACACAATACATGAGCATAGCACCATTACTTTATGCATTGGTTCTGAACTAAGACATTTTGAAGGATTATATGTTTCGTTATTTAAGCTCGCTGAATTGCTCCTATTCCTTATTCCACCGCCACCACCTCTCAAGCTCACATACATTCTAAATGTGCCATCATTTCATGGTTGCTCGAGGGGATGAAAATGAAAACACTATTGACATTAGGCTGAACCAATCCTCCCACTTCCACAGATAAGTTCATTAGTCCGTACCAGACACAGAAGGAAAATGGCTACTGAAAGAAAAGTGGATTGTCCAAATGACAGGCGTTAGATTAATGGCCTGTACTTTATATGTTCTGGAATTCAGGACACACGCGTTGCGTATGGAGCTGCAAGGTGCCCTTCATATGCGACGTTGCAGTGATTACAGAACTGCAATTCCGGTTATGGCAATGCATGCAGCGCATTTCTGTAAATCCCTCCAGCTCTATTCTTGTCACTTCTCTTCACTATATGAGCAAGACACTAAGCAGTTATCACCCCGATTGGATTTGCCTTTTTCATGCTATCATACTCAAACAGTTGTGATGTTCATGTGATGCCAGCAATAATGCAATATCTCTTTTCCTCAGATAACCGTGTTTCGGATGGGATCAGAGGGACACCAGGACATTGATCTGGCTATTCTAACAGCTCTTCTGAAAGGTATTATTTGTAAATTTGTGGATACTCATATGCATCTGTGGGCTCCCAAAGCATTTTCAACAGGGTACAGCAGGGGATCAATTCGTATATTATTTCATTTTAAACTGATTTTTGTGGAGAGAAAAAGAAAAAAGGTGTAAACAAAAATACAGTATAAAATTCAACCAAAGCTAAAATTGGTTATGCTTAGAGTAGATCATTGTTACACTGTCTCTCCATTATTAATGTAAAAAAGTTAAATTACAATGTGCAAGTACATAACTACACCAGTAATGATTATTATTATGCCTTTTTTTAAGTACATAAATACGGAATTAAATGTATTTTATAGCAGTGGTTCATTTTGACTCCAAGACTGAGACAATCTTTTTGACTCAAAACCGAGATAATATTCAAAGACCCTCTTATCGAAGCTGATATGTACCCATGGTGTTTCTGTTGTAATAAAACAACTCGAAAACAATGAAAAAAAAACATCAGTTTTTTACGATATCTAACAAGGTGCCTGCTCTGTCTCTCTAACCAATTGATCAATGGATTGGAAATGTTTGAAGACCCCCTGGTTTAAATAATGATTGATGGTTAAAAGAATAACGGAGGCTCTCTGAAACATCCTTTTGTAAATTTCCAAGCAATTCACAGGAGTGTTCTCCAGATTATGTCAATCAAAACACATGAAATCTCCCGCAAGTTTTCTGATCACACACATTTCCATTTTACCGCTCACTGACTTTGTGCTCACAGGTTAACAGGACATTTCACTGCTGAGTGGTGTGAGCAAAGTGCAAGCTCTACTGGTTAGGCTTCTTAAGACCCACTTTTAAATCCCTATCAAAAGATGGGATTCCAGAGAGCTCCTTGTGTTACTCTGAAAGCCAGCATGGCTCTTGCATAATTCATAGTACTTTGCAGCGCATCTAAAGAATGATTTACTCATGCAGTTCCCAGCTCTCTCCTTTTCCCTTAATGAATGGGACATATATCAGCTGGTATATAGTCAAAGAACAGATAATATGTTGTATTTTTGAGTTCCCACAGGCGGTTAATGCCAATGAAGTCAATTATACAAGGGACAGTTTCAATGTTCTGAAAGGGAAGTAACAGTGACCCCCATTGCATGTGTTAGTCTAGTCCAATGCTACATATTTTATGTAACATTTATGTAACCCTCTCTTTGATTGACAGTAAATCGATCCAGTTGAAATGGATGATGGAAATGACTGGCTTTTCTGATAGCCAATGAATTTCTCTAAAGAAAAATATGCAGCTTCAGTGGGACGAATCATTTGGTCATGCGTGAAGTTCGTGCGCAAAGCACCATAGTGATCCGTGCGCCCTGTGCGTAAAGTTAGCATTGATCTAGATCACGAGTGAAAGAAGACAACAGGTGAAAATGAGAGGTGAGAGGTGAAAATTTGATAGGTGTTAGGTGTTATGTTAGGTGGGATCTGTTGTAGAGCACCCATCGTTTTTTTTTTTTTGAGTAGATGTGCCCCTGGAAGATATATTTTCTTTGATTCTAAAAAATATAATTTGTAAATAGTTTGAAATGCATATAAATACATGTGTGTGTGTGTATATATATATATATATATATATATATATATATATATATATATATATATATATATATATATATATATATATATATATATATATATATATATATATATATATATATATATATATATATATATATATATATATATATATATATAAAGCATTCAAGAATAGCAGCATGTTATGTGTCTGTGGTTACAAAGGGTCATTTGGAGTCTCCAAGTGGCCTTTTTTGGGGAGCGCCTAGACATAAACTTAGATAAACATGTGTAAAACACTCATTATCCAAGGTATTGTTATCACATTTTAAACTGGGTTTGTTAAGGCTTCATGCTGGGATCCCATTGTGTTTTCCAGCTAATACCTCCCAGCTGGAGTTATCTGCAGTCATGTTGTTACAAAAAAAAATGTAGGCGGAAATTTTTCCCCCTTTTTTAGTGTGTTCAAAGTTCTAGTACTCAATACCAGTAAGACTTATAGTGATTCTGACAGTTCAGGAAGAAACCTCAAAGTGTCCCCTTTCAAAAGAAACCAAAACAAGAACAGCAAGCAATTTCATTTGGGGAGGCCTTTTTTTAGGCGTTGTTGGCAAAATTTGCACGAACGCTAACAGGATATGCATTTAAAAATGCATGATTCTTGTTATCTTAAATTTCTTGCAAGCTAAGATAATCATTTGATGTATGATATGCTAATTACTGAAAAAATACAAGTTTATATTATATCTTGCTTTTATCAGTAGCTCAGTATTAGCCATGCCATAAGGGGTTACTTTTGAGGAGGCAAAATGGCAAGTTTTTTTTTCACTGAACACACTTGTGAATATCTGACAAATACAAAGTGTCAAGATTTATTATGATGTAGCGTGAAATTAAAGCGAGAATGTAAAGCTAACCTCTGCTAGAGTTCAAAGCAGCAGAAAACAGCAATTAAAGCTCATCCTCAGAGACTTAATTATGCATAATTATGTGACCAATCTCTGCTGTTACAGCGCTTCCTGTTACCGAGGACTTGTTTCCCCAGTATCAATATAGTAACTCAATAAAGCATGAAATACAAAAGCATAAAGTGCCCCATATGGACACGTTCAAGTATTACAGATCTATATGTCTGTATTTTAGGTTTAACAGCTCATAAATGGAGTCAGGCAGGATATTTTCTGGCACTTAACTGAGATTATGCAAATATGGTTTAATACATGGCGACACCTAGACAAGCCACAGAGGTGTCTATTTAATAGAGTGTGTCTGGAAAGATTACACTCATAAAAGTAAATGTAGAAGCACCAGGCCAGAGTAAGTAAAGACAAATGTCCTGCTGCTCAGGGGGAAGGTTTATTAGCTTGAAGCAGGAGCGGAGCAAAGTGCCAGAGACCCTGGAGTGCTTTCCTCTATGATTTATCTCTAGAATCAGCTTTTTAAACTGGCATAACGGCATGCATTGTAATGATGTGCGAACTGGAAATTCCTCAGGATTATCCACTGTGAGAAGCACTTGTAAATCAACGGGAGTTGGGAGTGTTTAAGCATGCCAATGATTTTAAAGACATTAGCCTGTAAAATTGGTAATATGTAATAGGCATTTATCTACACAGTTCACCTAGCATTTTATATGTTCTCGTTAACATGTTCCCATGCCTTTTTTAAAGGGGTGGTTGATCAGCTTTTTTTCGAAGGCTTGATTGTGTTTATGGGGTGCACTTTAACATGGGTTAATGCTTCGCTTAAAAAAACAACAACATTATTTTTCACATATTTTACCTTTATTCCACACCGCTGTGTCCCTTCTCGTAAAAACGGTCTGTTGAGTTCCTGGTTCTATGAAGCCTCTCCCTCAGAAATACGCAATGGACTCAGATTGGTTACCTGGCCCTGTGAGCCACTGCAAGGGGGCGTGGTCTGAACAGAGGATGAACTCCCGCCCAAAGAGGTAATAGCGAAGAGTGAGAACGGCCCACCTGATGGCCAAACACTCCTTATCTATGGTGCACCGGCCGCTCTTCACCTTTCACCTCCTGGGTCAGCGCCCAACCCCCTGTCCGAGGCGTCAGTCTGTAGGAAAAAAGGGAAGAAAAGTTAGGAGCTTGTAAGAGTGGTCCACCACACAAAGCAGCCTTTATCTGAGTAAAAGCCTGCTGGCACTGTTCCGTCCACTGAACCATATCTGGTACCTCCTTTTTAGTTAGATCAGTCAGTGGGCTAGCGTGGTCCGAATAGTTAGGCACAAACCTCCTGTAATATCCCGCTAGCCCCAGGAACTGTCTAACCTCCTTTTTGGTCTTGGGTCTCGGACAGGTCACAACAGCTGCGGTCTTGTCAATTTGGGGACGCACCTGACCATGACCCAAGTGGAAGCCTAGATACTTTACTTCCACCCGCCCAATTGCACACTTCTTCGGGTTGGCGGTGAGCCCCGCCTTTCTTAGCGACTTCAGGACAGCTCGCAAATGCTGCATATGACGCTGCCAGTCTGCACTGTAGATGATGATATCATCTAGATAGGCAGCGGCATATGCAGCATGCAGCCGGAGAATTCTGTCCATCAGACGCTGAAAGGTCGAAGGAGCCCGAGCAAGCCGAAAGGAAGGGTGACAAATTGGTGTAATCCAAACGGCGTGGTGAAAGCGGTCTTTTCTTTGGACATAGAAGACAAGGGGATCTGCCAATATCCCTTTGTTAAGTCCAGTGTCGAGTAAAAACGAGTGGTCCCTAGCCGATCAAGCAACTCGTCAACCCTCTGCATTAGGTAAGCATCAAACTTCGACACTGCGTTTACTTTACGATAGTCCACACAGAACCAGGCCGAGCAATCAGGTTTAGGAACTAAAACTATCGGGCTCGTCCAGTCACTATTGGACTCTTCTATTACCCCCATGTCTAACATAGCCTCTAATTTGGTCTGAACTACCTTTTTCTTGTGTTCGGGCAAGCGATAAGGCCGGTTGCGAAGCACAACTCCCGGCTCCGTCTCAACGTGGTGCTGAATGAGGACGGTCCAGCCAGGTAGGACAAGAACACGTCAGCAAACTCTGCTTGTAACCGTTGTACGTCAGTGAGCTGCGAGGGTGAGAGGTGGTCTCCCCCAGAGGCCAGAGAGAGAGATTGAGGTTTTTGGACCGCCTCTGGCCCGAGATCCCCCTCTCCACTCATTACCGTCGCTAGCATCACTGACTCTGCCTCAGACCATTTCTTTAACAGGTTGAGGTAGTAAATTTGACGTGCCCAGTCCCTATCTGATCGTATCACCTCATAGTTGAGATTTCCCACTCGCCGTGTGACCTCAAAGGGCCCTTGACACTTTGCGAGTAATTTAGAGCTAGACATAGGGAGTAACACAAGCACTTTATCTCCCTGTGAAAATTGACGGAGTCTAGCGCCTCTGTTGTACTGCTGTCTCTGTTTGTCCTGAGCCTGTAACAAATTATCCATAGACAGCCGACATAAACGCCGTGCCCTGATCGGTGAGAATCTCTTTCGGGATTCCCACCCGAGAGATTAAAGAGAACAGCACGCTCGCAACACTTTTTGCCGAAATAGTGCAGAGCGGAACTGCCTCAGGATATCGCGTTGCGTAGTCGACGAGGACTAACGCTAAGCGATGCCCTCGTGCTGACCGTTCTAATGGCCCGATGAGGTCCATACCAATTCGTTCATCAACGGAAGGGGGTGCAATGGTGCTTTTGGGGTGGCCGGTGGACTCACCAACTGACATTCACGACACAACACACACCACTTGCGTACATTCTCGTGAATGCCCGGCCAGAAAAACCGGGCCCTGAGACGGTTTAGTGTAGCCGTTTGTCCTAAATGCCTGGACATTGGATTAGAATGAGCCTTTTTTTCGGCTTTTAGGTACCAACAACTGTGTTGTATCTTGCTTTGACTGGGCGTCTCGGGTCACCCGATACAACCTATCTTTTATAATTGAAAAATAGGGATAGGAAGGGGAAGGAGAAGAGAGAGAGAGAGATGCCGATGGCAGGGGCTCGCCAACCCTGTGACACGCCACCATCTGGTCCTCCGCCAACTGGATGGCCTGGTTCAGCGGCGTCGGGCAGTGGCACTGGACCCACGCCACGAACTGCTCCAGTACCACACGGTCGATGATTCCCTCGACATCTCTTCCGTCGGCCATCAGCCACTTGCGGCAGGAGTCCAGGAGCTGTTGCGCGAATGCAAAGTGCCGGCCAGACCCGCTGAAGGATGGCACGCTTCAGGTCGTCGTAGACCAGGAGATTCTGGACTGGCAGTTGGTGTGCGGCTACCTGCGCTTCTCCGGACAACAGCAGCAGGAGACGCATTGACCAGTCCGTCTGGGGCCATCCCCGGACCTCGGTGGACCTCTCAAAGAGGTCGATGAAAGCCTTTGGGTCATCGTAGGGACCCATTTTGGAGAGAGGCACGGCGGCGGTCGAGTCTGTGGCGGGGGTGGGGACGGCCCGAATCTCCCGGTCCATCCAACTCCGGAACAGCTTGTGGTCTTTTAATGCTGGGCACGGAGGAGGGCCTCAAATCGCTTCTGCTGCTCCTCCCTCACGGCCAGCAGATCTTGATGGTGTTCCTGATGAAGACCGGCGAGCGATTGGACGATGTCCGCAAGTGGCGTTTGCATGGCGGCGGCGATCTTCTTCCTTCCCGGGTTTCGGCACCAGTGTAATTCGGTTCGTTGACTGTGTGTGGGTGTGGAAGGAAGAAGTCGGGGTCGGCGTGACTGGGACTCGCGATTTTATTACTCAGTACTTTATATACAAACTGAACACGGGCTCGTGGGCGCAACAATACAATAACACTCTCAAGATAGCTTCAGGTTAATCACTCGGTTTTCACTGTGTCTCTAAGGCAGGCAGATGCACGCAAAGTCCCAGTCCAAACACTCTCTCTCTCCCCGCTGCGGCTTTTATGCAGTCTTTCCACGGCAATTACTGCAATCAGACACAGGTGTTATTCATCTGCACTTGACCTACTGACTCACCGCTCGGCTCCGCTCTCTCTCTCTCCCGCTACAGACATCGCAAAACCACGCCACAGATATAAACTATGCATGGAAAACTCATCAATAAAGAATAAAACATACTTACAGGTTGTGGCCCATAAACAACAGCTTCTGCTTTTAAAGTGGGAACTGCTATCCTCCGTAAAATGTGTAGCACAGAGAGATACATTTGGATTAAAATGTTCAGGAAGGATCAGTGTTTCGACGGCATGACAACAATACTAATTCTTCCTCTCCTCAACATTGGCTTTGTTGCGTGTTCCCGGGGGCACACTGTAAAAAAAATCCCCATTAAATGTACGGTAAAAAAAACGGCAGCTGTGGTTGCCAGAACTTTACTGTAAAAAATACGGCAGTAACGTTTTAGGTTTTACGGGACCGTACCAAATAATTTAAAGGTTTATAATGTAATAATTACGGTTAAAAATCTTTTATTTTACAGTTCAAAACCATATAATTTAAAGGTTTATTTTGTAATAACTACGTGTACACTATAAAAAATTTACGGTAAAAACCCTATTTCATTAACTGAAATAATGTTAAATTACCAACCTATTGAAATACTAATATCTGTTATGCACCTTTGATACTGACATGCACCAATCACAGTGGTGATGAGAATCACGTGATGAATCAAAGCTCATCACAAGCAGCTTTTAAGAGGACAATACTATATAGAAGGTGCACAGTCATTCACACAAACACTAAACACCATCATGGTAACACACATGAAATTTAAAAAATGCAATAAACATTAATTTAACAACATTAGATGTAACATAAAACCCTAATGTACATAATTGATTAGAAAAAAATACCAAAAAAAAGTTATTTCAACGAAAATTCATCAAATGCGAAGTGTCACGCAGGGAATTCTGGGAATGTCAATTTACGGTTTTTCACTGTAAATTACACAATGACTTGTTCTTTTTCACTTCCAAAAACTGTAAATTTAACGGTATTTTACTGTAAATTAAATGTAAGATTAGTCACCATATATAGTACGGAAACTTTCTGTTAACCAATTAACTGTTTTTCACCGTAGCATATTTACAGTCTTTTACCGTTAAAATCACGATGATTTTTTACAGTGCAGTGTTTATGTAAATTTTAGGGTTAGTGATGTCACTAATCCAGGAGAAGCTCGTTGTAGTCCCTACCAGCCGTTTGTTGTAGTTCTTAAAAATCAATTTCTTTAAGAGAAAATATCTCCCTTTGAATTGAACGTCGTAACTTTGCAGATGTTGTTTATGTTCATTACACACTAACTAAAGTTAAAAAAGTGAAATCATAATCAACCGTCCCTTTAAGCTTTTGTTGAACTAACCTTAATTATGTGCCCTTTTGCTTGTCTGTCCAGGGGCCAATGCATCAGCTCCAGATCAGCTGAGTCTGGCTTTGGCCTGGAACAGAGTTGACATCGCTCGGAGCCAGATCTTCATTTACGGACAGCAGTGGCCTGTAGGCAATATCCACTCACACACACTTCGTGCCTCTGAGTGCTTGTAATTCTTTTAGGTATAGATACAGATATACTTTACTGATCACAGAGAGGACAAGAAGCACTTCTGTGTACCTCTGACTCTAATTAAACATGGTAGCTGCGTTTCAAAGAGATTCAAATTCATGAAATCGATTATTTTCTGTGCACCTTTAAGCACCTATAAGGACCTGTAAGCTTTATTTATGTGTGGTCAGGTGGGCTCTCTAGAGCAGTCTATGCTGGACGCACTGGTTCTGGACAGAGTGGACTTTGTGAAGCTGTTGATTGAGAATGGAGTGAGCATGCACCGTTTCCTGACGCTGTCCAGACTTGAAGAGCTCTATAATACGGTAATGTAGCTTCCTTTTCTGTTCATCAAAGAATCCTGAAAAACTGTATCACGGTTTCCACAAAGTATTAAGCAGCACTACTGTTTTTGAGCACCAAATCAGCATATTATTTTATTAAATAATTTTTGAAGGATCATGCGACACTGAAGAGTTATGGCTGCTGATCTGCTTTGCCATCACAGGAATAAATTATACATTTTAAAATATATTGTAATAACCGTTTAACCGAAAACCGTTCATTTTAACCATTTTAAATTATATTTCACAATATTACTCTTATACTTTTTTCGCAGCTTTACCAAAAACATAAAAAAAAAATTTTGGTTTGTTCCCAAAATATATATATATATTAGAAATATTTATTGGTATACAATATACCTTTGAATGGTATTGTGTGTGTGTGTGTATATATATATATATGTAGTAGTATATATATATATTATAGTATATATATATATATATATATATATATATATATATATATATATATATATATATATATATATATATATAGTAGTATAGTATATATATTTAGTAGTCCAATACAGTAATATTTAAGGATGATATCAGGTACATAGCCCATTCATAAAGGGATAGTTCACTACTTACCCTCATGTTGTTCCAAATCTGAATGTTTATTTTTGGGTGAACTATGCCTTTAAGGTAACAATTTCACATGTTATCATTTGTTTCTAAATTATTGTTTTCAATTAGATGCAATTGATTATTAAAGGTTACATTTGTTTCTGTTTCTCTTTAACAGAGGCATGGTCCATCCAACACCTTGTACCACCTTGTCAGAGATGTGAAAAAGGTAAGAATTCACTGTGCATGTGTCTGTGTCTGTGTCTGTGTCTGTGTGTGTGCGTGTGTTTCTGTATGCATGTGTGTGCATGAGTGGATGTTAGAGTGTGTGTGTGTGTAAGTGGTAGATTATTCTTAGATTTCTGTTGCATATTTAGCAAAGGTGTCTTACCTGCTTCTTAGCCTGAAAGAGAGATTTGGTGAAATAGTTGCTTATTTTGTTTCTGTCTGTGTCCTCTCTGCTTTTTTAGTGGTTTTCAGACTATAAAACATTCCGAAAAACAGGTTTGTTGCTTCTTATGTCGCTGGTGTATAGTTAGTTTTTCTTTATTACTCCTAAGTGCATTTTCCAAGACATAATGCGGCATATGGTTATCTTCGTTTTGCACTCTGGTGGTTTTCATGGTCTTCTTGCAGTGACATTTGTGCATATACTGCAATCTCACTTAAAAAATGTAAAAGAATAAATGCAGGTACACCATGAGGTTTTTATCTCTTCTCTGTGTAAACTTTGTATACTCTACTTTGAAGGCTCAAATCTGCTTGTCCCGTTTAAATGTCTATGGATGTCACATCAACTTAATCTAGTGCAAATTGTCTTTAATTAAATGCAGTATCATCTATGATTCTGATCAGCCTGTTGAAATATATTGTGGTATTTTCTGAGGTTGAAGTAATTAGCCCAGCTTAGAGGATCCATGGTGGCTCTGCGTTGATAATTAAAGAACTAGAGCAGAGCATAGTCATCATATAGTCTGAAGGCTGGATGTGGGATGTAATTTTGCTAAGAGAGATTTGCCTCGTAGATCTAATGAAAGGAGGAATCTTAGTACTTCATGTTCTCTTCATGTTGTTAAGTCTTACGAGCCAAATGTCGACACCCTGATAAGGGTCTCTAATTGGAAAAGCTCACTAATGTCCGCATAAACCTGCAGATGAGTTAAATCATTAAATTAACAATTGAGGAATCGCTTCTTATCGCTTTCCCCTGATCTTTCTTTGTCCCTCCCATTATTAGACTTCATTCTCTCATTTTCACTCACATTCTCTCTCCTACACTCTCTATTGTTTTTTTGTAGAGAGGCTTATTGTTTTCACGATCAGTTATGGCACCAAACCCTGATTCTAGACTTGCTTGGTGTCAGTGGGATGTTTGTCCCTTTAATATGATTCTGTCTCACTGACCTTGTGTGTTCTTTCCAAGCAAGAATATCCAGGGTTCAGTTGGATCTACCTCAAGGTGAATCAGACAATCTTCTTCAATTATCTTGATTCCTTCTAGCAATATGTCAGTGTGTTTGTGGAGTGAGAGCGGATGGGTGTGTATGTAGTTGAGCATGTGGTTTGTGTCTGACTTCACCGTTTGTCATTTTTATAGTCATAATTGTTAGCACGGGTTCGGTGTTGCCATAAATAACCTTTTTGTCTCCAGGGTAACCTGCCCCCTGACTACCGCATCAGCCTGATTGATATCGGATTGGTAATTGAATACCTCATGGGCGGAGCCTATCGCTGCAATTACACCAGGAAGAGATTTCGGACCCTCTATCACAACCTTTTTGGACCTAAAAGAGTATGTTATTGAAGCTTTAAAAAATGTCATGTGGCTCTAAATCAAATCAGCACGAAGTAATATAAAGTTGCTATGTTACTAGAATATAGTCGTTATGTTATAAGAATACTTTTGTAATGTGAGAATAAAATAGTCATAAACATAGGAGAGTAAAGGCACAATATGTAAGATTTTTGGATTAAAATATCCAAAAATCACTTGAACAATGTTATATATTGTAATGATGTTCATGGCTCAGGGAAGAAAGAAGGTAGGAACCGGCATGTTTATAGCTCAACATGGTTGGTCTTATTGTTTGAATCGCTTGTTTTCTTGATTCACCATGAGTACCATGTTTGTACCATGCCTTCGAAACACTATTTTGTCAAGTGACTAACATAAAACCAGAAAGAGCTTTATTTATAGTAAGCGGCAACCTTCCGGAATCTCTCTTGAATCCAACACGGAAGTGACTTTGTAATACATCGACTGGCTGCTAGAGACAGACTCCAAACGGGAGTCAATCCCATAGATTGATCCCAATTTTAAATAGCTTACTGCAATGTGTAACAAGTGTCACATAGCAGCCACTGAACTAATGTTATAACATTACTTTCAACACACTGAAATGTATTTTTAGTATGATTGTTTTAACCAAGTAAAACAGCGTTGCGTTACCCGACAATTTTAATTTAATAGATAAAGTGACATGCAAGAGTAGTAATTCAGCACTTAGAATTAGAATGTCATTAGAATTAAATAGAATAATGTGATTTAAGTGATCAAACATAACTGTAACAAAGTTCAAGCTCATTGAAGGAGTCAGACGTTAAACGTAAATTTAATCGTAAAATAAACATAAACAACAAAACGAAAGGAGCGACAGCGGCCAACTGCGGCATATAGGTAAGTGTAATAAAAAAGCAACGTGTAATACATTAGCTCTTCCATGAACATGATTTATGCCTGTCCAGTCCTGTCCAATCCTGTCCATTTGCCTTTCATTGGCTGTGGAGGTGAAAACTACAACTCCCATGATTCCATGCTCATTGACGCTGTCATTAAGCTACGACTTCTTATTCTATGAATAAAGTAGAAATAAAAGTAAAAAAAAATATAATGTTAACTTTTGACTGTTTTTTGTTTAACTTTATTCTCAGCTTTTATGATTTTCTCATAAACTATTACGTGATTCTTAATTCTAAAAAATGTTTAATATATTATTATTATTATTAATATATATTACGAAAGTCTATATATATATCATTGTTATTATTAAAACAACTAAATAACACTATAATATGTTATACTTGCTTTTCAAACACAAGATTATTTTCTCAGGTTCCCATAAATTGAAAAATGTTCCAATGTAATGTGTTGAGTATTTTATCAGCATGACTCACCTGGGGGGGAAAATATTTCCCATCTGAGCTACCACAGAGATGACATATGGAACTAACACAAACTAGATACTCAGTGCAGAGCAAATTTCCATATAGCGGCACTGAGTAAACAGGAGTCAAAACAAATTCTCAAGCCACTGACACCTGGATGATATCTAATTTTCTCACACATTTTGAACACCTCTGAAGGCTCAGGCATCTAAGCCACAAATCTCAGCCCTCTGACGCACAACGGATTTCAGAGAGTGCAACTGAGAGTACATGAAACACCTCTGCTCCATTATGCCAATGTCACATGAGCATCTTATCGGTAAGAGTAGTTTGTCAGTACATGATGTCTGAGAGTGTGTATTCATGAATCTAGGCATGCACTTAAATATTGTGAGTACATTTTATCTTACATGAACATACACAAAATACATTTACGTATGCGGCTGTATAAGCTTGAAATAGATCAGACATCTGCCGTGCCACCAGAGATATGCTCTAAATTTATCATTGCATAGCATGAAGAATCTTATCTACTCATTAAACATGCCATGCTTTCACATGTGAACCAGAAGGATGGTAAAACAATTTGGAAAATGCATAAATCAAATCTAACGTGTCTTGTTATTTTTGTCTTGTATATGTTTTTATTTTTGTGTGTGTTGTAGCCAAAAGCCCTGAAGCTGCTTGGAATGGAGGTGAGATTTATTTCTTAGTTTTATGTATCCCACTGCTTTCCAATAAAATCCCCACTGAGTTTCACTGAAACGTTTTCTTTAAGCTCTCCTTTGATTTGGAAGGTTAGATTTAAGTAATGAAGATTCACAATGAAAATTCTCCTTGTAATGCATGTTCAGAGGTTTTTTTTATGAAAACAAATCAAGCATTATACACTGATAAAATGCAACACTTTTGTTTTTGCCCCCATTTTTCATGAGCTGAACTGCTTTGAACTCTATGTACACTGTAAGCCCGCCCACTGGCCCAACTCTCGGCGTCCAATGGCAGGGAGAAGGTATCTGCGCGCTACTGTCTTTCCTGGCAACGCAACTCAACAAGATTAAATTCAATATATTTTCTCACATGCAATAGCTCGTTTCATCTGACTCCAAAAATGAAAAGGTTTTAATGATATCTGTGCATCATTAAAACGTGAACGAATATTTGATTATTCTCTTAAACTCTGTTTATATTTCAACTTCTTTTAGCTTTTCATTATGGTTGGGAAAATGAGACCATTTTACCAGGTGCACTGAGACACTTTAAATGACATCAAACATACATAGATTCTTCTTGTACATACTTTACATTGCATAGGTTTTTCAGTGTATTTCATGTGAGGAGGAGAGGGGGTGAGGGGGAGATAGTGTATGTGAAGTGTGAACTGCACTGTGTGCTGTGTCTCGAGATCCCTGTTACATATGCAGGAGGTAGTTCAAGTGTTAATGTCCAGGGGGGCCTTTTGTTCCATCTAGCGGTCGGCCAGACATGCCAGCAGCAGCCTTACAACACAAAAAGCCTAGCCTGACAAGCCAGACCCACATCAGGATGTTGGGTCTGGAAACTCACCATTGACAGGGCTCAATCCAAGGGGCGGGATAAACGGTTGTCTTTCAAATTCCCTCTGCAAACAATTGGATTGCGCCATGAGCGCCACAACCAACCAGAGCAAAGAAGAAGGTGAAGCTGAGCTAACGTTGATAGACTTTCGCTGTATCCGGTAGGCAAAACTTCGAACATATCTTCTTTTCTTAAGAATGACTTCAGTGCCGTTCTTTGTTCTTTTCTCAAAGAAAAGCTTAACTCCAAGTCTTCCAGAGTCACGGCCAAAGCCGGTTCAAAAGACCGCTGTTCATCAGCTTCTTTGTTTACGAGTAGCACGCAGAACCTCCACAACTCTGCCGTGACGTGCCATCATTATGTTAAGCCCACCCACCGACTCTACACACGCTGTGATTGGCCTGACCAGAGTTTGGTTTTTCCAGCTCTCAGGTCTACCGAGAGTTGCTAGACTACACTCGCGGCAAAATACATTTTTCTAGGCTAAAAAAAGCCTATTTCTCTCAAATACTATTCACAAATCTGTCTAAATATGTTATTGAGCACTTCTTCTTTGCCGAAATAATCCCTCCACCTCACAGGTGTGGCATGCCAAGATGCTGATTAGACAGCATAATTATTGCACAGGTGTGCCTTAGGCTGGCCACAATAAAAGGCCACTCTAAAATGTGCAGTTTTATCACACAGCACAATGCCACAGATGTCGCAAGTTTTGAGGGAGCGTGTAATTGGCATGCTGACTGCAGGAATGTCCACCAGAGCTGATGCCCGTGAATTGAATGTTCATTTATATACCATAAGCCGTCTCCAAAGGCGTTTTAGAGAATTTGGCAGTACATCCAACCGGCTTCAAAACCGCAGACCACGTGTAACCACACCAGCCCAGGACCTCCACATCCAGCATCTTCACCTCCAAGATCGTCTGAGACCAGCCACCCAGAAAGCTGTTGCAACAATCGGTTTGCATAATCAAAGAATTACTTCACAAACTGTCTCAGGGAAGCTCGTCTGCATGCTTGTCGTCCTCATCGGGGTCTCGACCTGACTGCAGTTCGTCGTCATAACCGACTTGAGTGGGCAAATGCTCCCATTCAATGGCATCTGGCACTTTGGAGAGGTGTTCTTCACGGATGAATCCTGGTTTTCACTGTACATGGCAGATGGCAGACAACATATATGGCGTTGTGTGGGTGAGCAGTTTGCTGATGTCAATGTTTTGGATCGAGTGGCCCATGGTGGCGATGGGGTTATGGTATGGGCAGGCATATGTTATGGACAACGAATGCAGGTGTGTTTTATTGATGGCATTTTGAATGCACAGCGATACCGTGATGAGATCCTGAGGCCCATTGTTGTGCCATTTCATCCATGACCATAACCTCATGTTGCAGCATGATAATGCACAGCTCCATGTTGCAAGGATCTGTACACAATTCCTGGAAGCTGAAAACATCCCAGTTCATGCATGGCAAGCACACTCACCGGACATGTCACCCATTGAGCATGTTTGGGATGCTGTGGATCACCACAAGATGTTCCAGTTCAGTCAATATTCAGCAACTTCGCACAGCCATTGAAGAGGAGTGGACCAACATTCCAACGGTTCCCGCTCCCAGGGCCCTGGTTTGGGAGTTCTGTCAGCTTTCATCGACACATCGTCTGAGCATAACTTTTTTCTTGTGGGTGTCCGAGAACTATTGTGTGATTTTGTCCGAATTTTAAAATGGGCGGGGTTAATGCGGAGAAACGGAGATGTTCGGCACCTGCTTTTCTCGTGAAGTATGGAATGTACTGGCCAGAATGAACTTTGTTCTTGTTCTTGCCACCTCGAGAAAACAAACAAATTTCTTTGTTCTTGCAGAGTATGTAGCAAGCTTAACAGATTTAGACAGATTTGTGAACAATATTTGAGAGAAATAGGCCTTTTGTGTACATAGAAAAAGTCTTAGATCTTTGAGTTCAGCTCGTGAAAAATGGGGGCAAAAACAAAAGTGTTGCATTTATAATTTTGTTCAGTGTAATTACCTACAACTATCTTTCATTTGTGTTTACTGGTCCACTTACTATTAATAACCACATTTAGACTATACAATTAGCTACTTTATTGTATATTATATATTATTGTTATCTAGGGCAAAATAGGAGAATAAAGTACCTATAATTTCTATTCTGAATGTGTTTATTATTATGATATAGGAAAATGTATAATAATTATTATATATATATATATATATATATATATTTTTTTTTTTTTTTAAATCTTTGCCATGATAGGATGACATGCCCATTAGGCGAGGACGTCAGAAGACCACACGGAAGCGAGAAGAGGAAGTAGACATTGACCTGGATGACCCAGAAATCAATCACTTCCCTTTCCCATTCCATGAGCTGATGGTTTGGGCAGTGCTGATGAAACGCCAGAAGATGGCCCTGTTTTTTTGGCAGCATGGCGAGGAGGCCATGGCTAAAGCACTGGTCGCATGTAAGCTCTGTAAGGCAATGGCCCACGAAGCGTCAGAGAATGACATGGTGGATGACATTTCACAGGAACTCAATCAGAACTCAAGGTATGAATGTATGTTATGACATGGTTACTTCAAGAATGAGTGTTCACATGAAGATTTTTCCTGCATGTCCTGTTCCCATTGCTGTTGAGTGTGGGTATGTTTGGGGAGACCATCTGTTATGTGCCAAACTGGCATCCCATCAAAGGCACAGTGACTGACCACAAAGACTCCTCTATAAGTCCAATCTGCACCCTTTTCTCTTTGTATTTGAGACTAGCTTATTCTGCTTGTATACCTAAAACAAGCTGTCTTGTGTGCTTATGCACATATGAATGTATCTTTGGCACAGAAACATCCCATCTTTTTTTTTCATCAGGGAGTTTGGTCAGCTGGCTGTTGAGCTACTCGATCAGTCCTATAAGCAGGATGAACAGATGGCCATGAAGCTGTTGACCTACGAGCTGAAGAACTGGAGTAATGCCACCTGTCTGCAGCTGGCAGTGGCTGCCAAGCACAGGGACTTCATCGCCCACACCTGTAGCCAGATGCTTCTCACTGACATGTGGATGGGACGTCTGCGCATGCGCAAGAACTCTGGCCTGAAGGTCAGATCTGGGAGAAAAAAGTCAGCATGAAATAGAAATTCACCTAAATGCATCTAATGACCTTATTGTGAACACTTCATTCATGCTTATTTCATTGAAAGAAATTGGACCTTGTCATTTTTAATCAAAATGTCATAAATGGTTCTTCCAGGTGAAACGATAGATTTCTCTATGCTAGTCTTCTCCAATCATTTAGTCTGCTTAAACAATCATGCAAGCTCACATTCAGATCTGCCTCCATCCAATCAACAACTGATAGATTAAACCAAGTCCCAGCCATACAGCTACATTTTACTCGGATGTACATTACAATACAAAATAATTAATCTCTTGCTACTTCTGTTACATTGCGACTGTAAAGATGTATATTCAACAGATTATGGTATTTGTGAAATTGCCTGCCAAAGTGAGTCTTTAATGGGTGAATTTTGTATTTACAATGTCCTCATCAACATGAGGCCAGCAGCTTGCATGTTTGAGTACTCTAATAGCTTTCTTAATAATCTCTAATCTAATTATCATTCTTACTTGAGAGACACCAAAATGACGGGAATATTTATTGTCGGGAGATGTGCAAATTAAATTGTTTGGCCATGCAAAGAAATTTTATTCAGAAAATTGCTTGTTTTTCATGATGGCAGTATCCAAATCTGGACATTTACAAGGGTTCTGGTGTCAGTGCTGGTGTCAAAATCAAGCAAGGGATATGAAAACTCAAAATAGTGTACTGGTGGATCCATGTTGTACTTTTGACTTTTGAAGAGGACAGTTGGCATACTAACTTCAGGGTGTGAATGGAAATAGTTTGCATGCTCTCTGTTTTTTTTACACTGACTTGTCCATCAAAACACATCCCTAAACCATTTAATACCTGTTGATGAGAATATGCGTTGTTCTTGTTGCAACTCTTTTCGCCTTTTTTTTTTTTTTTTTTTGAGTCATTAAATGACATTCAATATGAAGCGTAGTGCAGTAAAAAAAAGTACAATATTATGCTTTGGAATGTTGTGAAGTAAATGTTTTCCAAAGAAAAACACTCTGATAAAGTACAGACACTTGAAAAATGTACTTAAGCAGAGTAAAAATACTTCACTGTTGTCTGGGCAAAAGGGGGTCCAACCCGGTACTAGCAAGGTGCACCTAATAAAGAAGCCGGTGAGTGTAAACGGTCAAAGCTTCAACCTTTAGACATATTCTCAGACATATACTGTATATGTCAGTCTCTAATAAAGCAGGCTGCGCAAAGCTCCTCCTTGCGTTTCGCTCACTTTCTGCATGGTTTATTTCTGCCTTTGGTGCCTCACCGGTGAGAGTTATTTCATCATCACAAGCATTCTGTGACTGGAGGATCTGGTCTACTGACTACTAAATAATGAAAAGTATCAGTGGATTTTTTTTTCTCAAACTCTGTTTTTTGTTTTGTCCACCAGGTTATCTTGGGCCTACTTCTCCCCCCTTCCATATTGAGTCTTGAGTTTAAAAATAAGGACGAGATGTCATATATGCCTCAGGATCAGGACACCTACCTGCAGGAGAAGGATGTGGATGAACCTGAGAAACAAGCTAAAGAAAAGGAGGAGGAGGACATGGAGTTCACAGTAAGATCTTACTGTGAGACGCAGTACAACTCCGTGGTGAGAGCACCCACCTTAGCCTCGTCTCTTAGCTTGTAATCTAACACACTCGGGCACACACACGCACACACACTTAGGCACATCTGCTCTGCTCTGTCCTCAACCTGCCCCCAATTTGGCCTCTTAAATATGCTTCCGTTTTTTTTATGTTCCTCGAGTCCGTGGCTCCTCTTCTTAGAGATCCGTACCAACCCTGCCATTTTTCTGACCTCCCTGCCCTACACCCCTCTCCCACTTCGCCCCTTTCTCTTCGTTCCTCGTTGTCAAAGCGAAGACGCGTGGTTGTGGAGTTGTATCGTGTCTCCGTCTGCCTCTGTCCTTGTCTCTCTGTTCCTTTTCTTTACGCTAGGGTCTCGTCTGAAGTACGGTACTGTGACTGAATGCTGCTTGTGTCTTTATCAATCACGCATCTACAACACCATTGTGCATGTTAAAGGCTTGTTTAAATATTGCATTATTTTAGCAGCCTTGGTCTGCCGTCTTCACTTTTAAGTTGAGCCAGAAGTGCCTTCTTCCACACAAAACTGCACGAATATTGTTGTTCAATCTTCCATTGTGAACTATCAAGTGTTGCTCTATAGCAGTGGCTCTTGAACTGTTTCAGATGGTGGACCACATAAACAGCTGGGGGAAAGCATCAAATTACTTGATTTTGATTAGTGTATAAATTGCCCTTAATTTGTACTCTGTATCTTGAAATTGTCTTAATTTTACGGATCCATAATTTTGTTCTTATTTTGTTAAAACTGCTATTTTTAGCTAATCAACCTAAATGAGTTGTTTGCTAACAAAGAAGTTGGACTAAACAATTACACTACCATTCAAAAGTTTGGAAACACTAACCCTGCGTCCCAAATCGAATAATGTAAAAACAGTACACCAACAGAGTAGTATGTCTGAATGCATAGTATATGAAAAACATTAGATGAAAAGTCCCCGGATGACCTACTATTTCCAGTGAGATTGTGGAGTGTGCATTCAATGGACACTTTACTGTCCCATGAGGCCACAGGAGAGGATTTATGAAAGGCAGTGAAGCGACACTGACGCTGGTAGGTCGGATGTAATACGCCCAGATTACATTCATTCTTCACGTTCATACTATATTGAGCATACTCTTTTAACGGTCACAAAGTAAGTTCAAATTCAAATGTAGTACCTACTCAGACAGTGCACGTTTTTGGGTGCACCATAAGACTTTTTTTTATATTCACCAATGTAGCATTTAATTAATCAATATACAATCAAAAACAGTATTGTAAAATATTAAAATTGTTTTGAAATAAAACTTTTAAATGAAAAAGTTAGCTGTAATTGCATTGTTTTCAGCAGCCATTACTCCATTCTACTAAAAAAAACAAAAAAACTGTCTTATTAGCACAGTGTTTAAATGTTTATTCTATTTAATTAAGTGTATAAATGGTAGTACAGTGTCTTTTTCAGTTGCCAAAGTGTTTAGTACATTTGCATTTCTTGCAAGTCACTGTACACTTTGAAGTCAAATTTTGGTTTTAAAAATAGCAAACATTCTTTATAAACATTCTTTTGAGAATTGAAGGCTGTTCTGTACACTACTGTTCTATTTAAATGAGAGAGAGAGAGAGAGAGAGAGAGAGAGAGAGAGAGAGAGAGAGAGAGAGAGAGAGAGAGAGAGAGAGAGAGAGAGATGTGGAAGGCCCAGATGAACAACCACAAGATAAGGAGTACATCTGAGTCTCAGAGAAACTGATGCTATTCTTGATCTTATAAATATCTCATAAACTGATGACTAAAATGCATAAGCAGTTAGTGCTGCACATGATAAACAGAGAATTTGAATCATACAGGTTTTATATGAAAGTGGAAATAGTCTTTTGTGACATTTTTAAAAGTTTTGATCAATTTAATGCATCATAAGTATCAAATTCGATTTGAATTGTAGTGTACCCGTCTGAAAGGTCAGTAAGAATTGTTTTTTTTTTTTTTTTGAAAGATCGATCAAAGGTGACAGCAAAGACATTTATAATAATAATAATATTAATAAGTTTATATTATAAAAAATATTAAGCAGCACATCTGTTCGTGAGCTCCAAATCAGCATATTTGAATGATTTCTGAAGGATCAAGTGACACTGAAGACTGGAATGATGCAAAAAAAAGCAGCTTTTGTAAAATATATTAAAATAGAAAACATTTTAAATTGTAATAATATTTCACAATATTACTGTTTTTACTGTGATTTTGATCAAATAAATACAGCATTGTTGAGCATAAGAGACTTCTTTCAAAAGCATAAAAAAATCGTGTCCGACCTCAAACTTTTGAATGGTATACATATTACATTATTAAAGAAAGACAACAAAAAAACTTTATAACAGATTCAATTAAACACATTAATTTACAGTAATTCATTGTTTTGAGTTTATTGATCAGTTGATTCATTCAATGTTGGTGCTTTATGTCAATTACATAATTTTACAGTGCCACTGTATTTATGTAGGTCTGTTTTTTAACTCAACCCATTCAACTCGTGGACCACTTGTAATCCTCCACATTTTGAGAACCACTGCTCTAAAGAAACAGGTCAGCACAAGACACTAGTTAAGAAATGTAGTCCTAGAGATACTAGGTCAAAACAACTGAGAAGGACTACATTTCCCAGAACGTGACTGGGTTGACCTGATCTTATACAACACGATTTCAAAAACTGAAGCTTTGCACCTCACTTCACTATGAATATATTACAGATATATGAGGTTACAACACAAGATAACAATTGTATTGCAATTTATTTGAATGCTTTTCTGGAAAGTACACACTGTAATTGCAGTAATTTGTCTCTGTTAAAACATTGAAATGCCTGTGCCAAAATTAGATCCTGTGCATAACATAAGCTGTGAAATAAACAAACGGTTTTTCATTGCATTTAGATTGACAATGTGTAGTTTGTAAGATTGTAATGCAGCAAAGTTCGAGCAAACAGCTTCAACAGCAAAAAAGTTTTTGCAATACAATTCTGCCATAATGTCCAAGAGTGCGCCATATTTTTTCATTTACGGGATAAGCTCCCCACTCTTGGATTAAGGATGTGTCCAAATAACCCATGGCACTGGGCATTTTCATTCCCGTTTTTTCCCCTCTCTCTCACACACACTCTCTTTCTTTTTCCGCACGACCATTCCCAGTGGACTCATCAATGCCCAGCTCATAGTGCATATCTCACCTTCCTCGACACTCAGTATTGCTTTGCAGTGAAACAGCTGCATGCAGTTCTGGGTGAGACCTCACATTATGTAAATGGTGTGTAAAAGCAATGCTTTCTGTTTTTCTCCTCTTTCTATCCTCTGTACTTTTCCCAGGCCATGCTGGGAAACGTCAGTTCAGAAGTGTCACGTAAGAAACAGGTGGAGGAAGTTCAGAACCGCCATCGGCTGATTCCACTGGGTCGCAAAATTTACGAGTTTTACAACGCCCCTATCGTCAAGTTCTGGTTTCACACGGTAAAATCCCCAGCTGTACCCTCATTTAGTATAAGATGACATATACTGTATTGTTCAGCGTGTTTAGCATATCAAATCAATATGTGGACTATATGAACATCAAAATATGTGAATTCTTAAAAAAAAAAGCCCTCTGAAATCTTTCAGTTGCAAATAAGGAGAAATTCATAAAAATAGATACCATATCAAGTCCAGGGGGAGAAACGTTCAAATGCAGGCAAGTAGAGATCAAAACAACTGTGCCTTTTTTTTTTTTCAGCCTCATCTATGTTTTAAATATAGGCCATGAATCTGACAAATCTCCAGGCTCCAGAAGATGAAACATTTTGCTCTGTGTGCCGTGTCTTTATTATTTACTCACTCTTTTTTTCTCTCGTTGCTCGTAGCCTACTCTCTCTCTCTTTCCCATCACACTGTCAGTTTACTCTGAGCAATATTTCTGTTCTCCACTGGTGAGAGTCAAACTTTCTACCGTTTTGACCAAATGCATGTGTAAATTTAAATAATTTGTCAAAATAAAATCAAAATAAATGTGTAACTGGAACCACTGAAACTAAACTAAAATACATTTTCACTACTCCAAATATAACTCAAATAAAATAAAAATGAGTTAATAAGTTTGTGATGTATGTTATATGGTAAGATAATTAATGCTAGACTGTTCTAAGTAATTTAATGCTGGTAAGCATTATCAGTTAGCACATTAACTTTGAGAGACCTAAAATATTAAAAATAAATTAACTAAATATACAGAAACTAGAAAGCTTAAATGAAATGAAAACTAACAATGATAGAGTGAAAACTATACTGAGATATACTGAAAATCTTTGATCAACTCATTGCCGTCTTTAAAAATCTGACCTTACTGACCCCAAAGAAATCTTTTGTAACATTATAAATGTCTTCGCTGTGACTTTTGATCAATTAAATGTTCCTTGCTGAATAAAATGATTACATTTCTTTCAAAATCTTACTGGCCCAAACTTTTAATAAAATAGAAACCAAATTTAAAAAACTCAAACCTGCAATAACCCTGGTGTAAGTACACTCTAAAAAAAAAAGGTTCTTTATGGCACCAAAAATGGTTCTTGGCTCGTAATCATAGGGGAACCTTTTTAAGTGCTAAATAGCACCCATTTTGGTGCTTCAGTGGTTCTTCAGCGGTTCTTCAGAGGTTCTTCCCCAGTTCTTTGACTAAGGTGCTATATAGCACCGCTAAATATGGTGCTATATAGCACTGCTACCATATACAGAACATGTTAAGATATGGTGCTATATAGCACCAAAAGTGGTTCCTCTATGATTACGACGAAGAACCATTTTTGGTGCCAAATAGAACCTTTTTTTTTTTTTGAGTGTAAAGCTAACATAATCACAGTCAGAATTACCATGTATTCTCTGTGAATTTAATAGACTTGCTGAGCTGAAACAGACTAAAGAGATGTATTTTCCCTTATCCAAACACGATGCTGTGTATTCCCACAGTTGGCCTATGTAGGATACTTGATGCTCTTCAACTATATTGTGCTAGTGAAGATGGACCTGTGGCCATCTCCTCAGGAGTGGATCGTTATTGCCTACATCTTCACCAATGGCATCGAGAAGATGAGAGAGGTAAGTCTTCATTAAAGCTCAGTGAGAAAAACAATATTGTTTCCTTCAATCCCTGAAATATGGGGAAAATATGATTTATTATGTATAGGCAATGTCTAATAATTACATTCGCGTATAATTACACTACTGCTATTCAGTTAAAAACTTGCTGTTGAGGAGAAGGAGAATGTGAACTCTTCCAAATAAACAGTCTATTACTGCCCTCTTGTGGAAATTAGTAAATGCAACTACTTTTGCTTCTTGTCTGGTTAATAGTTGTTTTGAAAAGTTAATTTGTCCATGTCCCTGGGCTGTAAGTAACCACCATAAACATTGAGAGGGACAAGTCCCCCCAAATAATTAGAAATGGCCAAATAATTCGGAATTGTCCCCCTTCATATTTGATATTGTTGATGCTGCTCTGTTGTACTCCATTACACACCGCTCTGTTTATTGCTAGGATGACAAAAGTAAAATATTACATTTTTTAGGTTGGTCTGCCTCAGCAGTCTAACAGCGATCGTCACTGTCTTAATGAGTGAGATGACCAATCAAATCAAAGAAGGCAAGGCTTACTGTTAGTGCGAATTCCAACGCAACACTTTAAGTTATAACATACTGTCGTAAGATGCAAGTAGCTAAACATTTTAATATTTGACAACTGTTCGACTGTATCAAGTAATGCAAACTACTTGACACATTTTCATGAAATTTCACCATCTTGAATTGAAAATATGACATTATGTAAATCATAACTGAATTTTACATGACAAGAAACGTTTTGCATTTTTACATTTTAGACAGATGAAAATAAGATTGAATGTGTGCATATAAAATAATAGAATAGAATAGAACTGGAACTTTTACCATTCTTATTTCTTTTTCTTTATTTCCTTAAATCCCTTTTAATCCTTTAATAATTTAATTCCTTTAAATAAACCACTAAGACCAATACCCCTCCCCATGCAAAAAAACAAAAACAAAAAACTTTGGTTCATCCCAATGTCTAAGACATGGTTACGCCCTAGCCATGTCCATCCTGAAAATACAGATTTGTCGTCCTAGGAATAAATTACATTTAGAATTTGTCCAACATGAGGGCTTTCATTGTGTTCTTGGCTGTTTAACTCTCTCCTGTCCCATAGATCCTCATGTCAGAGCCAGGGAAGCTCCTGCAGAAGGTGAAAGTGTGGCTACAGGAGTACTGGAATGTCACTGACCTCATGGCCATCCTCATCTTCTCCATCGGGATGGTGCTTCGCCTACAAGACCCGCCCCTGATGAGCTACGGGAGGGTCATTTACTGTGTCAATATCATTTATTGGTACATACGACTGCTTGACATCTTCGGAGTGAACAAATACCTGGGTCCATACGTCATGATGATCGGCAAGATGGTGAGGGAGCCTGATTGATCGGTTTAATAATGAACTCTGACAGCAATTTCAAATTACTTTTATGTAGATATATAACAGTTCCTAATCTTTCTCTCTTCCTTCTTTTTCTCCTTCCTCAATGATACTGGGTGAACGTAGATGATTGACATGATGTATTTTGTGATCATCATGCTGGTGGTGCTGATGAGTTTCGGGGTGGCGCGGCAGGCAATCCTCAATCCCAATGAAGACCCATCCTGGATGCTGGCACGCAACATCTTCTTCATGCCATACTGGATGATTTACGGAGAGGTGTTTGCTGACCAAATCGACCGTAAGGCTGGCTTATTACTAACATTTACCTGGGTACATGGGTATTCTGGGTATACTCAATTTACACACAGCACCTCAGGCTTTATGACTCATTAATGTATAAACAAATATGATGAGCTGTTACCTGGTAGCATAAATGTGCCCACAAATATCATGAAAGCTTTGCGTTTAACAGCTCAAACAGTTATACAGTATATGGAACAAATTTTATGGTGTATAGTTGTGCTTGTGTGTGTTCTCTTAAATGGTCTCATATTCTGTAAATGGCTGCACTTATATTGTCATTACAGGATGATACGGAACAGTGCTGCTGCTGTTTCAAAATGGTTTTAAGATCCAATTGTTCATAGTAAAACTGCAGATGGAGAAGCATCAACAAAAGTCTGACTGAGAAAAACACTCTTAACATATTTCAATTTTGGTGATGGGTAATTTACCTTTAAGAATTTGTGGTTTGATATTATATTAAAGGTAATGATACTAGAAATAGTATATACTTGTATCATTCATGCCCAGAGCTTATGGTGGGAAAATCTTGACTTTTGATTGATTTTTTTCATGATTCTGTGGGTACAGAATGAAAATTGTCTAAATGAATTTTGGGTAACACTTTATAATAATGGTCATTAGTTAACATTAGTTAACTTCATTAGTTAACATTAACTAATAATGAACTGCACTTAATCTTTGTTATGTTAATTTCAACATTTACTAATGCATTATTAAAATCTTGTTAACATTAGTTAATGCACTGTGAACTAACATGAACAAACCATGAACAGATGTATTTATATTAACTAACGTTAACAAAGATGAACAAATACAGTAACAAATGTACTGCTCATGGTTAGTTCATGTTAGTTAAAACATTAACTAATGTTAACTAATGACCATTATTCTGAAGTGTTACCGAATGTTGACGTCATGTTTTATTTTTCCACCAAAGACAGGAATATTATATCATGGTTTGCCCTTTATTATATACAGGCTGCATTTATTTGTCCAAAATACAGTAAAACAGTAATATTGTAAATTACTATTACAGTTTAAAAGAACTGTTTTAATTTTAATATTTTCAAATTTAATTTATTTCTGTGATGGCAAAGCTGGATTTTCAGCAGCCTGATGGACCATAAAGGCATTCATTTCTTTTTTAACCCAAAACTTTTAGTAGTATATAAATTTGGTAGTATATAAATTCAAAATATTCAAATTTGAACCATGCATCGTAACAGTTTAGTTCACTCAAAGTGATATAAAAAAAAATCAAATCACAGAATCACAGTCAAAAAAGATAAATACATACAAAGGTAAATAATTTCTTAAATCACATATTAAACCTAGGAAGGAATGTGACGATAGCGGCAATGATTATCAAATTGAATGATTCCACCTAATTAGGTGGTGAATAATAAAGATGTTTGACATGTATCTTACTCCAGGGACCATCTTACTCTATAAGCTCTCAGGTTTTGCTAGTGCTGTTATTCTTTCTTGCCAGATTTATGCTTTTTCTTGTACCTGAAATCATTTTAAAGCACTCAGGTATAGAAATGCAGTGCCTCTGTCACGTGGACTTGTGTAGGCCTATGAAGTGAAAGCCAGAGTTTGCATAAGCGTATCTTTGTGTTTTCTCATTAAGTAGTGTGTATGTTTAGTATTGTTTGCTTACTTTCATTTGTTTGTTTGTGTGTGTGCGTGCTGAGAGATGGATGGCCCAAAGACAAGAGAGCTGAAATAATGCTTTCGTTCTTTGTTTCAGATGTGAATAGTAGGAAGCTACAGCACAAAGTGAATGAAAAACTCTGGCTGGTCGAAAATTACTTTCGCACTCAAGGACCTGGGCGTAACAGTGGTCCATCCCATATAGGCAATTTCCAATATATAAATTCTGCTAGATTTATCTCCGTCACCAGAGCCATTCTAATTTCACAATCATGTCATCACCTCATCTCTGCCCCCTGATGGTCATTGAGTGTATGACACCCCTGCACGGCACTGCAAGGCTAATGGCCAAGTTTCCGTGGTGGGGGAAATGTTATAGGTGCTATGACAATAATAAATTGTTTAGGTCAAATTGCAGTTTTAAAAAGAAATAAATACATAAAAAACCCTATCATGGAAACTTGGAACTTGGATAATGTTAAAGTCACCATCATAGGCCTCCCAAACCAGATAGCACTGACTGATGTCCCATTACCCTGGTAGTCCACACAGTCAGTGTGAGTTCTTCTCATTTCACAATGTAAACTGAATTTACCTGTGGAAAATCCACTGGGCTGATATTATACGTGTTATGCATATCGAATAGAGCATGAACATCAATACCTATTTGCGTTTCCTCAAATAAGCTCCAAACATGTTTCTGGAAAGACCATCTCATATGTCCTTTAACAACAAAATGCATTTGCCTCCACTCATCAATATGAAAGTTTTTTCACGTGGTTCAGTTGTCAGAGTTTTTTGACAAATTGAATTTGGAATTGCGTTTTCAATATTACACGTTACTTCAGTTCTCTCACTTTGGGCTTCTGGGTGTGATTTTAAAAATTGAAACCAGTAAATATGTAAATTAATATGAACCTGACTGACTTTCCTCTCCTTAAAAGCTACAGCAACTGAACCATCCCATTTGGAAAAAACGTATGATGTATTGTCAATACATTCTAACCTGCTACAAGCAACCATCAAAAAGATTGCTGTACATTTAATGTCAATATATTTTAAACATTGCCTATGTTTAAATATATTGGGGATGCAACTTTACATATGGAATATATTTATAATATATTTGAATTCCACAACTTGGTCCATATAGTCTTTCCATTCAAGTTTTAGCCACAACCCACTGGTTCTTTTGATTTTTGATGTTTTTGAGCATGTGTCAGAAAAGGAGTAGAAGATTTTGTATTTTCTAAAGTGACATTTATTCAAAGACAAATCAAAGAGGGGTTTTTTTTTTTTTTTTTTGGTCCAACTGTTAATTGATATTTGGGCAACACTCAGTTGTATGTTTATTTTAACAGCTCCATGTGGTCAGAACATCACCACAGAGGATGGGGTCATCGTGACTCTTCCACCCTGTAAAACCGGAGCTTGGATTGTCCCCGCCATCATGGCCTGCTACTTGCTGGTGGCCAACATCCTTCTGGTTAATTTGCTCATTGCTGTCTTTAAGTAAGTTAAATTCATTTTTATATTGTATGTGCTTTTCTAATCAAAGGACAAACTAAACAACAAAACAATGACTTTGGCAAAATTACTTTCAATAAAACTACCATAGTGCTACCATTTTTTTTTTACAGTACAATAGTAACATGTTTCTTTTTGTGCTGTCAAATCGATTAATCGACATTAATCACATCCAAAATAAAAGGTTGTGTTTGCATAATATATGTGTGTGTACTGTGTATAATTATTATTAAAGGGTTACTTCAGTGATTTAGCATTAAGCTTTGTATTTAAACTGGGTCATTTATGTAGTAGAAATGTGAAATTATTTTTTAATTTGGTGCCTTCTAGACTGAGAAAAGACAACATTTATTTTTGTCTCATGGGGATGAAAGACAACAACTCCCAGAATGCACCATACACCGTCGTTTTGATCTTCATAGTAATACAATCATTTTGTTCAGTTAGAATTAACACTACAATTAAAAACTGAACTTGTCTTTTCAATAAAGTGTGAGTGAGCCGAAAGTCACGGCACAGACGCAGCAGTGTCAGATTTCATTCATCATGAAGAGCTGAGCAGAGCTGAGGTAACGTTAAGCGCCAGTCTGGCACGTTTTCAGATCGCATATGGAAGCTAAACTATCACAGGAATTCATTGAAAAGTTGAAACACTCACTTTGCGTTGTATCGCTCCATTATGAATGTGCAGCCGTCTGTGTCTTACATGATCTCTCCCCTCTGCGCGGGTTGAAAACATGCGGAACAGCTCTATCTAGTGGCTGTTGTCTTTAGCCTCTGGCCAAAAAATCCTCAGATGACGCAAAATGACGATATTTGCGTCATCAGAGGATTTTTTTCCAGAAATAAAATGCATAGGCTAATTATGATAGATATGAGGGGGGAAAGTACCATAATTTGAATATAGCCTACTACCGGGTTTCTACTGATACAAAGCATAATGCTAAATCACTGAAGTTACCCTTTAACAGTGCATCCGTAAAGTATTCACTGCGCTTCACTTTTTCCACATTTTGTTATGTTACAGCCTTATGGATTAAATTCATTATTGTCCTCAAAATTATACAAGCAATACCCCATAATGACAAAGTGAAAGAAGTTTGTTTGAAATCTTTGCAAATAAAAAATAAAAAAATCACATAAGTAGTACATACCGGTAAGTATTCACAGCCTTTGCCATGACACTCAAAATGCATCCTGTTCAGGTGCATCCTGTTTCCACTAATCATCCTTGAGATGTTTCTACAACTTGATTGGAGTCCATCCGTGGTAAATTCAGTTGATTGGACATGATTTGGAAAGAGCCTGGAGCTGTGGAGCTGAGATGGCAGGAAATTACGTGGAGTCAGGAAGTGAGGAGGAGATGGAAGGAGAGGACGCGGGAAAAACAAGCAATAGTGAGGTTGAATGGCAAATTATGTGAAAAAGCAAAAGAAAGAAAAAACATTCTCAAAGTTCTTATGAGTCAGATGAGGGTAGTGTTATCAATTTGAACAAAACGGAAGAGATAAAGGTAAAGCTTCAATTTGATTCTCCTGGTTCTGTCAACCCATTGAAGCTGACTAAAGCACTACATGAAAGCGTAGGAGCAGTGAATGTTAAACCACTGAGAGATGGCAGTCTATTGATTATTTGTACAAACACTAAACAGCGAGATCGCCTGATTAAACTTACATCCTTAAATGGAAAGAAAATGAAGTGTTTTGCTTGGCAAGGAAAGAAAACCGTACAAGGAGTAATCACAGGGGTATCAACAGATATATCAGTTGAAGACATCCTAAGTAATGTAGAAGGAGCTAAAGTAGAGAAGGCAAAACGACTATTGTATACTAAAAATGGGAGCAAGCAGGAGAGTTTGTCTGTTTTGTTACATTTCAATGAGGAAGTGTTACCGGTACGAGTAAAAGTAGGATATTTGAGTTACCAAGTGCGACTATACATTCCACCACCATTGAGGTGTTTCAAATGTCAGAAATTTGGGCAAGTGGCAGCAGTGTGCAGAGGTAAACAGCGGTGTGGCAAATGTGGAGGAGAGGATCATGAATATGGCAAATGTTGTGAAGGTACAAAAGCAAAATGTTGTAACTGTGGAGGTGAACATAGTGCAGCATATAAAGGATGTGGAGCACACAAACGAGCAGCTGAGGTACAGAGGGTTAAAGTAGAAGAGAAGCTCACATATGCTGAGGCTATAAAAAAAGTCAGTGCAAAGAGAAATCTGGTACACCAACTACCAATGAGGAAAGTGCTTTAACAGAGACCCAATTTGAATGATTATAAGGGAAGAAATGATTGTGATACAGCAAATAAGATAAATGTAGGAGTGGACAAAGTAAAGTTTGTGGCATTTCTTGTTGAGATAATAAATTGCTCAGCTCAAACACAGAGTAGAACAGAGAGGATTAAAATTATAATAAGGGCGGCAGAAAAATATCTTGCTGTGGGAGAGATATCAGTTGAGTTAATAAATGAAACACTTAATGCAGGGATACAAGACACACAGTCATCATGTACTGGTACATAATGGTCCTTATGATTCTGCAATGGAATGCTCGTAGTCTTTACTCTAATGGGCAGGAGTTTAAGAATTTTATTGAAGGAATAGTGTGGGGATTTTAATGCACACAATACTCTTTGGGGTAGTACAAGCACAGATATCAATGGTAATATGGTTGAAGAATTTTTAGAAGATGAGGGTTTGGTATGTTTAAATGATGGAAGGGGGACTAGAATAGATGTAGTGAGAGGAGTGGTATCATCTATAGACCTCACTTTGGTGTCTGAACAAATAGCCAGCGTCTCAGAATGGGATGTTTTTGAGAATACCACAATAGGTAGTGATCACTACCCAATAATAAGTACCATTGGAGTAGGGCCAGTTCAATTGGAGGAAGTAGGTTTTCCTAGATGGAAGTTAAGAAATGCTAATTGGGCAGAATATAATATGATCTGTAGTGGGAGGTTACTAGTACTAAAACCAAACAGTTTCAATAGTGTGGATGATTTTAATGGCAAAATTACAGAAGTCATGCATTCTACTGCTGTAGAGGTGATTGGTAAAGGAGGTGGAATAGGAAAGCGTAAAATTGTTCCCTGGTGGTCTGATGAATGCAAAAAGGCTATACAAGATAGGAACAAAGCTTTTAAAAAGGTTAAAACCACATTCTGTTTTAATGATCTGGTGGAGTATAAAAAAGCTTAAGCAGTTGTTAGAAGAGTTATTAGACAAGCTAAGCGACAACAGTGGCAACAATTTTGTAATAAGATTGGATGAGAAACTCAAATAAATGATGTATGGGGCATGATTACAAAAATGAATGGTATCAGAAGAGAGTTTACACTACCAGCCATAAGGTATAATAATGAAGTCATGATCAGTAACAAAGATAAGGCAGAAGCTTTAGCAAAAGCTTTTGTTAAAATTCAAAGTTCTGATAATTTGACCTCAGACGCAAGGGTAGCTAGGAGTGAAATTTTGATAGATTATCATAACATTTATAGGAAAAGGAGTGTTTTTAATGAAGCAGCAGATGTTCCTTTTTCTCTATTTGAATTGAAAAGAGCTCTGGCTGGGGTTAGAGCAACATCTCCTGGTAAGGATGAAGTTTGTTATAAGATGGTGGAAAACTTAAATCCTGTAGCTCAGGTTGTAATTTTAAAGTTGTATAACAAGATATGGGAATCAGGGATCTTACCATTGGCTTGGAAGCACTCAGTCGTTATACCCATTGGAAAACCTGGGAAGGATAAGCGTGAGGTAAGTAGTTATAGACCTATTGCTCTAACTTCCAATATATGTAAAATTATGGAACGTATGGTTACAGACAGACTAACATATGTAATGGAAAAGAAACATTTTATTACTTGTTATCAGAGTGATTTCAGGAAAGGAAGGACCACCATGGACTCTGTTGTATGCCTAGAGAATGAAATTAGGAAGGCTCAGGCCAATAAGGAGCTGGTAAATGCAGTATTTTTTTATGTGGAGAAGGCATACGACATGTTATGGAAAGATGGCCTTCTTATCAAATTAGAAAATATGGGTATAGGAGGGAGAATGTATAATTGGGTGATGGATTTTTTGAGGGACAGGAGTATTGAAGTAAGGGTTGGGACAACCCACTCCAGTACCTACACTATAGAAAATGGAACCCCCCAAGGCAGTGTATGCAGCCCTCTTCTTTTTAATATTATGATTAATGATGTCTTCGCAGGAGTTGATAATAGCCTTGGCAGATCATTATATGCAGATGACGGGGCGCTGTGGATAAGAGGTCGTAATGCGGCAATTGTGCAGAAGAAATTACAAGCAGCGGTTAGTACTGTGGAGGAATGGGGTAATAAATGGGGCTTCCACTTTTCCATTGAAAACCCAAGTAATATGTTTTTCTAAGAAAAGGGTCAACCCGAAAATACAGATTACTCTTTATGGGCAGCCAGTTAAGCAAGTTCTATGGATTAGATTTTTAGGGGTATGGATGGACCATAAATTAACTTATGGGAACACATTCAGAAAGTCATAACTAAATGCAAAAAGGCTATTAATGTTATGAGATGCCTCACAGGAAGTAACTGGGGTGCAAGTATGAGGTCTCCTAGACATATTTATACTGCCTTAATTAGATCAGCTTTAGATTATGCATGTAGCTATTGCATATGGATCTGCTGCTAACTCGCATTTATACAAACTTGATGTGATTCAGGTACAGGCTTTGCGATTGTGTTGTGGGGCTTTTAAGACATCTCCAGTTCCAGCATTACAGGTGGAGGTAGGAGAAATGCCACTATCATTGAGGCGTCTTCAGTTAAATATGACATATTGGTCGACATTACAGGGTCACAAACCAGAACATCCAGCTAAATCAGTTTTAGGCAAATGTTGGGAGCATGGACGGTGGCATTTTAACAGCTTTGGATGGATAGGGGATAATGAAGCTGAGAAATTGGGTTTGACAAAGATATCTCATAGCTGCACAGTGGCATTATCGGCTACTCCCCCTTGGTTATTTTCTATGCCCAACGTGGATTTTGAAATTGCCATCATATTAAAAAATAGTAGAGAATATGGTGGGATGGGTAACATGGTACAACAGTACCTAAGTGATAAATACAAAGGTATGGTTCAGGTTTTTACAAATGGCTCAAAGGATCCAGATACAGGAAGGACAGGAGCAGCTGTATATATCCCACAGTTTGAGAAATCTATTAAGCAAAGAACATCTGATCATTTACAGATGTTAGCCATTCTGTTAGCACTCATATGGATAGAGGATGCTAGACCTAGTCAATTGGTTATTTGTTCAGACTCCATGGCAGCATTAATAAGTATTTTAAATTTCAAATCTACTTGTAGACCTGATATACTTTATGAAATATATCAAAGTCTATACAGACTCCGTCAGATGAGTATATCTGTGTGTTTTACCTGGGTTCCTTCACATGCTGAAGTAGATGGAAATGAGGTTGTGGACTGTCTGGCCAAAAAAAGCCCTTGAATTAAATGCAGATAACGTGAATGTACCCTTGAGTCGAGATGAAGTCAAAACTATAATTAAAACCAAAGTTAACAAAATGTGGCAAGAACAATGGAACACAAACATAAAGGGCAGGTTTTTATATAAGGTCCAGAAACAGGTTCCCTCCAAAAGACCAGGAAGTTGGAATCGAAGGGAGGAAACTGTAATGACAAGATTGAGAATAGGTCACACTAGTCTTAATCACAACCTCAACATGATCGGGAAACATAATACGAATCAGTGCACGTTATGCAACCAAAATCAAAGTGAAACTGTAGAACATGTTTTGTTAGATTGTCCAGCATATAATAATGAGAGAACAGTCATGCTGGAAAATATGAAACCACTAGGGTATACAAGTATCACATTGGAAAGTTTACTATCTTTCTCAAATATAAGACCATCAGCCTGGAAACACCTCATTGATTTCTTAAAATCAACCAGATTATATGAGAGGATTTAGCAGGCTGTTTTTGTTGTTTTTTTTTTGTTTTTTTTTATGTCTAATCTCCATTGATGCTCCACACCCACCCAATAGTTGGTGGCGGTAATGCACCATGCTGGATGCCAACCGCCAATAAAATTAAAGAAGAAGAAGATTTGGAAAGGCACACACCTGTCTATGGGTGCGTCTCAATCAGCTCCCCAGTTCAGTAGTCAGGGCACTGATCAGGGAGTCAGCACTGGAATTGTCTGTAGACCTCCGAGACAGGATTGTATCGAGACGCGGATCTGGGGAAGGGTACAGAAAAAAATCTGCAGCATTGAATGTCCCAATGAGCACAGTGGCCTCGATCATCCGTGAATGGAAGAAGTTTGGAACCACCAGGACTCTTCCTTGAGTTGGCCACCCGGCCAAACTGAACGATCGGGGGAGAAGGACCTTAGTCAGGGAGGTGACCAAGAACTTGTGGCATCATACTCAAAAAGACTTGAGGCTGTAATTGATGCCAAAGATGCTTCAACAAAGTATCGAGCAAAGGCTGTGAATACTTATGTACATGTTAATTTTTTTCCGGTTTTTTTATTTTAATACATTTGCAAAGATTTCAAACAAACTTTTTTCACGTTGTCATTATGCGGTATCGATTGTAAAATTTAGGGAACAATTCTTAATTTAATCCCTTTTGGAATAAGGCTGTAACATAACAAAATGTGGAAAAAGTTAATACTTTCCGGATGCACTGTAATATATATAAATACACATGCATGTATATATGTTTAAGATTTAAAAAAAAAAATATTTATATATAAAATAAGTGTAAGTATATAAGTATATATATATACATGCAAATATTTACATATGGGTGTGTGTGTGTGTGTATTTATATATACATAATAATTAATAATAAATAAACAGTAAACACTCATATATTATGTAAACACAAACTTCTATTTTGGATGCGATTAATCAATTTGACAGCACTGTGATTTTTGTTTAATTCTTATTTAATTTTATTATCATTTCAACTATATTTTATTTGCCCTTTTTTTACTATTTCTTTTAGACATTGCAAGTTAATACCATTTTTTTATTAACATTACTATAATAGTACTATGGCATTATGAAGTCCATTGGCGCACCATGCAAATAAATACCATGTGGCATATGAATATCTCCCATGACCAGCCTTTTGACTAATGAGATAATTAAGTCATGCATAGTAAGTCAGGAAATCTGATTATAGCCATTTTCTTTCCAGATTTGTTTGCACTATGCATCACATAGTAAGCCAACGGAATGTGGACTTGCTGTCGGAGGCTCAGACCAGTGAAACATGTGTTGTATGCTGCTAATATTGTCTTTCATTTTCACAGTAACACATTTTTTGAAGTGAAGTCCATCTCCAACCAGGTGTGGAAGTTCCAGAGGTACCAGCTAATCATGACCTTCCATGAACGTCCTGTCCTTCCTCCACCACTCATCATCTTTAGCCACATAACTATGGTCCTCAAACACCTCTGCTGTCGCTGGAGGAAGCATGATGAGGATGAGCGAGACTATGGGCTGAGTGAGTGATAAAAAGCTGTTGCAATATACTGAAAGCCTCAAAATGACAGCAGGAGTCTTTTTGTTTTCTCAGATCATACAGCTAATGAGAGTGAAACCAACGCATGCCAACTTAAAGATTCTCTTTGATACGTCTTTTGCCAAACATGATTATTTCGTAATAGTGAGACATTTCTGTGCTCAAAATAACTTTATGCTGTATACTTCCATGCAAAAGTGATGCACATTATGTGTACCGCGTAATAATAAGGCATGTATAGTATGATACTCTGCTACAGTGTGGTGAAGACAGTTTAAATAATGTAAAATAAAAAGAAACATTAAATTAAACAGAATACATGGACTTATACATGGATAAAGTCACAGAGACAAAAAAACTTTCCCCCCACAGAGCTCTTCATTACTGAAGATGAACTGAAGAAGGTACATGACTTTGAAGAGCAGTGCATGGAGGAGTATTTCAGAGAGAAAGATGATCGTTTCAATTCCTCCAATGACGAGAGGATACGTGTGACATCTGAAAGGTTAAAACATCACAGACAACACAAAAGAATGTTAACACTGTACACACATATTATGGCAAGGACCCCCAAATATGATGAACCTCTTGCCTAAAATATAACAGGCAGCCATAAGTATGACCAACACAACATTATTAGATGGCTTAATATTCATGGAATAACGTCTAATGTCTTTTCATTCAGGGTAGAGAACATGGCGATGCGTCTGGAGGAGGTGAATGAGAGGGAGCATTTCATGAAAGCATCCCTGCAGACTGTGGACATCCGGCTCGCTCAGATGGAGGAGATGATCGCCCGTATTGCTGTGGCACTGGAGCGGGTTACTGGTATGGATCGAGGTGAAGTCAACAAAGCCCGTTCCAGGACATCATCTGACTGCACAGATACAAATTACATCCTGCGCCAGAGCAGTTTCAACAGCCAAGAAGGCAATTCCTACAGGCTACAGGAGTCTCTGGAGCAGGGTGGTGAGGAGTCCATTTCCCCTACATCTCCAACCGCTCTGGCCCCACGTGGCCGCAGTCACTCCTTCTACGTGAGCCACTCTTCCAAAGATAGGAGCGGAGCAGATCGGGGAGAAGGCTTCTTTAAAGATAGACTGTTCAGTCTCCATCGGGCCAACAGCTCACAGTCTGTATCCTCGGGAGCAGGTCCCAAAGAGTCCAAGCCCACACCTTTGAATACTTTATCTGTCCAGCAACAGCTTCGCCCTTCTTCCTGCATAGACATCTATGTTTCTGCCTCAGAGGACGTCCCACCTACTGAGAGCTTCTTGGAACCAGTGAGGACAGTTCCATCTCTTGCTCGAGACTCATCTCTCCATTCTGAGATCATGGAAGCGGTGCTCTCAGGGGGGCGGGACTGCAGTGGAAGGGCAGGGGGCAGTGAAAGACAGTCGGACGGTACAGTCCTGTATGAGGACAGTGCCGCCGCTGACCTATCACTCTGCTCTGCCCACCTGCTGCCAGATACCTTGCCCCCCTGGGACCTTGACCCCTCGCCGCCACCATCAGCTGGCGTTCTGGAGCGGTCCAAGAGCAGTCGCTTCCTATCCACAGCAGGGCCTCTGTTTCTGGATGAGCCGCCAATGGTTAAGTCACACAGCCTGATGTTCACATCACGTGGTTACTATGGTGGCATGGGCGTGCAGGTGAAGGCAGCCGAATATACCAGCATCACAGATTGCATTGACACCCGTTGCGTCTCTACCCCTTACCCTGTCCCAGAGCGGTCTGACTCTCCTGGAGGCTCTTTCACGTTCGATAAGCCCCAGGACCTGGGCGTCTCGCACCCTGAGAGAGATGCTGAGCTCAGTCACGCTGAGTCTGATCCAGAGGAACCGGCAGAAGGGTCGGCAGACACGGGTAAGGGAGGTCAAAGTAGCAGTAGCAGGGGAACAGGTGCAGACCTGGGCCTGGGCCTCGCACTGGGCCCATTTTGCTCACCGATCTCTAGACTAGAACGAGCAAACAGCTGCTCCTCCTCGGAGGAGTCACACTCAAACATCTACTCCCGAAAGAGCTTCTCCATAAGTGAAAGAATGGACAAGGGTCGTGGGAGCTCGAGGAATCCTTTCCAGAAGGCCAAAGCCGGGGCAAGGCTGGAGGGTAAGACAGACTCGCTGTCCATGAGGAAACTGGCCAAACCCTCAGCGTTCCAAAGTTTTGACAGCAGACACAATTACACGTGATGATGGCAGACCTGTAGTGATGGCATTGTAGATCTAGTTCCTGTAGGATGGCTCTACCTCGTTTAAATTCCAAGGGCCAGTCCGTTAATTAGTACTGTCTGAGTGAGTAATTAGCTGTACACTGGAATGTTTTATAATGGGTATCAACTTCCTGTTCATTTCCTATTATAACACTGCAATGCAAAGTCAGATTTTCTTTAGAACTCATCGATTCAGATCGATTGACCACTGCCATTAGGCCAACATTAGTTCCAGTTCCCTCAAACTCGAAAGTGCTATTGGGGCTATATTCATAATGAGGGGACATTTTTAGATTAAAGGCCTATTAACATCAAGATGACTGTTTGGTGCGAACGTTTGGTACGATAAACATTTTTATTTGAATGAACGGCTGTTAATGCAGATTTTTATTTTTGGAGAGGTATTCTAATAATTGTTTCATTGAATTGTGAAGACGACTAACCAACCAATAATATTTGTGTTTTTAGTCACATGGCCAGAGGCAGAATCTAGAACTGACTCTAGTCTCTGTATTCTTATATTTGGTGTTGTTTGATAAACACCATAGTATTTGAAACCATGTAAATACTGCTTGACTTCCTTTCTTCGCTCTGACAGGAGAGTGTCAGAAACGGAAAGTTGTGATGCCACACTTTGAGTACCGGGGTAAACAGAGTATTTCTGCATTTCTATAAGTGACACCTACTATCTGAGAGTGATTTTGCATTTTGAATGATCAGATATCCGCCTGTCTACTATTTACTTATCAATTGTTAACTTTAGTCTGAACAGACAAATCACATTTGCAAATCGTACTGAACTTTTGTGCTAAGCATTCATGTTGGTGTGAACAGGCCTTAACAAAACTTTGCAATGCAACTTACTGTTTTAGCTTAGATGGGTCACCCTTTTCACAGCATGAATCGTGCTCTTTCTCCATACACTTGAGAATATGTCTTACAGGCCTGGTACAGTGGTAGTTTCATTCAAAAAACTGAAAATTGAAATGGAAACAAGTTTAGGACTGTGACAAGATTTTTAACACTACTGTTCTGTCATTTCAAACATACACATATACTGTATCTTCCATAAGATGTTGAATGTAGAATATAATTTTATTATGAAAAGATTAACCTTCTTGAACCTTTATTTTCTTTTAGGCCCTTGTTGGGTGTATACGACTGCATTCAAAAAGCTTTATAACCATACCATATAGTAACATTATATGAGGTGTCTGAATAAAGTTTGTGCAAATACATTTTTTTTTTTTAAATGTAATGGTTAACATCAATTTTAAAGCACTAAATTATCATGTTTTGTCTTTTATAGTTTGTATTGTTTCAAATATATCACAACAGGGTGCCCATTTGAAATTATTTTAAAGGGTTAGTTCACCCAAAAATGAAAATGATGTCATTCTGTCGAGAGGTTTCTGACATCGCAAGTAAACCAAACAAAAATAACTACTTTATTCAGCGTCGCATGCATGTGGTGCTGACCCAGGATCCGGCGTTCTGACATATATAACCAAACGTCAAAGACTGTAACGGAAGAGAAGAAATTGTTGTTGTTTTTGCACACAAAAAGTATTCTCGTCACTTCGTAACATTAAGGTTGAACCACTGGAGTCACATGCACTATTTTAACGATGTCTTTGGATATCTTATAAATGAAGAAAATATTTTCATTTGTGTTTCGAAGATGAACAAATTCATTCATTTTTGGTTGAACTAACCCTTTAAATTAGAGTGACCACTTAAACTCTTCACTAACGGCTTGTTTGGTATGGAATGCTTAGTGCGCTGTATACTATATACTGTGTACTGCATATTATACTGCATACTCTTTTAGTATGTGGAAAAGGTAAACAGTATGATGATGATAAATGTTTTACTCAATGTAGCGTAGTATGCTACATTGTTGTCACCTAATATGACTATATGGCAAGTTTCATTTGGAAACATTTCGTAAAGACTTCAATTATGGTTTATTTTTCACTGCAAGTGAAAAGTCAAGCACATTGTATAGTCAGCTACACAGTGCATTCAGATTAATAACTGCACATTTGGCACATGTTGCAGGTCAGTATTTGCATTCATATGTGCTGCTGTGGTAAAAATAAATAGTAGTATGATAGTATGCCATTCCAAACATACTTTTAGACAAAGGAGAGAAAAAGGTCTGATTGTCTTTATATAAGTGTGTTATTTTAAACAGAACAGGTACTATATGTTGACTTGCTATGCAAGATGCCACAGAGAGTCGGTCGGTCAGTAAGAAGTGTTATGCACTTTAGGAGTTCATTATGCACACCAGTCTCATCACTAATCAACCGGATTGAGTTATTAACATGCTGGAAGGACATAATGAAGACTAGTACATAATATTATCTAGTTATATGCCTTGGCAATTTTCTTCCTATTTTATGGTTAATGGGTATATTTATATAATTTTATTGACCTGATTTATTAGAAAGATATGGAGATTGCACAGACTCTCAATCTCAATCAATCAGTCACTTTAATAAAAGTAGAACATTTACTGTTCTACAATACACAGCTTTAAATGGCTGTTTAACCTAAATCAAATGAAACAGTGCAGTTTAAAGCAATACAGAAATGTGATTTGTATCTCTGGCGTAAATCCTATTCAGTATAGTCACTTTTTAGTAAACGGATTACTCCACCTATTCCATTTCCACCACATGCATCACTCATTGGATGTATTTTATTTGCCTTACTAATGTGCAATACTGCTAAGAGATTTGAAAACATTATTACAGTCACAGTTTTCTGAGATGTAGAAATGTACATTAGGTATTAGAGCTTGTATGTGAACCAAAACCTACTAAATGACTTTTTTTTGTGTGTGTGTGTGCATAGAAGTAATTCTAATCACTGTGGTTTTCAAATAACCAATGATTTTAAAATCAATATTAGTATGACATTCGATATGTTTATCAGATTTGCTTCATTTCAAAACATTGTTTCTTATTTTGGCCTAACACTTCTACAAGGTGATTATACTGCAAAGAGCCTTAAAACGGAGGTAAAATGAATGCATGATCAATACACGGGCCCTTAAAACATGTCCATGCTGTATTATTTAGGGTAATGTCATTTAACAAACCCTCTTGTTGGACTGGTTCCAGCAAAAGAAGACAGAGAGGGCATTTGATCTTTAAGTTACTGAATGCAAGTTTATCTCACTATCCTCTGTTTCACTCTCTTTCTTGGGATAGAAGAGTGAGCGTATTTATGACACTTGTTTTTCCTCATGTAAATGTTCTGTATATGATCTGTAAATCTTTCTGTGGATGTAAAAAAATAGTTTAATATAATAGGATTTTAAGAGAACGTTTCTGTGTCTGATAGAAGACATTACACTATGACAACCTACCCAGTGTGCCAAAATGACATGATGACTTATAACTTTATGTACAGTATTTTCTTAATATTTTCCTATACTGTAGCATAAAAGGTTGTGAATTGTATACCACTTTTAGTCAAGTTTCTCCCCCCGCCACTTCTTTTTAAACTTATTGGTAAGCACTTCTCTGCTAACAAGTCCAAGCACATGTTTTCTGCAATAATGCTGTAGTTTGAACGGAAAGGTCTCAGTTTACTTAGTGTCTTTAAAATGCATGTTGTTCTTCCAAAAGATACGAGATGAATGAGAGAGCAGGGATCCGAGGACTCTTGTCCTACTGTAGAAGGCTAAGTATTTGGATGCAAATACAAATGTGTATACTGTATTCCTCAATGTGAATAAGATGTTTGGCATGTATTAACAAATAAAAGAATATATATAATTCAAAACATCATTGTGGTTCAATTTGTTATAGGGGAAATGATTGTAAACATAGGTCAGTGTGATAATGAACGTGAAAAGTTACATTACATCCATTAAATGTCCTCTGATTTATTATTTCATTACTGATTTTTGAAAGATAAAAAATATATATAACTCTTATAAGGTTTCACAGCTGTTTCTCTACCTTCATTGTCTTCCATATTCACTATCCCATAGTTCAATAAGGCCATACATAAATGTCACATATTTTAAAGAAGTTGGGGTTTTATTTAAAATACATATATTATATTTATAAATCGAATTTAATTTCTCATTTTGTGAAAAAACAAAAAAGCAATAGGTTGCATCATGTTGAAATCCAAAATAATGATTTGGTAGTTCATTTATTTTATTATTTTAGATCCGTAGTTTATTTAGTCCCATGTCTTTTCTACAAAGCTCTAAGTGTGCTGTGGTAGTTTATATCCCGGAATTCCAAAGAACAGATCCTTCTTGAGATCGGAAACCACGGCATGCGTCCTGTTCTTCTGCCTAAATGCAAGCATGACTCTGCATTAGAGCGGAAGTGTTGCTTGCACTGTCCTTTCTGCATCGTAGGGAGGCGTTCAAGTTCACTTGTAGTTCACGGTACATTCTGTTCCACAAAAACAGACACGTGTGTGGCGCTGGTTACAGCGAAATAACAACCACAACGTGACCCATCTCGTATACTACAGACAACGTTGTTAGAAACGAGATGATTTATTAGACGCATGTTGTAGGCTAATATGAGTCGTCTTTTAAATAGTTAAACAAAATAAACAACACAGCCTAACACCTGCAATGATGAAATCTCTTACGACTGACACCATGAAAAGCTATTAATATTCTATTAATAATAGGCTATTCTGTTAAATTTTAACTGTTTGGTTTGTTATAAACGTCAGAGATGTAGTTATGACACTGCATACTTATGAAAAAATATTCATAATTAAGGGGTTGTTAAGATGGTTAACTTCGTGCTGTCCTATGTTTTTTTTAGTATTAACAGTAGTAGCTACCATAATCAGTTCATGGCGTCCTATGGACAAACTTTTGAAATAGGGTCGTGAGGGTTGTTCCCACATTTTCCAAGAACTGTCTCTCAGTGTGAACCTCTGCGAGTTCGGAGATTAGTCCGAAAAGAGTCGTGTTCCCTTTGCTCTCATTGGCTAATTTCTCCTTCTCCAATGGCCATCACGAGGGCCCGCCTCAAAAGTTCTACTAGCCTACTTAGGCCATGTAGCACAAACCATCTGCTCTAATGCATGCTTTATTTAAGGAAAAGGACTTTCATTTGAAATTGAAACGTGTCGTGTGTAGCTATCGATCAATTGCTCAATTCTTCCGTGCAATCAATTGATATCTCTACAGGCTACATTGTTTATTTACTGATTTTATACCTATGTTAATGTATTTTCTTCACCGCATGGTGCCTGCTGAACAATGCAATGTGAAACTGACTGTAATAGCTAAATGTCAGATAGACAAATACTACTAGGCTACTTCTTTTTTATTTTTTAGAAACCTTAGTGTCCTCCGCTGTATCAACCAGTGCACTCTCTGCTGATTCTGAACGAGGCACGTGCTACTATTAGTTCCTGCTATGTTAGCACGCCCTCCGTCTCATACTCTGAACACTATTGGATCCATGACCCTTCAATCTCATGCTGCCTAGGTGATTCCTGGTAGTGCATTCAACGCGTCGCTCTTGGACCCTTATGTCCAATCAGCTACACGCTTTATGATGACACCTTGGGATTCCGCGAAGTAGTTTCTTTCAGATGGGAACAGCAAACAGCGGCACAGAGTTGACGCACTTGTTCGAAGAGTGAGAGTAGCCTACGCAAAGTTTCGAGTGGCCAACTCCTGGATGTTTCATGTCCGCGTAGACGCAAGAAGCGACACAAGCTTTTATTCTTCGCCGGGAACATAATTTCATCCCAGTCACATTGGGAAAGACACGTGTAGGCGTGAAGCCACGTTTACTGGAGTCGTCTGTATCCCGATGCGCATATGATGAGAATCCACACTGCGCCCTGAGTTTTGATTTGTGGCAGGTGACTTCTACAATTGCAGCACAGTTTGGGTCACTACAATGACGGATGTTGAAATTGCATCAGTGTCCTTGGACGGCTCGAGCTCTGACCGCATAGACAAACTAGCCGGTGAGGAGGGACCTGAGGAAAGTCAAGAGAGTCGGACTCTGTTAATGGTCGCAATGATTCTGCTGGACCTAAATCAGTGTAACCCGAGCGTAATCAGCACCAAACGTAAGGTGGACAGTGATGCGGAGAATCAAACCGGCGTAAAGGAAAACCGGGAGAAATGCAGACAGAACGCGAGCAGGGTGAAAAGGACACGGAACCGTGACAGACTGCATGCATCAGCTGAGAAGAGACACTGTTGTCCCTATGCTGGCTGTGGTAAAATATACGGCAAATCGTCCCATCTCAAGGCGCACTTCAGAGTACACACCGGTATGAAATGAGCACGGTTGAATTAATTGTGTGCTTATGTGTACAATTACTTAACTAATGCCAGTAATTCGATACCGATTGTTGTTTTTTTGCTTAACGCCGTCTGTTATTACGCCCCACGCTCGCGTGTTCTCGGGAACAGTTTGGTTTCAGGAACTGCCACTCATGTAACAGTGGGTGTAACTGCTCAAGGGTGCACAAGAGGGTGGAACAGTACACAATGTTACCAATCAAAGTGAGAGCAAACATGTTGCTTAGTCCACATTTGTCAGGACACGGTGTGATCATAAAATTGCGTAGGCTAATTGTGTGGGGGGAAAGATGCTAGAAGTAGGCTAGTCTATATTTCAGGCTTGTTTATTTGCAATTTAATGATTCTGATTGACCCGTGTGGCAAATATTTTCTGTTCTGTTGAATTCTATTAATTAGTCGTAGGCTAATCGTGGTGATCCGCTTACATCAATGCGACACCCACTAAATAACCCCAAATAGACCTTATGCAGCCCCGCCCCTTTCCAGCGCTGCACTCGTTGTGTTCTCTCGATTTCTACCACAACATTAAAGTAAAATCGTAAGGATGAATTAATGGACCGCTCGTTTTAAAACCTATTTGTTATGGCGTCCGTTTCGCACAGGCTATTACAATGCTCACAATAACTTTCGTTAACTCTTTAATAAGTAAATCCACTATACCAGCTAATTAGTAAACTCTTCGACAGCGATGCCATAGAAACATGCCTACAGAACTACACACACAATTCTAAAGATGGTTGCGTGCTTGTTTCTCTGGCGCATAATGTCTATAACCTATAGGTTTGTATACGTAGACTCCGCATTCGGGCGCGCCCGCCGTGTTGGAACGGTCAGCATGTCACTCACAGTAAGAATCAATGATGCCACAACATTGCAAACCGCCGAGGTTTAAATTCCTGAAGAAATCGGACAATCTTTCACAGGTGAGAATGTTTTGGTTTGTGTTTTCATTTGTATCAACTCAATATTACAAGTTTTTACTAACTTTTACTACGGTAACGTAGTAATGTCGTTTGCTTACGGTTTTGTCTTGTATTGTGCTAGTTTAGCGAAATCATCTGCTGAAGTCTATTGCAGATGCAGTCTAACTAGGGTTGCAGACGCTTGCTCTCGAATGTTCACGGACCGGCTTTGACCGCTCCAATATGGCAGATAGCGGCCCATAGATACAGCCTCTAATGAGGCATCTATGTGTTGCCCTTCTTTGCTATAACCTAACGCAACGATGACGTCATGTACATACCACCTGACTTCACAGTTGTAAACATCCGGCACGTGGTGCCGCATTGTAGCCAAGCGCAGCCCCTCCCAAATGAGTGCGTTGACGTCAAGAGCAAAACGCCGTTAACCAAATAAAAAATAAAAAAATCAGCGAATTCTTAAAGCGCGACAAAGCAAGAAACTGGCATTTAAAACGTTTTCTCCGGTTTGACACAACAACACATGCATATCTAACAAGTCGCCCATAAATCTGTTTCGAGTGGGTTTTGTTGTAACTAGATTAAGTTGTTATTCAGTATATAAGGCCTTATATTTACATTTGTGTGTGTTCTTAGGTGAGAGGCCCTTTCAGTGTACCTGGTCAGGCTGCAACAAGAAATTCTCACGGTCAGATGAACTGACACGACACTTTCGTACGCACACCGGGGAGAAGCGTTTCATGTGCCCGCTCTGCGACAAATGTTTCATGCGAAGCGATCACCTCACCAAGCACGCCCGCAGACACGCCGGCTTTCACCCCAATATGCTCCAGGGTCCTGCCGGACGAAGACGACACTCTTCAATATCCACATTGTCCTCTGGCTCCAGCGATCACATGTCTGCTGGTGTTTGAGCAACTACGTGACCCCCCACATTTTGGATGTCTCTCTTACCTGACACCCAATTCAGGACTTGGAATCTCTATTAATGATATGTAGGCTATTAACTATCTATCTGATATGATATCTATCTATTATATAGCCTATTAATGATCGCCTATCTATTAACTGATGATAAAATATATCATCAGGTGGGTTACATAATGGAGTCTACAAAATATGCTTGCAGGAGTAGCCTACTCCAAAACAAAGAATGAAAATGGGCTTCTCAATGGAATTGACAGAAACCATATTTTTTTGGGCTGAAACAACGTAATGAAGCCCTAAGGGTTATTTCAAACGAGTAAGGGTATTTACAGTATAATTTAATCTGTATAAATTACAGATATTTACATTATCCTACCACAAAGATGTGATTTGATGTCAACAGAGAGGTGCTAGATGATTTATTACACCCCCACTGTGACAAAGGGAAAAGAAAAGATTCGGTGTAAAGATATATTATGTGAAACAGACACTGTTCAATGATCAAATTCTGCAGTGGTCCACTGTAGGAAGTGGGTATGTTTTAAAATAATTGCTTCTTTGTGATATTTAGGGAGGCAGCAGTTGACTTCAGTGTTGAAGACATTTTTTGTATGATATTAAAACTTCTGGGTCCTTAACATCGTGTAAGGTTTTGCACACAATCAAACACTTTTGTTTTTAAGCAATGAATGATACGTAATTAGTTGCATATTTTAAACAGTTATGCAAAAGAATGCGACAAATAATGTAGAGCATTGAAAAATTCATTGTTCTTTGTTTATTTTTTGCATTGTTTTTGAGCAAACTCAGCGTTCATAAGTGATGCAGTGAGGCAGTTTCACTCATTAATAGTTTACCATCGCCATCTACAGGCGTATTTTGAGATAACACAAGGTATGAGCTGTGCCTTTGATCTCCAAATATTGCACAGCTGAACCATACAGAACTGAGACTCTGAGAATTTTTCTCACTACCTTTAGTTATATTTGTAGCCTATAGTATTTAGTTTCAGTCAATGAACCCGAGTAACATATTCTTTTATTAGTTTTATTAATGAGGTTTTCAGATTCAAATTGAGCTGTTGAAATACTTGAAATAATAAATGTTATTTGAATGTAGATTTAGTTTGAATCTGCCATGATCATCGGCCATTTAAAAGACAAGAACAAACTGAATTTTACATGTGAATAATATCTGTTGATCTTTATTCAAGTTGTATAGATTTTTATATATAATACGTTATGATAAATGATCAACAAATATTGCGCTTTTTTATCATCACAGAGTATCTGTGCTAATTTATTTGTTCCATATGTTTAATAAGTTGTGAGCTTGAATTCAAGAATTTGAAACACAATCGTAAAAATGCTCAACCTGTGCCTTCTGTTTTGAGGTTTAGTACTCTTTAACGTCGATTGCAGAATGTAATTAGCAAGCTATCGAGAAATGCTTTGCTGTAGTTTACAAAAGTCTTCACAGTTGTATAGTGTAAATCCTAATGATGTGATGTGTTTATCTGCATCTTACAGACTGTGAGCCACTACCATTGTACATATATTCTGTATTTTTACATCACTATAATTTGTGCAACATTCATCTTTCATTACCTGTAAATTATGTGTATAGAGGATAACTAATTAAAACAAAGAGAAGTTTAATTCAGGTCTGCTTTTATTGATATCACTGAAACCAATAACAACATTGTTAGTACATTAATGGACTTTCTCACATAATTAACATATTCATAACATAAAAACACAGCTTTTGTCCAACAAATGCTCACTTTTGATTATGCTTGAATTGAATACATCAGGTCATTACACTGTTTTAAAATTCACTAAAAAAGTGAATATGAGCAGTTTAAATGAAAGCAAGTTGAGATACAACGTGATCAAGACAATATGTAGTGTAAAGATGACACATAAAATGTGCCTTTAATAATAATGGATGTTAAGATAGACCAGGGAATTTTATCATTTTAGCAACATTAACATTCATAGTTTATTTCCAAAGACCAGCAAAAAACAGTGCTTTTAAACAGCCCACAATGTTTGAAAAAGTAACCATTTCCATGAAATGCAGTAATCGTATATTCTAACTGGTCGTATGCAGATGAAACACTAAATGAAATGGGCACAGGGTAAAATATTTGATTCCAACAAGGAGCATAAACATACACTATTTTACCAAAAGTATTGGGACACCCCTCCAAATCATTGAATTCAGGAGTTGTTGCAATCGCTTCCATGGCCAAAGGTGTATAAAATCAAGAAAATAGACATGCAGACTCCAACAAACATTTGTGAAAGAATGGGTCACTCTCAGGAGCTCAGTGAATTCAAGCTTGATACCGTGATAGGTTGCCACCTGAGCAATATTTCCATTCATTCTACTATCAACTGTTAGTGGTATTATAACAACGTGGAAGCAATTGAGAACAACAGCAACTCAGCCACAAAGTGGTAGGCCACATAAAATCACAGAGCGGGGTCAGCACATGCTGAAGCACACAGTGCGCAGAAGTCACCGACTTTCTGCAGAGTCAATAGCTACAGACCTCCAAACTTCTTGTGGCCTTCAGATTAGCTCAAGAACAGTCTGTAGAGAGCTTCATGGAATGGGTTTCCATGGCCGAGCAGCTGCATCCAAGCCTTACATCACCAAGTGCAATGCAAAGCATTGAATACAGTGGGGTAAAGCGCGCCACCACTGGACTCTAGAGATATATAGATGTGTTCTCTGGAGTGGCGAATCACAATTCTCTTTCTGGCAATCCGATGGACGAGTCTGGGTTTGGTGGCCTCCAGGAGAACGGTACTTGCCTGACTGCATGGTGCCAAGTGTAACGTTTGGTGGAGGAAGGATTATGCTGTGGGTTTGTTTTTCAGGGGTTGGGCTTAGCCCCTTAGTTCCAGTGAAAGGAACTCTTAATGTTTTAGCATACCAAGACATTTTGGACAATTTCATGCTCCCAACTTTGTGGGAACAGTTTGGGGATGGCCCCTTCCTGTTCCAATATGACTGTGCACCATTGCACAAAGCAAGGTCCATAAATACATGGATGAGGAGTTTGATGTGGAGGAACTTGACTGGCCTGCACAGAGTCCTGACCTCAACCCAGCAGTACACCTTTGGGATGAATTAGAGCGGAGACTGCGAGCCAGGCCTTCTCATCCAACATCAGTGCCTGACCTCACAAATGCGCTTCTAGAAGAATGGTTAAAAATTCCCATAAACACACTCCTAAACCTTGTGGAAAGCCTTCCCAGAAGAGTTGAAGCTGTTATAGCTGCAAAGGGTGGGCCAAGTCTATATTAAACCCTATGGATTAAGAATGGGATGTCATAAAAGTTCATGTGCATGTAAAGGCAGGCGTCCCAAAACTTTTGGCAATATAGTGTACTTTGGTGCCTTCGAGTGTGTGACATCTTAGTATCTTCCTGCATAAAACAATATTTACTGTAAGAAAACTTAAAGGCGCTTTAAATATCTAACATGTTTGGACATTCGGTCTAAACAGAACAGAAAAGGTCATAAGATTGAGAGACACAAAAGAGGTCTTCATGTAATCATTGTATCATCTTAGGTCTGTAGTGAGAGGTTATTGGGAAAAGTGCAACAGTCCAGACTTTGACCAGTCAGATCAAATTCTTAAAGAAGGGTTGCTGTATAGCCTTTCCTTACTTGACATATTCGCATCTCAAATCCAGTGTAGTTTCAAACATGATTCAATTAAATACACGTATATGACATACCAAGAGTAAACAAAACAAAGTGTGATGCCCTGGTGCATGCCAGACAAGGCTACTGTTAGCGCTGCAGTACGAATGCGCCAACATCAAAATGTTCAACAGAAACTAACCCAAGTATAGCTTCAGTAGCAGCCACGAACAATAAACATCCAACCAGATCCGTACGGAAATCAAATCTTACCCTAAAGACAACGTTAATGCCATGAGTGCAACATGAAAGCAGAGAATTCAGTGGATAAGCTATTTCAAACTCTCTGTAACATCAAGTTGTTGTTTTTAAATCACAATTAAAGCCGTTTTAAAGCTTTATTTGTTCTACGTTCACTTGTACAGTAACGCAATGCCTACTAGGAGGTGAACGTGAGCAGACTCTCCTAGCGTATTAGCAAACACTGCCTATCCTGCCATAGGAGGAAGCAACCAATAATAGTCATGTTAATAATAATATGTTAGAGTATGTGTGTGTGTTAGCACATGTAATGTGTTTTTGTGTGTGTGTGTTCACCTGTACACCATGTTTATCATAACGTTTACTGTACTGTACATTTCTCACTGTAATATTGATTAGATGTCTTATCTGAGGTTATGAAAGGGAATAAGGGGCAGAAAAGAGAGAGAGGGAGCACGAGGAGGAGAAAAGGTGATAGGTTTACTGGATTTGACAAGCAGTGGAGGAGGTGGCTTGGCAGCACATGCAGGTGGAGTTGACGGATTTGGGCGGTATGAGGTCCAGGTCTTCATCATCAGGGATCTCATCCAGCCTGTATCCATCTTTCAGTAGCTGGATGTTCAGATCCTGGTTTATCTGCTGCAGGAAGCAACGAACAGCATGTCAGGCCACGCTGCATAATCGCCGCTAATTAAATCACATTCATTTGATTTTCCAGGCAGCAGTTATTTGATAGATTAATAGGAAAATAGGGTTGGCTCAATAGCTTGATTGGGACATTTATTGGTTTAATAAATCAATGACAACAACAACAACGTGAATATGATTAGCAACAACAAATGTGCAAAACAAATAGTGACCTTTAAAGCAAAATTGTGAGTGACTTTTGAAAAACGAAATCCACTGTCATGACTCATGATGCTTGTGGTATGGGGCTTAATACATTAACCAGAGTTTATAGGTACCTGTTCCCATAGAGACCTCACCTCGGCTGATGAGTATCCGGATGAGGAATATCTAGACATGTCAAAGTCATCATCGCTGCAAAGGCAAGTGAAAACAGTGAGCTTGAAGCCTGTGGCCAAAAGCCACTTAAATAAATCAGTGTAGGATGAGTAAAGAGCTTACCTGTCTGTGTCTAGAGCAACTAAAGGTTTCTCATCTGGACTCTGGTCTAAAGAAGAGTAGCCCTTATTGGGAACCACTAGCCTTGATTGAGAAAGAAATAAAGAGTTAGCAGTCTGTTTGTGGAGGAACTTAAAAAAGACAATGTTCACGTTCAAACGGCTCTGGTTTGTACCTTGTTCTGGCCATCACGTTATTTTTCTTGGGTTGTTGATTGACGGGGCTTCCAGCATTGCCATTTTTCAGGGATCCTTTCCTAACCAGCTCTCTCTGTTTGTCTGTAATGTAAGACATATTTATAATCGATCGAATCATGTCATATGACAATAATACATAATTGCATTGGCATTTGGCAGTATGGATAAACTCACAACTAACCTATCTTCATATGGAGAGGAGAAGGCTTATAGTTCAGGGTGGCAGGCTCATTCTCCCTGGTATCTGAGTCTGCCTCTGATGTGGTCGATGATGCTGGATCCTGGTGAACAAGACAGAAGTGTCAGGACTGTCTAGTTTTATCGATTTATTCAATTTTATGTGATGTCTGTTCTTCAGAGCTTTGCTTTGTCCATTTTCATCAATGTGGACGAGTAAAGCATCACTTTGTTTGATTTCTGTCAGCTCATTCTAAAAACACCCTGGAATTGATGTGAAAGGAAACACAATATTTGCAGAAACAAAAGGTGGAATTTGCCAACACATCAAAAATGATGATTGATTTCAACATTACAAAAGCATAAATCTACTAAAACTGAAAAAAGGATGAAAAACATAGGCACAGTGAAAGACACTTAGTTGATCACAAAAACTGTACATATGATATAATTCACGAGTTCACACTTACATCAAATTAAATAGAGTAAATATTATGCGTATTTGGCGTGCTGTCCGGGGGAGGGCTCCGGGCTCGGAATTTTGCCCGAACCCAGAGTACACCAAAAGGGTCACATATTGGTTCACTTGCACAGAGAATAAACATGATTTGTAACAATCACAATTTCGTGTTGTAAATACATGAAATAATTTAATTTCAACAGACATTTAGAAAACAATATTGTCCATGTTTCAATTCATCATGTCACATTAGTACTTTTGCATTATTAGGTCTACGCAGTTCATATGAATAATTTTCCATTTCTGATCTTAAAGACGTATTGTTTACATCTGTATGATAAACGGTTTTACGTTGGCTTGCGTTGGGAACCATGATTTAGAACTAACCAGAGGAACACTATCATCTGCTCTATGGGTCATTGGCTAAATATGTGCCACTCAGATGTCTCTTCGAACAGAGCTGGTTATTTTCCTGAGAATTATTGATGAATTCGGGATGGGTGGGAGGGGTATGGACATTATTCAGGTACCATAGCACGTATTCTGCATGATGAAGCAATCTACGGCTGTGAAGGCCTCTATGAGATAGAATAAACGTCACGCAGTTTTAACGTTGTTTCAAATGAATGTTACAGACAGCGTTACGATGGAAGTACGAAGAGATAGAAGAACAAGTTTAGCTGAAGTTATCAAATAAAATTAAGCTGATGTTGTTTTCGATGCAGGAGACACACAGTCTCAGCTGCGCAGCATCACCACAGTAGCATCCTTACGTTTGCAAGCAAAATAGGCTACACTTCAGACACAGAAGGTACATTATCGATCTCTCGTAATATAAGATGTTTACTATTTTGAAAAGAAATAACGGTTTGTGAGGACAACATAAGACTAATGAAATACTCCACGGCTCGTTAGTTTATATTAAGCCCGTCAAAAATGTTATAAAAAACCGCATACTGACAATGTTTGTGCTTTAATCGGGCTGTTAAAGAGTCAATCTGGTTTAACTTACAAAAGGCTGCATCTCTGCCTCAGTCGGCACTTGAAATCTGTCAATTTCTTCCATCATCTTGGCGGCGGGGTGTCTGAGCCTTTTGTGAGCGTTTGTGGTTGATTTCTGCGGATATACCGCAACTAATTGGTTAAGAATTAAAATTTCACAACTGTGTCGTCGGATATTTGTCAGCCCCAAGAATATCCCCGACTCTCCTTCATCCCAGCGATCGCTCGTTAGCCAGCAGTGACCGAGTGGCGACTTAACCACCCACTTCCGGGAGAAACGAGTCTCGAGACGCGAGCAGCACCACGGATTCCGCCCCAGTCAACGGCATCGAACGATGTCTGCTCCACCCAAGACTAGCATCAGACACAGACATTGTGCAGGGCTGTCTGTGGGTGTTTGTCAAACCCCAAAATGTCTAGATTTTGTGTGGGACGATGTTTTTGCAGTATACGTCGAACATGTAATCAAGGGTGTCGGATAGGGATTAGAATATGAATACAAACAAATATGTATCCCTTATTAACGGGATTTTATCTGCAGTGACCCCATTTGTGTGTTTACAGTGCTGAAAAGAGGTGGGCCCTGGGTCGTGCTTTACACCTGTCCAATACCAGGCACAGAAGAAGTGACTTCAGGACCCTGGACAGCTTCTGAAGATTAACTTCAATAAAACTGCCCATGAGGCCAGTATGGGAGCAATCTGAAAAATAGGCAATGTCTAGTCTAGTCTAATAATTGATTTTTTTATTTTCCTCACATGTTTTCTAACCATTAATTCCAATTCCAACCTATAGCCAACCAGACTACTTTTAATCAAGCATTGACTAGATGGAATTTAATCAATCTAAATGTAAAAAAAAAAAGCTCAAATAGAAATAAAACTGTATAAGGTCCATAAACTATATGCTGTAGGCCGCTATTCCTTAGCTATTTTAATTATGCTGAACTGCTAGCATATTTCCAATAATATTCCTGCCTATCGTGGTAGATGTGTTTGCCAGTAGATGGCGCTAAACAATAAGGCATAAAAACAAGCATAGTTTTACTGAGGATTATTTCAGAAATTAGTCGCATTACTAATAGGCCTACTAATATTTACATAATATCCTAATGATTTTTGGCATAAAAGAAAAATCGATCATTTTGATCAATTTGCTATTACCACAAATACTATGCCCGTGCGACTTATAACTGGTTTTGGGGTCCAGGGTCACATATTTGTATATTATCATTAAGCATTGTAAGACGAAAATTAAAGTATGATTTAGCTTGTAGAATGAAGTGTACATTTTAAATACATCCATACATGTTTTACAACAGCATAAATAATTAAATATTTCACATTTCAATCAAATATAAAAAATTGCATAGACTGAAATTTGGATTAGCTAAAACTTAAGATAAAGTTGATGATGGGGTTCCTTGATGGTTATTACGTATATAAAATGGCATAATTGATTGCAATTGTTTGGATAGCTGTTGGAAGTATTATAGGTTGGGGAAAAAATTCAATAATTGAGGTAAGAATTACAAACACCATTGTAAATAGAAAATGAATAATGGTTGCTATTGTGAATTTTTTTTTGTTGATTTCATTATCTCTTTGATAACCTCAAGATGTTATCCATACTAGTCCCTGTGAAACCCTATATGAACAGCTGTTATAAGAAAATGTTTTACAGACAGATAAACATAGATGCTTGCTCTCATGTCAATTGAATTAAATTAAATTAATAATTAAATCCTTTAATTCAGGAGGAAATGTATATTTGTTTCATATAGGTTATGCAACCATGACATCACAGATGGGGATGCAGATTAAGGTTTATTAGTAATCTGGATTCCAGTAGCCCATATAATGTTACGTAATTCTTCATTTTGTTTCTGTACTCTGCCTCAGGGCAAATTCTGTTCTGAAGCTACTATGTGTCATTACTATACAGTTTTTTCCTTCATACAAATCACCAGAATAATCAAATTCTGCAAACCATAAAAATGAAGGCCATTTTCTATGGTTGTCGGAATTTGTACAAAAGGCAGAAAAGAAACCAACTCATTTTATGTGGATATCAAAATAGGTCTGTGAAATGACAATTAAAGCTACTACATAAAATCATTCCTGCCCACATCATTCCCTCAAGTTATGATTTTGAATAGGTAATAAACAGTTATTGTACATTAGATATTATATAAGAAGCACAACATCTACAAGTTTTTTTCCCTGACATTGTGCCAGAGTTAAAAAATAGCAAATTTGGTGTGCTATATTTGTTATAAACATGGTCAATCTTACCAGTGACCTTTCACATGGCTGATCTCTTTTTAGGGTTGCCAAGTTTACTTTTAAAATGTTGCAGAGGGTTGTAGTGAAATATTTCATGTTCTACCAATGATAAAACGGTTCAGTTTTGTGAAGGACGGACAATATAGGGAGCCTCTGTGTTTATGATCACTTTGATATAGTGGTCATATTTTGAGATAGAAAACCTTCATTAACAACGCCTACAAGCTGAAACGTGTTTATTGGTTGTTCATTATTTTTACCCTGCTGACCTATAAACAATAGAGGAGGCTAAAACCAAAGCCCAATGCAGTGCTCACAGGTTTCAGGCAACATAAACATGCTCAAATTAAACTTTTGATATTAGTATTTTCCCTCTCCTCTCCTCACCTCTTCACACTTTCTCTCCTAGTTCTCTATCTGCTACTTCTGCTACTCTCTTTCACACAATAACTTCCCCATTTTCTTGGTTATTTATGCATTTTTGATGAGTGATAAAGTATACTGTATAACTTAAACTGGAGATAAGCAGTCCACACATGGCCATTTGCTGGAAGTTAGGCCCACTTTGTTGGTTTGGGCAAGAGAACAGGGAACTGATCCAAGCTTAGCGCAAAGTGACTAGATGTCCAATGAAGAGCAATAAATAGACTAACAGATGGACTGTGTCCAAGCACTGTAAAATAGATAAGAGGCTTTGTTGTCTTTACGTAATGATCCTCCAGTTGCAAATCACCAACACACACAAACAAGTGCAAGACTAAGACACAAGCAAACACATACAGATCTATATGGCGCTAAATGCCTATCAGTTTCAATATATTGCATACATCAATTGATTTCATTGTGCACGATCTATAACTTTGTTTCATCGTTATCACACAAAGAAACATTATCAGTGAGTTACATTTTATTTTAGTATAAAACATGTTAAAATGCATTACATGCATCTCAACACAAGCTCTGCATTAATAAAAATACTTGAGTAATTCACCAATTGACAATAGCATGCTTTATGACATATTTGCCATAGAGTAAGCAAAGAGAATTGTAAAAATATAAATTGTAAAAAGATGGAACACAGTAAAACCACAAGTGAATGTTTAATGGGTAACAAACCATACTGTCCTCACAGGCTGACAAGTGTGTCTGTTTTTGAGATCCTTTTTTACAAACTAGAGCCTTTTACCGTTTTCTAATTCTACCAATTGTGTGGTTTTCCAAAAAAATCATATAGAGCACATGTATATTTTACATTCATTTCACAGTTAGGGGGACAATCAGAAATGTCCTGGGCCCTGTGATGAAAACGGCTCCTCTGGACCTTACAGTTTTTCTCAGTCGCTTTGGTATATTTCAATCCTTAGTTCATCTCTCAAAAGTAAATATCTGTGTCAATGAACATGTCAGTGCTATCAGAATGACAAGTCCTTGTGTCATTGTGTACGGATAAGACAGTCAAATTGCTTAGTCATGTTGTCAATATAACAGTTTACTCTGGAGGGATGTTCTGATGTAAACTATGGCTAAAGTTTTGATGACAATTATTGTAAATTGTAGGTTACACCTTAGTGTATGTGAGAGTTTGATTGCAAGAGACTGGACAAGATTCACATTTACACTCTTACTCTTTGTACTGTAATTTGTTGACAGACCATGTCATTGCGATACAGAAAGGAAAAGACAGCACTGCAAATAGCACAAAGAAAAAATAAACACAGGACAATCTCCTTAGGGAAAACTGTACATGAAGTGCTGTAGGAATTACAGTGCAGTCTTCCTACACCTCCTGACGTTCCTGTCTGTTAGACCAGAAACTCTCACACACATCACAACGAATATCTTTAGAAAAAAATTCTAATGGAAATGTATAGAAATATGCTTGACATATTATGACAACTTGTTCAACCATTTTGCATGTAAAGACTTATGCTATGAACTAATGCCTAAATGTTGTGGGGGGTGAGACTATTCAACAGAGACCCATTGTAATACATTTTGATCAACATGACATAAGCAATTGATAATGTAGGAAACAGCAGAGAATTGTACATAATCATTTGCATGGATGTACCCAAGCATTTGCAACTTGTTCAAAGAAATGAGAAACTGCTTTTTTGATGTGCCCAAGTGACACAATGATGTGAAGATTGAACAGGTAGTTTTGAGAATTTCAATTCTGATCTGAGAAATATACCAAAGCGACTGAGAAAAACTGTAAAAACTGGGTCTAGGAAAGAAGGGGGCTCAAATCAAATCATAAAATGATTCCCGTGAATGTAAGCAGCCCTGTATTCATGTTTTACAGTTTCACGCTGCAGTTAATAAGTATTTTTGCTCAGTTTTGTGTGGCACTTGAATCTCTGCCAGCACCGGAGCCCTCTCCGGACAGGAAGGGATTTTGCAGGCCTTGTAGAGTATAACAAAGAGAATGAGAATAAGCACAGCTACTACTGAGTTACACACAATGGCCACTATGGCAGCTGCAGACAGCCCAGATCTTAGTTCTGTCTCCATGGTGAGTTGACCTCAGGGATCTGATGTTCAAGAATAGGAAGACACATGAAATCACAGTTCATCTCAATGGGTTACTGTGCTTCAATTTCTGCTGTCATTTTACACGATTCTTGAAAGAGCCAACAACACCATCTGGTCCTTCGGTGAGTAAGAGTGATCTACTGATCAAAGGTTTGCATCTCTGCAAAGGCTGACTGTCTTGTTTATGTTAGCCGGACCCCAAGGGAAACATCCTTAGCCTCTGACTGATTCCTGAAAAAAAACAAATACAACAAAAGATCACAATAAAGTTTGTAAAAAATCTATAATTGACCTATTAATAAAAAAACAAAAAACATATACATACAGTGGGATCTAAAGGCCATGAGACCACCAGTGAAAATGTTTTGCTTTTTTTTCTAAATTATATTGTGAGCATTGCAATTTATTATCTTTTATGCTTTTATATTCAAAATCCTAAAACGTAATTTAGAAGATGTATTTCAGGTTTAAATAATAATAATACAATTTTAATGCATAAAATACTAAAATACAAACATGACTTGCACTCAGATAAAATGTGCTGCCATGTTCACAAAAAAAAGTAATGAATGATGTGTAACTCACTAGGTCTTCAAACCCATTTTTTCAGACACATTTAAAAGTCCATGTCTCAAAACCAAGATGTTTCATCATCATGTTGAATCTGTTTCTAACCTCATCTCCAGTTGTTTTCTCTACCATAAGGTCAGTTCTCTTTTTCAGAGGTCAAACTACTGTAAGAGGGTCAGTTTTTGTAGACAATCCAGAGCAATTCCACTCTCATCATACTCAAGTTAAGAGCCCCGGCACACAGCAGTAATAACTGCTGAGATTCTCTCTCTCTCTCTCTCTCTCTCTCTCTCTCTCTCTCTCTCTCTCTCTCTCTCTCTCTCTCTCTCTCTCTCTCTCTCTCTCTCTCTCTCTCTCTCTCTCTCTCTCTCTCTCTCTCTCTCTCTCTCTCTCTCTCTCTCTCTCTCTCTCTCGTACTATTATCATAGCTCAATATGTATGTGCTGCTGTTGAATAATGCAGACCTGATACTATGGTAGTGCTTCTATAAAGACTCTTTGCAAACCATATCATTCTGTAGAGGGTTCCACGTATGTTATATATAGATCTGAAAATGTAAACTGCACTGTCTATGACATACATATATTCTGTAGTTAAGCTAAGCCGAGCTAGTCAGAGTCAGTGACTTTCTGATCAATAATAAGCTGAAGGCAATTGAGCCACAGTCCAACAAGAACATTAGGGATCTGATTTAGGCTATACTGCTGCCTTCCTGATCCATTCATGAATTATTATTTTTTTACAACCTCTAGACTAGAGCATTATTGTATTTGTTTGTTTAATATTTACTTAATTGTTTCTTATTTTGCTGTTTTTTAATAGAAATACAAATAAATAATAACAAACATGCTAATTTTCCCTGCAACCCTACACAGGACAAGGAGTTTGGAGACTTGATGGATGCTAATTTTTACACCATCTTAACGCCTCCAATTTTATTGATGAGATGACAGTTATGTCAAATGAGAGAGGTGAAAAGTTAAAATAAACAGCTAAAATAAAACCACCCACAAATACAAGTGCGGTTGCTCTTTTTGTCAGTTTGCTTTGAAATGCAAAAGAAAGAAAGATGCATGAAAACGTTTTATTTTACATTATCGTGGGCAGTATATATATATATATATATATATATATATATATATATATATATATATATATATATATATATATATATATATATATATATATATATATATGCCTCTGTGCTTCTTTTGCAGATGAACAACATATATGTTTGCCTGGCCAGGATATATATTTGAGCATCTGATCTACACTATATTGCCAAAAGTTTTTGGACACCTGCCTTTACATGCACATGAACTTTTATGACATCCCATTCTTAATCCATAGGGTTTAATATAGACTTGGCCCACCCTTTGCAGCTATAACAGCTTCAACTCTTCTGGGAAGGCTTTCCACAAGGTTTAGGAGTGTGTTTATGGGAATTTTTAACCATTCTAACTCTGTGCAAACCAGTCAAGTTCCTCCACATCAAACTCGCTCATCCATGTCTTTATACACCTTGCTTTGTGCACTGGTGCACAGTCATATTGGAACAGGAAGGGGCCATCCCCAAACTGTTCCCACAAAGTTGGGAGCATGAAATTCTCCAAAATGTCTAGCATAAAGAGTTCCTTTCACTGGAACTAAGGGGCCAAGCCCAACCCGTGAAAAACAACCCCACACCATAATCTTGATTTTACACACTTTTGGCCATGGAAGTGATTGGAACACCTGAATTCAATGATTTGGAGGGGTGTCCCAATATTTTTGGCAATATAATGTATATCTATTTGAGGAACACTGCAAAGAAGTTGGTAAGCGTTCACAGCACCACAGAAATCATAATCATTTAATGACAAAATGTTTCATATTTATATAAAAACCATTCAAGCTGACATCCAGCCATTAAAAAAAAAAAATCATGTACCAGTATTATAAAGAACTAGTTTGACTGAGAAAAACAGCCCTACCCCCCTAAATGAAACATGAGGGGAACAATGAAACACTTGTCTGTCCCACATTATGTGGAAGCACAACAGCTGACTGCTACTGAATACTAAATACAGCAGATGACTATATTCAACCAAATGAGAAAATGGCTATCCAACTTTACAACACATTTACATAAGCAATAAACATTATGAAAGGATACACTTGCCTGTTTATAAGATGAGAAGATGGTGCTCCATTCAAAACAATACGACGCAAACCGTCTGGCGCCACGCTGCAGTTTCTCGTTTCATCCCGAGCGTAAATTCTGCTGTTATGGCGATGCTGCTTTTGCAAATAGAACTTAACCGCAACTTTTACATACTGCCAAGTACTTCTGATGTCGACCCATTATAAGAAGCAAGTAAAATGAGCTGATGTCCTAATGTGTAGATCAAAAAGTTTTAACAGAGACGTAGATACAGACGGACCGTGTCTGCCCGCGTTCAGCATCCAGTGAATCATGTTGATCTGAAGCGTCAGCTACTCAGAGATCTCATCAGTGTCGTTTACTTACGCAATGTTTACTTTTTGAGTGTAGATAATATGCAGATGTAGTGGCGTTATTCAGAGCTTAGAGCTCAGTCTCCCTGCGGTCACTGTATGTGCCCTGTAGGCGTGGTTGTCATTGTGTTGTCCTGAGAACGAAAACAAACGTTAAACTCTGCTAACCAATGACAACGTGAAAAACCCCAGATGCCGTGAATGTCCCTGCACTGTCTGGAGGGCAGGCTCAGGTCGTGTAAATTATTTTTAATCAGCTTTTAAAATGCACGTGTATATTCAAATATGTAACAAAATATTCAGTATTCTGGGAGATATACTATATCCAAAGTCTCTCCTGAAATGTAGACTTTTTTAAAATTAGCAAACAAATAAAATAAAAATAATTATGCATGATGTTTCATTAAAATGTATTACAGTGATTGTTCTAAAAGAATACAAATGCATATACAAAGGAGTTATTGTGGATATTTGTATATATTATTATTATTTATAGAAATAATAATAATTGTTATTATTATTATAATAAAAATTTAAATATTATTCAACTTACTCGCTATTCACTCTTTAATCTATATACAATCTGCTCGAATTAATTTAATTAAATGATTAAAAGGGGGTCTCATGTTCTATGGGGGTTATAGCTGTGTGTATGTTTTATTGCTGAATATTTTTATACAAATACATATATTTTATTTATTGTGACATAAACAATATCCATAGCAATATAACATATTTGTTTGTGTGCTCTTTTAAAATGTAATGCAATATTAAAATTGTTTGTACTGAAGAATGCAGTTTGGAGCTGCAATTAAATGTTTCCCTTATGTTTCATGAGTCAGGAGTCCCCATGGAGCCATTAGGGGTACGAAAAACTGCAGAGAGAGAAAAGCTTCACCCTCAGAATGTCACTCTTTGAGATATAGAAGCAAAGAGTTTCCTATCTCGAATTGCAATTTTTATGCCTTGTAGAAAACCAGGAATGAGAAATAATTATAAAGATTTATTTTTATACCTCATGTCACAAAACAGCCAACAGGTAATCCCAATTCCCCATACTCTTCTAGTAAAAGCATTCATGCACACATGACACCTATTGAATTTGACATGCAGAACCATTCATCTAATCACATTAATGAATGTAACACACTCTCAAAAATAAAACGTATCAGTTTTCCTTAAAAGCCTTTAAATTATGTTTGAGAATTTGGCAATGAAAAATACACATTTTTATTTAAACCCACAGATCCCTGATCATCCATGTGCTGTTTTCACATGATATCGTTGTATGTCAGCAGGTCATGATTATCATCCCTTCCTCCTACACTTGAGTGGGAAGCGATCATAGATAGCCTCACCTCCTTTGGCCAAATGATCTATTGTTCTCTGAGGTACTGCAATCTTTAAAACACCATTTCTGACATTAATATCTGCTGCATTCATCATGTTTGACATATGCAACATATAGCTGCCTTCCTCAAACTCTCTTAATCAGAAGATTCTTTCATTCAGCTAATTGGAGTTTAGATTAAAGGGGTGGTAAACCACGATTTCACTTTTCTAACTTTAGCTAGTGTGTAATGTTGCTGTTTGAGCATAAACAACATCTTCAAAGTTACAACGTTCAAAGTTTAAAGCAAAGGGAGATATTTGCTTGTAAAGAAATTGATTTCTAAGGACTACTGCAAACGGCCGGTAGGGATTCCTCCAGGGTTGCTGACATCACCAGTCCCAATATTTACATAAACCCCTCCTCCGAGAATATGAAATAAGGGGGGGCGAGGTCATTTTGTATCGCAGCAGGGAAGCGTTGTTGTGGTTAGTAGGCTGGAGTGCTGTTGCCAATGCCGACGAAACGCTGTTATTTTCATCCTGAGTGCAGGTCCACTTTCTTCAGCCTTCCTAGGGACGGGGCAGCGTTGCAGTGCGTTTAACATACAACGTCATATTCATGTGTGTAAGAGACAGAGGGGAACACGATCGCATTTGCATCGGATATATGCTGCCCATCATAAATCAAAGCACGAGACAAACAGGGGTCGGAGGAGAAGATCTGAAAATGTGACATAATGGACAATATTCATCTGTATTTGCAATACATGAGCCTTCAGCTGCACGAGTTCAGCTGCACGAGACAGGCGGGCACGCGCGGCTACCGCTGCACATCTCGCGGAGGAAAGCTTCCGCAATCTTCGCGAGTACGGGCTACAACCTGTAAGTGTGATTTATTTTTCGTTGATGTGTTTTCTGTAATAGTTTGTGTTGTTCATTGTAGCCTACGTTGTAGCAATGAAGTAGACATGACAACGCTCATTTGGCTCTGCAAACCAGTTTGTTAAATGCTCATTCATACTTAACGTTATCCGACAAACACCTCACGCTACAAACTGTTTAAAATCTCAACAGCAGACTTGGCATTAATGTAAATTATTCTTTGATTAGAGCTTTTATGTATTGTTTATCTACAGGCATGCTAAACATGGTTCTGTGTTTGTACTAGCAATGTTTAGTGTCCGTTCTTGCGACAGATATTTGGCAAATCGTTCTAAAAATACAAAAGTAACAGTGCCATTCAGTAGCGATCATTATAGATCCGCAGTCTTTACTCTTGAGGACTGAACAGGTTCTGCTCGATCATCTTCACTAAAATTGTCTGGGTCTGATTCGGGCTCTTGGTATGGTTTTATTGACGCTAGCGTACACAAAGCACAGGCTAGTACTAGCCTGAGGCTACCTGTAGAGGTAAGGGGCGAGAAATGTTCACTAGGCGGTTAGCGAATCACAGCACACTGGGTCAGCTAACCAATCAGAGCCCATTGCGTATTTTTGAGGGACTGGCTTCACAGAATCCGGAAACCATCAGACCGTTTTTACAAGGAGGGACAGAGCAGTGTAGAATAAAGGTAAAATAAATGAAAAATACTGCATTTTTTTTAAAAACGAAGCATGAACACATGTTACAGTGCCCCCCACAAACACAATCAAGCCTTCGAAAGAGTGTGCTTTACCACCCCTTTAATATGTTGGCAAACAACTGACAGTTTGTATTGAATCAGTGTGGGAGAGTGGGAAAGGGAAAAAACTGATGGAAGAAGTTTAGCTTTGTTGAGCCATTATATGTTTATTAAAATTCTTCTTGGTGGGTTGGTTTCCTAGAATTAAAATAAGGTCAGCATCCTTGGTCCATCTTAATTGTTCATCATGACCTTCAATGAGCAAAGACAACAACAAAAAAAATCTAATTAATTAATCACATGCAAATCTTTCTAATTTTCTCTAATTTGAGGGTAAGTAAATTATGATACAATTTTCATTTTTGGGTGAACTAACCCTTTGAAAAACTGTAAACTTCAATATTAAGTGCATGCATATTATGCATTAAAGCACACACAGTCTTGTGAATACATTATTTCTGTTCATGCATCTTGGTGTACCTTGTCGATCCAGTCATTGAAAGAGGACACACGGGTGAAAACAGTAGGCTTTCTCACTGTGTTACAGCCCAAACCAGAAACGAAGCTGGCAATACCGTGCACCTCCCAGGCGTCGTCAGAGTTCTTACAGTTCAGAGGACCGCCAGAGTCACCCTGCAGTTTGTTAGCAAAAAAAGCAATTAATTTACTAATTGTCATATATTGCCCTCACACACAAAAGCATTGAGCATTTTTTAAATCATTAAAATGAGTTTAGATTGGCTTTATAGATCAAGAGCTTTTTAGTGATCTTTCTGCGGGTCATATTGTGACTTCTGTCTATAAAGGCATATTTGGAGGGGACTATATTAACAATGTTTGAGTTACAATTCTTATTACTCGACTTCTGTGATTTCACGTAGCCTAATAACTCCGTGTTTATTGCAAGGGTGGGAGTGTGTTTTTTCTAGATGTGGCCATTACAGAAGGTAATCTGCTGTTCTTGCATGCATCACATATGATGTATATGCTTTTTCATTTATTATAATTAATTATTTGTTGATATAATTCAAATGTATTATAAAAAAATATTGGGACATCAGCTAAAATGGGACAAATAAGCTTTTTGGTGTAGTGCTCTTTAAAAAAAATAGCGATACTGGTGGGTGGTCTTGAAATGCTGTAATAATTTGAATATCAACATTTGATTGATTAAATGTGAATCATGTGGGCGTGGTTACTACTCAAGTGCTGGAATGTCTGAGAAAGCACATGTTAAATGCCAGTATATAGTTTAAAGGTGCAGTGTGTAGTATTTATGAAGATCTATTGACAGAAATGCAATATAATATACATATGTTTTACATAATGAACCGTTATGTTTTATTTTTTTACCTTAGAAGGAGCCATTTCTATATAAATACACCGCGGGTCCCCTATCAGTGAAGCCACCATTTTGCGCCGTCATGTCTCTACAGTAGCCCTAAACAGACAAACTGCTCTACAGAGTGCTAGCTACTCTCTGCTGTCTCAGACGACGACATCTTTGTCCTATGTCGGCCACCGTAACTTCTTTATGTGCTTCGAAAGGGAGGGGTGAGCAGTCGGCAGTTGCAATTCACAACCTCACCACTAGATGCCGCAAAAATTTAATTCAATTCTAATACAAACAGTATTTAAATCTACAATTGAACATCATTATGCAATGGTGTGCAAGTTTCTTCATTTTATAAAAAAAAAAATCAGGTTTTGTTACTGTCCCAATTTACCTTCACATGTTAGACAAAATGGGACAGTAGCATTCAGCTAAAGTGGGACATCCTACTAAATAAAGGATAATACATTTCTTAATATGAGAAATTGTTTTGTTTTACAGAAAATGTTACAAAGATATAGGCAGAAAGGAACAAACTGGAAAACATGCCAGCCAAACAGAGAGAGGTAATCAGTGGAGCAAGTGAATAAAGAATGAAAGGGACAAGGGTAAGAGTGGAGGCAGGTTTTTTGGCCAGGGCATGGTGTGTTCCACCTTTGAAAAAGGTGTTGTGAGTGGATGTAGTCATGCCTCTGGCAGAAAACCATTTTTGTCAGCGTCATCTGAAAAGGAACTAGCAAAAATGTTAAAGCTTTTTTTCACAGAGATGTGCAAAATATATGTAAAGGTGAATATGCAAAAGCTAATGGAGTTATAGGGTTTTCTGAAACCAAATACAAAGCAGGCTATTACGCTGGTTCCAAAACTTTTTAAAAAAGGAACCCAGAACTGAGCATGAAACATCATCAACATTAACACAATCCACTAGACCAGTGTGTCGTTTTTCATAAAGTTATTCTTTTACATTTAGAAAAAAAAAATCTATTGATTTTCCCGAAAACAGTAGGTAATTTGCACTGGAATTTTTTTAAGAGGTTGTGTGAGAAAAACACAGACTTGTCAGATTCGTACGGGATTATATGACAAAGTAGGGGAGAGCGGGGCACAAACTAACACTTTTTGACCTTTTCAGTATGTGTAAATCAACTTGAGGTTCAGAGTATTTATTTTTTCCCACATTCATTTCCCACATGTCTAGTACAATTACGGTATGTGGTTTTGTTTCATTAATACAGTGTATACTTTTTTCTTGATTTACCCCAAAAGAATGGAAGTGAAATGTGACAACATGCCCCTTAGGTGGGGTACATTGTAACATATGAGGGGCACATTGTAACATGACCATAGGACAGCTTAAAATGTTATCTGATCTAATCCAAAAATATCCAAGACAAAAATATTTTGTCAATAAAATACAATTATTAACTTTTTCATATAAAATAATGGCATTTACTAATTTTTGAGTTTGACAACAAACACACCACAAAACACATCTTTACAGCATATTTAAAACATAATAATAATGACTAATTTCTGAATATTGACTCTCAGTCATTATTCATCTTTTTCTCATTGTTTCTCAATATAATTCATAAAAGTATAGAATATAATAGCTTAGTTCTAATAGGGGCTCATTGTAACGCAGTGTTACAGCATGACCCCTGCGCAACTGGGATTTAAACATTAGGTCTTCTGCTGGTTAGATCAGCATTAAATAATTATCTCAACTGTTAAATAACAGATACGATTGAAATAATATTCGATTTGTCTCATTTTAAATAAACACAAAAAACAGATGACAAAATGTACTTCAGTAATACATTTACATTTGCTATGGTTAAATACATGTTCATTGATATCTTCCAAAGTTTTTTTTAATCTTGGCGCAATTCTTTCTTTAATATGGCAACTAGTAAATACACGAAGTTTCATGATGCTGGCATGTGTAGAAAGTTTTAAACCATGTGTGTTACATCCCTGCGTTAGGTTTTGCCCCGCTCACCCGTCTGTGAAAACACAAATCTCCAAGTGGTAGGTACTCGCTGCAGAGCCAAATGGGAGGAGCTAGGAAAACTAGTCCCGTTCGAATAGGTCTTAAGAGTGAGTCATTAAATCATTCATTCAAACGATTCGTTCATATCGTTCCGAATCATCCAGGAACAAAACAACACGCGGTTGCTTGTGAGGCTTCGTTTGAAATCATATTCGTTGACAGAACCAAAACAGAAAAGTGGCTACATTGTGTCTAAAATGTAAGTTACTCAATATTAACTGTTTGTTACCTGCACTGCTGTAGGCCTAAAAGCACATTTGGAACAACGGCACTCTTGATGTTGCTTAAAATTACGTTCAGTTACTCTGTAAACTTCAGCTAATAGATGTCTCACAAATTAAGTGGCACAAGATTAGAGCGATTCTAGATAAATTCTTGAGATTCTTGAAATTTTTCTTTTTTTGTTTGTTTGTTAAATAGGCCTATATAGATCACGATTCTCCCATGATTCTGAACTGACAACTAAACATAATAACATATAATTTACTAGAGGTTCTGACAAAATGTTAATTGCTGTGGTCTATTTAAAATGTTCATTTACTCTGAGTGACTTTGTATGAATGATTCGATGACTCACTCATAAATACTTGTTTCATTACTGAATGAATCTCTTAAAGGCACAATATGTAAAATATTTGGATTCAAATATCCAAAATCCACTAGATTAGAACAATATACTGTATGTTGTTGCCTTGTGTACTTAGCCTACATTACCCCAAATGTTTCCAAGAATGTTTACATCCAGAGAAATAATCAATTTTAACCAGGACACGGCCTGTGTCTGTGCGTCACCTATCAATGGCATCATACCTGCGTTACCCTCGATTTCCGGTTTTATAGAAACCATGTAAACACAGAAGACGCTTTAATATATTATGTTTTATTAGAAGGGTGAGCAACTGTTTGGATACATTCATCGACAGAAAACGAATCATTGTTATTATTGTTTAAATCTTGTTTTCATGATTTACCAGGAGTATGTTTTACCATGCCTAATATCGATCTAGCTTACTGCAAAAGTGCAACGAGTGTTTCATATGGCTTGTTTCCACCAAGTGGTACGGTTCAGTACAGTTTGGTACAGTTCGGTAAGGTACACAATTTTTGACGTTTCAATTGTAAGAAGTTGTGAATCGTACCCTAATTCTTAACCATACCGTACAACTTTTTTTGCCACCTAGAACAGAAGTCCGGTACTAAAGGGTGGAGCTAGATTCACTGCAGAATGTTGATTGGTTGACAGAGAATCGTCACTTGCACATGCTGTTTCAGCTGTGTTTTTCCTTGCAGCCTGCAGCATTTGCCTAAACAAAGCATGTCTTCTTCTTGTGACAACAGCCATATGCCGAGAAGCAGGAACAATATGCTGTATGTCGTCCACTGTGTCGCTTTCTTCGTTGCGTGAGAATGATGTTGATCGCTAAACCCCGCCTATCCTAAGCGTACTGTAGGTGGTGAAAAAGCAAGTTGGATCAGGGTCCGAATTGTACTGTACTGTACTGTACTGAACTGAACCATATCGCTCGGTGGAAACGAGCCATTAGTAGCCGCCGAGCGAACGCACAGGGAAGCATTATAACATAACTTTCAACACACTCTGTCTAATATGAATAAACAGCGGCCGTCTGTGGCATAATAAAAGGTCCGCGAAATCCAGGCGTCATCAAGCTATGCCTTTGTTTTGAATAAGCAAACTCTAGTGGCGAAAAATTACATATTGAGGCTTAAATTGTATATAATGATTCAATAACAAATCAATTTTTAAGAGTCACCTGTCAGCCACCAATCGCCTGTTCAAAGCAAAGGCGCAACTTGATGACGCCACGTTTGAGCTCAGAATCTTGGAACGTGGTCTTCACCTCACAGCCGGTGGAAAAGAATCGGAATAGGACTCGGGCAGAAATCATGTTCATGATTATTAGTTACTGTAGTATGAAGCAGAGCAGGGCCGAGTGTTGTGGGGCTGAGCAAGGCCACTTGAGCGATTGTTAATAAGACAAAGGCAACACACGCCTTGCGAGCAACAGGACTTTTATTTTGACACAGTCGTCGGCGCCACTTCCGCTTTTCCGGTCATGAGTATGAAGTAACACAGCTCTGTTTATCATATTAGATACATCTGAGGGTGTTGAAAATGAAGTTATGACGTTACTCTGTGCATTCACTCTGCGGCTGCTATGACACTTGTTGCACACTGCAGTGAGAGTAAAGCGTTTCTGAAAACTCCCTCACACCCTCAAATTATTGGAAACATTTGGGATATTGTAAGTACTCAACTGAACAAAATATATAACACTGGCCTAGTGGTTTTTGGATATTTTACTGAAAAAAATTTACGTAGTGCACCTTTAACTATAAACTTTTATCCCAGTAATATGAATACTACTAACACATAACGATACTGAGATGTTGAAAAGACTGTTTGTGAAGTTGTTTCATACACCTGCCCTCTAGGTCAGCGGCTGCACCAACACAGATTTGAATGCTCTGGTATGAATTTTGGGAAGGCCTAATAGACACAAGTGTACCGTTGTTGATTTTAACAATTAATCGTGCATCTCTACACAATATAATTTATACTGAACATAGACAGAATAACTTTACTTACATTGCAGCCAGCGACAACGCCGTCTCCACCAGCACAGACCATAGATTGCTTGATGCTGGAACCCCACCAGTCAGACCTGGAGCAGGTAGCGTGATCCACAGCGGGCATCAGTGCTTGCTGCAGTCTGTCGGGAAGAGAGCCTCCAGCTGGGACACAACCAAAGTATGTTTGTTTATACAATGTTCTGTACAGATTACCTCACAAAAACACAAAAACATGGCAAGGGTTGTTTTACAAGGTCAGGCTTGTTTTATGCACTAGGAATATTCAAACAATATTCAGTTATTATTACATGCATGTATGTCAGGTATGTTATGTGCACAAGCACTTACTGGTGAGTCTTCCCCAGCCTGTAATATAGCAGGGGTAGTTGTTTGGGAGGACGGAGCCAGCAGGAGGAACACAGCCCAGCTGAACAGTATCACTTAGTGTCACAGGCTCGGACAACTTGATCAGGGCAATGTCATTTCTGAATGAGCACAATCACAAGTGAGAGTTGTTGTTTACACTCACTGTGCTGATGCCTAGTCAGTCAGTGTCACAAAACATGACAGGGTGATCAGGACAGGGATGTGAAGTGATAATATGACTTGCTGACTGCACTGTATATACGTAAAAACTGATTTGAGTTATTATATAATAGAATGATTTTATAATCCACCTAATCAACACTATTTTCTCTTAATGTGTTAGCCATCTGATTCATTGGCCACTATAGGTCAATAACTAGAAGAATAACAGTGCAGTAAACAGTAAATTATTCCGTCAACAACAAACCTATGTGTTTATGATGATGATCATAAATACAAATGATATAAAAATCTTGCAATATCAAGCAACACAAATTATAAATGAAAATTATGAAAATTGGTTGTCTGTCATTTTAAAACCGGTCAGTTTTACAGTAGGCCTACAGTGGACTCTTAAAAAAACTTAACCGCTGAATGTTCTAATAACCAAATTAAATATTTCAAAGAGTTTAAAATCGGTGAATTCGATCAACGTATTTACAAGACATGTTTACCTTTCTATTCCTTAAAATAAAATGACAATTTATATATAGATCTAAAAAGCATAATATTTACCCAAGAGCCACAAACAAGGAGTTCCATTTCTCATGTACAATGATCTTCTGAGCACTGATGGTCATTGAGCTGCCCTCATTTATGGACAGGTCATGCTTACCAGCAAGCACCCTGTAGTTGCGCCCAGAACTACAGGAGAGAAAATGCATGATGGTTAAAATCCAGTTGAAAGCTATTGAATTCCTCATGTTCACAACATTTAAAACATTTGAAAAGGAATTTTAAAGCTATTTAATTCAATTCTGCACTGACCAAAGATTAATATGTAAGACGAACAACACTGGATTGTACTCTTATACCTGATGCAGTGAGCAGCAGTCATCACCCAGTTTTCAGCAATGATAGATCCTCCACAAGTGTGATACCATGAGCTACCGCTCTGATACTGCAGAGAGATCTATTCATGGGAAACATAAGTAAGTATGGTACTATTATATTAAACATACAAATATATTTTAGATACTGTTCAAACAGTAGACCTTTGTACTAGCAACGGCAAAATGCATGAACTGATGAAATGTAAGCCTTGAATGATGTAAATTGCTTGGGATAAAAGTGTTTGCCAAATGTAGAAATGTAATGAAAGGGAGGGAACAGATGCAAAGTCAAAGTGTGGAAAGTAAAACTGAGGCAGAAAAGGGTGGCTACTTGTGATACAGAGGTAGTAATGAGAGGGAATGAGAAAAAAAGGCAGACAAAAATTGTCGCTACATACCTGCCAGGGCCAGCTGTGGGGTCTGGCTTCCTCTCCATTGACCACACGAGAGATGAGAGGCTCGATGGGTGGTTTTCCACACCCAAAGGCTGCAAATTCAGAATAAAAAACCTTTACAATAATATCTGTAATCATTATGTTGCAGGCTACTAAGTTTAAGTCTCCTGAACACTTCTGCTCAGGTTCTTACCGCTGGCGATGAGCACTGATGCTAGGATGAGAGCGAACATGTTGACTCCGGTCAGCTGCCTGAACACTGTCATTGCTCACTTTTAAACCCTCTTTATTAGTGATGTCACATTGGCCACACAAAATCATGATGAAGGTGCTGCATGAAGCGTTCCACCAGTTTTGCCTGGAAAAACCTATCAGCTTCTGAACAGCTGCTTTCTTTGAATCCATTCACATGTCCTTCATGCACAAACCTCTGTCTTCTTGACTATATATGTATATCTCATACAGTCCTTGACAATTTAGCATTCACATAAGAAAGAGTTCATCCTTTTATATTTCCAGTGATATTTGATCAACATGCCAAATCAGTGGGTGTGAGTCTCCTGCCATTATGGCAGGTTGTCAAGGTGAGTTGAATGACCTGTACCTTTTTTATTCTTGAGATTAATCAATTTTAATAAATAAAAAGTGAGCTAGCTAGCTAGCATATACACTACAATTCAAAATTGTGGGGTTGGTAAGTTTTTTTTTTATGTTTTTGAAGCTAGTCTTTTATACTCACAAAGGCCGCATTATTTGATCAAAAATAAAAGTAATTTCATTACAATTTATAAAAAAAACTACTTTCTATTTTAATATATATTTTAAATTACATTACATTTACATTACATTATATTTGCAAACGCCGAAATGAACCACATGATCCTTTAGAAATCATTCTAATATGCTGATTTGTTGTTCAAGAAATATTTATTATTATTTTTATTATCAATATTAACAAACAGTTGTGCTGCTTAATATTTTTGTGTAAACTGTGATACATTTCTTTCAGGATTCTTTGATAAATATAAAGTTAACATGTTGTTAGTTGTTGTTTTCTCTCTCTCTCTCTCTCTCTCTCTCTCTCTCTCTCTCTCTCTCTCTCTCTCTCTCTCTCTCTCTCTGTCACTGTGAACAATGTTACATTTAAATGTGCTGTTGGTATAACCTGCGGTCAAGTTTGGTCAGCACAGCAGATGGTAAGTTCTCAGGAAACGAGGTTAACAGCAAGATCGACACATATCTGCATTTGCTTTTTTTGGGTCAGAAAATTCACACCTTTGAACCCACTGTGCACTTCTCATGCTTCTTTATATGCTGTGTATTATACTCTGTATGACATAAAAGTAAGATGGTTTGTCATTCATTGACAGACTGAAAGTCATATCATAAAAACACATTTAGACCCCAGCTTGTGTTTATGATTCTCGAATAAATCATCTTCCCTTTGTACATTCCAATATATTTTATTTTGAGGTCTGCATCAACAGTATAAAAAGTGATTCAATAGAATCTGGTCTGAAAAAAAAACATGTTTTTAAAACATTTACTAAGAGCAAATGGTGTCAATACACATAAGAACATTAAATAACAACAAAAATATAGAGGACATTTTAAAAACATATAATTCTAGGTCTCAAAATGTCTTAAACTGATGTAATGTTGATCGAATGGGAACTCGTTTTTTTTTTTAAACCAGTTATAACCTGTATCATAATTAGTCTCATTTGATTTACCTTCTTCCACCAATTAAAACTATTAATAAAATAATTATGAAATATATAAAATAAGTAAATGCCTACACTTTTATATGAGCTAATAAATAAATAGACTGTAAGCATTGAAATAAATGATAAAATATTAAGACTATTTAATATTGCTGTTTAATAAAACTACTCAAGTGTAAATTATATCATAATTTAAAATACAAAATCAGGTGGAATCTAAATATAGTCCCAATAGGCACAATATACCCTTTGGCGCATGACATCCACTGGAATGAACAGATGTATGTTCTGTCACAGAAAAAAATGTAGGCTACAAGAAAAATATTATTAAAATATGGATAAAAGTATTTGTTACCTTATTTAGCTGACATATATTTTTTGTTCCTGTCTGGTTATCTGAGAATAAAAGGATTTAACGCTTATTCCTGAGGAACTTGGTGCATCTCCTCCCTCCGCTATTTTGATTGTATGATGCAATCTCTCTAAACAACAAAGAGATACAAAGACAATATTTAAATGGAATCATAGACAACTCTTTGGGGGTTTCGCCACTTTGTGATTGGGACATGGTACTAAAACTTAAATGGTTCAAAATGGCTTCCAAATACAGTGGGGAGAATAAGTATTTGATACTGCCGATTTTGCAGGTTTGCCCACTTACAAAGCATGTAGAAGTCTGTCATTTTTATCATAGGTACTCTTCAACTGTGAGTGACGGAATCTAAAACAAAAATCCAGAAAATCACATTGTATGATTTTTAAGTAATTAATTTGCATTTTATTGCATTACATAAGTATTTAATACATCAGAAAAGCAAAACTTAATATTTGGTACAGAAACCTTTGTTTGCAATTACAGAGATCATACATTTCCTGTAGTTCTTGACCAGGTTTGCACACACTGCAGCAGGGATTTTGGCCCACTCCTCCATACAGACCTTCTCCAGATCCTTCAGGTTTCGGGGCTGTCGCTGGGCAATACGGACTTTCAGCTCCCTCCAAAGATGTTCTATTGGGTTCAGGTCTGGAGACTGGCTAGGCCACTCCAGGACCTTGAGATGCTTCTTACGGAGCCACTCCTCAGTTGCTTTGGTTGTGTGTTTCGGGTCGTTGTCATGCTGGAAGACCCAGCCACGACCCATCTTTACTGAGGGAAGGAAGTTGTTAGCCAAGATCTCACGATACATGGCCCCATCCATCCTCCCCTCAATATGGTGCAGTTGTCCTGTCCCCTTTTCAGAAAAGCATCCCCAAAGAATGATGTTTCCACCACCATGCTTCACGGTTGGGATGGTGTTCTTGGGGTTGTACTCATCCTTTTTCCTCCAAACACGGCGAGTGGAGTTTAGACCAAAAAGCTCTATTTTTGTCTCATCAGACCACATGACCTTCTCCCATTCCTCCTCTGGATCATCCAGATGGTCAATGGCAAACTTCAAACGGGCCTGGACATGTGCTGGCTTGAGCAGGGGGACCTTGCGTGCGTTGCAGGATTTTAATCCATGACGGTGCAGTGTGTTACTAATGGTTTTCTTTGAAACTGTGGTGCCAGCTTTCTTCAGGTCATTGACCAGATCCTGCCGTGTAGTTCTGGGCTGATCCCTCACCTTCCTCATGATCATTGATGCCCCACAAGGTGAGAACCGGAATTCTTACTGGTTGGTAGGTGATCAAATACTTATGTCATGCAATAAAATGCAAATTAATTATTTAAAAATCATACATTGTGATTTTTCTGGATTTTTGTTTTAGATTCCGTCTCTCACAGTTGAATTGTACCTATGATAAAAATTACAGACCTCTACATGCTTTGTAAGTAGAAAAACCTGCAAAATCGGCAGTGTATCAAATACTTGTTCTCCCCACTGTATTTGTCGACTGTAGTTGACGCCATGCATGGAAGGGTTAAGCAAAGCATTGTCTCTAAACACATTACCATTGCCATTAAGTTTGTTTACATTTTTTATGTAAATCTTAAGCGCAATTACACAAATATAGCTGATTTCGGCTGAACATTTAATGTGGCAACCGAATATAATACACATACAAACATTGAGATTAGCTGTTGCCCAAAGACAAAGCAGTTGCAGCAAGATGGTAATGTTAGGCTTGTACTTTACATAAGGATTATAAAAGTAAACATAAGTTTAAAGGGCTTTTCACACTGCGCTTATTGACGATTATTCACCCAAAAATGAAACTTCTCTCATTAATTATCTCCCTCAGGTCGTTCCAAACCCATAAGACTTTCGTTCATCTTTGGAACACAAATTAAGATCTTTTTGATGAAATTGGAGAGCTTCCCTCCACAGCTACGCAACTGACTCTTTTACGCTTCAAAAAGCTCATAAAGAGATCGTAAAACGAATCCATATGACTTGAGCAGTTAAGTCAACATTTTCTGAAGAGAAACGATCGCTTTATATGATGAACCGCTTGAATTTAGGCTTTTATTCACATAAACGTTCATCAACTCACACGTCAGATGTGGTAAACAGAAGCTCAAGCATGTTTGCTTGATGTGCAAGAACCAATGAGGTTCATTCACATGTTATGCAGCACGTTTGAGTTTCCGCAAGAGGTTTCTGTTTATATTAGATGATCAATGTTTATACAGAATGGAAAGCACAGGATTGTGGGATATCAAAGGCAGCGAAGGTTACATCTGTGTGGCCTTCAAAAATAAATCAGATGAAGGTATCTCAGGAGACTGGAAGTTAAGCTAATATTAGATTCGGAAGTGCCTTGATAACTTCCCACCTTGGATTGCTTCCTCCGAAGACAGCATTTTTCAGTTTTCGGGTGCAGCCATTCATTTCTATGGTATCCGCAAACAGTAATTGATTGTCGCACAACTCTGAATGAAATTCAATGACATCAAGGCTTTAATGTGCTTGGTTATAAAGGCACACGTGTTGTTAGCCGTTACGCTTTTTCCAATGGTAGAGCCATAGGCCCTTGTATCTGACGACAATAAGACCATCTCTGGGAAAATTGTCATATGGTGACAGAAAACACGACAGTTGGACTGAAGAAGAGACCGTTCATCCCTGCCTTTATAGTCCGAAAAGTCCATTGAGGATAAACTTTATAGTATAGTCTGCAAATTCAGCGATATGCATTCGTCCATTCAGTGACACTGCACCCAGGGTTTAGGAATGTACTGTGTGAAACGGCAGTGTACGAATACAATTAACTGTTAACCCCAGGTCAATTTATGAGCAGTGTGAAATATGAATCAAGATAACTCAGGATTCCCTGTGTTTAGAATGGCCTAGGATGAACTATCCAAGTATGAAAAGTGTTATTTTTATATATAAACATCAAACTCAGAATTTAACCTCACAGGAACTGTTGCATAAAATGCCCTCTTCTTATTCAAAGGATAATGTTATGAATGTTCACCTTAAAAGCCCAGCAGAAACTGCATCATCCTACATCCGAGATGATTTAATCTCATCTAGATAACAGCATCACTGAATAATCAAAGATCATGAGTCTCTGATTGTCATGCTGTTGTTGTGTCACCCCACTGCTGATCAGGTCAAGACTTTTTTATGTTATCTAATGGAAATCTCGAGTTGAACTATCTGTAACTTAATGTTGCCATGTGTAAAGGCTGATTTATACTTCTGCGTCGGACCTGCACCGTAGCCGTGGACGATGCGTTGATTTTCATTTATACTTCTGCGTTGTTGTCCGCGTCAACGTGCAATTAAACATATGAGAGTATGATAACACCCGAGGGAACCCCTTGCGGTCCACGTAGAAATGATGCGTTGTTACATTTATGGAAAGGCGCACGTCAGGCTATGTGGGCTACACACAGCCTATGACGCAGCTGCGGTGTATACTCGACGCAGAAGTATAAATTGGGCTTAAGGAAGAGAAAGGCAGAGTGGATTCCATAAGCGGGTCTTTTATTAATGGATCTGAGCATAAACCATAGTTACAACTCTTAGTCAGGACACAGACTTTGGTCAAAAAACACAGGCAAACAATCCAATGGCAGACAAATCCAAAACAATAATCCAGGGGCCTGTACCATGATGGCATTTTAACAAACTCAGGGTTACAGGATTAGTTTCGAGTTGACAAAACCAAACCTATTCAGGCTTTGTTGGTCCCATGATGCTGAGTTTAGGAGTTTAGCTGTGACATCAGTAGTGAACAGCCAATCACATGCTGTGGATCAGTGGAACTGAGATTCACTTCTCCTGAGAGAAGCAGCGAGATTCATTTCTCTCTTCTGCAGAATATTACAAAATTGAAAAATATTAAGAATTTAAACAAATTTACACCGCAAGAAGAAAAGAGTTGTATATAAAAGAGGACAACTTAAATCTTATCACGTCAATGCAAGTAAAAGTTATGAAGTTAGTTTAGTTGATATATAGAGAGAATTTAACATTTAAGCTCACATGTAGTACATTTTATAGCTTTATTTATTGATTTTAAAGCTTATTTATATGACCTTTATATGCTATTTATATTAATTTTAACTAAGTGCCTATTAATGATTAACTAAAATGACACATTTGTAATTAATTATGGGTATAATAATTACATAAGTGATATCTAAATCATTCAAAATTATTATAATTATAAATAAGCATTGTTAAAAGCCAGACGCTTTAGTCTTTAAAAAACATTTGCCATGTAGTGACCTTTAATTTGGAGAAACAGGGGGAGTGGCTTTATTGCATCAGACTTGTCACTTTGCTCACAGCTGATTGGTCCAATTTCAGTTTGAGATCTCTTATCCAGAACATAACCTGCCCTGGAGCAGGTTAGCCATGGAGCATAAGTTACTATGGAGATGAACACAGCTAAAAGCCAAACCACTTTTATGATACCTAAAACCCAGGATTAGCACAAACTAAGCTTAAACATATCTGGCTAGCCAGCTAAAACGGCTTCATGGTACAGGCCCCAGAAATTTGAGTCAATAGAGCAAAAAAAGATAGTCATAACAGAAATCAAAAGCAGTGGGAACACATGGCTTAAATACAGGGTGACAGGAGATCCCAAGATAGAAACGTGTCAGTAACAGGAAGTAACAGTTACATTTTCAGGTGAGGGCTCCCTCTGGAGGGGAATCTGATCAGACGTTACACCATAACATGTTATGATGTTATCATGTCTGTTTTCCATAAATATAAGAATTTTCACATTCAGAATATTAGCATTTCAAAATCTTTAACTTTGAACTTTTAAACATTTAGATTATATATAAGTATATAATTGTTTCTGGGAAAGCATTATTTCTTCCTATTCCATTGTAAATAGTTGTATTCATTTTTACAAAGAATAATTAATATATTCTGCAAATGTTTGACTATATATGACTCTCTTAATGACAGTCACTTAATCATAAAATTAAACAAAATTCATCTCTCATCTTACTTCAAGAGGAGTGAGAAGCTGACCGTTCATCTCTCTCACTAACTAAATAATGAAGCAGTTAAGCATTTAAACCTGGTTTTACAGACAGGGCTTAGATTAAAGACTCAATCGGAGTTATATTAAAAAAGTCCTGGCTAATCCCAGCTTTATAAAGCCATGGATTGTTGCTCTGTTTTTGAAGTCCATTAAAATACATCTGTCCGTCATATAACTGCTCCACGCGGCTTTGGGGGGTTAATAAAGGCTTTCTGAAGCAAATCGATGTGTTTGTGTAAGAAGAATATCCATATTTAAAACTTTATTAAGTAAAGTTCCGGCCGATCGCCTTCCGTATTTAACTTATGGAAAAAGTGTTGAAAGTGCCTAAGAAGGGCTAATTTTCATTTTTGGGTGAATTCACCCTTTAAGATAGGATTAGGCCTTAGTTTAATTAGGACATTAAAAGTGCATTAGAAGAAAGAAAACAACAACAAAAAACATTACTGGTGTGCATCTTGAGACAGAACAATGGCACCGACATATTTTATGATATGCCAGTGCAAGTTGCTTTCAGTTGAAACAGCTCAAACATGCAGTTTAGTCCAGGACCAGGGGTTAATGAGTCAACTCTGAACAGCAGCACACTGTGTTGCTTTGGCTCTGTGCAAGGTCCAGTTCACTTTAGATGTAGCCGATCCCACCCAGCATGTGATTATGGGACGTCCTTGTATTGTCAGAATCTCATTGTTTGTTCCACATCTTCTGTTAAGTGTTTCATATGCTAAGAGCAATAATCTCAACAGCCAGAGTGATGTCTAACCCTGCACAGGATCCAGTGTTTAAAGTGCCAGGTAAGCCTTTTATATGCTCTACTATTATAGGCTCATCTCAGTGTGCTATGCAATCATCGTCATCTCAAAGGCCTTTATTTAATGTTTTGCTACATGTATGAGCATAGTAGTTTGTCAAGCCATAACTTTTGTTGATTGAAATTACACTAACATAGATAAGCAAGTTTGAGCTGATAGTTTACACCATCTGTTGTCTGATCTATGATTAGATAAATGAAAATCAACAATCGGTTATGTGCATTGCCCATATGCTACGCTAGCTATTCATTTATTGTGCCAAACCAGTATTCTTTGAAGACTTTTTAAAAACAGGATTCTAAAACTGAACTATTCTACTGAACAAGTCTGTTAAATGCTATACTTTGAAAGCTGTAGTGAGGTTCCAAATGAGGTATATAATCATGGTTGGTGGTTAATGGAAATAGTTAAGGCAACACACACAGAGAAGAGAGAATCAAAAGCAACTTGAGTTTTGCAACACTTTATTTCTTTACATTCTCTATATTAATGCATTTCATTCAGTTTATGATTAAAGTAAGATGACATTGTTCTTCATTAGCTCTGATGTCCTCCAGAACTCTGTAGAGTCTAATCATCTGTCACATTATCTGTGTCACAGCTCTCATGATTTGTTGTGGTATGATTTCTTCTCAGCTAACAAAAAACGGCCATCTGCCAGTGGTCTGGAGTTCATCGGTCCTCTTGTGAGCTCTGTGGAGGAGACCCCAGACCCCATCAGTACAGTTATTAAGGGTGAAATTCCCTCCTGGATCACTGGCAGCTTCCTTAGGAATGGACCTGGCAAATTTGAGTTTGGTGAAAGCAAGTAAGAGTGCAAAATATTGCTATAATCACAGCAAGATCTATTTATTCTTATCTGGTTATTTTCTTTGCTTATTTGGCTTCATCTGTTCCTTCTCAGATTCAACCACTGGTTTGACGGCATGGCCTTGATGCATCGTTTCCATATTAAAGATGGTCAGGTGACCTACAGCAGCCGTTTTTTGCGCAGTGACTCTTATGTGCAGAACGCAGAGAACAACCGAATTGTTGTGTCTGAATTTGGCACCCTGGCAACACCTGACCCATGCAAGAACATCTTTGCCCGGTTCTTTTCACGTTTTCAGATTCCAAGTAAGCATCAATTGGAGGGGAAAGGGGCATGCGTGCCTGATCAGAAATTCAGACAGAACGCTCTATCTATAAAGATTAGATCAAAATGCACAAGTAGAGTACTTGTCAAATTACTGCAAAACCTTCATCTGAACCCATTCTAATCATCAGTTGTGTTTGATTAACAGAGGCGACTGATAATGCAGGAGTGAGCTTTGTAAAGTACAAAGGAGATTTTTACGTAAGCACAGAGACCAACTTCATGCGCAGAATCGACCCTGCGAGCCTGGAAACCAAAGAAAAGGTATATATGAAAATGCTTCACAGATACAGAATTCATACAGTTATCCTACAATGAACAGTTATCTCTATGTGATTTTGGTTTTGAAAGGTGGATTGGTCAAAATATATTGCAATTAATGCAGCAACAGCTCATCCACATTATGACCGTGAAGGAGCGACTTACAACTTGGGAAACTCATATGGTCGAAAAGGTGGGATGCCTCATTTATGCTTTTTATAACACAACTAAACTCAGATGGCTTCTTTTTCTTAAGATTTTCAAGCCAAACAGAATTGCAAAAATAAATGTTTTATTAACAAAGTTCGGGAGGAGCACGTTCAGAGGTATATACAATATATCCATTGCCTCTATCCCACCACAGTTTTCCAGCATCCCTCCACCAATCCCAACTCCTCACTCTTATATATATATATATATATATATATATATATATATATATATATATATATATATATATATATATATATATATATATATAATATTTGGCATTTTAACAACAAAAGAAAGGCACTCCACCTTCTATTTTGTTTCTCAAAGGCTTCTTCTACCATATCCTGCGAGTACCACCAAGTGAAGGAGCGAACAATGTTGCTGATTTGTCTGATGCCGAGATTCTTTGCTCTATTCCTGCATCTGACCCCAGGAAACCATCATACTACCACAGTTTTGGTAAATTTGCCAGCCATATTTGCATTTTTAGATCATTTGATCTGCCTTTCTGCTTCTTTATCCATCTATAATATTATATTAATTATTTAGCATCTATTTACATAGGGTTGGAAATGTGGGCCGCACTTTTGTTCATCTAGATTGTTCAGTATATTATATTATCCACCAACAAGCAGATTGAAAATAATGCTTTTTAAATGTTTTCAATGTTTGTTCTTTAATTTTACCTTACTGTTTGCAGTGATGTCGGAGAATTACATAGTCTTCATTGAGCAGCCGATCAAGCTAGACCTACTGAAATTCATGCTGTACAGAATTGCTGGAAAGAGCTTTCATAAAGTCATGACCTGGAACCCAGATCTAGAAACCATCTTCCATGTGGCAGACAGACGCACTGGCCAGGCACGAGAGACTCTATACTGACATCTAATTGTGGCACTGTGTATTTCTGTCACTTCACCTCTGCTATCCATGTTTTCATTTCTGCAGCTCATCAAAACAAAATACTACAGCAGTGCCATGTTCACCCTGCACCAGATTAATGCATATGAGGATAATGGATATTTGATTATGGACATGTGCTGTGGAGATGATGGCAGTGTGATTGGTGACTTCACGATGGAGAACCTTCGCCAGGCATCTGGGGAAGAACTTGACAAGGTAATACCTTCACCATCCAATACATGTCAGACATCGACAATGTTGACCTCTGTTTCAGCTTCATAAAAAAGTAACTTTAGTGCAAACGTGTATCTATTGGCTTTTCCAGTTCTTCAATTCATTGTGTACAAACTTACCACGGCGATATGTACTGCCTCTGGATGTAAAGGAAGAGGAGACCAATGACCACAACCTCATCAAATTACCGTACACCACTGCCACTGCTGTGAAGACTATAACTGGGGTACGTTAACGAGAGAGAGAGAGAGAGAGAGAGAGAGAGAGAGAGAGAGAGAGAGAGAGAGAGAGAGAGAGAGAGAGAGTAAAAAATGGATACCAATAAAAGTTATTTCTCTTTGGTAATATTAGGTGTTCCTCACCCATGAAGATCTCTACAATGATGACCTGTTGCAGTATGGTGGGCTTGAGTTTCCACAGATAAACTACACTTACTACAATGCTCGTCCTTATCGCTACTTCTACGCTTGTGGCTTTGGACACCTGTTTGGGGACTCTTTGCTTAAGATGGATCTAGAAGGAAAGAAGCTAAAGGTAAATGAATGAAATCTTACATGAAAATACTTTTATTTGAGATTATATGAGGTCAGTTTGAGAGTTCACTTCAATTGAGAATATAATGTTTTATTTGTTTTGTTGTATGTAGGTGTGGCGCCATGCTGGTTTGTTCCCATCAGAACCAGTGTTTGTTCCAGCACCTGATGCTAAGGATGAGGATGATGGTGTGGTCATGTCTGTGATCATTACACCAAGAGAGGTGAGATTCATGTTGTCATCATACCCTTGTTGTCTATCCATTGGCTTCCTCTTATGACATTGATATTAAGACTTTAGTATTTAGTTTCCTTGCTCTGGGGCCTCATTTATAAAACATGTGTATGCACAGATTTGATCTTAGAGAGTGTGTACGGTAAAATCATTCAGATTCATAAAAACCGCCTTTGATGTGGAAAAGTGCTTAGCGCCACGTCATGTTCTAAGCAGGCGTACACAGAGTCGGTGTACTGTTATTCACAAGTAAATGATTTTGAAGTTGACTGGTGCTATTTTATATGCTAATGGAATTAATTAAGGGGCGTTTACATAGTGGAGACCTGAAAGCATTCAGCTGCGCACAATTTCAAGACATTTGCAGTTTATAGATTTCACATCTGGAAGAGAGGCATACGCGTTTTTTTGTGCATTTGTCCATTTCATTTTCATTTGAGAATTGATCTTAGATCAAATGTAGGATGGTTTCTAGGCAACATTTGATAAATGTGGACCCTGGAGAGCAAAGGGGCTGCAATTTGCTTTTAGTCATTTATAAGAAACAATTTGGTTCAATCAAAGAATTCAGCTGTGCCAGGTGTGATAATTTCATGTAACTCTCTTTAGAAAAAGAGCAGTTTCCTCCTTGTCCTTGATGCCAAGACCTTCACAGAGCTTGGACGAGCAGAAGTTCCAGTGGACATCCCATATGGCACTCATGGACTCTTCAATGAGATGAGCTAAAATAGAAAATCACCAGCTCAAATCAACTCATGAAAGTGGAACCATTTGATAAACTATTCTGCATCTATTTTTGTTAGGGAAATTCAAAAAGGGTCAAATAAATAAATTTGTGAAATTTGTGCAACCCTTACCTGCAAATACTTACACATGCAGCATAATGAATCAACTGTGTCATATTTATAAATCTTGTACAAGATTAAAAGACTTAAATTTTCTTTAAGACTTTATCCATTTTTGCTTTCATTTCACACTTGGTCCTTTTCAGGGGTCTGAGCGTGGTTTGCGTGATTTTTGGCCCATATGTGAACACTCCACAAGATCTCAGACCCCTTTAAAGTGAACCGAACCGAACCGAGACCATCTCGGGAGGTGGTCTGGGTACAGTTGGATCTCATTTTTCTCATCTCAAGGAAAACAAATCAAAATAAATAGGTGGATGTGTGATATAGCTAGTGCAAGAATATGTAGTATTGCAAAACATTTTTTATTTTTGTGTAAAAAGATAACTCAATTCAACAGCATATTTACAAACAAATATCTTGGTTACTGAGGCATAAACAATGTAAGTGAATGGGATCAAATGTTGAAGGCCATAGGGTCAGCGATCAAACACTGAACTGGACTAGATCCAAAAAGCAACAGTATGAACACAAAGGGTTCTGAGACCACATTCCTACTAAAGTGGAACAAAAAAGGATCTGAATCCTCTTTCAGGTACAGGGACAGTGTGAACACGAAGAGTTCAGTTCTTTTAAAGAGGACCCAAGTGTGAAAACACCCTTATTCTCTGAAATTTTCGGGGGACCCCTTAGAACATTCTGGAGGACCCTGGACCCCAGTTTGAAAACCCCTGGGGTAGATCATTTCGGGAAGGCTAGCAATTGCAAGCTAGCTTTGAAAACATACCATCTCCCTTCAAAGTGCTCTCCAAAGCCACGCCTCCTCCAACACTCACAGCCAGAGCTAAGTCTGCGTAGGGGCTGGCTGGCTGTCGTTTGTTTGGGGCACTCAGTGACTGTCTACAACTCTGCTTAGCCTTATGGAACGTGCTGATGACATATGATGCCTACGTAAGCAGGGTGTGCAGGGTATGCAAATATATATGCTGACAGGCTGGTTGTATCCAGAGCTTGACATTAACTTTTTGCCCATCACCAGCCACTGGCTTGTGGTTTTAGCTAAAATTACTAGCCACTCAACATTTTCACTTGCAACAATTTTGACATTGATAGTATGGGGAAAAACTGCCATATATATTTTTAATAATATCCCATAATTTGGCAGCCATTATATTAGACTGCTGTCACTTTAAGACCTCACACTCCGGGGGTATACAAATACAATGCTGACAGGTAGGACATTGTATCATTGCATTTGGACCAATTTGGTCTTGAGATTTCCACAGTGACAGCACTGAACACTAAAGAGAAAATATAACATGATCCAAATAGCTTCCTTTTCTTCTACTTTTTTGGTATATTTTGTTAAACGACTAGTGCAAGACAATTGATCTCCAAATCACTAGGTGGCGTTCGTGTTACACGGAAGCACTGATTTGATTTCAAGTCAACTGTATTTTTCATCACTCTACTAACGGGGAAAAGGGAAATATATATATTTTTTTACTTTCTGCAAACAACTCCGACAACTCTTTGCTCATACACAATTTTAAAATACACAAAACCTGTAAAATACACGTTATTGCTGGAGCAAGGAAAGTATTTGGACGTTTAGGGCAAAGGTCTGTCGTGTTGACATACAGTAGTTCATTCGTAAGTGACATTGTCAACGATTTCTCGTTTCTACAGCCTCAATAAAAACCTGAATGGACCATTCAAACTTATGGACTTGTGTTTAGACTGAAAATTAAGGTAATGTCTTTGCAAAGGAGCATAAAAAAGATCTTCAAACTGTTGGTAAGACCTTTTTTTTTTTGTAAATTTAATTTACTATTCTTTAACACTTTTTCAGTTTGCTGTTCACCTGCTGTTTTAACTATTTACTTAGTTTGTATTTTGGTCGATTGTATATTTTAAAATAGGTTTTCTCTTATGAGTGTTAAACACATTTAAAAATAACTGTACCTTGAGCACAGATCTTAACAGGTGATGTGTGGCTCCGTAAGGTCACGTGCTTCATGTCATGATAAATGCATTTATTGTCTTTATCTATGTCAGTAACTGTCAGGGTCAAATATGCCTTTGTTCCGGCAACTCAAGCCCACACCGGAGAGGGGCGGTCAGAAGAAGAAAAAATGTAAGAATGAATGGGCTGAGGATGAGGAAAACTCTTCCACACTGATTGGCCTTTGTCTTCAAAGCCTAGCCGAGAACATGAAGGACCTGTGGGTGAAAGATTATGCCCAAAAATACATGGACCAGTATTTCTTCAGATACGTCATGGGTCCTTTCAGCTCATTACGTGAGTATTGCTTAAACTTGTACATGCGTAGATATGTGCCAGTGTTTATCAAGGGATTTATTTTAAGTGTTTTTTTCTTTCAGCTTGCGAGTTGTTGGAAGAGTTGTTGTGCATCCTGTCCTCGCGTAATTTGTTGACACGTGCGGCCCTGCACCTCCTTCTCCTCCCGCAGCTAAGCTGTCTGTCCCTGGCATCTGCATGCAGTCTTGTCAATGCCAACCTTTGCTCTCTTATCCAGATACGCTGCCAGGTTAAACATTCTAACTTTTGTAAATTTCATATTTGCACACAGTTTGCACAAACTGCTTGTAAGACTTTAGTGAACTTAATTTAAAGTTACCTTGATCGGACAGCAAATACCAGATACGCCAGTTAGATCTGAATTTCCATCTGTGAATAGCAATGCCTGCAAAGCAGCAATAGAATAGTGTTTTCAGTTTTAGGTAAGCTTTGGTAAATAATGTACTGCTGTTGTTGCATATCTTGTTTTCAGTCAGTTGCACACAATATATCACAGTCATTGTACTGTGGAAGCCATCCCTAATTAGTTTAATATGTGCAAGGAAGAAAAAAAATTCAGTATGCAAATATTAAAATAACTTAATCACTGTTGGTTACACTTTGAATGCCGAACAATCTATAATGTCAGTGGGATGTTTTTCAACTTGAATGTTAAAGATCAAACGTGACAAAGCAGATAGGTTATTTATATATGAAAAATGGTTAGCAAATAATCAATATTATTAAAGTGGTGGTAAACCACGATTTCACTTTTCTAACTTCAGCTAGTGTGTAATGTTGCTGTTTGAGCATAAACAACATCTGCAAAGTTACAACGTTCAAAGTTTAAAGCAAAGGGAGATATTTTCTTTTAAAGAAATCAATTTCTAAGGACTACAGCAAACGGCCGGTAGGGACTACAGACATTCCTCCAGGGTCTCTGACATCACCAGCCCCAATATTTACATAAACCCCTCCTCCGAGAATATTAAATAAGGGGGGGCGAGGCCATTTTGTATCGCCGGGTATAGTTAGTAGACTGGAGTGTTGTTGCCGCAATGCCGACGGAACGCTGTTATTTTCATCCGGATTGCAGGTCCACTTTGTTCAGCCTTCCTAGGGACGGGGGTGCGTTGCAGTGCGTTTAACGTACAACATGTTATGTGTGTATGAGACAGAGGGGAACAGGTCGCATTTGCAGCAGATATATGCTGCCCATCATAAATCAAAGCACAAGACAGACAGGGGTCGGAGGAGAAGACCGGAAAATGTGACATAATGGACAATATTCGTCTGTATTTGCAATACACGAGCCGCGGTTCAGCTGCGCGAGACAAACACTGCCAGTGTGTGAATGCACAACAGGTGCGCGCGGCTCCTGCTGCACAATTCACGGAGGAAAGCTTCCACAATCTTCGTGAGTTCAATGAAGGATTCACACAACGGCTTGTCCTGAAAAATGAATTTAAAAACAGAAGCTGTTTACGGGCCACAACCTGTAAGTGTGATTTATTTTTTGTCGATGTGTTTTCCTGTAATAGTTCGTATTGTTAATTGTACGTTGTAGCAAGGAAGTAAACAGATGACAACGCTCATTTGGCTCTGCAAACCAGTTTGTTAAATGCTCATTCATACTTAACGTTATCCGACAAACACCTAACGTTACAAACTTTTTTTAAAATCTCAACAGCGAACTTGTAAATTATTCTTTGATTAGAGCGTTTATGTATTGTTTATCTACAGGCATGCTAAACATGGTTCTGTGTTTGATTTGGCTACTAGTAAAGGCAATGTTTAGTGTTCGTTTTGGGTTAATAGTTCTTGCGACAGATATTTGGCTATAATCGTTCTAAAAATACAAAAGTAACATTGCCATTCAGTAGCGATCATTATAGATCCGCAGTCTTTACTCTTGAGGACTGAACTGGTTGAACAGGTTCTGCTTGATCATCTTCACTAAAATTGGGTCTGATTCGGGCTCAAATTGGTTTAGTTTTATTGACGCCATTGTTTGTAATACTACCCAAAGCACAGTCTACCGGTAAAGGTAAGGGCCGTGACGTTTCCGACAAACGTGCACTAGGCGGTTAGCGAATCACAACACACTGGGCCAGCTAACCAATCTGAGCCCATTGCATATTTTTGAGGGACCGGCTTCATACAACCCAGAAACCATCAGACCGTTTTTACAAGGAGGGACAGAGCAGTGTAGAATAAAGGTAAAATATATGAAAAAAATAATGCAATTTTTTTTAAATGAAGCACAGTTACAGTGCACCCCACAAACACAATCAAGCCTTCGAAAGAATGTGTTTTACCACCCATTTAATATAATAAACAAATATATAACACTGTTCAAAAGATTGGGTTGGTAAGATTTTTTTTTATGTTTTGAAAAGTTTCTTATGCTTACCAAAGTTGTATTTATTTGGTCAAATATACAGTATTGAAAACAGTTCGGAATCTCATACAGACTTTTAATCTTACTTAAAACAAGATTTGATCAAGTGGTGTCAAGTGGCACCAGACGTCGTATAGGTCATACAAGATTGACTCTTGAGGTGAAGATACAACTTTATGTATATTCTGCAAGAATACATATTTATTATTATTTATCTACATATTTTATTGGACTGTCCCACTTTTAATACAAGTAGAAAACATTTTTATGAAGTAAGCTCACTTAATGCCTTTAGTACGATTTTACCTGTAAAGGTTTTAGAATTTGTATCATGTTAATGTTAAAAATATTAATATAAAAAATATTAATATTAAATTGTATTATGTACAATTATGTATAATATTAATTGCTGTATTTTTTCTGTTTACAATTATTTTTATTGTATTTATGTAACTCTTGTATTTTTGTAAATTCAGTTTTTGCCATGAAGCCACAGTTGCTGACATGGCATTAAATAAAACTATACTGATAATGATACTGAAAACAGTTGTGATGCAATCCAGATCCATTTCTGGATTTATTGAATAGAAATTTTGAAAATAATAAAATGTATTTTATTACTGTCACTTTTGATTAATTTAATGCATCCTTACTGACCCCAATCTTTTGAATGGCAGTGTATATATTGTAATTAACATAATAAAAGTGAACAAACCCTTATTTACCCAAACCAGAATGTTTGGGGAATGTTAGTAAAATGCTACCTTGCAAACACTGTAATAACATGCAAACAAATTGTCTTGCCTGTCAACACATGCACTCACTCACTTGTCTCTGTCTTGCACAGAATCTTCAGTCTCTGGATCTTAGTGGTGCACAGAATATATCTGCATCAGTACTGTGTGAGCTCCTGGGCAACCAATGTCATCTCCGTTCTCTCTTCTTGGCTGGAACTCTATGTGATCAGAGAGTGATATCGGTGGTTTGCCGCCAATGCCCCAAGCTGAAACACCTGGATGTGTCACGATGCCTTCACCTCACCCCTGCAGGCCTACTGCCTCTGGCTTACCAAGAACCCCTTGTCAAGAATGCAAACACCTTCAACAGTCTGCTTGCTTTAGATATCGGTTTAGCAGAAAATGAGAGCGATGCAGTAGCTGCAGTTGCATTCCTCCTACTTAGCTTGCCCGGTCTTCAGAGGTTGGCAGTGGAGGGACTGGGGCAGGCTTGTGTTCTCATTCAGAACAGACAGTTTGAGGTGACAGAGGAGTTCACTAGTCGAGAAGGTTTGCCACGTCTTAAAGACATGTGGGCGAAGCGGACACAGGTAGAGCACTTGCAAGACAGCAGTTTACTGAGTGCAGATGGAGACGAGAGTTTTACTTTGGAAGGAAAAATAGATGAATGGTTATCATTAGAGAGGCACAATGATGCAAGTGATACTGCAGAGATAAATGAATGGACAGGGACTTCAGGAGAGGGTTATGGAAAAGATGGAGGTAGATGTACGGATTGTAATGGAAGGGATAGTGTGACAACCTCTCTCAAGGATGTACACGGACTGTCTCTGGATACTTTGGAGGCTGTAGGAAAGATCTGCCCTGGCCTGCGTGTCCTGTCATTGGACTGTCTCCATAGTAATGCTTGTCATAGTGCTGACAACTTCGAACAGGCAACAATTTTAGCCAGAGGACTTGGTAGGTTTTCGGGACAGCTACACTGTCTTTCTCTACAGTTTTCTGGTCTTATGTCTGATTTGGTTCCAGCCCTGAGAGCCTCAGGCTCACACCTGATCTCGCTCACCTTGGAAGGGATCAGAGCTGATGGTCAGACTCCTCTTCTGGAGCTCATCCATGCCTGTCCCAGACTCACCTCTCTCACTGTTCATTTAGACTCACCCAGCACTAATTTGGATGGAGATGATGATGCTGAGGAGGAGGGTGAAGATGAAGGCCTTCTTTCTAATCTGCCATGCCTTCCACACCTCTGCTCCTTAACACTAAAGTAAGCCAAATGTTGTCATTTCCTGCTAAACTTCATGCTGATGCTCTTTTCCCATTGAAATCAAATGTGCTATAAACTGCTTTCCATTCAGTGTTCTTTTTTTTCCAACAGTTTTTCATTGGATGAACAACAAATGAAGCCCACATTGTGTTGGAGGTCTCTTAAGGGAGTGCTGTGGGCACTGCTTAGGGGTGCTTCAGTCCTTCAGAAGCTCTCGCTAATTGCTGTTCCGTGTCGACTGGACCCTGTATTTAAACTTGTCCTGAACCATCCGGCCAAACCTGTTGGGGCCCTAGACAGTTCCCCACTGCACTGCCTTAGATCTGTTAGTCTGAACCGCTCAGATATCACTATGGAGACTGTAGTACATATTGTAAACACTTGTAGGCGCTTGTCCCATTTGGATTTGAATGGCTGCTGGGCAATGACTTTGAGCAATATCACAAAGTTACAATACAAAGCCAAAAGGAGGCGCCATACACTAAAAATAACATGGAAATGAGCTGGGAAAAGGCCAAGCTGAGATAGAAAAATAGTTGTACTCTTGAGTATGTGATTTTTGTGTGATTATTCTAGGAAATACATGTATGAATATAATATGCATTTAATTTAGTAATGCATATACATAATGAAAATCATCAATTAAAAATTCCATTAAATAAAATTACCATGCACTGTTCACAATTAGATTTATCTACTTGTTTTAAAAAAAAAGAGTGCCATGCACTGTGTTATATTTTAATACTTTTGTTTTTATGCAAATATCCTAGGATAAGAACAAGGAAATACTTATAAAATGTTTCTGTTCTTATATCACAATCTGTTAATGTGGCTGGGAAATGTGTAATAAAATGCATTAATTTTATTTTAACATAAGCGCTCCTTTCAGTCTTTGCAATTTTTCTTCAATGGGCTACTTTTCAACACGCATGTGGCAGGAAGAGCGATGCCGTCACAATAATAGAATAAGTTCATTGGATAATTTACTAGCGTCAACGTAGACCTACAGCAAATCAGTTTACGAGCGTCACGTAACGTCGTTCATATTTATGAGCAAAGCGTTCTACGTAGTACGTACTCGAAAATTCGCTGGCGGGAGAAAACAAGACGTTACTAGCTAAAGTGTGATTTGTTATTTACATTCAGGACAGTTATGTCTCGAATACTCAGCTGTATTGTAGCAGTTTGTCCAGATATGGGAATAGGGAAAAATGGAAATCTACCATGGCATCCAATAAGACTAAGGTGAGCTCGTTTGTGTTGCTAACTCGTGTTCTGGTATATTGAAACAATAATATAAAAACGTTTTGGTTGTTTCCCAGGGCTGTAACACGTTTTCAGTCATATATATCTGCACAAATAAATACAATGAAAATGAAAACAAAATCATTAAGACATAATGGCAGAAGCAAGAATATTAGCTGGATTGAACATTTTATGATTTCACAGTTCTTTCGTTAGAGTTTGACCTTTGTCCTGCAGAAAAAAACACCTGACTTAGTCCTACCCGTAAAGGGATAGTTCACCCCAAAATTAAATTTTTGTCATAATTTACTCACTCTCAAGTTGTTCCAAACCTGTATGAGTTTCTTTCTTCTGTCGAACATAAAATAAGATATTTTGAAGAATGTTGGTAAACAAACCGTTGACTGTATTGACTTCCATAGTAGTAAAAAAATGCAAAGGCTACCATCTACTAAACACCTGACTTATTCCTAGCTTTTATAGGGATAGTTCACCCCAAAGTCAGAATTTTGTCATCACTTACTCACTATCAAGTTTCTCTCTTCTGTTGAACATTAAAGAAGATATTTTGAAGAATGTTAAAATTTTCATTTTTGGGTAAACTTTAACACAAAGCAAGCCTCAAAATATACCCCAACCATTAGCTTCTTCTTTCTTATATTTTTAGTAATGAATTCAAGCACTTTCAGAAGATGACCATGACCCCTTCAGTCGAGGGTAATAATATGCTGTCATATTTGTCATGCCTATAACATTATTTTTTTGTGTGTCATATTTTATTTGTTTGTGCTGAAATTAGTAAAATCTTTAACCAAAACTCTGTATTGTTGTCTTTTGCATTCACTCTGTGTGTCATTTGACAGGTAAAAAAAATGTGGTCGTCATGGGCAGAAAGACATGGTTCTCTATTCCTGCACAAAACAGACCCCTAAAGAACAGAATCAACATAGTTCTCAGCAGAGAGCTCAAGTAATCTACATGCTTGCACTTTATTTCACCTTACAGTAGACCGTTATGCCACACATACGTTTTTAAATGTTTCCTATTTTCTATCACTCACTGCACAGGACAGCCCCAGAGGGAGCTCACTACCTTGCTTCAGACTTGAGTTCAGCTCTCCAACTGTTAGACAGGTCAGAGCTCGAAAAACAAGTGGACCAGGTTTGGATAATTGGCGGCAGTGCTCTGTACAAGGTTGGTAAAATGATATACAGTGAGGAAAATAAGTATTTGAACACCCTGCTATTTTGCAAGTTCTCCCACTTGGAAATCATGGAGGGGTCTGAAATTGTCATCGTAGGTGCATGTCCACTGTGAGAGACATAATCTAAAAAAAAAATCCAGAAATCACAATATATGATTTTTTTTTACTATTTATTTGTATGATACAGCTGCAAATAAGTATTTGAACACCTGTCTATCAGCTAGAATTCTGACCCTCAAAGACCTGTTAGTCTGCCTTTAAAATGTCCACCTCCACTCCATTTATTATCCTAAATTAGATGCACCTGTTTGAGGTCGTTAGCTGCATAAAGACACCTGTCCACCCCATACAATCAGTAAGAATCCAACTACTAACATGGCCAAGACCAAAGAGCTGTCCAAAGACACTAGAGACAAAATTGTACACCTCCACAAGGCTGGAAAGGGCTACGGGGAAATTGCCAAGCAGCTTGGTGAAAAAAGGTCCACTGTTGGAGCAATCATTAGAAAATGGAAGAAGCTAAACATGACTGTCAATCTCCCTCGGACTGGGGCTCCATGCAAGATCTCACCTCGTGGGGTCTCAATGATCCTAAGAAAGGTGAGAAATCAGCCCAGAACTACACGGGAGGAGCTGGTCAATGACCTGAAAAGAGCTGGGACCACCATTTCCAAGGTTACTGTTGGTAATACACTAAGACGTCATGGTTTGAAATCATGCATGGCATGGAAGGTTCCCCTGCTTAAACCAGCACATGTCAAGGCCCGTCTTAAGTTTGCCAATGACCATTTGGATGATCCAGAGGAGTCATGGGAGAAAGTCATGTGGTCAGATGAGACCAAAATAGAACTTTTTGGTCATAATTCCACTAAACGTGTTTGGAGGAAGAAGAATGATGAGTACCATCCCAAGAACACCATCCCTACTGTGAACCATGGGGGTGGTAGCATCATGCTTTGGGGGTGTTTTTCTGCACATGGGACAGGGCGACTGCACTGTATTAAGGAGAGGATGACCGGGGCCATGTATTGCGAGATTTTGGGGAAGATGGGTTGAGGCTGGGTCTTCCAACATGACAATGACCCGAAGCACACAGCCAGGATAACCAAGGAGTGGCTCTGTAAGAAGCATATCAAGGTTCTGGCCTAGCGAGTCTCCAGACCTAAACCCAATAGAGAATCTTTGGAGGGAGCTCAAACTCTGTGTTTCTCAGCGACAGGCCAGAAACCTGACTGATCTAGAGAAGATCTGTGTGGAGGAGTGGGCCAAAATCCCTCCTGCCATGTGTGCAAACCTGGTGAAAAACTACAGAAAACGTTTGACCTCTGTAATTGCAAACAAAGGCTACTGTACCAAATATTAACATTGATTTTCTCAGGTGTTCAAATACTTATTTGCAGCTGTATCATACAAATAAATAGTTAAAAAATCATACATTGTGAATTCTGGATTTTTTTTTAGATTATGTCTCTCACAGTGGACATGCACCTATGATGACAATTTCAGACCCCTCCATGATTTCTAAGTGGGAGAACTTGCGAAATAGCAGGGTGTTCAAATGCTTATTTTCCTCAGTGTAAGTCAGCATCTCTATTGAGAAACATAGAAAATTGTAATAGAAGTATAAACATAAGCTCAATATGCATCAAATCCCTTATAACAGTCATTAGTTATGTTTCCATCCACCTATTTTTATGCACATTTTGGGATATTGCATAAACAAAATATGCACATAAATTCTAAAAATGTACATAAAAATGCATGCAATCAGTTGAAGCGGATTAATTTTTTTATCTGATAAGAAGTGCATAACCTTCGATGGAAACACATTTATGAAATAAATCCCTCGATGCGCAGCAAAAAACCTCACTTGATTTGCCTTAACAGTGGATGTGACTGGATAACTGGTCTAACCAGCGGAACAATTTCATCGCACAGCATCTCAAATGTTGGTTTGGATATTTGGAAATGCCTGAGCCAAAGTCTGCCATCAGATTGATTTGGTTTAATTCCCTCCCAGAAGCGTCTCACATGATTTCATTCCCAAACACCAGGCATCAGAATGCATGACATGATTGCGTTTCATCATTTTATTGTGTATGAAAAAAGAGCCAGAGTGGCTTCCCTGATTGCAGCAACTTGCTTTTTATTACAGATATTTTGCACCAATTTCCCAGGAAAAGACAATTTTGTTCTCTTGAACACATGGGGTGGAAATACTGTTTTGTACGCAAATGTTTTATGCAACATTTGATAAAATGTTCTTTGTGCTTAAGTTAAATTTGCAACTTTAGATGGAAACATAGCTACTGACTCCTGTATTTGCGCAGTAGTTTTACAATGGTCTTGTGTTACCATTTTACTAATGAATATGGTAAACCTATGTATAAACATGGAAGTATAATGGAATTCATCTGCAAGTACTGCAATATTTTTTTTAATGTAGAGTATAATTATAGAATTGTATGGCTTTTGATCAGTTCTATGTGTTTGTATGCACATTCACCATTGATTTCTTCCTTTCTACATACATAAAAATATTATTCTTTTTTTAATCTAGGTTTTAAAATGTAGGTCTGCCTTCACTTTTCCCATCAGGCAACTGATTTCCTCTCATTTAATTACATTTATTTGTATTTGTTTTTAAATTAATATATTTCCTAATTTGAAAAATGTAAATTAGCTATTTCACCAGTTGTACAGTATGCGTGCAACAATATACATTATACACCCACCTATACATCATTATATCTCAGTTATAGCTCAGTGTAGTCCAGGTCTCTATATAATCAGTTGTTATGGAAACTGCCTCAAGGCAAAATGTACAAAAGACTCCCTTCCGTCATACTCCTTCCTCCTCATTCTGTTAATATCTTGTAGAATGTAATCATAATACACTGTTTGTAAATGTTGTGCTGTGTTTTTTAGGAGGTGATGGAGCGCTCTGGTCCCAGGCGTCTTTTTGTAACACGGGTCCTCAAGCAGTTTGACTGTGACACATTTATACCCGATATTAACATGGACAAGTACAAGCTCCTGCCTGAGTGAGTGCTTAAACATTTGTTTGAATGCTTACATTGAGGTCTACACTCACCTAAAGGATTATTAGGAACACCTGTTCATGTTCTCATTAATGCAATTATCTAATCAACCAATCACATGGCAGTTGCTTCAATGCATTTAGGGGTGTGGTCCTGGTCAAGACAATCTCCTGAACTCCAAACTGAATGTCAGAATGGGAAAGAAAGGTGATTTTTAAGCAATTTTGAGTGTGGCATGGTTGTTGGTGTCTGAGTATTTCACAATCTGCTCAGTTACTGGGATTTTCACGCACAACCATTTCTAGGGTTTACAAAGAATGGTGTGAAAAGGGAAAAACATCCAGTGTGCGGCAGTCCTGTGGGCGAAAATGCCTTGTTGATGCTAGAGGTCAGAGGAGAATGGGCCGACTGATTCAAGCTGATAGAAGAGCAACTTTGACTGAAATAACCACTCGTTACAACCAAGGTATGCAGCAAAGCATTTGTGAAGCCACAACACGCACTACCTTGAGGCGGATGGGCTACAACAGCAGAAGACCCCACCGGGTACCACTCATCTCCACTACAAATAGGAAAAAGAGGCTACAATTTGCACGAGCTCACCAAAATTGGACCGTTGAAGACTGGAAAAATGTTGCCTGGTCTGATGAGTCTCGATTTCTGTTGAGACATTCAGATGGTAGAGTCAGAATTTGGCGTAAACAGAATGAGAACATGGATCCATCATGCCTTGTTACCACTGTGCAGGCTGATGGTGGAGGTGTAATGGTGTGGGGGATGTTTTCTTGGCACACTTTAGATTAGATTAGATTCAACTTTATTGTCATTACACAAGTACAAGTACAAGGCAAAGAAATGCAGTTTAGGTCTAACCAGAAGTGCAATAGCAGCAAGTGCAGGATATACAGTGGTTGCGTAAGTGCAGGACATGGAAATGTACTGAATATATATAAATAGAGAGATGGTTATTACTATAAACAGAACTGAATTTACAGGTGAATATGTACAGTGAATACATATACAGATGGCTATTACTATAAACAGAATTTACAGGTGAATATGTACTATGAATATAATATACAGATGGCTATTACTTTAAACTGAATTTTACAGATAGAGGTATACAATAATATGTTAGGCTAATATGAGGAATATAGCAGTGGATTAAGGTAGTGCAATAAATTATGGACAGAGCTATCCGAAAAAAAGTGTAAAAGTGCAGTGGAAAGTGGTTGCATATTACAGTTAGAAGTACGGTGCAAAATGCAAATGTAAACATTGGTACTATAAATACAGTCAGCAGTGCAAATGAGCATAATCCAGTTAAGATATGGTGGTGCAAAATGCATAAGTAAACAGTTGTTACTGTAATAAACAGTAGTGCAAATAAAGTGAAGGCAGATGTGAGGTAGGAGAGTTAGCAGTTTATGAGGGAAGTGGATCAACAGGGGTTTGAGTTCAGTAAAGAGACAGCTCTGGGGAAAAAACTGTTCTTAAGTCTACTGGTTCTGGTCCGGAGGATCCTGAAACGCCTGCCGGAGGGCAGGAGAGAAAACAGTCTGTGGGCCGGGTGAGAGGAGTCCTTGAGGATGCTGCGAGCTCGATGCAGACAGCGTTTCCTCTGGATGTGCTCGATGGCAGGTAGTGGAGTCCCTGTGATGCGCTGGGCAGTTTTCACCACCCGCTTTAGGCCCCTTAGTTCCAATTGGACATTGTTTAAATGCCACAGCCTACCTGAGAATTGTTTCTGACCATGTCCATCCCTTTATGACCACCATGTACCCATCCTCTGATGGCTACTTCCAGCAGGATAATGCACCATGTCACAAAGCTCGAATCATTTCAAATTGGTTTATTGAACATGACAATGAGTTCACTGTACTAAAATGGCCCCCACAGTCACCAGATCTCAATCCAATAGAGCATCTTTGGGATGTGGTGGAACGGGAGCTCCGTGCCCTGGATGTGCATCCCACCAATCTCCATCAACTGCAAGATGCTATCCTATCAATATGGGCGAACATTTCTAAAGAATGCTTTCAGCACCTTGTTGAATCAATGCCACGTAGAATTAAGGCAGTTCTGAAGGCGAAAGGGGGTCAAACACAGTATTAGTATGGTGTTCCTAATTATCCTTTAGGTGAGTGTATAATACATGGAGAGAGGTTAGCATTGCAGTTCATCACAAAGGCAGTTGCTTAGCTCAAACATTTTTGGAGCCAATCACCTAAGCCGTAAATGTCATGTGACTAATTGCTCTAGAGCTGCTTTGAAGTTTTTCATTAGCAATTGTTCTGTTATGCTGTGATGTCAAGGACAGCAGGCAAGAAAAAAATATGCCGAACACAACCATTCAAGAGTTTGGGATCAGGAAGGCTGTTGTTGTTTTTTAATCAATAGAAATTAATACTTTTATTCAGCAAGGATGCATTACAGAAATAAAAAGTCATGGTAAAGACATGTATAATGAATTATAATGCTTTTCTTTTAACCGTTCTATTAATCAAAGAATCCTGAAAAAAGTAAATTATCACAGTTACTACTAAATTAATAAAGCAGCAGAGCTGTTTTCCACATTAATAATAATTGTAAATGTTTCTTGAACACCGAATAAGCATATTAGAATGATTTCTGAAGGATCATGCGCCACTGAAGACTGGATTAAAGATGCTGAAAATTCAGCTTTCCAATCACAGGAATAAATTTAAAAAAATTAAAACGCACTTTTTTTTTACCAACTCGAGTGTTTGAAACACTTTAATTTATAAAGTACAACCTTTTTATATGTATGTTTAGGGGTATTTGTCTTATTGTATCCTTAAATAAAGTTAATGGATGTATTGGCACTGGAACAGACATATGCTGTATTGTGTATTCAGAGAGAATAGTGAAGAGAGTTGCATCAATGAGAAAAGGCTCTCTTGTTATGTAAAAATGGCATCTAGCATCAAAGGTGGACCGCACCAAATGTCACATTTCTCACGCTCACAGTAAGCATTTAAAGAGAAGTTAAATGCACACAGGATGTTGATTGTTGTCGCTTCATCTGACAAAGAGCAAAATGGATTTTATTTGAGTTATCAAATTAATTTGATCATTTTCAGCAGTTAATTGGAAGTTAACAAGAATCTATACCATCCAAGTGGATGTAGTTCTTAGTTGCAATACATGCTTGTAAAATCAGTCCTGACATAACAAGGTGGTAATGTCTTATTGCTACTTCTGTTTCTCTTTCTTGTTTCCTTCTGATCAGATTCCCGGGTGTGCCTGCCGGTTTACAGGAGGAGAATGGTGTTCAGTATGTGTTTGAAGTCTATGAGAGTACCAACCACTGAGAAGATAATCTTTTAATTAGTGGACGTGGGCTCTGACATGTTGCGTGAATCAGTTTTGATTTAAATTAGGCTTGTGTCATTTCCTGACCCCATCATCACTTTATATCTCTTTTCTACTTTCCTTATTAATACAAATATCAATTAAAAGATATGATGTTACTTGCATGATTTTTTTTAGTTGTTGCAATTTTATATACAAAGTGGAAAGTAGACAGAAAATCATGGGAAGAAAGAGGGTGGGTAAAGGGGTAAAGTCAGCCAGATTCATAGTTCAACATGTCAGCAACTGCTAAGTCTGCTGATTTGTGGCCTTTTCCTAATGATTTTTTATGGAGTTGGACAATGTAACTGAAACACCTAGTTTTAGACCACAATAGATTATTAGTATGGTGTAGGGCAGGGTTCCTGAAACCCAAAAGTCCTGTAGGACCACTGCCCTGCAGAGTTTAGTTCCAACCCTAATCCAACAAACCTGAACAAGCTGGTCAAGGCAGGGTTTCCGCGGGGTCTTAAAAAGTCTAAAATATAAAGATTTTCAAGTCTTAAAAAAGGTCTTAAATAATTTTAAACAGGTCTTAATTAGGGGTGTGCACGAATATTTTAACTGTAATTAATATTCGAAAAAGAAAAATACTATTATATTTTTGCTTTGGCTGTAAATGCAGTGAATCCATGATAAATCCCACAAAAAATTGCAGTTATAATGCTTTTGTTCTTTAGGTATATATATTTTTTTGTTTACAGATATTGTTTAATATTTTAACAGAAAGAAAACAATATCAGAAATGTTGACGACAACTTGATGAATAAAAAAGAAACGTCTTTCTCATTTTCGCAAAATAACATAATTTAAATAAACAAATATTCAAATATTTGTTGTTTTATGAGCCCATATATTCGAATACAATATTTTTGAAAAATCCTAGTCTTAATTTTCCTATGTACATGTAACGCTACGCTACCTCTAATTCTCATTGAAATGCTCATTGTGTGTGTGTGTGTTTTGTTTTTTATTTCGGGGTGTTGTTCTTTCTTTTGCTAGTCCAAATATAATTCACTGTATTACGACTACAAATGAGACCAACATGCATCGTATATTACAGCCAATCTTTTTCTGATTGTAGCCTACCCACTGATCTATATAAATGACTGGATTGTTCTTCTAAACTGCCATTAGGCAGTGAAGCCACCGGAAGTGCTCGAGCGGCCATCTTATTATTCCCTACCAGCAGAGGGTATCATGTGCGTTTCAATGCTAGGATTCCGTTAAAAAGAGGTGCAAAACTCCAGATTTCAAAAAAAAAAAAAAAAAAAAAACGTTTAATCCAGATATATAATACAATCTTGGGATGCTTTTTGATGCACAATAAGTTGCAAAGATTTTGCTGAAAAATCCACAACATATAAGAGAGCACGGTTTATCCGTCGATAAGATGCGCGTGGAAGTTGTGTTCATTGCTATAGCAACAGTAGACTCGGGGTGCAGTGCAGTGTTTCAGAATGAAACAATCATGAGAAAAATAAGTCGTAATCACGAGAAAACTACTTTTGTTATCTCGTGATCACGACTTATTTTTCTTGTGATCTCGAGATAACAAAATATTATCCATGGCCGTTTAGGGCTTCCGTAGATTTCAGGTTACAAGGCATAAATCTTTATTCCGATTTCAAAATGCGTGCTTTGACAGTTGTAATAACTTACATACGCTGAAGTGTCTCGTCTGCCCGCCGAGCTGATGTTCACTACTGTAATGAACATGGACGAAACTGTTTAATCAGCTGGGGAAATTCCTGACTATAAACGAACAACCATTTACATGCTTTGGACATTTGTGTTGTAAGAATGTACAGGGAGATTTTAGATATAAAAACGGTGTGTCCTTAGGCAGTGTTTTCTCAGTAAAATCATATATCCTATTCATTCAATAGAACACGTGAGCTTACTAGGGAATACTAATATGGTGGCGCGGCGGCTTCACTTTTTATGATGTGATGAGCAATCCAGTTCTCTAGATCAGAGCCTACCACAGAAACTTATTTTATTCTTCAGCTTATAGTTCTCCAGTTCTTCCTGTTCCGTGATTGTGGAAGAATAAGCGCCAAGGACCGGGCAAAGCGATGACGCAAGGTGGATTAATGACCAAATAGAAAGTATGATGGCACTAATAAAGAGTTAATAAAAGCGATGTAAACCACAAACTCAATTCGGTACTGACACACGTACTTATGTCAGATAGGCCTACTGAATGGGTTCTATTTAGGATATTGCCCTTGAACGATAAAATACACACATAGTTATGTCCATATTGGTGGTTATGTCTTGAGTGAACAAGATTGGGAGACTTGTGTCAGTGTTGAATCTGCTCATTACTGTTGGTCTTAAAGTGAAATATAGTGACCACATGGCATTTATTTTGGATGATTTACAATTGCTTTTTTATATGGAGCAGTTTGGTAGCCTATTCATTGGATAGCTGACTAGACTATGTATGCTATAGGCTGCTGGCTAGCTAAACGAAGTAGATTGCGATCTATCTAATTTGTTAGTCTAAAATGCATCTTTTGTGTTGCACAATTTTTTACCTTGACCTTGATGTCTGCATTTCAAAGCCACCTCAACCATCCTTAAACACTATTAGTAAAAACAACCACTCAACTATTTGTTTTACCTATTCAGGCATCGTGTGTGTCAGCTTCAGTGACAGATGTATGACACAGGCTACACCGTAATTTAAACACATCAAACTTTAATGGACAGTAAAACAAAGGCAGAATACCATAACTCCAGGCCTTTTGCCTTTGTAGGGCAGTATTGTCATTTGTTTATAAGTTCTTATTTTATTACTTACTGTTTAATTGATAACTTAATTACTTGAGAACTTATATTAAATAATTGCTTATTTTTGTGGTTTACTTGTAAGACTTTGACCATATTTCCCACTCTAAGCAGGAAATTTACCACCACAAAATTAGTAATTTTGATCTATATAAAAAGTGTGTATATACACTCACCTAAAGGATTATTAGGAACACCATACTAATACTGTGTTTGACCCCCTTAATTCTATGTGTCATTGATTCAACAAGGTGCTGAAAGAATTCTTTAGAAATGTTGGCCCATATTGATAGGATAGCATCTTGCAGTTGATGGAGATTTGTGGGATGCACATCCAGGGCACGAAGCTCCTGTTCCGACCACATCCCAAAGATGCTCTATTGGGTTGAGATCTGGTGACTGTGGGGGCCATTTTAGTACAGTGAACTCATTGTCATGTTCAAGAAACCAATTTGAAATGATTCGAGCTTTGTGACATGGTGCATTATCCTGCTGGAAGTAGCCATCAGAGGATGGGTACATGGTGGTCATAAAGGGATGGACATGGTCAGAAACAATGCTCAGGTAGGCCGTGGCATTTAAACGATGCCCAATTGACACTAAGGGGCCTAAAGTGTGCCAAGAAAACATCCCCCACACCATTACACCACCACCACCAGCCTGCACAGTGGTAGCAAGGCATGATGGATCCATGTTCTCATTCTGTTTACGCCAAATTCTGACTCTACCATCTGAATGTCTCAACAGAAATCGAGACTCATCAGACCAGGCAACATTTTTATAGTCTTCAACTGTCCAATTTTGGTGAGCTCGTGCAAATTGTAGCCTCTTTTTCCTATTTGTAGTGGAGATGAGTGGTACCCGGTGGGGTCTTCTGCTGTTGTAGCCCATCCGCCTCAAGGTAGTGCGTGTTGTGGCTTCACAAATGCTTTGCTGCATATCTCGGTTGTAACGAGTGGTTATTTCAGTCAAAGTTGCTCTTCTATCAGCTTGAATCAGTCGGCCCATTCTCCTCTGACCTCTAGCATCAACAAGGCATTTTTGCCCACAGGACTGCTGCATACTGGATGTTTTTCCCTTTTCACACCATTCTTTGTAAACCCTAGAAATGGTTGTGCATGAAAATCCCAGTAACTGAGCAGATTGTGAAATACTCAGACCGGCCCGTCTGGCACCAACAACCATGCCACGCTCAAATGCTTAAATCACCTTTCTTTCCCATTCTGACATTCAGTTTGGAGTTCAGGAGATTTTCTTGACCAGGACCACACCCCTAAATGCATTGAAGCAACTGCCATGTGATTGGTTGATTAGATTATTGCATTAATGAGAAATTGAACAGGTGTTCCTAATAATCCTTTAGGTGAGTGTATGTAATATATATATATATTTGCGTTATATAGATCTTACATTTTATTCATAATGGTCTTAAGAAGACTTAAGAAGATGAAATCTGCAGAAACCCTGCAAGGGCTATGTCCCAATTCAAAGGCTGTATCCTTCGAAGAACTCTGACTTCCAAGGCCATGCCTTCAAAGGTTGGACTGAATGTTGTTAAATGTGATGCAATGGGAAGAGTCCTGGGAGGCAAACAGGTCTACCTGTGCGTCGCCGAACCGTTCCCATATCAGCTGGACCGTCTGGGGATGGAGTCTCCATTCTCCAGGAAGTGGCTGAAACTGTGAGAGCTCGTCGGCTGCACGGTTCAGTTCTCCTGTGGACAGCACGAAGGGACCTCAGGTGCTTCTGACTCCATAAGACGAGATGGCGGGCGAGTTGAGACATACGGCAGGAGCGTAGACCGCCCTGGTGGTTGATATACGCTACTGTGGCCGTGTTGTCTGTCCTGACTAGTACATGTTGACCCCTCAGCAACGCTAGGAAGCGGTGCAGGGCGAACCGTACTGCCAGTAACTCGAGGCAATTGACATGCAGAAGGCGCTCGGGTCCTGTCCAGGAGCCCGTGGCTGCTTGTCCATTGCACATGGCACCCCAGCCCGTGGATGAGGCATCTGTTGATACAACAACATGCCTGGAAACTTGTTCTAAGGACACTCCGGTCCGTAGAAAACCACGACCACGGGGTGAGAGTCTGTAAGCAGGCCCGAGTCACTCGTACCCGGAGCGTGCCAGACCGCCATGCCCATCTCGGGACTCGATCGCGTAGCCAATGCTGAAGCGGTCTCATATGTAGCAATCCGAGCGGCGTCACCGCGGCTGCAGATGCCATATGCCCCAGGAGCCTCTCAAATAGTTTCAGTGGGACCGCACTCTCGCTCTCGATTTGATGAAGGCAAGTCAGCAGAGACTGCGCGCCGGTTTTCTTGGGTACAATGAAGTACGAGCTGTAGAACCCGTAGTTCATCTCGGCTGGAGGGACAGGTTCGATCGCACCCTTCGCCAGTAGGGTGTCAATCTCCGTACGCATGACGGGGGCATTGGCCCCGATCATAGTGTAGCGGACTCCCCGGAAGCAGGGAGGAACCTGCGCAAACTGAATCGCGTAGCCGCGCCTGACGGTCTTCGCGACCCAGCCGGACAGACCTGGAAGCTGAAGCCAGACTCCCAGGAACTGCACCAGCGGGGTCATTCGGACCACAGACGTACCCAGGGTGGGTCAGCGAGGCAGCGTTACCGGCCCGGACATGGGAGGCTGTTGGGCGTGCGGGGGCACGGTTAACTGCTGCGTCCTGACAGAGGAGACCAGGGAAGGACGCACGTTCCACTGGGGTCTGCTCTGCCAGGAGGCTGGCGACAGAGAGGGATGCGAGTGGGGGCCAGCAGCTGAACAAAGGATTCTCCCCCGGCCCTCCACTGGGGGAAGGAGTGGTCCTGCTACCATCTCCCTGAAAGAATTTCCCATCCCTGAGCCGTCCGTCTCAGGAGCGCCGCCTGGCGTTTAGTGGGGCGGACTGGGACGCCTTCCTACGGCGACCTCCACGACCCGGCCCGGGTGAAGGCTGCTGCTGGGGAGGGGCGGGAGCCTTAGGAGGGCGTCCTCGGCGGGGAGCAGGCTGAGGCGACTGTGCGGGCGGCTGGGTGGAAGCAGCAGCTGGCCGCCGGGGCAGTATATGTTTAATAGCCTCAGTCTGCTTCTGAGCGGTTGAAAACTGTTGGGTGTCGAAAATTTCTCTTTCTATAAGAAATTTCTTGACCAGGATTATTGATTTCAGAAGAGGCTTTATTCACACCAAACACAGCAATGAAGCCGGAGGGCCGTCAGCCATCGGCCCTCCCGCTACTTGACTTTTCTGTCATCTATATACCATATTTGTCTTCCTAATATGGTAACAACCACTTCACCTGGCTCACATATGGCCACATTCTAAGTTCTAATTCTGTTCCTGTCCTTCTAAAGGGCATTCTCAAAGTCAGCACACTTTTAACCACAGTCAGCAGCCATTTGACCACCCTTGAAACATCATTACACATTTGAACATAATAGTGTCTTTTCATTAGCCATAAAATGCTAATATTTACATAATAAAATCTTCTACATATTCCCCCCTTTGGGGCTTAACTAAGCCCCACCTTCACTAACCTTTTCCCAGATGTGTAGTTTCAGAATCCAGTTTTTTTCCAGTTATGCTACCTAATGACTTAAAATAAGTCACTCAGTTTCACTACCAATGACTAGATTATGCAACCACACTCCGGAGGAACATTAGAACCAAACATCTCCTTCCAGATTTTGCTTTTGTTCTCTTTTTCAGGAATGGAGTAAAAGATTCTAATTTCCCTAATTCCTATGTCTTATCATCGGTACATTGTTATAAGCATGAGTGTGCAATTTGTTCAGCCTTGTCTGTGGTTGTTACAGTTATGTAGAATAATCAAACATCAAATCATACATTATACAATCAAAAGTTCTTTTTATATTGTAGTCATCTTCTTTTTCGTCCTCATTGGAGGTACTTGAATCAACTTCCAATGCTTGCAAAATCCAGTTTGATTTATCAGGCCAGTCTTTATTGTCCATTAGGCTTCCATTGTCCTGAACACCCTCAGATACACCTGGTCACCTGGGTCAATTTCCTGTAAATATATAGCTTAACATATTGCAGTTAGTTTCCTCATATAAGATCTTAATTCCATTTGTATGTCCTTTGTATCAATCAATTTTAATCACTCAACCTCTGCAATATGGTACAGGCATGGGTCAACCCTTAAGCATTTCCATGCGGTGTTAAATGTATGATTCTGTTAGTTTGCATGCGACAACTCATTAGTGCAAGTGAGGCCTATAAATGCAACCAAGTCTTTGTTTTATCCTAAGTTGCTGCAATACTTGTTTTACAGTTTTTTTTTTTTTTTAATAAACGCTGACCCGTTATCTGAAATTATTTCTGATGGTATTCCAAATCTAGGAATTTACCTCTTTTGTTTGAAATTTGATTACTGTTTCTGAACCCTCATCTGAAGATGGTACTGCTTCTACCCATCTGCTAAATCGATCAATTATCACAAGCATATATCATTTACCTTGTACTCGCTTTATCATGTCCACATAATCCATTACCAGATGTCTAAAATTTTCTACCATCGCGTATAAATATGGAGACCAATATCCTTCAATATCCTTGTTGTTTAATTTTTCTTATTACTTCCCCCCTTGCGCAGTGATCAAATCCCTGCGCATCTGAAATGAGAATGTTCAAAAGCACTGTTGGTGCAACAATCTGTCCTTCATGTGAACGCCAAATATCTTTTTCATCTTTTTTGGCCCCCCTCTGATGCCACATAGAATGTTCATAAGGGCCTGCTTGCTGCTGTATTCGAACAATATCTTCCAGTTGTTGTTGTTGTTCTATCAAAACTACTGGAGTAAGTATTGCCACTAAACATCCTTAAATAGTTCACTCTCAACAGTCTCTATTGATTGGGATTTTGCTATCATTTATGTTTGTCCTTTTTGATTTATAATTATTTCTTGAGTAATCCCCATTAATTTTGTTTCACACAAGACTTTTATGAATTTTTTCCCAACAGAGTAAAATTAATGGATTTATTGTTGAATTCCATTGGCATTGTTCAGTTTTTTTCATCATTGGCTGTAAATCTTTTGGCTTCCTAATTCTTTCCTGTATAAAGATACACATGGAACAGAATATGGTACATTGAATCAACTTTTTTGTAAATTCATTTTCAGTTATTTTCATTACTGCTCACTGTTTACCTATTATAATGTATTTTGAGGTAATTTCAAAAAAAATTCTATCTGTTTCTTTTTGCCATTTCTTTTTTTTTTTTTTCCATCTCTCTCTTCATCATATATCATATATCAGTTAAATCCTGACTTTGGTAACTGAGCTTCTGAAATCTGCGCTTCAATAAACTTTCCCCATTTATTAATGATTTGTCTTACATCACATTTGCTTTTGGCTCAGAAATCATCATTTGAGTTCCTATTCCTTGTAAGTCTATATTCATTCCTTTTGAGAACACCATATTTGAAATCCTAATTTACATAATACATCTCTTCCTAACAAGTTTACAGGAGTTTGATTTGATACAAGAACTGGTAAGGTCACACTTTTATTTTTAGTCTGTAAGCAAACTGGAGCTGTCAGAGGAATTAACTGTATTTGTCCCCTGTCTTTGCAAATTTTGAGCAGGTTGTTGCCAACCAAACCACCTTTCACCCCTGAGTGACTGTTGCCATGGATTGTTGGGCAATTGGTTTTGATATGTCCCAGTTGTCCACAACCCCCTCTGTCCTCCATGCTGTGTATTTCTTTTCCAACCTGCCGGCCCTTGTTGCTGACTGTGGGTGCAGGAATCTGGTGTGCATTTGGAGGAATTGCTGCAGTGGGTTATTTACAGAGGTATTCACAGAAGCATTCACAGGAGTCATTTGCCATTTGGTCTCTTCAATGGGTCTCCTTCTGGATTCCCAGTCTCTTGCTTCCATTTTTCTCAATGCCTGCCATATTGCCGGACGATATGCATCAAAAACAGTCTCATAGCAAGAGTTCACAGTTCAGAAGCTTGAAGAATTTCTTCCTTTTTTGATCCACTTTGAATTTTCCACCCGAAGTGCTTTAATGTCCCCCACAGATCACGATTTGCTCATTGTCAAACACTCTTATCCATTTCCCAGCTCTCTCCTGGATGTCAGGAAGGCAGTTGACAAGCCCCTCAAAATCTTTTGTCACCCATAATTAAAATAGGAAGTTGCTTTACTAGAGTTCTTATCTTGTAACCACCTTTTCTTCATCAAATGGTACCTCCTCTTCATTTCCTATATTTAAACTCTCTAATCATCATTTTTTTTTCTATCATTCGCCCGTATTTCTGCGCATTTTATCAATTCTTCTATTTCTTTGATGCTTTTATTTAAATCTTCTATTTGTGTTTCTGTTTCACCTTTTTATTTATTTATTATTTTATTATTCTTTTCTTTAATTTTTTTTTCTTTCTGCCTGTTTATCTTCATACTTAGTTTTTAGTTGCTCTAATACATAACAATCTAACGGTACATTTTTCTCAAATGTTTTACTTTTCTCCTTTTGTCTCACATCTTGTCTTGTTTGTTTTTCATTTTCTAACTCCACCTGTCCTTCCATTTGCATTTAGGATTGGGAACTGCCCTTCTGGAGTTACATTTGACATGAGTATTTGAAAACATGTTTTCTTTTCTCTTTGTTTCCTTGTCTCTTTTTAATTTCTCTTTCTTTTCTAAACAATGCTAGCACTGTTTTTTTTCCTTTTCTCTTTTAATTTATCTCTTCTTTTTCTTTAAACTGTTCTTAATTTTGTAATTAATTTATTTGTATTTATTTATTTTTTTAATTTTTAATCAAGGTTTCCATTTCTTCTCATAATGTTACATCAAATGTCCCTTCATTTGGCCATTTGGTTATCATATTCTTTCTTTGTTTGCCATTTATTTGACATCTTATCTATAAATTCTTTACACAATTGGTATTTTGATCCTAGCATTTCCACTGGAGTGGCCATTTTGTCCTTTAATCAATAATTATTTTAATAACCAATTTCTAGACTTAATTTTCTCTTTAATTTAATGTTCTCAAATTTAATTTTCAAAAGAATAATCACTTATTTTATTTTTATTTTATTTAACTTTTACTTTTATCATATGCAAGCTTTATAATATTTTAATCACCAACTGATTTTTAACTTTCCAATTTTTCTTTTACTTTTTAACTTTACTTTGCATGAATAGTATAAAATTATTCACCACTTGTCATATAATTTATTACTTTATTCAAATTCTGCAATGTCACTTTTCCTAACTGAATGTAACATTCACAATCTCACATTCACAATATTCTAATCACTCATACAAGTCTTCTCTCATACTCTCTCTCAAATGAAGCACCCCTCCCCTAGAGTTCAGGGTTCAGGGGGTCACTGTTCCACAACTTATTTTTAACTCACAGTCCACACAGACACACACACATATACTTAGCCACAGACAATCCAGCACTCTTAACACATCAAAATACAATGAAAATAAATTACTGTCCCTGTTAATACACTTCCTCAACATAACAAAATAGGACTATTTTTAAACTTGTGTTCATGGTATACTTCGCCATCCATCAAGGCCCACTTGGCGACTTCTAATTTATCTAATTTACCTGACTTTATTAAACATCTAAATGCATAATTATTTGTTATCCATCAAGGCCCACTTAACAAATAATCACAGCTAATTTACCTGACTTTTTAAACTCCTGTGCTCTTGTTATTTGCTATCCATCAAGGCCCACTTAGCATTATAACCACAGCTAATTTACCTGACTTTATTAAACATCTAAATGCATAATTACTTGTTATCCATCAAGGCCCACTTAACGAGTAATCACAGCTAATTTACCTGACTTTTTTATTAATATTCCCAAGACCATAATTGTTAGAAATTATACTGCATGCATTTATTCTGAAATCAAAAATCCCTTTTTAGTTCTTTAAATTTGGAGAAGCTGTCTCACCATAACAGGTACATTTCTGGCGAATAACACAAACTTAAGCAAAAACTGCTTACCTATTCAAATTTGTGGCCACTGTTTGTGCTGATTCGTCCAGGAACGTCCTGCCGTGGTTTCTTTATCAGCTCCTGAAATGTCCTGCCGGGGTCGCCATTAATGTCGAAAATTTCTCTTTCTATAAGAAATTTCTTGACCAGGATTATTGATTTCAGAAGAGGCTTTATTCACACCAAACACAGCAATGAAGCCGGAGGGCCGTCAGCCATCGGCCCTCCCGCTACTTGACTTTTCTGTCATCTATATACCATATTTGTCTTCCTAATATGGTAACAACCACTTCACCTGGCTCACATATGGCCACATTCTAAGTTCTAATTCTGTTCCTGTCCTTCTAAAGGGCATTCTCAAAGTCAGCACACTTTTAACCACAGTCAGCAGCCATTTGACCACCCTTGAAACATCATTACACATTTGAACATAATAGTGTCTTTTCATTAGCCATAAAATGCTAATATTTACATAATAAAATCTTCTACATGGGCAAAGCCTTCCATCTCCCCGCCGAAGAGGCCGGCCTGGGATATGGGGGCATCGAGGAACCGGGTTCGCTCGGTGTCCCGCATATCAGCCAGGTTCAGCCACAAATGTCGCTCCTGGACCACATTTGCGGACATCACTTGACCCAGGGAGCGTGCGGTCACCTTCGTCGCCCGGAGAGCGAGGTCGGTGGCAGCTCGAGGCATGAGCGTCGGGGCTTTGTTCCACACCGTCACCCTGACCACCAGCCGAAGTACCTGCTCTCGGGGAGTCAGTAGATCGGGGTGTGGTAGAGGGGACTCTCATTTCTTTACGAAGCTCATCAAGTCTCGACCGCAACACCGCGATGGTCATGTTCCCGCAGTGGGAACATGACGCATCCACAAACGCTGCCTGGGCATGCTGAAAGCCCAAACATACCAGGCAGTGATTGTGCCCATCAAAGGAAGAAAGCGACCGGCCACATCCAGAAGTACACGGACGAGACATCCTTAAAAGGACGCGTCACGTGTAAGCTCTTTTAGGAGAGGAAGCTTCGCAGAGAACGCTGAAGCGCCCAGGGACCACACACCAGCTGTCTAGCAGACCACTGCGCAGATCAGCAGGCAGGCAGTATGCGATCACTGGAACGCGCCGTAACACCAACGCCTCTGGAAAGCTGCTCGTCTCGAAGGCTGACAAAGACTCAGTTTTCAGGCTTGAAGGAGTGAAGAGATCCTCTTGGCTCCAAAGCAGAAACATAATGCGATGTTGCCAGCGTACTTCCTTATATACCCACGAGGTGGGGCGGAGTTACGCATGCAAATTCCGCATGCCCATGGCACTGCCATTGGGCGCTGTTAAATTCTCGAAGGTAATAGGCTTCTAAGCGAAACCCCCAATTCGTTAGTCACTAACGTACGTCGTAGTGATTGAATGAAAGGGAACCAACGTTTGCCATTGGCACAAGTGACCAAAGGTTTGGCTATAGCAGCTCGACCATGAATATTGACCCTGTGGAGCTCCTGACGAACAGCTTTGGTTGAAACAGGAGAGTCGAGGTGCACATGTAATTCTGCAGTGAGTTGGGTAGCTGTGGTTTTATATTTTTTGGAGAAAATCCGGATTAGTACCTGGGCATCCCTTTTAGACAGCTTCCTCTTGCATCAACAGTTACTTTTGCTGGATGTGGTTCAACCTTCATGGAGGTATGCCAGCTTTACCCTGAGTACCATAGCTCTAGATACACAACAAAGACTTGCAACAATTTGTCTTCTTTTAAACTCAGATATGTCTCACATTATGTTGTGTGAAGTGCACTATTTTATGTACAGCTGTGCTATTGCTCTGCTAACTCAACCTTCGCATTCTGATGGAATGTAAATTCAGTGAAGATTGGCCACCAGTCAATACAATAAGTTGTCTGGCTATCACCAGACCAAGCTCAATGTAAGATTGAACATTGGTCTGGGGCGTCTGCTATGTATTTTCTACTGCACAAGAGGCGTGATAAACGGGCATAAATTAAATGACTCTGTACACAATTGGATAGTCCTTCAACTAATCAGACCATAAGAGGCGTGATCAACGGGCAACGACCCATCACTTCTCTTCCCGTCATTGTGTTAAATCCGCAAGTTTTCCAGACTCAGCTGCAGGGCGAAATCAAATCGCCAGCAGATCAGGCTGGGTTTACCCAGTTTATACAATAAGTATTCTTTTATCTGAATCAGGTTTTGTTCTTGGGTTATCATTTCAGATATTCAGAAAACAGTATACCTAAATTTGATAGTAATAAATGGTATTTTTTCACATCTGCTATCCACTTAATTATTCTTCATCTTGCCAACTGCAAAAGACAACCTGCTCATCTCCATATCCAATAGCAACTGAAGTGTCTGCTGTTAAGCCAGTCTGAAGATCTGACTACTTCATGAATATGCATGTTGTGTTTCATCCTCAGACTGGCTGATTGACAAAGGTTGTCATATAGTTCAGAGAAGGGTCACAATACTAACGCTTTCAGTCTCACCCACACAAACTCCTTTGTGACCCCTATTTTAAAAAGCCGAATGCTGCAATCAGGCACAACCTTTTTAAGATGATTGTTTTTGATATGTCAGCCTAATGTACTATGACTGTTTACGGCCAGGCTGAAATAAACCTGACTGGAATTCCAATTACCCACCTAGCACATACACCTTAAGTAGCACTTGGATTTATTTTCAGGGTACAAACAGTATCTAGAGATTTGAGAAGGGTTTGCACTTCATTAGCTTATGCAAGTGAGTTGCCATTTTAGATTAAAAGGTAAAGGAAAGCAATGGGTGGCTGTTTAAGACTTGCCATTTTTCAGTTTATTTCTTTAATTTGCTATAAAATTCAACTTTCTATCTATTATTATCCATTAGGAGTCTTATTATTGGTCCTTCAGTGCCATCATTGCAGTTTTATAAATAGTGACTGACTGCATCACTCAAACGGATCAATAAAGTCCCTGCCCATCCCTCAGGAGCTAAACTGCTGCCTCAAAGGCGAGACAGTTGTGTCATAATGATGTAACTGCACAATAGGTGCCATCATCATGTGATCATGTTGACATCAGAGTGAGGAACAAATGAGGGTCTGCGCACAACCTCTGCATATGAGTTCAATAACTCCTTCGCAATGTGAGAATAATGGAGCGATGACTTACTGACTGTGCATGGACTGGCGTCACCTTGCTCTATTAAGCTTGACTGTCCTCCTGATACACTGGGAAATGGTCTGTGGTGAGCTTGGTAGCTTGAGCACAGGCACTTGTTCTCTTTCTCTCTCCTCTATCTGTGCCACTCTTTCATTCACCTTCAGTGAGTGCACATCTCCACATGTTCATCTCCCACTTCAAGCTCCAGCTTTAGTCTCACCCCTGGATTACTCGTCTATTTACAAAGATGACATGCCACAGGAACAAGCTATTGGGAATATAGAGCAGCAACTGGTTTAAGAGGGTAAGGACCTAATTTCATCTCCTTTAAAAATAAGCATACTTATTAAATATAAAATACAAAACATTACCATTTTATGCTGTGTAATGACATTTTATTTGTTAAGTTAATATAAAGCATTTCTTGCAGGCTTTTCTTTAGATTTGTGATGCTGTTGGTCTTACATTTTTGATGCAAGGCTGTGCAAGACCCGATGTATGATGTGAGTAGATAGAGCTTTTTTAGTGTTGACCTTGGATCTGTTCTATAAAAATAAGAGTAAAAATAGTTCACATGAAATAGCATCTTCAGATGATAATACAGATGATTTTCTGAAACAAATGACTTTTTAAAATGTTATTTTACATATGGAGGATTTAATTTACGTTTAATTAAAACATAATTTATTTTTTTATATAAAATGATTAAACATAAAAAAAATTGGTAACACTTTACAATAAGGTTGTATTAGTTAACATAAGTTAATACATTAGTTAACATGAACTAACCATAAACAACGCCTCTGTTCACCATTAGTTCATAAAAATCCAGCTGTTCATGGTTTGTTCATGTTAGGTCACAGCGCATTAACTAATGTTAACAAGATTTGAATAATGCATTAGTAAATATTGAAATGGACAAAGATAAATAAATGCTTTATAAGTGCAGTTCATTTCATGTTAACTAATGAACCTTATTGTAAAGTGTTACCAATACAATTTTTAAACAATATTTTATATCACTGTCTACATTTTATTAAATACAAATAAATCAGCTTTAAATACATCATGCTAATAATTATTTTTCAAACGAACTATAATAAAGCAAAGTAAATTAACTTCTGTTTGCTGCTTTCACTGTTTAGCATATTCATTTATCCTATTGGAAATGTTAATGTTAGCTAAGGAAGCTCATTTATTCTCCTGATCCTGGCAAACCTCGAAAGCAAAGTGAGGAAGCTTTCATTACCCTCATTAATCAAGACACACAAATAAAACTATTCTTATTCACTTATCAGTTGATGTCGCAGAGAGTGCGTTTTTTGCTTTCCCTGCAGGTGTTTTGAGAGGGACAAATTCAGCCCGCCATTTGTGAGTATCATTAAGTATTGGTTGATCTGGCATGAATCACAGATGCATACAGGTGCGTGGAGTGGTCTGTTTGGTGCTCCACTTCAGCGCTGCTGCTGCAACAATCAGCACCCTCATCTGTTTTGGGCCTCATTTGCTCCATGCTTTTTAGCATGAGGCAGTGACAGAGGGAGAGAGGCCTGTCATTAAAAATTCTCTCTGTTCCCAAGGGCGATTGAAGACTAGGGGAATGGCACACAAAGCTGTGGTTTTAAATGCCAGCCCAGGGAGCTCTAGGAATTAGCAGCTTGAACCGAGATGTCCTGCAGGCATCAGGCAGTGTGCTTGTACCAGACCAATCAGGACTTTAGGCTGTCAACTGCCAAACAGTCAGGACAAAGTGGTTTATTAGCATAAAAACATGACATGTGGAAAAAGAAAGATATGAGGAGGCTCTTGTTCAGGAAAGGTAGACATAATTAAGGCTAATATCAAAGTTAGCTATAAATAGGAGGATCATATTTTGATTACCGAAAACAAGGACACTCGGCCCGGCAATGAGATACTCAAATGATACTCGAAGTTCACTCAGATTCCTTATTAATTTCAATACATTTAAAGTATGCCCCCTCTGGACATACAATTATATTAGAGCCAGGACAGGACTAGAAAACAGGACATGTCCTGGGAAAACAGGATGTTTGGTCACCCTAGGTATAAAGGTATTATAATCTGCATGTGTTTTGTTTTTTATTTAAGAAAACGTTTAACCACGGTGCTGACACATTCTCTAAACTAGCAATGTCACATGCAGCCTTCACTGCTAAGAAAAGCTAAACTGAGAGCATCAGCCGAGGTTGTCATCCTTTTTATTTTTGTTGGAGGACACAAAAAGAATAATTTCCTTACTCGTCTTACCTCAACTCCAGTGAAATCACATGTATAAACCTGACTGAGGCGGTCTCGCTGTTTGTTAAATAAAGAGTGCACTGCAACTGCACTCTGAGTTGAGAGAACAAGGCCACATGCACAATAGACTGTATAAAGGAATGTCTTCATTCTATGAGGAAAATACAGATTGCCTCAAGCTATTGAATTTCAAACCTACTGACAAAAACACTGCTCTTATAAGACACTGTGCATGTCTGGTGCAGGCTAACATGCTTAAAGGGATAGTTCACCCAAAAATGACAATTCTGTCCAAATTGACCCACCCTCTGTATGAGTTTCTTAATTCTGCTGAACACAGAAGAAGATATTTTGAAGAATGTTGGTAACCAAACATTGTATGGGCCCCATCGACTTCCATAGCATTTTCCCCCCCCCCCCATACTATGGAAGTCAATGGAGTCCATAAACTGTTTGGTTTCCCATATTCTTCTAAACATATTTTGTATTCAGCCGAAGAGAAATTCATACAGGTTTGGAACAACTTGAGGGTGAGTAAACAAGTAAATTTTCATTCCCTTTAAGATGTCACTTATACCACACATGCTATATTAAAAGTACATGAAAGTACTGTAATTAAGCATAATCGACCTCATAATCATTTTAAACCATCTCTGACCTTTTCTTTTAAAAAAGCAGAAATTAAGGTTACGGCAATGCACACAATGGAAGTAAATGGGGCAGGTTTTTAGAAGATTTAAAAGCAGAAAATATCATTTTTATAAAACACATATTCTTCTGTTAAAACTAAACTTCTGTATTATAATGTGCATTGTTTGAACTGTAAAGGTGTTTTCATTTTATTGTTTTACGTGTTAAGTTGTCATTATGTTGGCCCCATTCACTTGTTATTTTTTATAAACATTTTCTGTTTATCAACCTGATTTCAAAAGCACTGTCGATTGAGCTTAACTTGAATCAAACACAGAATATATGTTGCATAAATGCATGTTGGGAACAAAAATAGTCTGCAAAAAAGAGTAAAAGAGTAATTAATATTATGTAATGAGGATTAGATAACTAATTCAGTTTTCTATTTCTTCTTGTCAAGTACCACCTAGACATGCCACCTACATAGTCATCATAAAAACAGCTTCATATTAGTGTCTATCCAGTGAATGGCGAGAGACACTGGATTAGAGCAGGAAATCTTTCTAGCATATTCTTCTGACGCGAAGAGGGAGAGAACATTTCAATGTCAAAGAGACATCAGGTTTGCTTTGATGCGAATGAATTGGATAAAAAGCAGACACTTAAGTGAAAACCTTGAAAAACTCTGCTTCGGATAAAGTATGCTCTCCTTCTCTTCCCTGACAGAAGCCAATAAAAAAAATCAGCTCCTATGATCCACTGAACCCACGTGACATTAGCCGCTCAACGGTCACACCACATAATCATGGAGGACTCAACAGAGGTGCGCACGGGTGGAAACTCTTTGCTGAAAGCAGTATATCTGTGCCGCCTGAGGTTGACACGCCTGCTGCTGGAAGGAGGGGCTTACATTAATGAGAGCAATGAGAGGGGAGAAACTCCACTAATGGTGGCCTGCAAAAGTCACCATGCTGATGCTCAAAGTGTGCCAAAACCAAAGATCATCAGGTGGGTATCCTGTAAGTTGATTACACTAGCTGATTGTGCATTGAAACTTATTGTTGTTGTTTTTTTAAGTATGGTAAAAATGCAATTCATACATAGTGGCTTGTATGCATGTTTTTAATTTCTAAAATTAATTTAATTTTGATATTTTGGGAGGGAGCATTAAGTAAAAAAAAAAGCTGAAGTACTGAAAAAAATACTGTAACAAAACTGCTTCTCCACAGACCCTCATTGTGTCAAGGTCAATAAGTCTCTTAAACCATCAGAAACTGTGACCATTTTATAATGCTAGATCATATAATGACTCCCAAAAAATTATATAAAAAAAAAGAAAGTTTTATCTTTAAAACTTAAAAAGCATTTTTTTTAAATAATACCTTTTATTCAGCAAGGACACATTAAAAATGTCAAAAGTGACAGTAAAGACATTTACAATGCTACAGAAGATTTATTTTTCAAATAAATACAGTTGTTTTTTTATTCTCGCTATGTTCATCAAAAAATCCTGAAAAAATTAATCATGGTTTCCACAAAAAAATATTAAGTATCCGCTGTTTTCTGCATAGTTTCTTAAGCACTAAATCATGTATTAGAATGATTTCTGAATGATCATGTGACCCTGAAAACAGGAGTAATGGCTGCATGAATAAATTACATTTTCACCATATGGCTATTTTTAAAATAAATCTAGTTTTGTGAACATTAGAGACTTCAAAAACATCTTCCCGATCCTACATTTTGTAATGGTCGTGTAACAAACGTTTTTGGATAAGATGTGTATTTACACATTTTTTTGTCTGGTATGCCTTTGATCCTTTATGACTCTAATGAATCAATCTTCTCAACAGGTATCTTCTTGAAAATGGAGCAGACCCCAACATTCAGGATAAGTCTGGTAAGACAGCCCTAATGCATGCCTGCATAGAGCAGGCGGGCGAAGAGGTGCTGTCGCTTCTGCTCTCCAGTGGAGCTGACCCTAGTTTAGAGGACCACAATGGTTCCTCTGCTCTGGTCTATGCAGTTAATGCTGGAGACAAGGATGCACTGAGAGTACTACTGGACGCCTGCAAGGCCAAGGGCAAAGAAGTCATCATCATTACAACAGACAAACTACCCTCTGGAAGACAAATGACCAAGCAGTATCTGAATGTACCACCACCGCCAAATCTTGAGGACCGGTTGCACTGTGCCTCTGCGTCATACATGTACCCCTCTGAAATTAAACTTTTTACCCCGCATATCTCACCACTCACCAATAACCAATCTGAGACCACTCCAACACTTCCCACATCCAAACCAGGATCACCAATTCAAGATTCAAGCCCTCTGCAAGCAGCTAGTGTGGTGAAGCTGCTCCATCTGCAGAGGCTTCACTCTGAGCCCTGGCTGAAGATCCCTCCATCTCTGCTCCTACAGCAAAGCAAGTCCTCATCCTTGACTGAGGAGCTTCTAGATATCACCCCCGAAGAAGAGCTCTCATTTGGATACAATGGTTGCCGACCACCACTGAGAGCGATGGCAGCTCGGCACCAAAGCATTGACGTCAAAGCCTTTGAGACAACATCTGATGGTGAAAAAGAACTAACAAAAGAACAGAAATGGCTTAGTAGAAAAATGTCCTACGATGGTGAGTTGCTACCTCACTCCTCCTCACATCAGAACCTCAAGCAGGCATCCATCTCAGACACTGCTCCTATGGACTGGGACCCAGACTGTCTTCCCAACCTGGCTGTGTCAAGCCTGCGCAATGTGTTTCGTCGCCGCAACTTTGGAATGGACCACTACAGTTCTGACTCTCAGTTGCCTCAATTTGGGAGCCAACCCTCTGAAGACCTCAGGAAGACTGGAGGAGGAACTGGGGGGACGGAGAAACGCAAGCTTGTTACCAGCCGCTCCTCCACTCTCTCTGGATCCAGAGAGTCTCTGGAAAGTCTCGTTCAGAGGAGGAGCCCGGCGATGCTGGAGCGGAGGGGATCCGGAGCCCTACTCTTAGACCATATCTCACAAACCCGCCCTGGTTATCTGCCACCTCTTAATCCACATGCACCCATTCCAGACATAAAAGTCAATACCAGTGTTACCCTCAACAGTGGAAGCAAGCCTGTGGCAGGAACTACACCCATTGTTCCTGGATCGAGGCATTTTGTCCCCTGTGCCCCGAACCATCCCAGAGATCTCAAGAACAAGAAGAGTCTGTTAAGACGACATTCCATGCAAACTGAGCAGATCAAGCAACTGGTCAATTTTGAGGAAATCTTTGGTCAGTAAATATCACAGAGGAAAGTTGTGGTAAATATTGAAATTTCACTTGTCAAAGTCTGAAATCTGAACAGAATTCATTTTAAATATGAATCATAATAAACATAAACCACCCCCTAAAATGCACTTTCCAGACTGGACAGTAGTAATATGTTTGCTTTGACCATTATAAACTTTACTGCACTTTACTGCTGTTCTTTGTACTCTCACTCATTAGTGCACTGAATCAGAATACTGAAACGTTTGCTGCTTTATAATGTACTGCTGTCTCTTTAAACCTGATTTATGCCTGCAATGTCTTTGTATTTACAACAGATACTATATTGTGAATTGTATTTATCCATTGATTAAATAAATGCTGCATAAAACAATTATTTCAGTTTCTTGCTTATGTATATACAGTGAGGAAAATAAGTATTTGAACACCCTGCTATTTTGCAAGTTCTCCCACTTAGAAATCATGGAGGGGTCTGAAATTGTCATTGTATGTGCATGTCCACTGTGAGAGACATAATCTAAAATGATTTCTCACCTTTCTTAGGATCATTGAGACCCCATGAGGTGAGATCTTGCATGGAGCCCCAGTCCGAGGGAGATTGACAGTCATGTTTAGCTTCTTCCATTTTCTAATGATTGCTCCAACAGTGGACCTTTTTTCACCAAGCTGCTTGGCAATTTCCCCGTAGCCCTTTCCAGCCTTGTGGAGGTGTACAATTTTGTCTCTAGTGTCTTTGGGCAGCTCTTTGGTCTTGGCCATGTTAATAGTTGGATTCTTACTGATTGTATGGGGTGGACAGATGTCTTTATGCAGCTAACGACCTCAAACAGGTGCATCTAATTTAGGATAATAAATGGAGTGGATGTGGACATTTTAAAGGCAGACTAACAGGTCTTTGAGGGTCAGAATTCTAGCTGATAGATAGGTGTTCAAATACGTATTTGCAGCTGTATCATACAAATAAATAGTTAAAAATCATATATTGTGATTTCTGGATTTTTTTTTTAGATTATGTCTCTCACAGTGGACATGCACCTACGATGACAATTTCAGACCCCTCCATGATTTCCAAGTGGGAGAACTTGCAAAATAGCAGAGTGTTCAAATACTTATTTTCCTCACTGTATATATATATATATATATATATATATATATATATATATATATGGGAACGTGCACAGAGTAACGGCCGAGCTCAGTATTTTGACTAAATAAATAATACAGTTTCTTTCTCACAAAACCTTATGGTATTCCTCCTGAACGCTTTCCATATATGGCCCGTGTCCCACTGTATCATTGCGTGATACTTTTGTATAATTTTTGTAATGTTTTAGTCTTGTCGCTATTCACTGCCATTATAGGAAGGAGTGCGTGCAGGACTATTTAAAAAAATTCTGCTTTTGAGGTCCGAGAAAGATAGAAAGACAGAGGGCATTAGAACAACAGCAGGGTGAGTAAAAGATGGTTTTATTTTCATTTCAGGGTGAACTATCCCTTTAAGCATTTTATAATAACATGCAGTACCATTGGACATGTTGAGAACTACTTTACTGCAATAATAAATTAAACGGAAACAATGTAACAGATAACAACACTTTTGCTTTCTTGCGTAAATCATTATTATGTACACTACTGTTCAAAAGTTTGGGGTCGGTAATATATATACAGGGCTGTACGTTAACTTTTAACTTGTAACTTTTTTTGCACATAGCACTGGTGCTACAGAGGTTAAAAGTTTTGTAGCACAGCCCACAAAATTGTAGCACGTGTAAAACGTCTGTTACCATGTCTGAAAAATGCAAAAAGTGCTATACAATACAAATATTTAAGAATAAAAATAATAATAACAATTATTATTATTATTATATTTTACAGAAAACATCAATCATTAGAAAGTTCATTAGAAATGGTTTTATAATAAAATATTAAATTATGATAAAAATGTGACTCCATCTATCCATCCATCTTCTTCCGCTTTATCCGGGGCCGGGTCGCGGGGGCAGCAGTCTAAGCAGAGATGCCCAGACTTCCCTCTCCCTAGACACTTCCTCTAGCTCTTCCGGGGGGACACGAAGGCGTTCCAAGGCCAGCCGGGAGACATAGTCCCTCCAGCGTGTCCTTGGTCTTCCCCGGGGCCTCCTCCCGGTTGGACATGCCCGAAACACCATCCCGGGAAGGCGTTCAGGAGGCATCCGGAACAGATGCCCGAGCCACCTCAGCTGTCCCCTCTCGATGTGGAGGAGCAGCGGCTCTACTCCGAGTTCCTCCTGAGTGACTGAGCTTCTCACCCTATCTCTAAGGGAGCGCCCAGCCACCCTGCGGAGAAAGCTCATTTCGGCCGCCTGTATCCGGGATCTTGTCCTTTCGGTCATGACCCAAAGCTCATGACCATAGGTGAGAGTAGGAACGTAGATTGACCGGTAAATCGAGAGCTTCGCCTTACGGCTTAGCTCTTTCTTCACCACGACAGAACGGTACATCGACCGCATTACTGCAGAAGCTGCACCGATCCTTCTGTCAATCTCCCGTTCCATCCTCCCCTCACTCGTGAACAAGACCCCTAGATACTTGAACTCCTCCACTTGGGGCAGGAACTCTCCACCAACCTGAAGTGGGCAAGCCACCCTTTTCCGACTGAGGACCATGGCCTCGGTTTTGGAGGTGCTGATCCCCATCCCAGCCGCTTCACACTCGGCTGCAAACCGTCCCAGTGCATGCCGAAGGTCCTGGTTAGAAGGGGCCAACACGACAACGTCATCCGCAAAGAGCAGAGACGAAACCGTGTGGTCCCCAAACCTGACACCCTCTGGCCCTTAGAAATTCTGTCCATAAAAATTATGAACAGAACCGGCGACAAAGGGCAGCCCTGCCGGAGTCCAACATGCACCGGGAACAAGTCTGACTTACTGCCGGCAATGCGGACCAGTGTTAAATGTGACTCTAATGTCTTAATTTTTGTTTTATTTAATCTTATGTATTCACTGAGAAAGAAAAAAAGTACTGTACACGTCTCTACACCGCAAATCTATCACTGTACTGCAGAATATAAAAAATAATATAATATCTGACTCATTCTGTGATTTGAAGCCTGTCTGATTACAAAAGTAGGTCATTTCAAACACTCGATTAAATTTGTTGGACATAAATTTATTTTGTTGGACAAAAGGTTTGTAAACGCTTCTCATTACAAATTTGGAAAGAGGTTGTTGCTTTTTTCTAATACACATTAAGGGGGCTTTAACACTGGGCACGTTTGCTGGGGTCATGTCCAAACGCGATTGTTCCCGTTGCCCCGCACCGTGTTTTTATTAATTTGGTGCTATTATGCGCAGCTGAGTGAACTACACTTGGGTTTACTGTATGTCGCATGAAGTTCATTTATTGTTGCCCTGATTACACGCAATGCGTGAATACACTCGTATCCAAGGTAAATCATCAACACCATCATCCCTTACATGTGTTTTATTGAACTAAATACATTGTAATACGCTAAAACACATATGCAGGTTACTTTTCGTCCTGAACAAATGCTCACCCGAGTCCGTTTCACGTGAATCGCGGGACAGTTCGAGTGCCACCTCCTTCATTCAGAGTCTCGTTCTGTACCCCGCTGCGCACCGAGCCCGCGATTGACAGCTTTTACATTAGCAATTTTTCATGCAAACCGTGCCCCTTTTCGAACTAAAATGCCAATGACTATCTCACAGTGCAAGCAGAGATAGAGCAGCATTTATTACGAACCGATCGATCCGCCCTGAACAGTGCTGCGCTTCATCTGCACATTTATTTATTTAAAAAATGGAAGCGATTTTCATAATTTCACAAAGACAAATCTCGATTTTGGTTTAATTTCAGTCAATCGTGCAGCCCTAGATTAACCTCACACGAGCACAAAACAAATTCTCCCTTCACTCAAACGAGCTCTGTCTCAGGCCTAGTCCACACGTACACGGGTATTTTTATAACCGGAGTTTTTCCTTCTCCGTTTAAAAAAACAATCGCGTCCACACAAGCACGGTTTAAAAAAAATCTCCGTCCACATGAAAACGCAAAACCGCGCTATGATTGGCTGCCTGATTTCCACATGGGTCCCATCCACGGAGGGATGCTATGGGCTCAGTGAACCCCTTCTACAAGTTTACTTTGGACTCAGTGACAGGTAACTGTATATACAGGGGCAGGGCTCAAGTGGACTGAAGCTTCACACACTTGCCTTACTATGTTGTATTATTGAATTCTGGCACCTCTGTTCTGCAATACAATGAGATAACTGTGCATGTATCTGTATAGGCTACATGTGATAAGCGCTATTAGCAGAGTTATTAAAAGCTACGTCCGCGCTTGCATAGACTCGACTCATGTAACGTTAAACAAAATCGATAACGGCGCACAAACTGACGTCAAACAAAGGAGAGAACGGCGCACATTTTGACTTAACAAGCCTAAATCTCCGGTTTCACCGTCTACACGACAACGCTGTAACCGGAGTTTCTAAAAAACTTCACCCTGGCCGGAGTTTTCAAAAAAGTCCGGTTTCAGTAACCGGATACTGCGTTTGCGTGTGGACGAACAGCCAAACCGCATAGAAAAAGCTGCGGTTTTGAAAATACCCGTGTTCGTGTGGACAGGGCCTCACATGCTGAACTGTACTACTGCTGAACACGCTGAACGCGTGCTACTGGGTGCTGAACGCGTGCTACTGGGTGCTGAACGCGTGCTACTGGGGTAAATATATTCATCATCGCACAGAACAATTTTTTTGTAGCACGTGCGACATATATTAACTTTTTTAAACAAAATTTGATCAAAAGTGACAGTAAAGACTTTTACATGGTTACTGATTTTTTTTTTTTAAATAAATGCTGTTCTTTTGAACTTTCTATTCATCAAAGAATCCTGGATGTTTTAAGGATCATGTGACACTGAAGACTGGAGTAATGGTGGCAGAAAATGTAGCTATATATTAAAATAGAAAAAGGTTATTTTACACTGTAATAATATTTCACAATAGTACTTAGTTTTTACTGTATCTTTGAACAAATAAATTCACCCTTGGTGAGTATTAGAGACTTCTTTCAAAAACATTTAAAAAATCTTTCTAAGGATAAGCATTTTCCCCCCAGACTTTTATTATTCATTTATAATGACAAAATGCAAATGTAGATTACAAAAATATAGTATTTTTCTTTCCCTTTGTACATTAATTGGTTAAGCATGACAACCAATACAATTCAGGGTTTAAACCCTAAAACTTCAGTACATAGTGTATATTTACATTTCTTTGCGCGTTTCAGTACATGTATATTGTGTTTATCTGTTATATTTCGCAAATGTTTCCATCCAATGTTGCATATTTAACTTGTGCGCAAAACTGGAATATTGCATAAAACATCTGCGAATTAAGCAGTTTCCAGACTGTCACTTCCTGGTAAATTGTTGAAGAATATCTGTAACAAAAATGGAAGTTGCTGCAATTGAGGAAGCCACTGGGGCTCTTTTTGCTACATTGTAAATTTAAACTTGCGTCTCAGAGCGTTATCTTGCTTTGTGATGCCTGGTGTTTGGGAACGCAATCAAACCAAATCATTCTGATGACAGAGTTTGGTCCACTGGTTAGTCCAGATATCCAATCACATCCACTATTGAGGCTTCTTCCTCAACTGAGCGCATACATTTTTATTCACTTTTTTACATTTAATGCGATATCCCCAAATGAGAATAAAAAGGTGGATGGAAACATAACTAATGTCAATAAGCTGAATTGTTTTTTTTAGGAGTAGCCAGGTAGTCCTTTAAACTGTTTGATTTGTGATTCTAACAGATCATAGTAGATCCTGGTTTTGCTGAAGTTTTGCCTGTAGGGCAACAGCTCTTCCACATTAAGAAGGTCGTCCTTGCCTGTCCATACAGTCAGGCTGTACCTTAAAGAGAGAGAAGACAAGATGTTAAACAGAATCTCATTAAGGCAAAGCATAAATAAAATGTAGGAATGGTGCTTTTAATTTTGCATCTTAATAGCAAAGTGTCAAATAATCCAAAGCACAATTAAAATTGTCCTTTTAAGAAACTTGTTTTTTTTTCCACATAAGAAACTATGCTTTTTCACAGTATGAATAGACGTGACTGAAGAGTGACTGAAAAAATGAACTTGTGCAATCACCCTCAAAATCTAACTTAAGAGAGGGAGAAGACAGGTGAAGAGCACTATCTCTGTAGAGGAGGCTTAAACCTTCCCTTCACATCCTGTAATACCTCAACACCGTCCTTCTTTCGTTGCTATTCCAGTCACAAACAAGTGTAATAGACGAGCCAGAACCAAATTATCCAGCAAGAAATTACAAAGCATTAGAATGAACTTCATTGTGTCCTTGCTTATATAATATAAATCAATCTCCGAGGTAATAAAAAGGCTCCTTCACAAAGATGTGTGGCTTAATAGCCTCTATAATAGTAAATCTGGACATACATTTAAATAGACTGATTAATTTCTCACCGGTCTGAACGATCTAAAAGCCACTGGAACTGTGGGAAGGACAGAGGAATGAGAGCTGCACGGACTGGAAATGTGACTGGTTGCTTTAGGGATCTGCATAATTCTTCCATCTGATGAACCATCTCCCAGCTATAGCCTATTTCCCAGAACAACATAGAAAGCAAATACTAATCAAGGCCTGAATAAAAATTAAGTCAAAGCAAAAGGCTGGGGGCAAAAAGTATATATATATATATATATATATATATATATATATATATATATATATATATATATATATATATATATATATATATATATTATTTTTTTTAATTATTATTATACAAAAAATTTAAATACAACAATAGACAAAATAGATGCTAACATATATGCTAACCATGACAACAGTACATAGCAGAATGCTAGTGTATTTAAATATTTACACCATTGTTCAAAAGTTTCATATTTTTGAAAGAGATCTCTTTTGCTCACCAAAGCTGTGTTTATTTGATCAAAAATACAGTAAATAAAAAAAAAACTAATTTATTTTCTATTTTATTATCTTTTAAAATTATTTTTTTTCCTCTGATAGCAAAGCTGAATTGTCAGCATGATCCAGTCTTTAGTGTCATTTGGTGCTCAGGCTACATTTCTAATTATTATCATTAAAAACAGTTGTGCTGCTTAATATTTTTGTGTAAACCATGATTTCAGGCATTTTTTCAGGCTTCTTTGATGAATACAAAGTTCAAAAGAACAGCATTTAAATATTGATACATTAAATAATGCTTTTACTCTCACTTTTGATCAATTTAATGCATGATTTCTGAACATAAGTCTTACTTTCTTTCAAAAAAGAAAACATCGTACTGACCCCAGACTTTTGAAAGAGTATATACACTCTACCTATATATAGCACACGTCTGATTGTCACTAAAAACAAAACTTAAGTGCTTTTCACCTTAGTGAAATAACAATCTTCTTACCATGATTGTCTATGTTTACATCCCATCCAGTGGTCCAACCCAAAGAGAGAACATCATTTTCTGATCTTCGAGCCACTTCCTGTAGAAAAATATGAGGGTCCAATGGGGTGGCTTTGCCACCAGGGCCAGGAAGAACATCAGCATTGATCCACACGGGTCCCTGCAGCTGATCTCTGACCTCTTCAAGTAGAATCATGGATTGGGATACAGCTGCGAGACTGTGAATCAAAATGACAAGTTGATCTGCCACTCATTCATTAGCAGCAAGGGCAGTATGGCAATCTAAACAAGTACTACAACAACTGTCAAAATAAGCATGATTAAAATCTAAGAATAAAAACACTGTACTAAATACATTTTTTTTTATATCACCTTTTGAAGTCCAATTTTATTCCTTTGCCTGATTTCACAACTTCTTTAAGCCACTCCTGCATAGTAATATCACTGTCATTGTCAGGCGGGTGAGCCATAATGGGTTCTTTTGGATCTTGGCCCCTGAGAAGAACATCTGCTTCAATCATCTGTGCAGAACCTCAATGAAGAGCAACGGGAAGAATGAGAAAATTCTCATTAATTCTCAAATCTATCATGACGTGGTCCTAGGGTATAGTAATGCAGGCGCAAAGTAAATGTTTCTTCATACTTTATATACTCACCTCGAAGAGCCTCGAAGAGTTTGCTCTTGCTGTTTGCTGCATGATACCACTCAATTTCAGCTACATCTTTTCTTTGTATCGTCCCCTTGTTGAGGAAATATCCCAGTGTGTGTTCACTCATTGATCCTACGAGTGTGCGACATAACCATGTTTAGTCCTAGTGAATTTACACAGAATTTTTTTATTATTATTATTTGGACCAATGCAATGACATTATCAGATTAGACAGCTAGCAAGTTAGCTTTCTTACCTTTGGAGTTAGACAGTGTCTGTAATTTGAGGTAGCAAACGACCAAAGATACGATAACTGTAGCACACAAGATAAAACGGTAGCATTTATGTCTAACTAAACCCATGTATTGTTATAAATAATATATATTTTGCGAACAGATTTGCATTACATTACGACAGCTACTTCTTTAAAACATTCCGTGAAACCGGTAGCATGAAGCATTATGGGATATGTAGTTATTCAGTCCTCAGCATATCACACTTTCACTTTACGTTTTTCTACGTCGAAAAGTACGAGTCAAAGATTTGGATAGTATTATTATCAATTATTATTAAATAATAATAATTAAGTTATGTTTTAAATACATGCAATTTTACTGTCAAAGCTATCAACAACAAAAAAATTAATACAGAGAAAGAATGTAAATATATTATTATAACACTTGTGGCAAAATATTGTTGAAAGTGTTTTAATTTTTTATTTTGTAAAGAAATGTATACACAGGCACTTTTAATCTACAAACACTAATAGCATATCAAAGGCAGGCTCATGAGAAGCATACATTCAATCATGTTTGTCTATTTTTGACTACAAAATCGAGATTGTTAGCAAGGTTCAGTTCCGATTTTTTTTGTTTGTTGGCTTTTGATGCATAGATGGAGAGGATTTAATTTTATAATCCATTTAGAGGTAGGGTAGAGTGGGGGAAAACGCCCCCCTGGGGTAAAACGCCCCCCACCTGTCCCAAACTAACCACTAGAGGGAGTCAAGATACATTTTCACTGTTGCTATGCACTTCGTTGACAACGGGGATAAACAAATCTCCTTGGAGAAGCTGACACCAGCAACGTATTTGAAGAGAAGAGGATTACATGGTAAGTGCTATAATTTTCAGATATTAGTAAACAAGTGTTTAAGAGAATATTGGTCTGCAGGATATCACAGTGATGTATGATAGATGAATAGTGAAGTCTGTAGTTTGAGAGGAAATGTTATTTATAAGGAATATAATTATATTTTAAAAATTAATTTTTTTTTAAAAAAGTCATAGCTTGTGGGGTAAAACGCCCCCTACGCTGAGGGGTAAAATGCCCCCCAAAGGGCATAGTTTCTCTCTATCATAATTACTATAATAACATATTTCTGTCTATCTGTCTATTCTGTTAAAATGGCTGTGAATGGCTACTGAATTAAAGTTTATTTATGTATGTATTTGTTTATTTATGTATTTATTTATTACAACACATTTGTTTGCATGGCTTAGTTATATAAATATAAATGGTAAAATGGCTGCGAATGGCTAATGAATTAATGTTTATTTATGTATATATTTGTTTGTTTGTTTATTATTACAACATATTTGTTTGCATGGCTTAGTTATATATATAAATATAAATGTTAAAATGGCTGTGAATGGCTAATGAATTAATGTTTATTTATTTATTACAACATATTTGTTTGCATGGCTTATATATAAATATAAATGGTAAAAATTTTGATATTTTGGACATTCCTCAAATAAATATTAATATATATACATGTTGATACATTACTTGCCTTTTACTTTGAGAGATTAAAAACTATAGTCTGCTCATTTTGCTGTTGATCTATGAAGCAAAATGGTTGGTAAGAAAGGGGGCATTTTACCCCACCGCTGTGGCAAAACGCCCCCTTTGTACAAAAATATTTTCAGTCAAAATACTAATTAATTATGAAGGCTGCGCAATTTTAATATTTGGTGAATAACTCCTGCCATAGTCACTCAAAACCGGGATGGCAATTCAAGTCACATTTATGTTTTGTTTCACTGTAATGTCACATTTTCCTTAAGGGGGGCGTTTTCCCCCACTCTACCATACATTATGGATAGATCCTATCAACTCTTTTTATTGCAAGGTTGTGGTTAGAATTGTGGGTAGTTTTTGTTTTGTTATCGTAGGTTATTCTGGGTTGTCTGATGTCCTAGCATATCCTAGGTAATAGTAGGCCTACATAATATGACGATAATGCAGGTATTTTTACTTTTGAAAAAATACAACATGAAACTTTTCTCATTCTTTTAAACATCTTTATTGTCAGGTTTATTTTCTTTCATTTCAGTGGATTTGGAGGTCTGCTCATTATCAGCTGTAGGGCTGTCAGAGGCGGTGAGATGCTGTAATCCACGGCTGTCAACAGAGCATCTACAGTCTCCTCTGTTCCATTCACTCTCCTCAGAAGCCTCGGTTTCTGTTTTACTGTCTTTGTGTGAGAGTTGCGGCTCGTCTAGCTGCATCTGGAGACGTTTTTCCAAGTCTTCAGTGTTTCGCGCCAACATGTAGCTCACCTTCCTCTGATGTGCCAAGGCCTCCTCTTTGTCATTTAACTGAAGAGGGAAGACAATCAAAAAGTAGTAAACTCAAAATGTCATGTGAGGGGAATATATATATATATTCAAAACAAAGGCTATTGTACAAAATATTAACATTGATTTTTTCAGGTGTTCAAATACTTATTTGCAGCTGTATCATACAAATAAATAGTTAAAAAATCATATTGTGATTTCTGGATTTTTTGTTTTAGATTATGTCTCTCACAGTGGACATACACCTACGATGACAATTTCAGACCCCTCCATGATTTCCAAGTGGGAGAACTTGTAAAATAGCAGGGTGTTCAAATACTTATTTTCCTCACTGTATATATATATATATATATATATATATATATATATATATATATATATATATATATATATAGAGAGAGAGAGAGAGAGAGAGAGAGAGAGAGAGAGAGAGAGAGAGAGAGAGAGAGAGAGAGAGAGAGAGAGAGAGAGAGAGAGAGAGTATACAGTGAGGAAAATAAGTATTTGAACACCCTGCTATTTTGCAAGTTCTCCCACTTGGAAATCATGGAAGGGTCTGAAATTGTCATCGTAGGTGCATGTTCACTGTGAGAGACATAATCTAAAAAAAAATCCAGAATTCACAATGTATGATTTTTTAACTATTTATTTGTATGATACAGCTGCAAATAAGTATTTGAACACCTGAGAAAATCAATGTTAATATTTGGTACAGTAGCCTTTGTTTGCAGTTACAAAGGTCAAACATTTCCTGTAGTTTTTCACCAGGTTTGCACACACTGCAGGAGGGATTTTGGCCCACTCCTCCACACAGATCTTCTCTAGATCAGTCAGGTTTCTGGCCTGTCGCTGAGAAACACGGAGTTTGAGCTCCCTCCAAAGATTCTCTATTGGGTTTAGGTCTGAAGACTGGCTAGGCCACGCCAGAACCTTGATATGCTTCTTACAGAGCCACTCCTTGGTTATCCTGGCTGTGTGCTTCGGGTCATTGTCATGTTGGAAGACCCAGCCTCGACACATCTTCAATGCTCTAACTGAGGGAAGGAGGTTGTTCCCCAAAATCTTGCAATACATGACCCCGGTCATCCTCTCCTTAATACAGTGCAGTCGCCCTGTCCCATGTGCAGAAAAACACCCCCAAAGCATGATGCTACCACCCCCATGCTTCACAGTAGGGATGGTGTTCTTGGGATGGTACTCATCATTCTTCTTCCTCCAAACACTGTTTAGTGGAATTATGACCAAAAAGTTCTATTTTGGTCTCATCTGACCACGTGACTTTCTCCCATGACTCCTCTGGATCATCCAAATGGTCATTGGCAAACTTAAGACGGGCCTTGGCATGTGCTGGTTTAAGCAGGGGAACCTTCCGTGCCATGCATGATTTCAAACCATGACGTCTTAGTGCATTACCAACAGTTACCTTGGAAACGGTGGTCCCAGCTCTTTTCAGGTCATTGACCAGCTCCTCCCGTGTAGTTCTGGGCTGATTTCTCACCTTTCTTAGGATCATTGAGACCCCACGAGGTGAGATCTTGCATGGAGCCCCAGTCCGAGGGAAATTGACAGTCATGTTTAGCTTCTTCCATTTTCTAATGATTGCTCCAACAGTGGACCTTTTTTCACCAAGTTGCTTGGCAATTTCCCCGTAGCCCTTTCCAGCCTTGTGGAGGTGTACAATTTTGTCTCTAGTGTCTTTGGACAGCTCTTTGGTCTTGGCCATGTTAGTAGTTGGATTCTTACTGATTGTATGGGGTGGACAGGTGTCTTTATGTAGCTAACGACCTCAAACAGGTGCATCTAATTTAGGATAATAAATGGAGTGGAGGTGGACATTTTAAAGGCAGACTAACAGGTCTTTGAGGGTCAGAATTCTAGCTGATAGACAGGTGTTCAAATACTTATTTGCAGCTGTATCATACAAATAAATAGTTAAAAAATCATATATTGTGATTTCTGGATTTTTTTTTTAGATTATGTCTCTCACAGTGGACATGCACCTACGATGACAATTTCAGACCCCTCCATGATTTCCAAGTGGGAGAACTTGCAAAATAGCAGGGTGTTCAAATACTTATTTTCCTCACTGTATATAGCGTATACTGTATATGTATACTGACCAGATCAAGCAGCATATGCAGTGTTTCATTTGAATCGGCTGTTATCTTTTCTTCGCTTGTTGTGGGTAGAATTCTTTTCAGTCTTTCACCCACACTGAGAGACCCTGGCTTCCCTTTAAAAAAAAAAATAATAATTTAAATTACTGGAAATAAAATTACAACATTGTGCCACATGACACTGCAGTAATGATCCCTCCCTGATTTAGGGTTATTTTCATTAACTAAAACTATATTTATTTATTTAAACAAATAAGAAAGAAAAGAAAAACTAAAATTAAACCTGAAATAAAACATTTAAATTAATAGTAATATTTAATATAAAGAAAACAAAAAACAAAAAAAAAGCTAATTCAAAATATTAATAAAAACTACAATAGTTGGCCTATATGTATAATACTAAAGTAACACTGGGTCCTGACTTGAGCCAAAAAAAAGCATGATTTACTACACCATCGTTGTAAGATTTTATAGTTGATTTGATATTTTACTGAAACTAAATCATAGGTAAGATTTCTGTGAACATTTTAATGAAGGTGAAATACGTTACACTGCATGATTTTCCACAGGTTTTAGCTATAAAACTGAGCAGGCCTTTACCCCTCTCATGCCTTTGGTAATGCGGCTGGTGTCTGTCGGTCTCAGCCTGTCGGAGCACATTCTCACCGACTCTCCTAAGCTGTTGTTCAAAGGCAATACGGAAAGCATCCATCATGACGTAAGCCTCCTCCTTCCTCTTCTGCTGCTGCTCCAGCTAATGCAGACAAATGCATTGTGTTACAAGACCCTCAAAGACAAATGAGCAAAGCTAGCGCTGGAATGGTTTTAATACATGTTTTGCTGAATAGGAGGGCTAATTTACAAGGTAATGGAACAGAAGTATTGCCAAAAATACAAGACGAGTACCTCTTGCTTGAGCTGGAGAACCTGTTTGCGACTTGCAGCAGCACTTCTAGCACAAGAGCATGGCTCGCCCCCACTAGAGTTACACTGGCATGCCCCATACACTGCCAACTTAACAACAAGTTAAGAGGACATAGAGCTGTTTACCACAGAACAGAGCTATTTAACACATACTTCAATTCGCCAATATTACCTCCAGAGCTGAACCGTCTGTTCTCAGGCTGCATGAAGGCTGAGTCCTCTGGAAGTCCCTTCTTTCCTTAGAACTAAGCATGGACAGGAGCTCCAGACATTTTTGGCTCAGAGCTAAGACACAAGACACATAAATATGCACTGGGAACACACCGGTCATCAAAGAAAAATATGAAATATGATGACTTACATGCATTCTCTGTCCTTTGCTCCTGGTGCTCTTTCATTCTCTGCTCTAGTGCTTTCTTTAGGGCTTCATTTTCTACCAACACCCTGACATTTACATGAATCAGTGAGATGTGGACATTTTTTTAGTTCCTTAATGCATATCCAAAGTCTTATTGCATACATTATTAAAAAGGAATCATGTTTTTGATTAAAATAAAGTTGCAGGTGGCATTTCACATTGACTATAAAGTCGCAATGAAATAAGTATTGCCAAGTCTTTTCTTCTGTATTGTGATGCGATAACAGATTATTGAAAAAGAAAAAATGTAGAATGGGGACTTGGTTCAATCTATTTTGAGGTGCCCTCAAAAGTACCCATCAAGCAATAGCCGTCATTTCACTGTCTCAGTTAACTATAGACCCAATATAGTGAGGCTATGAGAATTTGGTTACATGTCGTTTTTTGCCAATATAACTTGCGAGATGTATGATATTGCATAATGTAAGCAAAGTCAACAGTGATTACAAGGTGTTTGGTTTCATTCCTTTGACATGTTCATGTTCTAGATGACTAGTGCTTTGTTTTAGCCTAGACGTCAGGGCTGTGCTTGGACGGCTATTAGACGTCTTTTAAACTCAAAATTGCTTGCTGGGTATAGAAACAGGACATAAGCTTGCAGGGGAAAGAAAGAAGTTGGAAGGCCCAGTTATGACATTTTGATGAAACATTAGGTCAAAAAAATGAAACGCGCACGGATGAATTGTTTATAACATCTATAACATTCATTTACAAAATAGAGGGAATTTTCATTTCATGATGACTTTTCGCATGGGTATACCTCTCATACTTTAAACTCCATGAGTTTTCCACATTCTTGAACTGCACCTGATTGAAGGTGATCTCCCACTGCAGTGCATTAACCTCCTGTGTGGAGACAATTTCACAGGAATGAGACCCTATTTTCAGGAATATGCTTGAATTAAAAAATTACTTTTTAAAAAGATGTAGTTGTTGTATGAGTAGGACACCTTTTCTAGGGTCTTGGTCCTCTCTTCACTCTTCTGAAGCAAGATTTTAGTATGACAAGTTGCTTTGTCCAAGATTGCCTTCAAGGACAAAATATAGCACACTTCATAAATGACTAATAAATGTAACTAAGTTAATAATGATATTAATTGTAATACTATTTTTAAATACCTGGCCTTGCAAGATCCTAAGAGCCTCATGTTTCCCCTCCAGGTGGCGATGAGTGACCTCCAGTTCAGTGCGTAACAGCTCCACTTCCTGATATAGAGAGAAGATTTGCAATGCATACACCTGAGATATGTTCATATGTAAACATACGTTTTTTTCTTTACTCCGTTAAAAAACTCATTAAGGTGCCACTTTTCTGTAACTCTACTGTGTGAGACAATGCAAATTATTTAGTTTGTTCTTTTATTACATTCATTAGTGCAAATCTGTGAGTTTACCTCTGTGACCTCCTGTAGTCTTCTCTGCAGCTCTTCACTTGTGTCCTCAGAAGAGCTTTCTACAACAGAATGTAGTTACATTTAGAAAATAAAATACTTTTGTTTTTTGCTTGTCGGCACATGGTTTTCTAGGATTGCCAACACATCATATCCTGGTAGTAGTGTGGTTCTCAAATGACTATTGTTGTTGAATATTTGTTTAAGTAAAGAATGGCTCAAGGGAGTACACAAAGTCAACTCCCTGATAAGAAATAGCAGGTGTTAACTTCACCAAACACCTCAAATCAACAGAGCATGCACATAATGCCTACAGTGTTTGGAGTACATTACCAGGAAGTTATCCTCTTTAAAATAGCTTTTAAATATAACTGTAATGTGGTTTATACAGTATAGATTAGTCTGCTCTGTGTCCAGAGCCAAAGAGGTTTGGCGGGTTTAAATGACTTAAAACTAACCTGACTGTCTTTTCTCCCGCTGTGCAACTCGTTCAGCTTCCAGTTCTTCCCTAAAAACAGCATACATAGCTCTGCATGATGTCCAAGAGAAGGGTCCATTACTTCTCTCGCTGCCCCCTTTAATTGGCCGTGACTGGGACAAGAAGTCCAGAAACCTCCCCCTGCTCTTCATTTGTGGGAGATGGTCATGATGTCCTCTGGATCTGGCCCCCATGCCATCACCCAGATCCCCCTCTGTCATGTCATCTTCTGTGAGGCATTGAGGACATGAACCCTCATCCTGCATCACAACAAACTATTGAAGAAGGGGGGAAAAAAAGAGTTAGTGCACTAGACAGTGATAGAGAGTGATATACAAAAAGTAGGCCTATATCAAGCATGTTGACTATTACGTATATTTAAATGCATTAAAGGTGAAATCTATTTGAATAATGTGTGATAGACAGCAGCAGACATGGAAATGTTAAAGCTCTGAACTTACTCTGCGTATAAGCTACTGGTTAACGTAAAACGAAACTTTTAGCGTTCCTTGAGAGTAGAGGTTAGAAAAAGGTTAGTCACTAGAATATATAACCGTTACAAACCTTTGCGAAAACGGTACGTGAGCTGTTTTTGTATTTCGCCGACAAGAACAACGGCGAAATTCCGCTTCAGTCTTTCCGCTTACTTTGACCAAGTGAAACTTCATAAAAGGGGCGTGGCCGACCGACAGGTGCTTTATTACAAAAGCACATATACTGATAAAAATCGTTCATAAACACTAGCCTACAACTATTTTCCTGACTATCCTCTTTTGTGTGTAAAATAAAATTAATCTAAGGTTAATCACATTTATATCAATATTTGAAACATATATAATTACAAATATATAACACATACCATGGCCTCCCTGAATCTTCACAAACCCCTGCTCTACAGTAACTAACATGGATTCAGATTTTCCCAACAAATAAATAACAAAAACATCCATCAAACTCGCAATCATTGATTTATTATAGTCACCTCATTTACTGAAGTATCGATTGCCTATTTCTCAGTCCCAGAGCATTGTAAGACAAAATAAAACTTTAATTATGGCTGTAAATTGTCTCCGTTTTATTTTTTTAGAGATACTTTCACTGATATCCTCAGAAAAAAACCCTGCTGAAACAATGTACAGAACAGGTACATTTCAACAAGTATGAACAATTCTCAAAAGCTGTGTTAAAGCACATAAATATCTACAAATAATTACCATAATAAAAACAAAAACCTACGATCTAAACGTTCAACAATTGCATCAGGGCAGCAAGTGATATTAAATAAGTCCATGACAAGTGATCAGTCAATCACTGTCATATTCTTCAATTAAGAGGTCTTCCTCATCCAAAAGGGCTTCAGTGCTTGTGGGCTGGGGCTGGCTGGCAGAAAGTTCTCCAGGAGGATCCTGGCTATTTGGCAAGTTGGACTCAGTTGTGGTATTTCCTGGTGTAGTAACTGGTTCAAGGGACTGAGCAGCAGAGGATTCTTCATTTTCACTGTCAGCATCTAAAACGCCTGGGTCTTTGTCACCAAGTGCTTCAAGTCTCAACCTGCAAATAAAGTCATTTATTAAACCATTTCTATAATATTTATAGTTTGTTAATATACATGTAGTTTTGTGTATCTCACCTTCCAGGAACCTTCTTTTGAGAAAGATGGCCAACATTCTGGATAAAGGCTATTTGAGCTGACAAAGATGAAAAATAGATTAAATCACTTATAGAACAAAAAACAAAACAAAAGCTGAATTAAGTATGAGGATAAATGCCCCACAATGTGCATGCATGTGTTGAAGGCAGGGAATAGTTAACATATATAACTTTAAAGATTATGGTACGCAGTCTGATTCACCTTGATTTCTCATTGGGTTGGTGAGCTTTGCCAGGTAAGGCACCAGCTCTGTCAGGAGGCTCACAGGGGTAAGGCAGAAATTTAAGAAGAGCGACTGTGCGGTCAGGTAATTCTCTCGATACTATCACAAAATGAAAAGTTAATAAATATAAATATAATACATTTCAACAATTCTTTAAAATGCTGAATAACGTAAATGCAACATGAAATAATAAAAAAATATATATACCGTCTTATTTATGTGAAGCCAATGTGGTTTATGAAGAGGCCTGAAACCGGTAGTGGACTGGCTGTTGGCTTTTGCTCGAGAAGAGTTTGAGTGCATAAGACCTCTGGTGGCCACCGATGAGCCGTATGGCAACATAGTTGACCTTGACTGTGAAAAGAGGAACACCAGAACAACTAAAAGTTGTTGTAAAAGTCCTCAGGGATTAAATCTGAAGAACAATCAGAGTAACTCAACATCTCCCTAAGCGTGTTGTTATGGAAGTCCGACAGCATTTGCACTCACGCTCCACTCTGCTGTCAGGAAGTCGGCATCAGAGAGGTACTCGCTGGCCTGTGCTATATCCTCCACATCCGAAAAGAAGTCAGGGTAGTTCTGATGTAGGTAAAGGTTGAAGAATTCACCTGACATATGAGAACGCTCAATGACAAGCTGAGAAAAATATTATAAATCAGAAGATTGTTAGAAAATTAAAAGGAAAATTAAAAAAGGAATTCATTTTTTTTAAATAAAGTGTAAGAATATGTATTCATATTTACTTCTGGATCAACAAGCAATTTGTCTCTCTGATGATCTGTTAAATGTGGAGGGAGCTTGGGTGCTTGAGAGTCATCATAGCTTTCACCTAAAAATCACATCCAATCCATTTGTATAAATATGAATGAATTTACATGCATTTCATCATTTAATGCATGATGTTTAGAAAAAAAGAGAGTGATAAGGACGAACGTTTGCAGTAGAGGATTTTCCCTAAAGCTCTGAAAAGGAAGAGTGAAGCATCTTTCCCTCCAATAGCTGGGCTTTCATCTTGCATGTCTGTCGATTTTGAAGACTTGCTCCTCCCCTTCGCCCTTACAGCAGGTTTTGCTGAAGAGGACTTGCCTTTCTTTGAAGCCCAAAGTCTCCTCTCCAGACAATTGTCTGAGAATTTAAATGAATGATTGCATAATAAGAAAAACATCTATTTTATAATTATAATACCGTTAAAATATACTATATAAAAGGTGTTGTTCAGTGAAGCTTTTCTCACCAGTAAATGAAGAAAACTGCAAACTGTTGATGGCACTGCGAATATCTCCTGAGCTTCCTGAGCAGAGAAGATCTAGAGCAGTTTTATCAGGAACAGAGATCCTGCCCGAACTCTGCAAAGACCGTTTAGAGTGCTGAGAGAACAACTTGGAATCTCAGTCATAAATATCTGCTCAGCAGACATATATAGAAAAAGAAACCACGCAACCTACCTTTCCCACCTCAATGGTCACAATACGGCTTAGGACCTTCATCATACTGGTGGGGGCCACAGGGTTAAAACTGAAATAGAAAAATAATGAACCAAACAGACACCCCCAGGACAAGATACTTTTGCATATTTGATATTTTAAGTCTTATTGAAGGTTCAGTGTAATTGGTTGAATTCATACCTAATGTTGTGAATTTCAAGTTCTTGCATAATATCTTTAAAGAGAAGTCTGGCGTTCTTGTCCCCGCTGAGGCTATCGGACACAATCAGGACCAGTGGACACCGGCCAGTCTTAATAAATTGCCTGAAAGAGCAAGCAAAAAGCAAGGAAAATTGCATACAATACACCAGGTGACATCTTGCCATTCTAAGTACTTCAAAATATAGTACTAGTGCCCACCTGAGTACATCGTGCAAGCACCCTGGTTGCCTATAGAACTGGTTTGGGAATTCCTAAAAAAAATTAAATAAAATAAAATAAAAAAAACAAACAATGAGAAATTGTCATTCAGCTTCTAAATTTGATTTCAATTTTTGCTCATTTAATCATTCTTGTGAAAGTAAAATGTGTTGTTTTTACTTGCTAAGTGCTTTCTATTTTCTAAAATGTGTTTTAGCTTTATGTCTGCATTTTTTGTGCACAAACAAACAAAGCTAGATATTCAACATCAACATCTGTGCAGCACCTCTATAAGAATTATTTTCCTGTCTGCAGTGAGTTTCTCTCCGCTCATTTGTAGACGGTTGTATTTGTTGGCTCTTAGCAGGAACTCTTGGAACAACCCTGTTTGTGAGCTGCCATGGAAACGGTTAAACCTTGAATCTGTTAGAATAAAAAGGTCATATAAACAAGCTAGCAAAAACATTTCTTAAAATACAGAGAGTGAGATATAAAATTATCTATACATGATTCTGGTATGTGTTAAAAATAGGGTTGCAGAATAATTCCCATTCACTAGACATGATGCATGGTTTCGCTACATACAGCTAGCCACTACTAGTAAGAAGAAAAGACTCCTTACCTGGATCAAAGCTTTGGGTGAACAAATCTTCCATTTTGTACTGAGAGGTGGTGGAGGGATTTGACCATTCTTGGATCTGAAAACCCAAATCCTTGGCAAGAACTCGAACAGTAGCTGTCTTCCCACATCCTGAGGGGCCAGTGAGCAACAGAATGGCGCCACCCTGTGGAGACATAACCACAAATACAACATAAAACACCAACAATGAAAAAATATCCAGATGATTAAAACATACATCACACAACATATATGTCAGACCTTTTTTGATTTGTCCAAATTAACTCTCAACCAGCTTTCAACTTCTTCGACTTTCTTTTTGTGGACTGCCAATTCGGCCTATCAGAGAGAAAGAAGCATTTTAATTTTAATGCTTGAAGATTGAGACAACAAAAACAATATGAAATGGTTAAGTAGCAGATAAACATGTATTATCTTCAAAAATCTAATATGCTGCAGAGTTTAAACACACCTGCACTAGTAATATTAAGTTTAGCTTTACTTCAAACCATGGGCGTCGGAACCATTGTATGTGGGTGGGACAAGACCCACCCACTTTTACGATCAATGATATTGGACCCACTCACTTTTATCGTCTCTAACATTCAGCACATGTGTGTTTACCTACCCCTAATCGATAAACACTTATTATTAAACACGTTAGATGTTTTATTTCCACTTTTCTAATATTTTCTTCATTTTTATTGAAAATAAATGCCTTTCCGATCTGATATGTGATGGGAAAAGGGAGAAGATTGAACTCGGCGAAAGCCGGACTCGAATCGAGGTCGATTTGTGTCAAAACTAGATGCCGTGTGTCTTACCCCTACACTACTGCCACTCTCAATTAATTGGCGATTTCCGTGATTTTGTCTTTCCAAACTATACATTTAGCAAGCAAAACAGTATATTTGTATACAGTATATAAGTGGGACCCACCCACTTTTTTTTTGCTTCCGACGCCCATGCTTCAAACACACAGTTAGGTGTTTTAGAAAGGGGTTGGAACTAAACTGCAGGAAGGTAGATTTCCAAAAGCTGTACTGAGCACCCCTGAGATGCACAATTTCTGTACCTGTGATTGGGGTGTATGCAGATCCACCCAGGGCTCATCCTGGTCTGGTTTATATGCTTCACTTGACACACTGCTCTGGTTGTTGGACACATGAGGATCTACTTTCCTCTTCCGTGTTTTTTTCTCTGTTTGGTCCCCAGTTGATGGCCACTTCGTAGTTTTGCTTTCCCCTGAAAGTGGCCCCTTTTTCAGTGTCCTGTTCACTCCTCCGAAAAGTTCACCAAATGATGGTTCAACCCAGTTGTTTATCTTAACAGGAAATAATAGCAGAACACATATAATACACACAGTATCAGTCGATTTACCGCATCTACAGCCATTCCCAGTGTGCAGATTCAAAGCTGAAGAACACATGATTTAGAAATAGTCAGTGTTTTATGATATTAAGAACCAAGATATCAAGTACTTTCATAGACGTCACATACTTTTCCAGAGGACTGCTTTCCTCCCAGAGACAGCTTTGACGTCATCAGCTCTGACGTCCCATTCAGTTATTCCATGCAAAACTGCGCTGGGATGAAAACCAAATAATTCACAAAAAAAATATAAAGCTGCAAATTGATGCGATTTACCTCTGTGGGGTTAACTGAGAGGAGGACCGTCGTAAATGTTGACTTTCATCTATGTATAGGTAACGTTAACGTTATAAACGCAAGTGGAGCAAAGAGAAAACACTATTCAAATAGACCATTGTTAGCTTTATTATCAAACAAGTTGAGACAATCTCAAACTACTAATCTCATATATAATAAAAGCTTTGTTGGGCATTTTGGCTAAATTTACTAGTCAAGTTCAGAAAGTTCCCTTCTGACCGTTAAGTTAGCTTGTCATTACGAATGCTAGCAGTTATTGTCAAGTTATCAGACTAAATCAACAGAATCGCAGCTAAAACACTGTTTAGGCAGTAAAGTTCAAACTCACCCTGGTCATTTCTACAGAGCCTTTTTTGTAGAATAACAATACCGATTATTTGCTGTTGCAAGTAACAAGAAACATCGCGCTAACTATCCCTTTAAAGCTGTGGCGAACCGCCCCTCCGCTGGCGCATGCGGTTTGCGTCATCAGCTACGTTCCAAAATTTTGAACACGTTTTTATGTTGATGCTAGCTACATAACAAGATATGACCAACGCGTTAACTGAATGTCACATGTTTTTGATCGTTTACTGTTACTGAGTATCCGGTTGATATCTGTGTAAAACAACTTGTGCTATTAATTACATTTTCCCACGTGTGATACTTTGCAATGAGAATCATGAAGAGACCAAACATTCTTCTCACAGGTCTGTCTTAACTCTCCTTTTGGTAATTATATAAGTATGTTTTAAATAAACAAAAGTATGAATGCAAGTTGTGTGTTATGCTGATTATGTGTTCCCTGTCATTCAAATGTAGTTTGGTGATGTATTTATTTAGTTGGTATAAAAAATAAATCATTTATATTAAAGGGCTGGAACAATATATCGTATCTTATCGCAATACAAAATGCAACAATATGTATCGTGGTTAGTGACAATATATATTGTGTAATGTGTATTGTTCTTCCAAAATGGAAATTACTGTGTGAGAAAGTTTTATTGTCAGTACTACATTAAACTACTATATAATGTTGAATATAATGTATAATAATTCAGTTGAGGAATATTTGTGGGTCCAGAATAATTTGGTATTTCATCTTCAGAATCATGAATATTTTTATTCTGGTGTCACTATTGTCCTGTGCATTGGGTTAAGTCCAAGCCTATTTATTTTCACCCCCAATGTAATACCCAAGTTAGCATTTTAATCAACAGTACATTTTTTTTGTTTACCTTTTACCATATGACTTGGAGTATTGCAATAATATTTTATCGTGATATGTATCGAATCGTGAAATGAGGGTATTGTTACACCCCTAATTAATAATATAATGTTAAACACTGACATGTTTCCTCATGAATTGACAGGAACCCCTGGGGTAGGAAAGACCACTCTAGGCAAAGAGTTGGCTCAGAGAACAGGACTAACCTATGTCAATGTTGGTGATTTGGCACAGGAGGGTAAGTTGCTGTTCATTGCAGTCAAATTTATAAAGTCTTTCATATTTACAAACTGGATTTTATTTTTGCTAGTTTAAACATTTTATTATCTCTTCAGGTCAGTTGTTCGATGGATTTGATGAAGAATACCAGTGCCCTATATTGGATGAAGACAGGGTCTGTACTATTGTAATTGATCTAATTGAGTAATTGATAATGTTTTCAATATTCCCCTTTTATTTTGATGATTTATATTCACAGAATTGTTTTGCACTCAATCTCAAACAAGATGCATTTGATAGAGTTTTATTAAATAGAGATAAGGTATTCAGCAGTTATTGAAACCAAATCCAACATGCTGCACATAATATACCAATGTAAAGACAATTTCAATGTTCTAGGTTGTGGATGAACTGGAGGACAAAATGGGAGACGGAGGCGTCATAATTGATTACCATGGCTGTGATTTCTTTCCTGAACGCTGGTTTCACATTGTTTTTGTCCTCCGCACAGACAATACCAATCTCTACAATCGTCTTGAAAGCAGGTTTGTGTTTAAAATGGTTAATAATAACATTTATAACATGTAATCAGGGCTTAAAAACGGAAAAAAATATCAATCGGTTCACTCCGAGCAGAATCGATATTATAGCGTTTCGGTTTTTGCGTTCCTCAATAAACATTACTGTTCCGAAAACGGTTTGATATGAAAAAATACCGGTTAATAACGTTATTTTAATTAAGCCTATACTTTAAACAAATATGTATAAATAGACTTATTTTCACTCAATAATAATATAACACATGGTAATTAAACTTGAATATTTATTTAATAACATTTTTAAAACCAGAAATACATGCATTAATTACAAGGCATAAACAGCGGACCTGTTTTAATGGAGCGTTAGACAATCGAAAGTGGCCTCTAATGCCGAATTCTTTTCAGAAGAGTGATAACATTCTTTGTACATAACTTTTTTTCAACACGACTTGTTTTAAAAAATGCATGAATAAAGAATAAATAAACTGGATAACCATTGCTCTTTTAATGCACCGTCAACTGCTAATTTCAAAGCAAACACTGCGCAACACGTTCTTGCATCACATAATCAAATTCAGTCAGCTAATAAAGCTTGCATTTAATGCAATATAACATACCATTTAATACGAAGCATCAACCGTCTATATAGAAAACATTGACCTGTCCTGTATTGGCAATCTGAAAGACTATAGGAAAAATGTTTGATAGATGCAACCTACTTGGACAGGCTTAAACAAAATCCATAAACTAAATCAGCCTAAATCAGACTATTTGAGTTTAAAGTAGTGATGTCCGGTTCGCGAACGAATCGTTCTTTTGAACCGGTTCTTTTTAGTGAACCGGTCGAACCAGTTCACCAAATCGGACTGAATCGTTCTAAACAGTTCGCATCTCTAGTAAGCACTAATCCACAAATTTATAAAATTAATCACTTTTTGACGTGTCTGACTGTCCCTCTGACTCGAAATAAACCATTATTTATTTCGGACATGTCCGATTTGAGAACCCATGAACTGATACTGACTGAGCATGCGTGTGATTCTTCAAGAGAACGAAAAGCAAGTTTTGTTGAACATCGAGACGTGTTATAATATAAAACATTGTGGAAATATGTTTTCATCATTTCAAGTTCATTACTGTCTTATCACTGTATGAGCATGTGATTGACTATTTATGATTGAAGTATTTATTTATTTAAAAGATTAATGTTTACGTGTAATTACAGTTTATGAGGACACATTCACAAATTGGGTTAGTATTAAATAAACAATGTTTTAATAAAAAAATATTAAAGTGTTCAAATAATACACACATTTTAAAAAGAACAATTGCTGGAAAAGTGCACTTACACACTGTAATTGTCTTACACACTATATTTAACAGGTATTGCCTGTTTTTAAAAAACTTTTAAAAAAGTTATTGTGCTTTATCAAAAATTATAAATAATAATAATAGCAAAAACAAAGTGCAAAGGCAGTTTTAAACAGGTTAAGTTACCATATGCAGCTTGACTGTCTCTTATAATAGGTTTGAATTCAGAAAAACAATCTGCCTAACTTTGTTAGGACTCCATTGTATTTAATTTGTAAACAAGGTGATATAAAGATAAAAATGACGACCCTAATCAAACTACAGCAAAGGTGAAGCAAGCGACTCCTTTTGAATCGCTCTGGCGGTTCTCGAATCTCAATTTCGTTCTCGTTCTCGAGTCAAGAATCGGTTGCAGCGGTTTTCGGATCAGCAGTAGCCTACACTGAATCGAGAACTGTTTATTTCGGACATGTCCGATTGAGAACCGATGAGATGATGATACTGAGCATGCGTCGAGCGACTGACTGACTGCACGGCGAGTCTCTCTGAGTCTGAACCGAACGAACATCAGCTGATATGAGCGTGTCTGTGAAACGACTCCGACATGAATGAGGTGAACATTTGGCGAACCGTATTTATTTAATTACAAAAACATAGTAAGTGGATCATGGTTTCTGCACTGATGAAGACTGATTTATTGATTTTATAAATGTAAAGATTGTTTGCATCACTGCATGTGTTTGGATGCTTTAGATGTAAAACTTTGGATTATGATGATTATGATTATCAGATTATGATGATATTTTTATCTGACTGATGTTATAATTACTGACTTTATATATTTTAATGTGTAAAGTGTGTTTATCCAACCCGCAATAGACTTGACGTAATGACGTCATCGCGAAATGACGTCATTACGTTTGAGCGTAAAAGAACTGGTGAACCGGTTTTTTGATCCGGTTCATTGAAACGAACTGTCCGAAAGAACCGGTTCGCGGAAAAGAACCGAACTTCCCATCACTAGTTTAAAGTCCGTTCTGCTTATTTAAACGTTCGAAAAGAAAGTCCTCCAATACCTGCACATTCATTGTAGACCTCAGCGGGGAATGAAATGTACTTGAGGCATGAAAATGCGCGCTCACACTGACTTGCGTTACCGGTAGATTCGTAGATGACTGGTGCGCGGGCATTTCACTCACGCTTGATCCGTCAACGTCACATGCTGTACTACTCATTTCATGATTGGTCACTGCCAAATTAAAATATTAAAGAGAACGATAAAATAACGTTATTAACCGGTTAATGGTCATTTCAAATTAACGTTTCTGTTCAGAACGATTCAAATTGATTTTGATTTCGTTTCCGTTTTTGTTCCTCTTAAAATTTCGTTCGTTTCCGGTTTTCGTTTTCGTTCCTTGAACCGGTTCAGAGCCCTGCATGTAATACTTTAATTTGGGGCAATTTTGATTACTTGAAATGTTTAACGCAAGGAAAAAAAACATTTTATCACCATAAATGAGGAAAAGCATTTTGAATCATCCTAGAGGGCAGAAAGGTTCTCCTAATTGAAGAATCACAGATATAGCGCATTCAGGTCTTTGTGATTAAGAGCCTAATGTACAGTTGAGAAATCTGTTAAATACTGTGTGGCTGTATACTTCTTGTTGCAGTGATTTAACTTCATATCTTTCATATTCAGAGGGTACATAGGAAAGAAGCTCCAGGACAATGTGCAGTGTGAGATTTTCCAGACTATCTATGAGGAAGCCATGGAAGCTTACAAGGAGGAGATAGTCCACCAGCTCCCCAGTAATACTCCTGAGGACCTGGAGAGGAATCTGGAACAAATTGTTCAGTGGATTGAACAATGGATGAAAGACAACAATTGACATGGGACATTATATGTGAAAAGCTCAAGCACTTTTGAGTTCATGTCAAAGTTAGACAGACATCACATTTCATAGTTATTGTGGACCTAGACAGAATATAGTTCTATTCACTAAGCACTAATATGTGTGAGGCTGTTAATAATTACTCTATTTGAAATAAGTTAAACAGTTCCAAAATGAATGAAAGAAATAAATATTTTATACCGGGTCATTTTATGTGTCTTGGTATTCTTTGATTAATTATCAAAGATGAATTAAAATTATTTTCTAAATGGTTTATTATTGTTTAACTTCCACCAAATACCAGCAACATTTTACATCTGTTAGTAATTGGTAGGATTAAATCTAATTCACAAAAATAATGCTAAATTGCATGGGTGTTTCTCCCCAAACTATTATCATGAGGTTCATAAGTACATAATTAGTTTATACTTAATATAATAATATTAATTTGGGAATTTTTTTTATAAAACTGAGAACGGAATCTAGATAAGTGTTGTTTACAGCAGGTAAAAGTCACTCATGATGGAGAGTCCATTTTATTAACTTTAATCAGTCATTTAAAAGTTGCATTTATATATATATATATATAAATGCAACTTTTATATATCGATGCATGCATATATATATATATGCATGCATCGATACACTGACAGGTGATGTGAATAACTGATTATCTCTTCATCAGGTCATTCATCACCTGTTAGGGGGTGGGATATATTAGGCAGCAAGTGAGCATTGTCCAAATTCCACAGATCTCAATCCAGTCGAGCATCTGTGGGATGTGCTGAACAGACAAGTCCGATCCATGGAGGACCCACCTTGCAACTGGACTTAAAGGATCTGCTGCTAACATCTTGGTGCCAGATACCACAGCACACCTTCAGGGGTCTAGTGGAATCCATGCCTATAATAAAATAAAATTGGTCCGCTCTGATGATTTCTGTTGTTACAGTCCAGTGCTGTTGCAATAGATGGCTTAATGTTTTAATGTTTTTCATTGATTGTATAGGTAGATTGTAAAAAATGAAATGGCTGCTAAAATGTTACCAATTAGATTGTAATTAGAGTAAGGCAGACACGAAATTCAGTAAGTAGTGAACAATGAGTAATTTCACAAGGAATTAAAGGTCTGAAATCATGTTGGGCTGTTGTGTTTCGCCTAATCAACTACAGCATGTTTAGCAAGATGTTTTAGTTAATTGCAAAATAAACTATTTTAAGCTGTTTTGTTCTTTATGAATTCTTACTTTTTTATGAGTAGAGTGAATAACCGTTGTCACAAATTAGCCTTACATTTGTGCATACACACATGCCATCCTGAAAAAAAACCCACAACCCACACAATTTGTCGATAGATCAACTTTTGTGTGTGTGTGTGTGTGTGTGTGTGTGAGAGAGAGAGAGAGAGAGAGAGAGAGAGAGAGAGAGAGAGAGAGAGAGAGAGAGAGAGAACATGTATTGTTTCGTCCAATGGTTGTCAAACTGGTTTCTGTCATGACATCACACATTTGGGCTGGACGAGTCACGTGATCGATCCCTCTTCACCTGCAGCATCACTGGCGGAAAACAGGTGAGGTATCGATACCGGGGTTTTTGTTTTTTAAATATGTATCTTAGGCAAAGGTATGTAGCCTATAGATTCATATATTTAATGTAGACAATTATATTCACTCGCAGTACGAAGTTAGTGTATTTCCTTATATGCTTATTTTGGATGACTTTAGAGCTGAGGTGTAGCCTGTACGTTCGTTCCGTTTCATTTCATGCCTGTTCTTTGTTGACCGGCAGGTTTCAAACCGCTCAAAGATAATGTCAGCAGATGTGCTATCGTCACCATGAAGTAATTTTTGCAATTTAATTGTTCGCCAGTGTGTAACATCTATCTTTAATCCAGGGAGCTTTGTGAGGGAGGGAAACGCGGTTTTAAATTCACCCCGTGAGGCAATGTAACTACTGTACCGAGGTAAGAGTAAGACAATCATTGATTTCAGGGTTTTGTTGTAGCCAGTGCAATGTTTTTTTTTTTATCTTAATTTAGAGATGAAGGATATATTTGTGCCTTTTTCATACTGTAGAATAGATCATGACTTTGTAATGCCTACATCGTCTTTAAAACTATTTTAAAACTATTTAAAATTATTGATTAGAATTTTTGTGTGTTATAACTGTCTTTATTTCTTATTAATTAATTTTGACTGTTATATAATGATTTATCGGTTATAAAACATATATTATCTGCTTAGTGTTAGCCAGATATTTAATATCAGTGAAAACTTACTTTTATGTTTGTAAAAGATTATGCCAGTATGTGACTCTATGCATTATAATATATGTTAATTAACTTTCTGACCCTCAGTTCACTCAGCTGTTAGGATCACCCACATGTCAGCTGGAAACGGGTCAGCGTCCCGCTTTGATCGGGTCAGAGATATGCCTCACTATGATCAGGTTCCCATCGGCTCAATGCCATGGGGTCAACAAGTTCCTTATCCTCTTGGTGGTGAAGTGGCAGCATCAAGCTATGACAGTTTGCCACCGCCTCCACTCCCAGAAAACCCCCCTGTTGGCCCAGAGTTCTACCCGAGTGATGTTGAAGACCAGGTGGATGATGCCATGGACATCAAACCCATCCGACGCTTTATTCCTGACTCTGTGAAGAACTTCTTCAGAGCCAGTGGTAACCAAGGCAGCAAGAAATGGAACTTTCCTCCACCACCACCTGATGTGAACACCACTTCTGAAGGCGTCCCGTGCTCCCCTCCACCATCACCTACAGCCCCCAGCTCATACCTTGACCCTTATGGAGGGTCTGGAGGCAGCTACAATTCAAGGAAGGAGCAGGCGATGTTATTAGGGGAGCCACTGGAATCAGTTTCTGGACGCTCTTTGCAGACGGCTATGACTTATAGTGAGAAGGTGGAGGACTACAATCAGAGATACGCGTACATGAAGTCCTGGGCCGGACTTTTGCGCATTTTAGGATGTGTGGAGTTGCTTTTGGGGGCTGCTGTTTTTGCTTGTGTCTGTGCTTACGTGCACAAGGATAATGAGTGGTTTAATATGTTTGGTTATTCGATGCATCAGATGTATGGGGGAGTGTATGGAGGAACATCAATGGGTGGGATGTATGGAGGAGGAACTGGGATTTCCTACTCAGGACCCTTGACTCCTTTTGTCATCGTGGTGGCTGGAGTGGCCTGGATAGTGACTGTCATTCTAGTAGTGTTAGGAGTGACCATGTATTATCGTACTATTCTACTCGACTCCAGCTGGTGGCCAATCACGGAGTGTGTGATAAACTTGGCATTAGGATTGTTCTACATGACAGGTGCAATTGTGTATGTGCGAGACACAGTCCGTGGAGGTCTCTGCTATTATCCACACTTCAATGCTGGGCCCAATGCGGGGTTTTGCCGAACAGAGGCTGGGCAGAACGCTGCCATCATATTCCTCTTCTTCAACATGCTGCTGTATTTTGTGGGAGCAGGCGTGTGTCTAAAGCTGTGGAGACATGAAGCTGCAAGGATGCGCAGAGAAAGACTGGGACAAGATGTAAAGTTCAAATCATTCGTTCTTTGAAATAAAATAAATAAATAAAAAATAAAGTGAAATATAATGCTGATTTTTCATATTTCAGTAATTGCAGTAAATGGACCTCAAACTAATAAAGTGTAATTTGCTTGCTTTTCCTTTCTTATTTGTATTTAGATTAAGTCAGCAGCGCTACCGCTCCATATGGTAAGCAGTGGAATTTTAAAGAAGAACAATTTCCGATTTTGAAACTGTTGTTGTAATCTGCCGTTTGTAATCTCAGATTGAGGCTGGCTCAAGTGTCTCTGTGCCCATCCGAACTGCTCCAGTAATGGCCAATACAGAGACATTTGATGGCGCATTAGTCCCTCCAGTTATGATGGAACCAGAGATATTAAGGGGCCATATCCCTGCTGGCCACATCCCCAAACCTGTGGTCATTGCAGACTATGTTGCGTGAGTTTCAAAGGATATTTATCCTAAGTAATATTTAATTTAAGACATTTTATGCAATATATAAACTATTTTGATGTTCGGAAACTAGCACACGTATTTTTGCCTTATGCTTTTCTTTTTATCCATCACCCCTTTTGTAATGACTACATCTGATATGTTCTGTCTTTTTTTATCCTCACAGGAAATATCACACAATCCGCTCTGATGAGGAGAGGGAGCGATACAAGGCTGTGTTTACTGATCAGTATGCAGAGTATAAAGAGCTTCATGCTGAGGTTCAGGTCTTAACGCAGAAGTTTGATGAAATGGATAATCTGATGAGGAATCTACCACAACAGCCTTCCAGCCAAATGGTAGCCAATGGTTTAAACCGCATTTTGCAAACTTTCACAATTATTATACACACAGTTTTTATGAGCTCATATTAATTGAGTAAATACATGGAATATTTCTACTTTTAAAAATGCAGTCGTACCACATGGCAATTGAAATTAATTAGTGAATGCACAAAGATGATTTAAAAATTATGAAAAACCGGTAACTGATCACAGTAGCCAAAGACAATTATTTTATACATTCTATATAACCACAAATATTGACGTTGATTTGAACAGATATTTTAGAAATTAAACTTTGCTTTCCTCCCATAGGAGCAAGATAGAATCAATGGCATAATTCAAGAGTATAAGAGAAAAAAGGCTGTAAGTATTATTTCATTTTTTTATACGTTCTACTATTTTAAAATGATAAGCAGAATAAATCGTAGGTATTTTCCGTTTCCCAAAGAAGGTCAATTATGACCAATGTTCTACAAGCTGCTTTGACCCATTTGAAGCCCTTCATTATCTGCCTGTTGCCTTTGTACATTCTTTAGTCATTGCAAAAGAATGACATGGTATCAACTGTTTGAGTTCCACAGCTGAAAAACTGGAAAAGTTAGGGGGGACGTAAATGGAGCTATTGACATGTTTACATACTTCCTGTCTGTGTGAGAATGCTCTGCAAATATTACTTTCCCTGTTTCTGTTTCAGGATCCGACGTACCTGGAGAAAAGAGAGAGATGTGAATATCTGAAGAACAAACTTGCTCACATAAAGCAGAAAATTCAGGAGTATGACAAAGTCATGGACTGGAATGATGGTTACAGCTAGACAGAACTCAAATGTACTTTCAATATAAGTTTATCATGAACTTCACAAAGGTTCCCAGAAAAGAAGTGACTGGCAAAAACAAAAGTGTCCATGACTAGGCTATATCTTCAGGAATTAACAGAGTATTTGGTTTGGTCTAGGTTGGTATTGAAATAATTTCATATTGAAATCAATAGAGCAAAGAAGTGTAATGAAGGACATCTACCACAGCGGGGAACAGTAACATAAATCCTTCGAATGAAAGTTACTGACATGTCATGTGGAGCAACATTTAAATTCCAGTCGTGTGTGTGTGTATGTATATACTAGAACTAGGAAATAACTGCAGGAAGCTCAAAATTCCAGTGAAGTGGAGAATATAATGTAAATAGCCCTTAAAGTGGTATTTGTTGAAATATAAATATCTCTGTAATGATTTTGGACTGCTTGGTATATTCATAGTTTTTTGGTTTAATTAATAGTTTCCCTTTTGTGTATTTTATACAGTCATTTGTGTGTTTTAAGTAAAAAAAAAAAAATCTTATTGTACGTGTCAAGTTTACTTTCAAATTACAGCATTTTTAAATTGATTGTGAAAGTAGATAAAAATAAATGCCTGTCTCCACAATGCAATGGCAAAGGGTTCCCTTTTGACAAAATAATGAACTAGTGATTGGGTGTTGGGTGAGTTACTTATTACTGTACAAATTACTCTCTCCAAAAAGTATTAAATGACTTATTACTAATTACTTTCTAAATCCTATATCAACCTCGAGTGATTCAACATGAAACTGCTCTTTTAATTCATTCAAATAAATAATATAAAACTACATAAATCAATCGTATTAACTGGTAAAAGTATTGCAAAATGTGAGAAGTATACATAAAAACAAGCATTTTAAAGTTAGACATTTTGATGTCAATTCCACTATTGTATTATATATAATTATAGTTGTTCTTCAGTCCATACACAGTATTTAGTTCAATATACTTCAGAAGAAAATAATTAAATTATAGAAAGCAATAAGAGTAATCCCTTACTTTTCTTTTTCAAGGGAAAAGTAATTAACTTACAGTAACTAATAACTATAGTTTCACCCAACACTGCATAACACCTCTCATGTGTCTGTGCACGGTAGACAACATGGCTCAGACTCAGAGCGTTCTGTTATGACTGAGTAGATCTGAGTTGAACTGCAGTAAAGGAATCAACGCTTGGCTTGACGGCTCTAAAGGGATTAAATTACACGCTGCAGTGGACTCCAGGAAGAAAATGTGCTTTTGTGCACACCTTATACCTCATAAATACGGAATGGTGTGTAATAATCCAATGATCTAGAATAATTATGTGTAAAAATGCAGCTTTGATGTTTTTATGGTAATTGAAACCATATTACATTACACTTTTGAGCCACACGTTGAGCAATAAGAGACTCAGACAATAAGCAATATTCTAATTGAATTATTTATAGGCTAGTTAAAGATGACTGGAGTGCATTGTAGTCCCAGATTTACAGGTTTATGATTTAGGCAAGAGTTATGTTCAAATCGGAGCAGGAACTCCCTGAATGCTATGATTATTACATTTCAAGCATTTTATTATTTACATTTCTACAAATGTGGTACACTTTAGTGTTTTATATAGGCTATATCTGCTTCGGATCCCCAAATCGGATCAATTTCACTAAATATATTTATATAGTTTCTGGTATAAAATACCCAATTTATATTGTGAAAAAATATTATACATACATAATAATACATTTTATATATAGGCTATTTGAAGAATATATAAACTTTTTTTTTTTTTTTTTTTACAATTTCTATTAAGTTACATTATTATTATTACATTTGTTTTATTATAAAGGCTACTGTACGGTTCAATTCATCCTGTAGGTTGTGAAAATGCAAATGAACCTGGGTCGTCTCGCATCTGTCACACGTTCAGGGCGGGGTATACACCTGTGGTTTCAGTGATGTGTTGTTGTGAGAGAGACTGCAGGTCAATTTAACTCCCAACAGGCAGCGCGCGTTTCCTGAAGGAGGCTGAGCGCTTTCAGAGAAATACTCCGTCTGTAAAGAGCGAGGAAGAATTACAAAAAGGTGAGTTGTTTCTTCGATACGCTTAATTTTATTTACTATTTTCTACTTCTTCTTTTTGTTGTTAAAAAAGCGCCCAGTTGACTTAGCCTTTTGTAGTTTTGTTAAAATGTATTTAACTGATAGGCACAATTGTGATGAGCGGTAGGCTACTCATTTTAAGAAATGTAGGCTAAGTGTACGCTACAGCGACGTCTATCATGTGTTATCTTTGGCAAGCATGGATTCCTCTTTAAACATATTTTTTGTGTTATTGGTTACAAAACTAGGTGTCCTAATTCTAGAAATATTTTCAGGTCTTTTTTCGAATCTGGACTTAAATCTAATTGCAGTAAGGCTATAGAACGTGCTTTAACAAACTTTTCTGAGTCGGTAACTGAATATTTTTTTATTCACTAGATCTCAACGTTAATAATATTATTCTCATAGCCTATTTCTTTTATACAAATTTAAGCGTTTTAGAAATCTGCTACTTATTCATATTCAAAATACAGGAATATTTAGAGTGTTGCTGACCTACACCTGACCTCAGGATGTGAGGTGAACGTGATTTCACCAAGTACAACATGTTCCTGGATCAACATCTTTGTTGATCCTTTAACAATATTCCAATCAACCAATCAGATTTAAGGGACACATTTACAGTTTATTTCAAGTTTAGGTTTACCACCAGGGTTAGGTGCTTCTACATCAGTAATTACCCTCTGGTTTTAGACATAAGTTATGGGTAGGTATAGGGTTAGAAATTTTCGGAGAGGAATATTGTTCCAGGATCAACAAAATATGTCTTAATTGGCAACATCATGGTGATCCAGGGGGTGATGTAATTCTAATTTGAAACAGTTGGACATTTTAAAACCAGCTAATATAATTGGAAACACCTATCTCTTTTTGGCTTCTCCTGTTAGGGGTCGCTACAGTGGAATTATCCGCACATTAAATATAATTGGAAGCAAACATAAATTCATAAAAAACTCAAAACAACTCAAAAAAAATTTTTACTCTCACAATTGTAGCAAAAGTTGTCCAATTGTGTGCAATGTTTGTGGGTCCAGAAGAATATTGAAAAGTTTAATCTTCTATCTCTGGTTAGCCAGATATATACATTGATGCACGTGGGGAGTGAAGGCTGGCCCGTGTGGTCCTATCAAAGAGACGAGCTACTGTAGCTCGAATTGCTCAAGAACTTAATGCTGGTTCTGATAGAAAGGTGTCAGAATACACAGTGCATCGCAGTTTGTTGTATATGGAGCTGCATAGACGCAGACCAGTCAGGGTGCCCATGCTGACCCCTGTCCACAGCGGGTCCTGCCATCCATGTGTATGTTTCGTTGATACGTACCACCTACCTAAGCATTGTTGCAGACCATGTACATGTACACCCTTTCATGGAAACGGTATTCCTTGATGACTGCGACCTCTTTCAGCAGGATAATGCGCCCTGCCACAAAGCAAAAATGGTTCAGTAATGGTTTGAGGAGCACAACAACAAGTTTGGGGTGTTGACTTGGCCTCTAAATTCCCCAGATCTCAATCCAAGCGAGCATCTGTGGATTGTGCTGAACAAACAAGGCCCCACCTCACAACATACAGGATCTGCTGCTACCTGTGCCAGATACCAGAGCACACCTTTAGGGGTCTAGTGGAGTCCATGCCTTGATGGGTCAGGGCTGTTTTGGCAGCAAAAGGGGGACCAACACAATATTAGGAAGGTGTTCATAATGTTATGCATGATCGGTGTGTGTGTATATATATATATATATATATATATATATATGTATGTATGTATGTATGTATGTATGTATGTATGTATGTATGTTTGTTTGTTTGTTTGTTTGTTTGTGTATATATATATATATATATATATATATATATATGTTATATATTATATATGTTATATAATATATGCACGGATTGATTCTGACAGCGCTGCATGAGCTCGCAGCGCCATCGGCTGGACACTATTCGCTTGTTAGTCAGGGTTCAAAGTCCAAAGTGCGAAAAATCGTACTCGTCAGTTGCCAGGTAACCTTTTTATGAATGATGGATTTGAGAATGCTTTTATTGATAATGGTTTAGTGCGAATATCTTGTCTTTCGTGCTGCATGTTTTGGGACAGAGTAGACAGCATAGCTTTTAGTTTCTCCCTTGAAATTATAAGTTGTGTAGCCTACAATTTGGAATTTTTTATTTAGAAAATAAAAAGGTTTTCTATGTGAATATATAGTAAAGTGTAATTTATTCCTGTGATCAAAGCAGAATTTATCATCATTACTCAGTCTTCAGTGTCATATGATCCTTCACAAATCATTCTAATATGATGATTTGCTGCTCAACAAACATCTATGATTATCAGTGTTGAACAGTGTTTTTAGGATTTTTTTTGAAAGCTTTCTATTTCAGAGAAATGCTGTTCTTTTGAACCTTCTATTCATCAAAGAATCCTGGGGAAAAGTGAGCATATTCAGCATAAGAGACTACTTAAAAAAAGTACATATCCCAGTCTGAACTGTAGTACTGTAAGACTTACTGTAAGACTTTGAATATTAACACCTGATCACTCCTGTGGGTTTGCTACTGTTACAATTAAAAATCGTAAAAGGGTAAAAACATGACAGGCAGACATGATGTAAGCAACACAGCTAAAACTAATAAAATTTATACTGGGTGTGCGAATTATCAAGAATTAACAATAGTCAATCGTATTGGTGGCACAGAGGGGGCCCCAAATAAAATTCTGCTTAGGGCCCCATAAGGGCTTGGGCCGGCCCTGAGTAGTTCACTGAAATATATTATAACCTAATTTCTACATTGCAAAGTTGCAATATTCTCAAGTCTATAGTAATTTAAACAAGTTTATACCTCAAGTTGATGTAAAGGGGTAATTTTTAACATTCATAATTTTGTATTCATTTGTTCTTTGGACTGCGTAGGTATACACGTGAGAGTGGAAATATATCTGCGATAAGCTTTTAACCTTAGCTGTCATTGTCCCACAGGTGGGACGCCTGGTGCTCTTTTTTTGATTGCCTTTTTTTCGTATCATATATTTAAGTAATTATCATAAATTAGGTATCATTTCAAAGCTTACAATCTCAAAATTCATCCTGTGAAAACCGTTTTGAAATCAGACATTGTGTTACCATGGAAATGGTACTCTAAATTATTCTAAACTTCATCTCTTGAAACCAGGGGCTTGTACAATGATGGCAGCTGAACAGACTCAGGGTTACAGGATTAGTTTCAAGTTGACAAAACCAAACCAGTTCAGTCAGGCTTTGTTGGTACTGTGATGCTGATCATCAACTTTATATGTCAACTCAGGATTTGATCCTTAGTTCATGGAGCACATGCACATGAGAGCATGCCATCAGTAATGAACAGAGTGACTCTTCTCTCAAGTCACATGCCTTGAAACTGTGATTCACTTAGGTGTACAGAAGCTCACATGTAGTCATTTTTAAAGCTTTATCTACTGATTCCAAATCGTATTTATATTACATATTATCTTTATATAATTATGTTCATAATAAACTAAAATTGCTCATTTGTAATGGATTAGGGGTATAATAATGATGTAAATTATAATAAATAATCATCGCTAAAAGTCAGACAATTTTGTATTTAAAAATCTTTTATTATGTAGTGACCTTCAATTTGGAGCAAGACTATATGGGGGAGTGACTTTATTGCATCAGCGAGGTCATTTTGCTTAGTGCCGATTGGTCCAATTTCAGTTTGAGAGATCTCTTACCTAGAACATAATCAGTTACTGTGGCGATGAACACTGCTAAAAGCTGAGACACTTTCATGGTGCCTAAAACCCAGGGTTGGTGCAAGCTAAACTGAAACATACCTGGCTATCCACCTAAACCGACTTCATGGTTTAGGCCCCAGATGCTCTTCTTGCCAGGATTATGTTTAGTTTAGTTGTCTTTTTGTTCACTTGTATTTGCTTCTGGTGGTTCAATTCAGTCCTTATTAGTCCCTAGTTTGTTCCCTTGTATGCTAATTACATTCACCTGTCAATCATTATGCCTCCCTGTGTATTTAAGCCCTTAGTTACCTCAGTTCATTGTCTGGTATTGTCTTTATTTCATGTGGTTGTGTTAGTTTATTCTGCTGCGATCGCCTGTGTAAATCTTTGTGAATTAATAATGAGGCGTTTGTTTGGGTTTTCCTGCGTTTTGTGATTACTACAACCACAGTGTGACACTTCTTTTAAGTCACAGTTTAGGCCTAAAGCAAGCACACAAACAGTATGAGAAGTCTGACAACATGCAAACAGAGTGAGCTGCATGAACAGTGCTATACGTGTCGATATCATAACCAAAGTCATCAAACACAATGCTTTTTCCAAAGATACAAACATGACTGGAAAACCTTTGGGATAGTCATTTTTCTGTGGACTGCCAGATTTACAGCAAAACAAAGTCTGAATCTGATTCTTGCAGACTAGGCTATGTCTTGTAAATATTTATAAAATTACACAAAGCCTGAGCTTGTCTTTTTAATGGCCCATGCTTTCCTTCAAATCTTGAAAGTTTTGTCATCTTGTGCCGGTAATGAGTCATAAAATGATGCTTTGGTTCCAGTGACTAGCATCAATTGTATTGACATGTATCTGCCATTAACTCTTGGGTTAATTTACTTTGCTTTCTTCTGTTGGCTTCGATCTCTCTCACTCACATCCACCTGCGAAGTTTATCCAGGAACCTAACATCATGCCGAAAAAATCAAGTCGCCCTCCCCAATACGGAGGCAGACAGTAAGTTGCATTTTAGAGAAATTTTGTAATCATCAGTTTTCATTAGAGACAAGTTTTCTTCAATAACTCCTCACTGATGGTATTATGATCTGGATTTAAAACAATCAGTTAATGGTTTAATTTTACTTATCCATGTTGTTTGATTTTTTCCTTTTAGTCACCACAGAACCCACAGAACTTCCCATCGCACAACTTCTTACCACCCTGATGAAATGCTTCACTTTTACCGCTGGACATCACCCCCAGGTGTGATGAAGATTTTGTGCATCATCATCATCATTATGTGTGTGGCTGTGTTTGCCTGCGTGGCTGCCACATTGGCATGGGACTATGACGCAGACAACATGGGGCTTGGCGGTCTTGGGATGGGCTCTGTCAGTGGAGGGTACGGCGGTGGATATGGAGGAGGTTATGGTGGGGGTGTCGGAAGTTATGGTGGGGGTGTCGGAGGTTATGGTGGGGGTCTTGGAGGCTATGGAGGAAGCACGTACATGGATCCGAAATCAGGCAAGGGTTTCATCATCGCGATTGCAGCAATCACCTTTATCACTGTGCTCATCATCTTCATCCTGGTGGTGTCGAGGCAGAACACTGCACAGTCTCCTTCATTCTATCTGGCCTCCATCATTATTTGTGCCATCCTGGCTTTACTCATGCTCATCGCCTCCATCGTGTACCTGGTCGCTGTTAACCCCACTTCTCAGACCTCTGGATCCATGATGTATAATCAGATACTGCAGCTGTGTGCACAATACCAGAACCAAGATCAGGCATCTGGGATCTTCCTCAATCAATATTTATACCACTACTGTGTAATGGAGCCTGAAGAGGTGAGCATAGGCAGTCTTCATAATCTAGTATTTGCTCATTTCAGGTCGGTTATTATTAGAGGCAACTTAATACCTTTCTATTGTGCAGAAATGCAAGTTGAGATTCAGCTTTTTTTTGTCATGCAAATATAGAATATATCTGCCACATTGTCCTCTATATTGTGATCAATTTTTTTTGGTGCTATTTAAAGTGTTATTTCTTTCTCTTCTCTAAAAGGTTATTGCCGTTGTTCTTGGGTTTCTGGTGGTGGTTGGGTTGATCATCCTACTTGTGTTTGCGGTGAAGACCCGAGGTCAGATGAGGAGATACGGCAGGGAACGCGTTCTGTGGTATGATGTGAAGACCATCACCGATGGCCTCACCTCTCAAGGCATTGGGGAATGGGTAAGAATTTTCTTTAGCAAATTCTGTCAGAGAAAGATGTTTCCTGTTCATTTTAGTTTGTGTTTTTAATCATTCAGTATAACCACAAGGTCATGAAATGTAATACTTTTTGTAGTATATGGGTTGTACTATATATAGCCCAGAATGCTTTTTGATGCACGTTGTCTTGTTTGTGGTCTCTATAATTGCTCCACCATTTTAGGAGAATAGTTGGTCTAGATTAAAGTATTGCTATTAAGACACTTCCAAGAAGAGAAGTTTCAGAGGAAGATTTCCACAAAGAGGTTTTTTCATGTCTAGTTTCTGGGTGTGTCCTCTTATGCACTTTCACTTGATGGAAAGGGTGATTGGTCCAAAATGTCATGATGAAATACATGGAACACTTAACAGTGACTTAAATGTCTAAGAATTGCTAGGTGGCAATTGTTGGACCATAAAAAAAAAAGAGAGACCAAGTTCTAGTATCAGGTCACTCCATTGGCATTGTTCTTACACAATTCATCATGTAAGCAGTGGTAGTTTCATCCTTTATGTCATGATGGTATTTGTGGAAGTGGTGGAACCGGTTCTGCCTGCCTTTAATGTTTGTCCAGACTGTTTACCACACAAAAAGAAGGCTGGCTGCATTGGGGAAACAGAGAAGCTGAAGTAAAAGGCATACAGCAACACTTAAATGAGTTACAGACTACCAAATGAGGGGTGAAAACATTTTAAGATGGCAAATATTATTGTAATGTGTTATTGCTTACAGTAAAGTTTCTTTAAAAATGTCCAGATATGAACTCCCAATGACTTTCCTTGTTTTTCTTTAGGTTAATAATGTGTCTGGAGATCCAGAGGCTTTTGTCAATGCCCCCAATGAACAAATCGGTGTTGCGCAGCCAATGGTTTACAGCCAGAAACCAATTTACCTTCCAAGGTAGATTCTCTCAGTGACATCTGAAAATACATTACTTATCGTCTTTCTGTATACTTTGTTCAATCAATTTTTTGGTCTGTATAGGGCTTGAACGTTTTAGAATATGATTGATTATAAACAGTAGATATTCATTATTAATAGTGGTTGATGGTTGTAATGACAATATCTTTATGCAAATGTATGCAATTTAATGGTAACACATAAAATGCACACAAACAACCATCTCTGTTAATAAGCGAAGCGAACACAGACAATGATTGGCCTAGGTCAGTTTGTGCTACACAGCAAAGGAATCCAGAAAATCTTGTCCCTGCATGAATGGCACCCGGTGGGTTTTGTGTTTTTGTGAACATGAATAACCAGTTTCACCACTGTGAACTGGCTGAACATATTTTTATCAGAAAACTATGTTTACTCTGTTTGTTTTCAGTTAAAAGTTCTATTGATATTATAATATTTTTATTAAAACATGTTTTTTTTCCTAGTAGTGGTTCCGACTTGACAAGCTCTTTGAGTGGACTAAAGGGCAAACTAAGAGACTATGGTGCTGGAGAGTCTGGAGATGAGCTGGATACAGATGAAACGTGAGAAAATCTTTAAGTTATATGTGGTAGTTTTGGAGCATTAAAAAAAAAAAAAAAATACTACGCATTTGTGACTGATCAGTATCACTCTTGTCACATTTTTCCTCTACCTCTATTCTATGCTGTCATGCTCTCAGTGAGTATCCTCCCATCATTAATGAGCAGGAGAGGCTTAAGTACAAGATAGAGTTTGACAGAGATCACATGGAGTACAAGCGTCTTCAAGCTGAGCTAGATGATATTAATCAAGGCTTGGCAGATGCAGATCGAGAGCTGGACAGATTGCAGGACGGCAGCCCACAGTTCCTGGTATGAAATCTATAAAGTGAAAACAGTTCCCTTTCTTTCTTTTGACTCTTAATATGCAGATTTTGGCACAATAATTCAGATGCTTAAGCATATGAGTGGCAAGTCTTATAGTAGTATGTCACTTAAAGGATTAGTTCACTTCAGAATGAAAATGTCCTGATAATTTACTCTTTACCCATGTCATCCAGATGTTCATGTCTTTCTTTCTTCAGTTGAAAATAAATTTAGTTTTTTGAGGAAAACATTCCAGGAAGTACTGACCCAGTGTTAAAGTGAACGTGCAAAGACTAAATCAAACACCCTTTAAAAAAAGAAAAAAAGAAAAGTAAATCAACGATGTCGGACAATTTTGAAGTTTTTTTCGGCACTGGGTTGGTACTTCGACCTATGTCATGTGACTTTTCCTACGTAATGTTTGGCGAAGAGCAATGCAAGATGAGAATTTGTGATAAAGTATATACATTTTTTTTAGAAAATCGATCGTTTCACTAGATAAGACCCTTATTCCTCATCTGGGATTGTGTAGAACCCTTTGAAGCTGAATTGAAACGGCAATTTGGACCTTCAACCTGTTGGTTGCTGTTGAAGTCCACTATATGGAGAAAAATCCTGGAATGTTTTCCTCAACATTTTTATTTTTCGAAGAAAGAAAGGCATGAACATCTTGGATGACAGGGGGATGTATAAATTATCAGGAAATTTTAATTCTGAAGTGAACTAATCCTTTACTCTCTATTTTTCATAGTATCTCTTCCCCAACAAAAAACTTAAATTGAAAATGATCTCTATTCTGATATTATTTTTATTCAAGTATGTCCAATAATATATATTATTCCTGCTTTTATTCCCTAAAAAAGGATGCCATGGATCAATACAACAGGCTCAAAAGTTTGAAGAAGGTAAAATCTTTTGGTATTATATCTTTCATAAAATTTCAGATTAGAATATTTATAGAATAATTGCATTTGTCACAGCTGTTAAAATAATCAGTATCTGCAATGTCATTATAAACAATAGTTATGATACTGTATGTGTATATGTTTAAATCTAAATGCTGCCCTGTTTTCTTTTCTCACAGTCTCATGACTATCAAATGAAAAAGAAAAGGTGTAGACAGCTAAAGAGTAAACTCTCCCTCATCAAAAGAAGGGTCAGCGACTATGACCACAGACAATAAAAACCTGGCACTGGAAACTCAGCGAAGCACATAATTTCACATGGTTTTGTTTTGGGACTTTATCTGAGTTTCTGTATTAAAAATCTGCATCACTGTATTATTATCAAGAAAATGTATGGCTGCTGTTTTATATAGGTTTTTAGCCAAACTAAACTTGATCAAAATATTGTGGTATCTATGAAGTATTTTTTATTAAAGCTAGATGATGTTGTCTCTAAACCTTTAATCTTTTGCTGTAGTAATTTTAGTCAAACCAAGGTTAGTGTATCTAAAATGAGCAAGACTGTGACCAATTTTTGTTTAAGTTTTAGGGATCTCCAAGCAAAAACATTCTAATACATGTTGTTTGTTATAATGATGTTTTATTGGATTGTCTTTTCTTTTTTTGTTTAAATTTATAGATTAATTGGTCACCAGACTAGCGGTATTCTGTATTGTTTTTTTTATTACTGTAAGTACACACCTAGAGAATGCATGTAAATTCAATTACAGTATAATTAATATAATTAGCCTCTTTCAGACTATATCAAATCTATAGATAATTGAGCGATTTTAATGTGGCAGGCAATGATGTTGCATGCAGCCTAGAGTACATATTTGCTTGTATTTGTGTACATATGAATATAAAGCTATTCAATTTCAAAATGTCTTGTATTCATTCAATTCAGCTTATTAAATTAATTAAAGGGGGCAACTAAAAGCTTATAATAACGAGCGATCCTACATTTTTATAGATCAATATTTGGAACACGTAGGACCTCCCACAACACGGAACTACTGTTCGCATGTTGTACAGGGGGACATAAAAAATCGACGTACAAGGGTTGCACGAAAGTAAATACCTGTCTATGGTAAATACCGTGAACTGTTGTTTTTATAGTTCACTGAGCAAAGTACAAATGTCGTTAATAAACAAGTCCAGTTTATAGACATTTTGCTCTGCTGTTCAATTCGAAAATCTATATAACGTAAGAGAGCGTTTCAGAAGAATAGTTCTGACAAGTTTCCCCTCAAAGAAAGCGGAAAATTCTACATTATGGATGAAGAACCAGAGAGAACAAAACGCTGGGAAGGAGGATACGAACGAACATGGTGAGAGAAGTTGAAAGTTGTGCTTTTAATTACAATTATATATATAAAAAATACAATATTTACTCAAATTACCACCAGAAACGTTTTTATTAATAACATAAAACATTACTTATACTGTCATCTATATAATACTCACAAATGTTATTTAAAAATAACATAAATGTTCCAAAAGCTTCTTACAACTTTTAAAGATCTCACATTAAATTTAATTTAGCAATTTCTGTAGTAACTGATATTTTCTCCGAAACTATGGTGTAAAATTTTTAAGGGCATCACAAGACTGTCATCCACTGGTATTTATTAAAGTACAGGAGAGCACTTATACTGTAATGACCAGTTGACGTGTGTCTGTCAGGGAGGTGCTGAAGGAGGATGAGTCTGGATCTCTCAAAGCTACTGTGGAGGACATTCTTTTCCAGGCAAAAAGGAAAAGGTGCAGCACTCAAATGCAGAATATAAACATCAGTTTGAGCTGATTGTATCTTGGTTTGATACTCACTTGCAGTCTGTCTATCACATTGCAGAGTGTTTGAGAGTCATGGACAAGTTCGGCTTGGGATGGTAAGCTGCAATTTACTGTCCTCTTTTTTTTTGTTTACTGATCAACAACTCATCATAAAACCACATAAAATTCCTCCAAACCCAGATGCGGCACCTCTTTGTGATCATTGACTCGTCTAGATCAATGGAAGATCAAGACCTGAAGCCCAACAGGTTGACATCCACACTGAAGGTTAGTAGCACTGCATCTACAGTGGAGTATGGAAGACTAACATTATACTATTATTATAACAATATTATTACTTTTTGCATTCTTCAGCTGATGGAGTATTTTGTGGAGGAATACTTTGACCAGAATCCAATCAGTCAGGTAATGCACTTGACTCTGCATCTGTCTGTGTGTGTTTACAGAGTGCGCAGCTTCTGTTAACTGTACTGTATCGTCACAGATAGGGATCATTTCCACCAAGAACAAGAGGGCGGAGAAGCTCACTGATCTTGCAGGTTGATACATTATTACAGTATTATGTTTGCAAGTTTTGCGAAGTGCTCTTCATTATCGTCACCTCACATTATTTTGCTCTTGCTAGGGAACCCTAAGAAGCATATAGCAGCTCTGAAGAAAGCTGTGGACTCCACATGTGTCGGGGAACCGTCCCTTTACAACTCTCTCAACATGGCTATGCAGACTCTGAAGTAAGGCACATGTTAGAGGGGAGTTCTGTGTTAACTGTTTCCATCCAAAGTTGTGAATTTAAAGGTACACTATGTAACTTTTGGCACTCTAGCAGTTGATATACAAAACCGCGTGCATTTTGTGGAAGAACATTGAAGCCGGAGCTGATGAGTCACACTGGTACTGGGATACTCTGTGGCAGTTGTCATCCCGCCCGGTCTAAAATAGTCTGAATATAAACCCTTATTATTGGCGTACCATAGTGATTCAGGATAAGGCAAAAAAAAAATGGTTTGGAAGATGGATTCATGATGTACTCACTCATTATATAAATTTAATACATTTTGTGCATTGTGTACCTTTAACTTTGAAATTGGAAAATCACATAAGACATTTATGAACAAAAATCTAATCATTTTTCAAGAATGACCTATGATCTCATCCACTGTTGAGGCAAAGTCACATCACTTTTTTTGTTGATTTATTCAGTAATTTTATTCCGTTTCCATTGTAGTTTATGCTCATGTCTTCTTTTTGGATAAGAAAAAGATCCGCCTCAATTGAGAACATCATTCGTTTTTTTATGAACATTTTTAGAATTTATGCTCATCCTGGCATTTACATCCACCTTTTTTTTTTTTTTTTTTTTTTACAATATATGTATTGTTTGCAGTTTAGTTGTAGTACTGGATTTGTACCCACAGCTGTATGCTTGAAAGTTGTACAAACACATTGTCTTTATCATCTACAGTAATAACTCTATTACTCATGCAGACTCTATTTTCATGCAGACACATGCCTGCTCATACAAGCAAAGAGATCCTGGTTCTTTTCAGCAGTCTCACTACCTGTGACCCAGCCAACATCTATGAGCTTATCAAAGTGAGTTAGAATGACTTAAATGCCTGCATACTGTAATGGTTTGTACGTTTTGTTGAATGTGTTTTAATATATCAACAGACTCTGAATGGTTTGAAAATCCGAGTGTCTGTGATCGGCCTGTCAGCAGAGGTTCGAGTATGTACCATTCTCACAAGAGAAACTGGAGGTAGGTAGTCCTACTTTCATATACAGTTACCGTTTTTCACTTGTCTGGTGTTTTATTTATTTATTTACTTTTAATTGGCCCAACAGGAACATACAATGTGATACTGGATGAGAGTCATTTTAAAGAGTTGCTGATGCAGCATGTGAAGCCGCCTCCTGCCAGCTCCTCCTCCGAGTGCTCCCTCATTCGCATGGGTAATCACTGTCATTTTAAACGATTTAAACATGCTGTGTTACGCTGAGTTGAAAGTTTAACAATCTTATTGCTGGTAGCTGAAAGAGTAATCAAATTAGCCTAAGTATTTAAAGGGTTAGTTCATCCAAAAATGAAAATTCTGTCATTAATTATCTTCGGAACACAATTTTTTTTTTGATGAAATCCGAGAGCTCTCTGACCCTCCATAAACAGCAATGTAGTAAAAACATTGTTCAAATATTCAATATGTCAGTCTCCTTCGCTGTTGACGTAGTCAATACAGTGTAGCGCTTCTGAGTTATGTCAGAGCTACGCCAGCACGCGGCTTATTTAGCATTGGCCGATGCTGTTCATGTGAGCACTACTACGACGCATGCGTGTGATGCTGACGCAGGAGCTGACCAGTGTAAAACTGCATAGGAGAATAACACAGTTGTGAAGAAAGTGTTGAATAAAGTCGTTATTTTTGTTTGTTTTTTGCGCACAAAAAGTATTCTCGCCGCTTCATAACATTAAGGTTAAACCACTTTAGTCACATGGACAATTTTAACGATGACTTTCGTACTTTTCTGGACCTTGAAATTGTTCATTAAATAGCTGTTTATGGAGAGGTCAGAGAGCTCTGGGATTTCATCAAAAATATCTTAGTTTGTGTTTCGAAGATGAACGAAGGTCTTACCGGTTTGGAACGATATGAGGGTGAGTAATTCATGACAGAATTTTCATTTTTGGGTGAACTATCTCTTTAATAAATGTGTAGAGTTTTGTGATTATTCTGCTGAAATTTGTCATTTTATCTTGTTTATTTTAAAGTTTTGACTGCAAGTCTTTAATGTAAAGCAGTCCGGAATTAGTCCTGATTCATTTCTGGGAATTTATTAGTGTAAGCTACAATATATAATGTGTATTCTTCTACGATATCTTTAATGCTCATAATAATTTGCTTAGGTTTCCCCCAGCATGTCATAGCCTCCATGTCTGATCAGGATGCCAAACCCTCGTTCAGCATGTCGTGAGTACAAATGAAATATGATCATGTTCTTTAACATCATTTTAAAGGATCTGTTTCTAATATGTTAAATTTGTGTTACCACAGTGTAATATTAAATCTAATTTATAGTTTATACAGTACTGTTTAAAATGTTTGGGGTGGTAAGATTGTTTTAATGTTTTTCTCTCATGCTCACCAAATCTCCATTTATCTCATCAAAAATGCAGTGAGAACAGGAATATTACAATTCAAAATAAGTGTTTTCTATTTCAATACAGTTTAAAATGTATTTTTTTCCCTTTTTTTTTAAGATTTGTTGATAAATAGAAAGTTCAAATGAACAGCATTTATTTGAAATAGAGTGGTTGTGATTTATTTTATGTATAAAAATTATCATTTTAAATCTAGTTTTTTTTAATAATATTTTAGGCACCTAGACAGCACTGGTGAGCCAGTACTCTCTCTCGGCGGCTACTACTGCCCACAGTGCAGAGCAAAATACACAGAGCTGCCAGTGGAGTGTAAAGTGTGTGGTGAGTCCTCCCTGTTCTTCAGTCTTTACAGTAATCTTCAGAGAGCATTGATGTATTCAGTTCTCACAGTCTGTCTTCTCTCTGGTGCAGGTCTGACTTTAGTTTCCGCTCCTCACTTAGCCCGTTCCTTCCATCACCTCTTCCCCCTGGAGGCCTTCCAGGAGACCCCACTGGAGGAGTATAAGGGAGAGAGGTGCGCTCTGCACTCACTTTGTGATCGGACTGTCTCGTTTCAGCCTATTTCATAGTGTTCATCTGTGTCTTTTCAGGTTCTGTGAAGCTTGCCAAGGAGAGTTGAAAGACAAAAGTGTAGGTTTTTCCATTTCAGATCTTTTGTATGTAAAACCTAAAGGCCTGGTTTCACGGATTAAGCCTTAGTTAATTTAGGACATTTAAGTGGCTTTTATAATTGTGCCTTAGAAAAAAATATATATTACTGGTGTGCATCTTGATACAAAACAATGGCACTTACATATTTTAAGATTTATCAGTGCAAGTTGCTTTCAGGTAATCTCAAACGTGCATTTTAGTCTGGGACTAGTTTAAAGTCCCAGTGAACCGGATGTTGAAACCTATTTTATTTCAGTGCTGTGACGTATTTCCAAGTGAAACGGAATATTGAATAGAGGGCAGGGTTTTACTTCAACGCTCCTCCTCTCCATCTCGCGCTCATAGCAGACTAACGGTTGGAGGGGAGTGGTTAAGGATATTCAAACCCAAGCCGTCAAACTGCCGTCATCGGAAATGGAACGCCATTCCAGACCTGAAGTTACCTTTCAGATTTTGATTAAAGGTTACCACGGCAAACCATTTTTTTCCATGTATTAACTTGCACAAATTAATTGTTCACCCTAAGACCTGTAATGAGTGCTAAGTAAATAAGATTTCATGAGGACTTTAAGCCTGGTCTGTGAAACCGGGGGTTAATAGGTTTGATGTTTAAAATAACATTCCACTTGATTGTTTTTTCCTCCTTGCAGGTGTTTACTTGTCTAGCATGTAAAAAAGTGTTCTGTGTGGAGTGTGATCTCTTCATACATGACACACTGCACTGCTGTCCTGGCTGCATGCAGACTGACGGGACGTCCTGATACAAGATGGCCTGACTACAAGACATCTGTGAACTTGAGAAAATGGAGAAGAAGAAAAAAGAAGAAGTAGTCAGCCACAGATTTAGATTCTCACTGATTCTCAGTTTTTGAGGGTTAAGGCAATGAAAGCCAACAATCGTCAGTTCTTTGGCATCATGTTACTTTGGTTTTCTGTTTACATGCGTCATAGTTGTGCTCAAGCTGCTGTAACTGGATGTAAGGGCGCCCCCTATGGGGAAAAGAGTCTCACTGGACCAAATGAAACAACTGAGAAAAAAATGTTTGTGCTGTTTTCCAGTGCCCTATTGTTGTAATAGTTAACAGGACAGCCGTTTCTTTATTTTGTACCTTACATGCCATGCTAATGTACTTGCTTGTATATGAGCAAACCTGTGCTAGTCCAGTTTAGACTATCTGTTTAAACAAATTAAAACTTTTCATTTAGGCTACTGTGTTTTATTCACTTTGGTACTAATTTCTCAAGTAAGGTGTATATTTTCAAAACTCTGTACAAAAATTAATCACATTTGTAACAGCTAGTCTTTCTTTCAAAAACTAATACCATGCTTTCATTACAGTTATACATATTTTCAGTCCACATAATCATTGTTTTAAAACAAGATTATTGTAATATAGTACATTTGGTTTAATCACTGAAGCGCAACAGTATGATCTTTCAATTTAGTACTTTCAACAATCAGTTAATTCAAATTCAAAAGGTGCGATTAAGTATGACACATTCATGAGGTTTTGTGCAAGAACAGAGCATGCTGCCAAATGCCAATACAGTAAATGTTCTCACTGTTCCATATCTGAATCTTGTTGACCTTTATATGTAATGTGGCAGTCTCTACCATAGTAATGTTTACAGTATCACATGGCATACTGTAATGTAAATGTTAATATTTGATGCCATTTGTCTCCTGAATGCATCTCATCAATCTGATGTCTCCTCTCGCTTGTACTCTTTCATGCTCTGTTCAAATCTCTCTGTCACTTTCACATACACACATTGAACATATAGTTATCATCTAAGATAAATTGCTTATGTAAAAATTATTCATTACATTTGGTTATCTCAGGGATGCAAACGGGTGAGGGGTAAAAAAAAAAAAAAGGTGAGAACATTGCGTGGATAGAACATTCTCCAAGGTCAGGACACTTTTTATTTTATACATTTACTTTTACTTTTCATGCTCATTTCTAGACACTATTAAGTATCTTTGCATCTGCCTGAAAACTAATTCTAACAGGTAAGAGGTAAAAAAAAAAAAAAACCTTTTTGTGTTTTATGTAGGGCAAAACAACCCTTTATAAAACACAACAAAGGATTCAATAGATGTGGGAGCTGAATACATAAAATAAAAATAAAAACAAGACGACAACAACCAGATAAAATGTATGTTGGAAATCATCTTAGCTTCTTTATCAACACTCAAAACTGAAAATCCCACTGGTTACAAATGCATCAACATGGGATACTTTGTACACCACCTTGTAAGTTAAACCCTATATCTTCTGACGTTTAGCCACCAGAATTTCAAGGGCCCACGTCCTTTGCATGTCTCAACCTTGCCCGTTTTTCTTCGATGCAGTTTTTTAAAATTGTTTTTATTTTTATTACTACCTTGTAATTTCACTTCACAAAACGAGGGGGGAAAAAAAGATCAGCCTGAACGGAAATGCAATATGAAATGTTTTCAGTGGAGTATCAAGAACATTTATGTTTTTATTACAATAGAATGAGCCATTTCTATCTACATACACCGCGGGTCCCCTTACAGTGAAGTCACCCTTTTGCGCCGTCATGTTTCTACAGTAGCCCGGACAAACTGCTCTACATAGCGCTAGTCACTCTCTGCTCTCTCCGACGATTACATTTTAAGCAGGGCTGAGCCTGGTCAGTACCTGGATGGGAGACCAACTGGGAAAACTAGGTTGCTGCTGGTAGAGGTGTTAGTGAGACCAGCAGGGGGTGCTCACCCTGTGGTCTGTGTGAGTCCTAACACCCCAGTATAGTGATGGGGACACTATACTGTAACAAGCACCGTCCTTCGGATGAGACGTTAAACCGAGGTCCTGACTCTCGGTCATTAAAAATCCCAGGATGTCCATCGATAAAGAGTAGGGGTGTAACCCCGGCATCATGGCCAAATTTGCCCATTGGCCTCTGTCCATCATGGCCTCCTAATTATCCCCATATACAGATTGGCTTCATCACTCTGTCTCCTCTCCACCAATCAGCTGGTGTGTGGTGAGCGTTCTGGCGCAATATGGCTGCCGTCGCATCATCCAGGTGGATGCTGCACATTGGTGGTGGCTGAGGAGATTCCCCCCTTCTATGTAAAGCGCTTTGAGTGCCTAGAAAAGCGCTATATAAATGTAACAAATTATAATTATTTATTATTTTTGTCCTGTGTCGGTCCCAGTAGCTTCTCTATGTGTTCCGAAAGGGAGAGGTGAGCGTTGGGCAATTCACAACCTCACCGCTAGATGCCGCTATGTGATCTGTGGTGGTATTTTGAAAATGTAAGGCTTGTGAATAATGCACAAAAAGCAATAAAAAAAAAACTAAACCAGCACTGACTTGCATGGCTTATTTTTGAAGTGTTAGACCTAAAGTTATGCTTTCACAAGTTCAGTTCATTGCAAGGACAAAACTGCATTAATGACGAAATAAAAGATATTAAAGGTAATCCAATCCATACGCTTTTAATTTCAATACTACAGGTTGGGGACATGAAAAGGTTAAATTGTACCTTTATAAGAAACGGTACAGCTATTCAAAAATATTCACCCTGTATTTGCAAATTGAGAATTACACACTTTAGCACACCAAAGTCTTACATCATAATAAAAAATGTATAGACCTATAACTCGAGACATTTACAGTAGAAGTGCTTCACAGCTCTGAGTTTTTGTGCTGGTCATATTGTCTGTGCAGCCAAGCCTTCAGTAGTGGAAGGTTCTTGTCCATCCAGCGAATGTTCTCTTCTATGTTCTCCAGGGCCTGCTGAATACATCTCAGCTCTGCTCCAGTCTCAGCCCGCAAGGAACTGAAGAAACCACGAACCTGATGGAGTAGAGAAACACGCTCTACGTAATAGTTTTCTGATCACAAAGTTGATGAAAGCTCCTAATTACTTGTCAATAAACAATAACACCTACCTCAGCAAGCATTTCTCTGGTGGAATACTGGTTGGTCACTCCGACTACCATGTGTGCAATGGAGTGTGAGCCAAGATCAAACCTATAAGAAATGTTTGAAGTTATGAAAGGGCTCACAATACACCACTACTGTGTGTCTGATTAAAGCAGAATCTCACTTCTTAATCAGGGAGTCCCAGTTAGCTTGTAAAAAGCCCCATGCGTGTTTATAGGCCTTAGGATTTTTACTGACTGAGGTTACAACATATGGCAGATCCTGAGTCTTTATCACCTCTCCTACTAGACTCTGCTCCATCATCCTGACAGATACAAAAAGATGACATTAGAGATTTATGCTTACTTAAGCTGATGTGTATATGCACTCACCTAAAGGATTATTAGGAACACCATACTAATACTGTGTTTGACCCCCTTTCGCCTTCAGAACTGCCTTAATTCTACGTGGCATTGATTCAACAAGGTGCTGAAAGCACATCCAGGGCACGGAGCTCCCGTTCCACCACATCCCAAAGATGCTCTATTGGGTTGAGATCTGGTGACTGTGGGGGCCATTTTAGTACAGTGAACTCATTGTCATGTTCAAGAAACCAATTTGAAATGATTCAAGCTTTGTGACATGGTGCATTATCCTGCTGGAATCAGAGGATGGGTACATGGTGGTCATAAAGGGATGGACATGGTCAGAAACAATGCTCATTTAAACGATGCCCAATTGGCACTAAGGGGCCTAAAGTGTGCCAAGAAAACACCCCCCACACCATACACCTCCACCAGCCTGCACAGTGGTAACAAGGCATGATGGATCCATGTTCTCATTCTGTTTACGCCAAATTCTGACTCTACCATCTGAATGTCTCAACAGAAATAGAGACTCATCAGACCAGGCAACATTTTTCCAGTCTTCAACGGTCCAATTTTGGTGAGCTCGTGCAAATTGTAGCCTCTTTTTCCTATTTGTAGTGGAGATGAGTGGTACCCGGTGAGGTCTTCTGCTGTTGTAGCCCATCCGCCTCAAGGTTGTGCGTGTTGTGGCTTCACAAATGCTTTGCTGCATACCTCGGTTGTAACGAGTGGTTATTTCAGTCAAAGTTGCTCTTCTATCAGCTTGAATCAGTCGGCCCATTCTCCTCTGACCTCTAGCATCAACAAGGCATTTTCGCCCACAGGACTGCCGCATACTGGATGTTTTTCCCTTTTCACACCATTCTTTGTAAACCCTAGAAATGGTTGTGCGTGAAAATCCCAGTAACTGAGCAGATTGTGAAATACTCAGACCGGCCCGTCTGGCACCAACAACCATGCCACGCTCAAAATTGCTTAAATCACCTTTCTTTCCCATTCTGACATTCAGTTTGGAGTTCAGGAGATTGTCTTGACCAGGACCACACCCCTAAATGCATTGAAGCAACTGCCATGTGATTGGTTGATTAGATAATTGCATTAATGAGAAATTGAACAGGTGTTCCTAATAATCCTTTAGGTGAGTGTATAAATGTCTTACCATTTTAACTTGTGATCAAGAGGGCTGGTCGTGAGGGCCATCTTGATCCTGCTCTTGATCGAGACATACATGGACTCCTTGTACTTTCCAAACAGGAACTCCCAGCCATCCTCAGTCCGGGCGCCAACAGAAAACACAGCCATTGTAACGTCATTGGGAAGACTAGTGGACGGATGGGCGGACAAAAGAATTGAATGTCCAAGTTTTCTTTATCTTTTTAATGGTAAGAGTGCAAAGTGTTAAGTGTTTAAAAATAATTTTCAGAAGGGAAAGACAAAGATGGCCTCTGACCTCATATTCCCATCGGAGTCTCTCCACTTGTTGAAGAGCTGGGTGGCGGTGCTGACACAGGGTGGATGACCCCGCACACAGCCGAACAGGAGGAGGTAGCTCCGCAGCATCCTCTGAGACACAGAGCCATCATCAGTCCATGACTGCTGGTCTATGAGCTTCCTGAACAGCTGCAGTATGTAGCCCTGGACCACAGAGAGAGAATCAACATCTGTTACACTTACACATGTACAGCATGGCATTTCATACACAAATTGTCATTTAAAGTGCTTCACATTAACATGATGAACAGAGTTAAAAAAACAATCAAAACAAAACATGGATTTGCACATACAATTTCTAGCCATTTAAATCTTTTACAGCTTAGCATAACTAAAAATAAATATATTTACTACAGACTATCCATAACTTTCCCATCACTTTTTTTAAACTTTCAGAACTATTTTAGGCCTGAAATCACAATTTCTCCAGATTACCATTGAACCTGGGAATCTAGTCTTTAACAGATTTTATAATGTACACCATCGTTAAAAAAAAATTAATACTTTTATTCAGCAAAGAAGCATTAAATAGATTCAAATTAAAATAAAATAATTAATATTAATAAAATAAAATATTTCTATTTCAAATAAACACTGTTCTTTTGAACTTTCTATTCTTCAAAGAAAAATGCATTACAGTTTTCAACATTGATAATAATACGAACTGTTTATTCAGCACCAAATCAGCATATTAGAATGATTTCTAGAGGATCATGTGACACTGAAGACTGGCGAAATGGTGCTGTAAATTCAGCTTAGTTTTTTTTATCCAATCCTTCCAGAAAAATGCGTCTTTTTTTGTGATTGTTGCGGGCAAAAATCCATGATTATGCGGCACGTTTTCTTAAAAAATGCGATGGAAAATGCGGGATATTTATGCAATTTTATGCGATAAAATTGCGGGAACTTGCAGAAACTGCGGTTTGATGAAAAAGAGAAAAAAAGCACTACATCACAGAAAGTGCTGGGAATATTTAAGTTCTCATCTTGTTTTATTGAAGACCTTAATAAACACATGGCTCAAATTTACAAAACATTGAGTCAAACAAGTTCTGTAGCTTTACAAAAGGAATATGCTACAACTTCTGAAAAATGAATAAATAACTTCCTGTTTTACAGAAGTAGCTTTACAAAACAGACATTTGAGTGCTTCCAATGCACAAAGTGCAATCTCTTAAAGGCTTAGTTCACCCAAAAATGTAAATTCTGTCATTAATGACATTAATGTCGTTGGACACCCGTCAGACCTCCGTTCATCTTCAGACACAAATGAAGATATTTTAGTGTAAATCCGATGGCTCAGAAAGGTCTCCATTGGCTCAATGCACTGTACACTCTCAAGACCCATAAAAGACACTAAAGACGTCGTTACAGAGTCCATCTCACTACAGCGGCTCTACAATAACTTTATGAAGCGATGAGAATAGTTTCTGTGCTAAAACCTAAATAACGACTTATATAGTGATGACCGATTTCAAAACACAACATCATGAAGCTTCGAAGCGTTATGAATCAGCGAGTCGATTAATGATTCGGATCGCGTGTCAAACTGCTGAAATACGTGACTTTGGCGATCAAAACCACTGAATCGACTCATTGATTCATAACGCTTCGAAGCTTCATGATCCTGTGTTTTGAAATCGGTCAACACACCGGGAAACTGCTTTGCTCTTGTGCTGTTATTTTTGTTGGCAAATGGGAGTTTGCGCGCTTCATCACGGTTTCACCGATATCTATGGTTTCTCCACGGGGTTTGTAGTTTTTCGATGACGTTCGCGGCGGGTAATTACGTCACTTCAAAACGTTCCCATGGCAATAGGGGGAAATGGCGGCTCTTATGTGAAGTAAATTCACACAAGAACATTTTTCAAGTTTCTGCTAATATATATGACTTTTTTGCAACGAAAATGCGGGGATAAAATCATGCTAGCCCTGCATATTTTGCACGCGGAAAGAGGCAATTTATGCGGCGAAAGTGCTGCGTATTTGAAAAAATGCGGCCCCCGCATAAATATGCAGACTTTGGCTGATTATGCATTAAATCATGCGATCGCATAATCGCGTTTTTCTGGAGGGACTGTTTATCAAATTAATGCAGTTTTGGTTCTCCTGTAAAAATTTGGGGGATAAAATATGTGCTTTTTGGTAGGGTTGCCTGCAAAAATTCGGCTAAATATCACATAATTGGGGTCACTTCAAGCCACGGACATGGAAAACAGCCCGCGGCAACCGTGTTGAAGTATCCCAATTCCGCAGGAAAACCGCGGACTTGGCAACGCTGACTGAGGCCCATCATCTGTTTTTATTACCCATATTCTTTCAAATATCTTCTTTTGTGCTCAGCAGAAAAAAGAAATACATACAGGTTTGGAACAACTTGAGGGTGAGTAAATGATGACAGAATTTAAAATTTTTGGTGAACTATCCCTTTAATTATGTGAAGCATGAAATTGAATTATTACTGATGCTCAGACTTGCTCACATGAAATGATGCTGACTTCAAGCCTTAATCATGAATTAATTAATCCACAAGCTAGAAGATCAAATATAAATGAGCGCTCAGCTCACTGACCTTCATCTGGTTTTCCAGCTCCACCATGTCCCTTTTCTCCATCAGTTTGTACAGAGGCACAAGCTCACTGAAGCCCTGCGTGACTGGCATAATCTCAGTTTCTTTGCTTAGATACAGAGTCAGGTCTAAAGCCTTATCCAGAGGAAGTTTACCAACACTGTCCAAAAACACAAGGAGGGAGGAATGTTTTAAATCAACAAGGCCACACTTTTATTGTCTGATCTACAGTACTTTTGATACTCTTGATACAATTTTCTTCCCTCTGACCAATAAGAACACGCATGCAGGTGACCGGGGACTGACCTGACCAGCTGGAAGGCGTTGTTGATGAGGCTGGCCCGGTCATTGCTGCTGAGCGCCGTGTGATTGTGTTTGAGCAGCCTGATGAGGTCATCCCAGCCAGAGCCCTCATAGTGCACAATGTAATATCCACTCATGTCCACATTAAACTTGATCCAGTTCACCTCCTCCGGCAGATACAGCACGTCTATGATGACATATACAACAGATCTGTCAGAATTCAGCGCTATACTCGTAATAGAAATAAAGGTTCCGAAAGGGTTTTTTCTCACAGTGATCCCATTAAAGACATTCTGGATTCACAAAAGAACATTTCAGTGAAGAACCGTTTTTTTTTTTCATGGTGTGAAGAACTTTTCAATAGTCTTAAGAACTTTTTTTGACTATAATGAACCTTTTGTGCAAAGGAAAGGTTACATGAATGTTTAGGTTCTTGGTTGACCCATAGATGCCAATAAAGAACCTTTATTTTTAAGAGTGTCGTTTTTTATGGTAAACTGTCACACATACAGTACTACAGTGCTTGTGTTGTCTAGAAACGTGAAGTCATTTTTTCTTTAAGCATGACATTTTAAACTTATAAAACAATGTAAGTTATTATGAAACAATATATTATATAATATTACTAAATCATATTAGCACAAAATTAATAATATTGTCAAATGACATTCAAACAAATACCTGTTTTGGTCTTAAGCAGGAAGCGGTGCACTGTTGTTGAGCCACTGGTAATGTAAGTCAATGGAACGTGCCACAGGAAGCTGTAACCAGCAAAACATCAGGAACTGAAGATTAAGCCAAACTTACAATCAAGTGTTAAAAAAAACAGACAAGAAAATTAGGAGAAAATAACCTGACTTCCTGTGACAAAGCAAATAGAAGTTAATCATTTTCAATGAGAGTTCACAATTTGTGGTAACGCGAGTGACAGTGGCCAATGTTGACAGCCGTATCCAAGTTGAGAAAAGTTCAACTTTATGCAAATTAGTACAGATTCAATGTGTCTCCTGTGAGATACTGTTGTCGAATATCCTTCCTAACAGAGATAGTCGTGTTACTGTGAGCGACTTCACTATGTAAATGATTTATCTCTGCCCACATACAAGGATATCATTTTAAAAAATGATGTGTGGAAAACCGTGTCAAAAATGAAGAAAAAACAATGTAGATACTTGACAATAATAACCTGGATGTTTGTGAGAGGTCGTCACTCTTGAGGTAACGCTCTTGACTTAGTCTTACTTCTCGACCTTTGACCTCCACTGTAATGAGTGGAAAGCCCTCCTGCAATGTCCATGTCTCCATCATAGCCTTAACATCAAGCTCATCCTCAGAGTGCCATTTCTAAGAGATAAAATATCACAGAAATGCATAACACCAGTTAAAAACAGTGTATAACAGTTCTTAGATTAATGACGTAAACAGTTAAACGCACAATAAGTAGGATTTTTGGATTCAAATATCCAAAAACCAATAGAACAATGCTACATATTTTGTTGACTTGTGTACTTACATTATCCCAAATGTTTCCAAGTATATTTAAATCCAGAGCAATTTTAACCAGGACACAAACCTGGTGCATTACTCTCTATTTCCATGGAAACACCAAAGACGCGTTAATATATTATGTGTTTTATTATACAGGAGAGCAACGATTTGGATACATTAATTGGCAGAAAACAAATCATTTTTATATAGCTCAACAGTCTTATTGTTTAAATCTTGTTTTCATGATTTACTGTGAGTACCATGCCTAATATTGATCTAGCTTACTGTAGTACACAGAGTTAGACTAGGTAAATCCAGCCTGATCTGCTGGTGATTTGATTTCGCCCTGCGACTCAGTCTGGAAACCTGTACATTCATCTCTACTGCTTCTGTTACACTTTTGCGGGAACCAATCACAGACTGCCTTATCCACCTGGTGCGCTATTGGCGGATTTAACACGGTGACGGGTAGAGAAGCGATGGGTCATTGCCCGTTGATGACGCCTCTTGTGGTCTGATTGGTTGAAGGACTATCCAATTGCGTATAGAGTCATTTAATTTATGCTCGTTTATCACGTCTCTTGTGCAGTAGAAAATACATAGCAGACGCCCCAGACCAATGTTCAATCTTTAATTGAGCTTGGTCTGGTGATAGCCAGACAAACACAGAGTAGCATTATAACATAACTTTCAACACACTCCACATGAAACAAACGCATGACCGGAAAAAGCGAAAGCGGTCGCCTGCGGCTTAATAAAAGAACTGCGAAATCAAGGCGTCATCAAGCTACGCATTTGTTTTGAATAAGCGACATCTAGAGGTGAAAAAATACATATTGTGGCTTTAACTCACAGAAGCTCCAGAGTGTGAGACTGAGCGCAGACAAGACTCATCACCCTTCAGTCTGCCCTCGTCCAGACCATCAGAGTCACAAACCTATAACAGAGACATTGAAAACCTGTTAACTCTCACAACACATCGTAAGACATTTTGAACTCTACGTGAAACCTCATTGGAGAAATCGTTTGTGAAAATTTGCTGAACAGCAGTAAATGTGACCGCACATAATGAATTAGCTCACACTGTTTACTGCAGAGATGTATGCATTTGTATTACGCGTGCAGCTTGTACTCACATTGGTCAGACTTTCCCACAAGTTACTATTGACTGTGTTCTGGTAACTGTAGCGTTTCAGGTATCTCACAATCCCCAATTTAAAGTCCACTGGGGTCAGAAACTCTCTCAGCATGTTCAGAATACAGGCCCCCTGAAATGACATTACCAACTGTAACATGCGTTTAAAAAGCTTGAAAAACTGTTTTCATTGGTTTCATAATGCACCTTGTCATAGGAAACATCATCAAACATTTCCTGTATCTGAGCAGGGTTCTCCACCGGCGTGGACACAGGGTGAGAGGAGCTTAAGGAGTCCACCTCCATGGCCTCAAAACACTTCCCCAGGAAATAATCCTCCTGTTGCACAAAGATTATTGGGGTTCATTTTAGCACATATCTTTAACCAACTCTTACTGAGTACTTGGAAATAAAAATGGAACAGTCCTTCAGCAAGGGCCACCATTTTAATAAAAACTTACAACTTGCAGTTCAGGATTGGTGATGTTAACAGACACAAATTCCATGAACTTGGCAAAACCTTCATTCAGCCACAGATCATTCCACCACTGCATGGTCACCAGGTTACCAAACCACTGACAAGAACAGAACGAACCATTCACTGATTAACTGATTAGCGACAGGTCACTTGATAGAATCATTACTATAATACCCCCATTACACACACAAAAAAAGTGAATTAATGTCATAAGTCCACCTGATGGGCCAGTTCATGAGCAATGATCATTGTGATGCCCAGTTTATCAGAAGCAGAAGACTTGTGGGGGTCAAAAAGAAGGCCTGATTCTCGGTAGGTGGTGAGACCCCAATTCTCCATCGCTCCAGACTGGAAGTCTGGGATAGCAGCAAGATCTACGGAGCAGATTATATAAATGTTGAACCTAGAAATCTGTATTTGAATGTTAAGCTAAGCAGTAGACAAAAAATGTGCAGCTGACCCTGTTTGGGTAGAGGGTAAGGAATGTCGAAGTAGTCATCATAGAAGTCAAGTAGCTTCACTGCAGCGTCCAGAGCAAACTCTGCTTGGTCGATTTTCTCTGGCACAGCATACACTGAAATCTAAATAATTCACCTCAAATAAATGCTATAAGCAGGATCACAAACGTGCTAAAAGATGGAGGTGGGATCTTACAGTACATCAGGACTTTATCATTAATCATTGTTTTAATGATTTGAGATGGATCATCTTCTAACCTGGACTCCATGCTGACTGGTCTTGCTGATGGAGAGAAAGTCGGAGACAATGAAGGCCACCAGGTATGTGCTCATCTTTACACTCACATCAAACTGGTCTTCAAACAGGCCACCTGGCAGCTCTAATGTTCTCAGCTGGAGTAAAGAAAACAAAAAGAGAATGCTTAAGAGAAGAGTCTTCCCATGGCAGATTAATAGTACATGTCGCAGTATGATTTATTCAGGTTTTAGACAGAATACAGAATGATTGCTCAACAGAGGCTCTATAGATATTACAGCACCTTAGGCATGTTTGAGAGGGCAATGTACTTTGCTTCTCTGCGAATCTGCACTGTAAAGTTTGCTTTGTAGGCAGGTTCATCAAAACAGGGAAAGGCTGCTCGGGCACTAGTAGGCTCAAACTGTGTGGAAGCCACAACCCTGATAATGTGAATGACAGGATAACATTATTATTTACAAAAAAAAGCCACTTGAAGAGATACTGACAAAACATCTTGAGCGTTTACATAAGGGTTCTCACCTGACGTCTCCCTTGGTGGTGCGGTATGTGCTTTTGTAAAATCCATGAAAGCTCTCAGAGAGGTTGGCGGCAAACTCCAGTTCAATTGAATATACATGGCCTCTCCTCAGCAGTGCATTATCAGATATAAGTGCAATCTGCTGGAAGTATGGGTACTCTAGGACCTGTAAGGGCTGAAGCTGAGTCATATCTGAACTTAGCAACCTTGCATTGGAGATATGAAGATCCTTGCTGTGCAGGATTACAGACTTGGTGTCTTGATGCACCTCAATTTGGATCTGTACCAATCCAGAAAAGTCTAAACTTGTGAGGTTGGGGTGGATAAGGAGATGGTAATGAAGGGGAGATACTGTGTCTGGAAGTCTCATTTTGTTCCATGGGAATGGTTCTCCATTGCTTGATGTGGGGAATGAAGTGGGCTCTTGAGTGACTGCAGCCCAAAGGTGAATGATGGGTAGGGCTATGAGATTCACAAGCAGAGCAAAGCGACTCATGTCCAGTACTACTTGGAAATTCTGTAAAAGGTAAAGGAAAAAACGTATTGTAAAAACTCTGATAATACAAAATAAGCCCATGAGCTCAACAAAAAGAGTGATTTCTGTTTTCTCAACAGAAACCATTTAAAAGTAATGTATTGACACTGTACCGCCTGAGAAGTCTCTTCTCATTCTTTTGAACAGTTCACTTACGACATGGCGTAATCATGGCATGCACTTTCTCTCAATCGTCCCAATAAATATATGATTATTTTATGTTCTGTGGGGATGATTGTTATGTTTATGTGGTCTGTTCGATTGACATTTCCTCATTTATATTGATTTAAATCTCTGTCTATCTCTCTGAATTAAAATGTGATGTAATGTTGGACCCCTTGATTCCCTGGCTCTTTCTTTTGGCTTATGGTTTTTCACTTTTGTATTCTATAAATAAGAGTTTAATAAAAAAAAAAAAGAATCCCAAAAAAGCCATACGTGGGTGCTAAAAAGTGTGTATATAATTTCACATGTCCAATTTCTTTTCTGTTAGTTGCAGACATGCTTCTAACAATGAACAAAAGCTTATTTTTTGTTAAATTTTATTAGGACTGTTTGTTCAAATCAACGCTGTTTCGTATGTGTACATTTTCTGATATTTTAGATCATAAAAGACAATCTTAGCACCTGTTAATTTTAATTGTATAGGGGAACATTTAGGAACATTTGGAACTTCTGCGCTATTTCGTCTTCCGGGTTAAACATCTTCATGTCCTGCAGTCAAGTCGTAAATATTCCTGTTAGTAATGTTCTAGCAGCTCAGCGTTTTTAACAGATCTGAAATAGACGGTTTTTGGTTCAGTTACTGAATTGTTGTTTTGTGAACCAATTCAACCGATTTATTGAAAAGATCCGACTCAAAAGAACGGACACGGCGAATGCATTAATCATTTAGCAGCTGGTGTGGGAAATAATATATTTTTTTTATTCGCTGTATATGTAATTATATTCCACATTAGTTGCGAGGTCAGAATGGGCTTCTTTGCACAACACATTGTAAGATGCAAACTGATACGACATATAGCGCGTGCAATATAGACTACACATAACCCAACGCCATAAGCACGATATTGTCACGTGCAGGAGATACAGTTCAAGTAGATATATCTTTACATCACACAATACTTACGATTACGAACTACTTTTCAATCCTCGATCCTGCTAAAAAAGAAGAAGAATCAAGCTATGGTTTAGCTAAGCACATCGAATCAATGAATGTGAAAGTGAAAATAATTCTTCAACATTTGCATCATGGGAAGGTTTTTTTTGTATTTTTTATTAAAGGCGCTGCACTAACTCAGTAACAGTAACATTAAAGAGGACCATTTAAGCTAACACACAAAAAACCCTGAATACAACCAGTAGGCATAGCCTATATGTTAAGTTACAAAGTGTAACCATGCAGGCACATGTTGCCAGATCCTCTCCCTCAGTTCCCCACTCTGTGAAACTGACCTTCACAGAAAAAGATGATATTAATTACTCAGATTTTGAAACAAACAAACCAAAGTATCAGATTTAGATGAGTAATTTCATGTCGGTAGTTGTCATTATGTCCTTATACATGCATAGTCTGTATACATTTTGTATACACTGGAAAAACAACACAATTGGACCTGCATACAAAGTTCTTATATTTGTTTCAGTAATGTGGAGAATATGACTTTTTGTGATGTGGTCATAAAGTGTGGACTGTCGATGCTTATAAACTTAGTGTGCATTCATAGATGTATGACTAGAACATGTAGTTTTACAGTTGTGCCAGGAGATAAAGTCCAACATTTCACAAAAAAAACATTAATGAGTAAACTTTATGGTCCAGTTGAATCCCTCTTATCAGGAATAGGGGTTTTGGAATGACAAACATAATTTCATCCATGATCTTGTCACTACGATCATAACAGTTACTTCACACCCACTCTCCCACCGCAGGCTTTATTAAAGGAGGATACGGCTGGTTGGCCATTCAGAAGGTGCATTTAGGGCTCTGACATACAAACATAATGCTTAAGAAGGTGTTGTTGGGTCTCCTCGCAGGAGCAGTGGTTTTTACTATAGGGATTCTGCTGGGACACTTTGCCATTGACAAGGGCAGTTCGGTGCCAGAGTGGGTCCGGGATGCATATCGTGATGTGGATGAAAGTATCATTGAGAAATTTCTTGCAGAACTGGACACCAATGAAATTAAAGAGAACCTCAGGTGACGTATTTATTCTGAAGCACACAAGTATGAGATTCTAAAACTTTCTAAAACATCAATCTGTGTGCAGTCATTTGTTTCAGCTGATTTGAGAATTTACTTGTGTCTTCTTTATCCAAAGGGAGCTGACTAAGGTTCCCCACATGGCCACCACCCCTGGAGATGAAGCAACCGTCGAGTTTATGCTCAAGAGATGGCGGGACCCCAAAACAGGCTTGGACAGTGCCTGGAGAGAGGACTACAAGGTGTATCTTTCATTCCCTAACAAAACAAACCCCAACAAAGTCTCTGTTGGTAAGACAGCATATTCAACACGTCATCAACAATAACAACAACAGCTTCTAGTTTGTGACATTTTTCTGATTTGCTTTAACACAATGAATGTGATCAAAATCATATATTATCCAAACATGTTAAATAATGTATAGAAAATTTAAGAATGAAAAACACTGTATTTTATTTAGTTGATCCAGAAAACACAATCCTGTTTACGGCAAGAGAGAAAGAGAAAGCGTACAGCCCAGAACAGGAGGACCCAGAGGTGGTCCAGCCGTACGCAGCATATTCCCCTGCTGGAAATGTCAAGGTGTGCAGCCTTCACCGCCTTAATATACTTCATAGTTCATGAATGCTTTCATATTATTCTTTTAATAAACATTGTTTGTAGTTTACTGACATTGACATTATCCATCCATTTCATTCATAAAGCAGTAGTATACAGTATACACTTTTGAACGGTAGTGGAGTAAGGACTTTTAGGACTTATTCAATTCAATTCAAATTTATTTGTATAGCGCTTTTCACAATACACATTGTTTCAAAGCAGCTTTACAGAAAGTGCATTTCATAGATGTACAGTAAAAATGTTAGAAAGACAATGTTAAAGAATAATGTTCGAAAAAATTAATCAATCATGTATTAATTTAGGCCATAACAACGCTGGCGTTGAGTCGTCTCTTCACAGGCGTGGAGTCGTCTCATCACAGGTTTTGGGGCATCCGAAGTCTCCATGCGAGCTGACGAACTATTTACCCAACAGAAAAGCAGATGGGAAATAATTAGCGTAGCTGCTGTTCAGAATATTATATTAATGCTTTTGTTCCGATTTAACTGTAGTATAAAGGGTAATTATAATGTGAATGCTTGGCTAAAGAGATGCGTCTTTAATCTAGTTTTAAACTGGGACAGCGAGTCTGAACCTTGAACAATATCAGGAAGACTATTCCAGAGTTTAGGAGCTAAATGTGAAAAAGCCCTCCCTCCTTTAGTGGACTTAGATATCCTAGGAATGACCAGAAGCCTAGAGTTTAGTGATCTTAAAGAGCGCGATGGATTGTAGGGCGATAGAAGATCCGTTAGATACACTGGAGCTAAACCATTTAGGGCTTTATAGGTCAGTAGCAATACTTTGTAATTGATACGGAACTTAATAGGTAACCAGTGTAGAGATGATAAAATTGGTGTTATATGATCATATTTTCTTGACCTAGTAAGAACTCTAGCAGCTGCGTTTTGGACTAACTGTAGTTTGTTTATTGAGGATGCAGGACAACCAGCTAATAAAGCATTACAGTAATCTAATCTCGAGGTCATGAATGCATGAACTAACTTTTCTGCATCAGGAATAGATAGCATGTTACGTAGCTTAGCAATGTTTCTAAGGTGGAAAAATGCCGTTCTTGTAACATATGAAATATGATTTTCGAATGTCAGGTTGCGGTCTAATATAACACCCAGGTCTTTTACTGTAGTGGATAAAGTGACAGGACATCCTTCCAAGGTAAAGTTGTATTGTGAGAGGTTTTGTGGGCAGTTTTTTGGACCAATAAGTAATACCTCCGTTTTATCTGAATTTAATAGCAGAAAATTACACGTCATCCAGTATTTAATATCTTCAACACACGCTGTCAGTTTAGATAATTTAGCGTTTTCATCCGGTCGTGATGAAATATATAATTGAGTGTCATCAGCATAACAGTGGAAATTAATTCCATGTTTTCTTATAATATTACCAAGTGGCAGCATATATATTGAGAATAGCAGAGGGCCTAACACGGATCCTTGCGGCACCCCATAGTCTGCTGACATCATCTTGGATTTTTCCCCATTTAGACAGACAAAATGGTAGCGGTCTGATAAGTACGATCTAAACCAGTTTAATGCCTGTCCCTGAACACCAGTATAATTTTGAAGTCGATCTATGAGTATTTTATGATCTATAGTATCGAACGCAGCACTAAGATCGAGTAGAACTAGTATTGAGATACAGCCTTGGTCAGAAGCTAGAAGTAAATCATTTGTGATTTTAACGAGCGCAGTTTCTGTGCTATGATGCGGCCTGAATCCTGATTGAAATTTTTCATAGATATCATTTTCTTGCAAGAAAGAGCACAATTGAGCGGACACAACTTTTTCTAGTATTTTAGACATAAATGGAAGATTTGAAATTGGTCTGTAATTTGCTAGGTTATTATGATCTAATTGTGGCTTCTTGAGGTTTTATGACTGCCAGCTTGAATATTCTTGGAACATGACCTAAAGATAAATACGAGTTAATAATATTGAGAAGAGGCTCTTCCACTACAGGTAACAACTCTTTCAGTAGTTTAGTGGGTATTGGATCTAATAAACATGTTGTTGGTTTAGATGCAATGATACGTTTATTAAACGGTAAGGACTTTAAAAAATAAATAAATTCATACTTTTGTTGAGCAAGGACACATGAAATTGATCAAAAGTGACAGTAAAGAAATTTATAATGTCAAATAAATGCTGTTCTTTTGATCTTTCTATTGAAAGAAAAAATATATATTATGGTTACCACAAAAATATTAAACAGTTTTCAACATTGATAATAATAAGAAATGTTTCTTGAGCACCAACTCAGCATATTAGAGTGATTTATGAAGGATCATGTGACACTGGCATCGCAGGAATTAATTAAATTTTAAACTGTATATAATATTTCACAATATTATTATTTTTGATCAAATAAATCCAGTCTTGGTAAGAATAAGAGACTTATTTCAAAAACATTATAAATGTTGTAGACTTTTGAAAGGCAGTGCAATGTATACATTATTATATTACTTTTTAATTTTCAATGAATATTTTTCCTAGTTTCTAATCAGGTTTTCCATTTTTTTTTAAAACTCCTCTTCTGATGGAGATGTTATCATGACATAAAGCCTATTATCTTATGACATAATGACAGCCATAACTTATGACATACCCGAGCAAGAGGAGACAATGATTCTTCGTGTGTAATGACCTTTGGGGCTATCGCACACCACATGTCACTGTAGTAAAGTCATCCTACTGATTATTATTTTTTCTTACACTGTTCCACTATATTGACTTTTTACACAAGAGTTTATTGTAAGCATATCTTGCTATCACTAACTTTATCAAAAGCTGATATGACTGTGTAATTGTATATTATGGAAGTGAAATTTATGTCTGAATCAAATTGTGATATGGTCCAATATATCGACTCATCTGTTTTTTTATATGCAGGGAAAACTTGTCTATGCAAACCAAGGTAAAATGAGTGACTTTGAGCTGTTGAACAGAACACTGGATCTGAAGGGAACCATCGCCATCACCAGATACGGAGGAGAAGGGAGATCGAAAAAAGTGAGACTACACTAGTTAAATCGAGCAAAGACATTCAGGACATTTATCAAAAAATGGGAATTCAGCATTAGGTATCAGTTTAGAAGACTTCAATGCATAAACAAAACATGTTTACTCTCCTGTGACATGAATATAACAGGCTATAAATGCAGCCAAGTTTGGAATTGTTGGGGTGCTGGTCTATACTGAGCCGTATGACATTAATGATGGCCTGGTGTCAGAAAGTGAAACCTACCCTCACTCCTGGTATCTGCCACCCTCTGGCGTAGAGCGAGGCTCATACAACATTGACTTCGGCGACTTGCTAACACCTTACCTAGCTGCAAAAGGTAACCGGTGATTTTTAACATGAAAACACATACGTTATATTACGCATGATACATAAACAACAACATTTTACAGTGTCCGTGCTACATGTACTTACCATAGTAATAACAGTAAATTATGCATGATTACATGCAACTAATCCTATACCCAAACCCTATAGTAAGTACATTTAGTAATGAATTATTACCCAGTACTTAAATATATAATTACACTGTAACAATGACACCTTAAAATAAAGTGTAACCGTACATGGTTTCATTTGTAGATGATACATACAGAAGACCAAAAGAAGACATAACAGGTATTCCCCCAATTCCAGCACAGCCAATAGGGTTTGAGGATGCTGAAAGATTAATCTGGTAAGCGTTAAATAAATACCATTTATTTCTTTTTAGAATCATTTTTTTCTTTTTTAGAATGATTCCTTCTAATTCTGTCTGAATTATCTGTGACAGTGAGCTTGATGGGGACGATGCCCCTAATGAATGGCAAGGCTCACTTAACTGTACATACAAACTTGGTGCGCCAGGGTTCAAACCCACATCTCCCTTAAACAACAGGTAAATATTTCTACACAATATATATCTTGCAATGCTTGAACAAGTATGTTGGAAGGATAGGCCACACTTTATTTTAGGGTCCAATTTTCACTATTAACTATGAATTTGCCTCAATAAACTCCGTGAACTAAAGCGTTACAGAAAGATAGAATCTAGGATAGAATGAAAATAATGTTTCGTTTCGTCTGTCAGCAATGTACACTTGGACATTTATAACACTGAGAGGCTGGAATATTCAGCGAATGTTATGGGAGTAATCCGAGGCAGTGTGGAGCCAGGTAAGTCATATTTGTCAGTGTTAACAAGCACAAAATACCTTTTGTCCTAATATACACAGTCCCTTATTTTGACCAAATAACGCTTGCAGCCTTGGTGAAGCATTTCGTTTTTTAAGGCACTGTATTTGTGAACTAATAAATTGCGTTTGCAAACTGTATTTTTGTATGCGTGTTGTTCAGACAGGTATGTGATCTATGGGAACCACAGGGACAGCTGGGTGCACGGAGCCATCGACCCCAGCAGCGGAACAGCAGTGATGCTAGAGATCACCAGAGTGCTGGGGAAGATGGTGAAGGAAGGTGAGGCCTAATGACATCCAGACAACAACTGAATTTGCCATCAAATGTGACTGTACACTGTAAAAAATGATTGTGATTCAGATAACAATTTTTCATTTCAATGAACTCAAAATTTTAAGGCAACCAGGTAATTTACTTTAAGTTAAACCAACAATACTTTTTACAGTGCATGGCTGGTTGTAGTGACTACAACCACCAAAATGGTTCTTGGCTCGTAATCATAGGGGAACCTTTTTAAGTGCTATATAGCACCAATTTTGGTGCTTCAGTGGTTCTTCAGAGGTGCTATATAGCAGCTTAGTCAAAGAACCGGTGAAGAACCTCTGAAGCACCAAAATTGGTGCTATATAGCACTAAAAAAGGTTCCCCTATGATTAAGAACCTTTTTTTTTTTTGAGTGTACTTTGCTATGAGACAATGTGGTCTAGAGGTTTAATGAAAGCAACGGTAAGTTGCAATAAAGAGGAAAAATAATACATATAGTCCTGGTTTCACAGACAGGATTAAGCATTAGTTCAATTAGGACATTTAAGTAGCTTTTTTAAATACGCCTTGGAAAAAACATTACTGGTGTGCATATTGGAAAAAAAAAAAAAAACACACGCAGACATATTTTAAGATTTGTCAGTGCAAGTTGCTTTCAGTTAAAACAGCTCAAATATGCATTTTAGTCTGGGACTAGCTTAAGCCTTGTCTGTGAAACCGGGGGATAGTGCATATAGTTTGATTCATCAAATTCTAGGGTTAGTTACAAGTTTAAAGAAAATCAAATTCTCAATACCTCAAAGGGAAATGGCGACCTCGACGGTCCATTATCTTTGGCAGTTGGGGAGCTGAAGAATTTGGCCTTATTGGATCTGCAGAATACACAGAGGTTTGTTAATAAACACATCAGTAGCATTACTAAAAAATTCGATGTAGAACATGAAAGATTTTACCGTTTTGGTGTTGAAAGTATTGTCCATTCTCAGGAGTACTTCAGTAAGCTGAGTGAACGCACTGTGGCGTACATCAACGTGGACATCTCAGTGTTTGGTACAAGTTAATGTTTTTCTTCTTTCAATATTTTCATTATTCATTTCATCCCGTGTTCCACTGAAATTCTTCATGTCCACCACAGCTAATGCCACTCTCAGGGCTTCTGCTTCTCCAGCAGCACAGAGTGTGCTTTTTACAGCCTCCAAACAGGTGAGAAACAAGCCTTATATCTATAACTTTACCTGAAGTAGGACTTTCATGTCTTTCATAAGACTTTCATGAGTCATGTGCTTTCAGGTAAATGCACCTGGAACAACCAAATCAGTCTATGAGAACTGGATACAATATTTCAACAGAACCAGTCCAAATTATGGGGTTATACCAAAGTATGCTCTTATTATTCCACAAAATTACCTCATGGTTCTCAAGGTAAGGTATTAATTCTCAATCTTGTTAATCGCATTTGCAGTGTGGGCTTCTTGACAGGAGCAGGAAGTGATTACGCTGCTTTTATGCACTACCTTGGAGTAACTTCTTTGGACATTTCCTATTATTACGACCGGGTATGTGGTCAGCAGCGCTAATGCAATCAACCACTTGGCATTAAAACAAGTTGATTAATAATAACAACAACAACAACAACATCTTGATCTTGATCACTTTGCAGAGCAAAACAAGAGCGCGCATCTACCCAGCCTACCACACGGCTTATGACACCTTTGACTACGCATCTACGTTCATTGACCCAGGTGAAATGAATACTAAGGTTCTCATATGAACCTTCATTTAAAGGCCAACTAAAGCATATTTATTAGTCTATTTTAATTTCAAATGACTTTCCATTATGAAGGTTTCACAAGTCACCAGGCAGTAGCCAGGACAGCAGGGAATGTGCTGGTGCGATTGGCTGACAGTCTTCTGTTGCCTTTTAACTGCATTGACTATGCAGAAAGTCTGGAGCAGTACCTCAGTCAGGCGGTTACAGCCTTTGAGGAAAAACTAGTGGCTAAAGGAATCTCCATGGGTGAGCTAACTTGATTTGAACTGCTTTGGACGAGTGCTTCCTTTTTCCTTATCGTAATTGAATTTTGTCAACCTAAAAGCAAATGTCAAAGTGGCAATGAGCACTTTTCCCCATCCCAGAATCCTTGAAGAAAGCCGTGCAGTTATTCCGTGAGACAGCCACCAAACTAGATCATATGATCATGGATTCAGATCTTGCAAAAGAAACGTAAGTTAACCCTGGAAAGCCTGACATATTAAATAATCGTAAATACAGAACAGTTTATTGAACCTTTAGGCAAAATTTATATATTACATTTTTAACAATATATTTATTTATTTTGGGGGGCAAAACATACAATCCAATGCAACACAATGATGATTGAGACATTTATCAAAATCCTGATGTATCGTATGTATACTCGCATTTTTAACATGATTTTCCTAAATATAAATGTTATTCTTACTTTAACTTGATAAAAATCAGAAAAGATTTCGTTTTAAAAGGCCTTTTACTTGCTAAGAAAGTATAAACTATCAACCAGACAACAGAAAGCATGTAATAGATTGTATACGTGTTTTTCAGAATTGTTTTGCTCATGTTGATCATTTCAATTTGCATATTTAATACAGTAGACTTTATAAAGTTAAAGTGAAAAAAAAAAAAAAAAAAAATCACCTGCTCTGGTGTCAAGAGTACATAACAGCATACATATTACTTGCCTTCACGACAGGCCTCTGAAGGCGCGCAGAATTAATGACCAGCTCATGCTGCTGGACAGGGCTTTCCTTGACCCGTTAGCATTCCCAGAACAATATGGTTTCAGGTATGAAGCAGCATTATTTAAACATCCTGCTAATGACCAGTCCCTTATGAATAATAATTAGCATCCCACTGACCACCCTCCATTTGTTCATGCTGATGTCACACCTGTTCGCAATCACTTCTAACGTTCTCTGGCATCGCACAGGCATGTGATATGGGCGTCAAGGTCATCGAGTGTGCCCACCTTTCCAGGCCTGGCAGATGCAGTGGAGAAGGCTGAGAGCACTGACCTGAAGGAAGACTGGAATCAGGCTCATAAACACTTATCCATCGTCACACAGGCCATCGCAGGAGCTGCACACACACTGGATGATGTGATTTAATGCACGCTGAACTTCAGACATTTCCACAAAGGAAACTTCTTAAGAAAGGGAGAAATGTTTGACTGTTTTTGCCAAATTAAATTCCTAGACATTTGAAATGTATATTTCCCGTCAGAGGGTGTACAAAGGGAGTATCAACTTTTATATCATGTACAAAAATAGGAGAACTCTGAACTACCACTCCCAGTAGATTCCTGGTTCACTGAAACAAAAACAGTTGACAAGTTGTTTGTAGTAAAAAAAAAACATGAAATGAAGATCGAAAGTTCTTTGTGTATTAAAGGGATAGTTCGCCAAAAAAACTGTACGACTTACTTTCTTCTGTGGAACACAAATATTTTCAACAGCTATTTTTATCCATACACTGAATGTCCAAAAACAATAACAGAGAAAATGAAATTAGATTAGGAGGGGGAAAAAAGCACACAGAATGCATTCTTTTCAGGCATGATTTATTGAAAACACACCAAAGTGATACTCTACAAACCTGGATTTTTCTTTAACAAGAGCAATTCTCTCTTCTGGGTATTAGTAAAATTAACAATACATTCGGTCACTGTGGCATTGTTCTTGAGTGCTAGGAAAGCATTAACAACTATATAATCAAACCCTTTTAATGTCTCTATCTTTTAAAAGTTTATAATACAATGTAATACAAGGCAAAACCCACCACCAGTCTAGACTACATTGAGAACACAGAGTGAGTGAAAGTGGGAGGAGCCAGAGAGAGGAGGGGTGTGTTTGTATGTGAGAGAGAGAGAGAGAGAGAGAGAGAGAGAGAGAGAGAGAGAGAGAGAGAGAGAGAGAGAGAGAGAGAGAGAGAGAGAGAGAGAGAGAGAGAGAGAGAGAGAGAGAGAGAGAGAAAGAGCAGTCAGGGACCAATAAAACATATAAAACACACTTATCTTTTTCATCTAACATGGAAAAAGGTTAAGGCACATGATAGTTACAAACACATTTGCTACCAAGTTGTACACGTACTGAATTTTGATGCTCAGAATTAATGATATCTACAATAGTAGTTTTCTCTTAAATCCATTTCAACATCCGTTTTTTTTTCTAGAAATATACAATCTGATGCAAATTCACACTCCGGGAACCTCTCGAACTACACGGTACCAAAATCCTTTGGTTGTATTCTGCAAAAAGGCAGTCAGGAACAGACAGTCACATATTAATAATGAACCTACACAAGGCTAAAGATCTCGATGTGAATGTACACAACATTTCATCTTCAAAAGTGAGAATTATTACACAGTTATTTTGTTATTAGGAGTCTGTTAAAACACTATGAAAAAATCCTTGCTATAGAGTTATATAGAGTCACATGACAGAAACCAGATGATAAAGCAGACACGTGTTGCTTGTCTCACATTACATGGAAACACAATTTGTCGTCCTACTTTGTATGTTGGTTTTTGTCCTTTTTTATGTGTTTATGAGTAAAATCATAACATAGGATTTCTTTACACTGACAGGTGGGACATTTACAGCATTTGCTTCTTTTTCAATCTGAGTGTCCAGATTGTAATATCCAATTGACAAATACATAAAACTAAACGAATGAAAACAACATTATTTTTTGTCATGCTTTTTTGTTATCCTCAAGAGATGCATTTTTATGTTTAAGTATTTTGGCTTGCATAAGAGCTGAAATGAAAGGTAGTGTCTATCCCCGATTCCTCGTCTTTTCTGATGAACATTTAAATTCTGTCGACCAATCAGGTCATTTTAAACATGTTTTCCAATTGAAAAAAAAAAACCCCGAAACACTGAAAATAAATGCTTCCATTTGACAGAGCAAGATGTAAAAAATATAAATAGACAATGAGAATGACTCTACAGGCTTTTGATACACATTTAACTAAAGCAATGATCTTTTTATTATATTATTATTGATTTTTATACAAACATGGCCATGCTTTATGTACGGAATACTGAATGTGCTCTGAACAAACTGTTATGGATTCACATCTATCAATATTATAAAGAAGATTGTGATTTTTTTTGTAACCTAATATACATTTATAAAACAACAAAAATATAAAAAGCTTTTCAAATCTACTTTTATGACAACAGGAGCAAGTGAATCCTCCTACTATCCCTCATACCACAATCTACATATTAACAAATAGATTTGATTTCCTCATTACCCCTCATTAAATAAACCAAAGCAAAAGCTGGCAAGTGCCAGTGTTACCCAGCATGCCTCTGCAGCTCGACATGTCAAGGGGAATACAGGATCAGCAGACCAAACCGACTGAAAGCGCAGCAGCTCTCCTCCCTTCAGCTCCGCTATGAGCAGATGTCAGTGTTCTCAGTGAGAAGGAACAAACACAGTGATAATATGTCTTTAAAGTTGCTTTATGAAGCCAGCACACAGAAATCGCAAAGCGTGCATTTCAATATAGATCCCCCGGACATTGTATGTGTCCCCAAACCGTTGTAATGGACAACAACAACAATAATAACAACAACAACAACAAAAACCTTTCCTTTTCCTCCTTCACAAGTGTCCTTTTATAACTATTTTAACGAAACTTTCATTAAAACTCTACAAAATGAAAGCAAACAAACATGTGTTGTCACAATTCACTGCACTTCTGAGGAAAACAAATCCACAAAGCAAACAGTAATCAGGCAGAAACATACAACAAAAAAAAATATAGGCAAAATTAGATTTTTTTGTTTTGACATAAAAATAGTTTTTTTCATTTCCTCTTTCCCCTCAATCCAATTCTTTCCAATACACGTCCACGTCCATGACAGCACTTCCTGTACACTCAATCCATCCATCATTCCAGCAAATCCTAAGTTCTGGGTACACTACGTCCAGTGGGAATGTACATATGAGAAGCGAGGTTTTTTTTTTCCTTTTTTAACAGTTTTTTTCTTCCCCTTTTCACTTGTTGAGAAATCTCAAAATACTGGCTGTTTGTATCTCTCGCTCTTTTAGGCAAAAGTCTTCAGATGAGTCCACATCACGGTGAGCTCTGCGGTTAATGGCAGTGGTGACTCGTGAAATCCTTGTGTGGTAAGATGGAGTGCTGTCGCGAGCTAAGCCTGCAGCGGAGAGGGCAGGACAGCCACAGATATCAGATTAAATAAAAATGTGTATTCTAATGAGATATATTTCTATTATGGTCACAGAACAAATACCTGATTACATTAGACATTCATCATATCTGCTAAATGAAAGTGAGCCTGTTGATTGATGGATGATTTTTAGGATGCTGAAAGTGGAACTAAGGACATGTTTTCTCTACATAACTTACCAGATCTAAACCATGTAGCCAAAGTTACAAAAGCAAATATGATATTATGTAGCCAAATTTGTTTTCATGAATGACAAACTAATAAGATCCTCTAGACATGATCGAATGCTACATGTTTCAAAGGCAAGGATTGAACTGATAATGGTTTTCTGTAAGACAGATGCAGTATGGGATGAAGAATGCGTGAATGATGAGTAGATATTTGCCAAGCATGAGAGTGAAAATACACAGACGATGGTGATGCTAACCCAGAGAAGGCAGCACTGCCCACGAGTACACGTACGGCGCAGTGTATTTTGGTCAATGAAGTCCACTTTCCACAGGAAACAAATTAAAATACACTACAAATTAAAAGTTTGGGGTCAATTTATTCAGCAAAATTGACAGTAAAGATCTTTATAAAGTTACTATATATATATATATATATATATATATATATATATATATATATATATATATATTTTATTTCAAAGAAATGCTGTTCTTTTGAACTTTCTAATTATCAAAGAAACCTGCAAAGCACTGTTTCCACAAAAATATTAAGCAGCAAAACTGTTTTCAACATTGATAATAATAATAATAATAATAATAATAATAATAATAATAATAAATGTTTCTTGAGCACCAAATCAGCATATTAGAATGATTTCTGAAGGATCATGTGACACTGAAGACTGGCTGAGTAATGGCTGCTGAAAATTCAGCTTGACCATCACAATAATAAAATACATTTTAATATATATTATAAGATATCTTTTATTTTAAATATTCTACAATATTACAATTTGTATTGTAGTTTAAAAAAAACGTACTGTAGAATATGACCGGAACAAATACTAATGAATGTAATATATGTTGCATCTGGTGACCATTGTATGTCTATACGTGTGTATATGCTGGGGTATATATGTACATAAGAATGTGCGCTCTTTATGTCAGTATGAGTATGTACATATGTAGGTCAAGTCAAGTCACCTTCATTTATATAGTGCTTTTCACAATATAGACAATTTCAAAGCAGCTTCACATTGATAATAGAATTAATTAATGGAAGAGAGATTGTTTTGGCTGTACATCAGCTCTAGAAAAAAAGTTATTGTCCAGCTAAAGTACGTTTGATAGGTATGTACAGTTGTTCCTGGTCCGTTCTTTGAAATTAGTTTTTCCTTTCTTTGTCATTTGTTTGAAAAAAGGAAAAAAACTAAATCTTAACGACCCCAAACTTTAAATGGTAGTGCACATGAAATAGATACTTTTTCATGCTCCACTTCTTTTAAAAAAAAAAAAAACTGTTTAAGGTCCTATTTTCTCCAGCATGCATTTAAGCAATGTCATCTATTCTAAATCACAATCTTCATGATAATGGTAGTGTCACACAGAGAAAATCTGAGCATGCACTCATCAGTCAATGCACTCCTCTGGGTTAGACAGAGCAAATGATAAAGGGTGGGTGTTATTTCATAAACAGAATGAACGAGAACAGAACCACTAATAAAAAAAACATCCAAATCAAACACAAGACCTACCATGCATGCATTTAGACCCAGGAGTCAACAGGCTGAGGTTTAACATCACAAGCATCCACCAGACTGACAGTCGGCCTGTTGCTCCTGATATAGTGTTTCCTATTTGTGTCATTCTGCAGCAGTGGGAGAGGGGTTCAAGTCAGCAAAACCAACAGTTTAAACACACAAAGAAAGGCAGAGTTAGTCCTTGCAACGGGGAAGCTCAAGAGGAAAATAAACAGTTAGAAATTATAGAAGAGAAAGGTCATTTTAGAGAAAGCATGCAGAACTGAATAAAGAACCATTCCGCAAACGACAAAACTTTGGTCAATATGATATTTAGGTATAAAAGCATGTTGTGCCAACAAGGACCCCTAGAGGGAGAAACTTCATTGTATTAGTAGGAAAATAACTCCTTACTGTCTGCCCAATATTCCGACCATAAAAAAGAATCTGACAAAATTCTGACAGTCACAGCAAAAGAAATCTGAATTTGCCATGACATCTATTAAAGCGTTTGGAAAGCCTAACACAGAAATATGGCAGGCAGCTGTTGAGATACAAAGCCCTGTCACCATGCGGGGACGGTCTACAGATGGTGCAGAAATGTAGTCGTCAATAATGCAGTGTGTCCATGAACACACTCATCTACGAGCACAATGAGGCCTCTTTCAAATGCAGACACACAGTAAAGCAAATCATTCTCAAGCTGGGCTGTGATAACACTCATAATATGAGATGACTCCATATAAAGTCAAGAGAGAGTAAAAGAACTCAATCTACTGTTGCAGAGGCACTTGATATGCAAGTCAACCTCTCGTACAGATGCCAGTCAGAGGGGGATATAGCAGCACCAGACAGTTTCTTAATCATCTCTACATTAATGACTGGAGTATCACAAAGCTGAAGTTTAATTATCTATTTAAGCACGACATGGGGCTAACAGCAGACTGTATGATGTGAAGTCAAGTTTACTATCTAAAATATAAACATATGGGCAGTGTAATCCAAATTTCTGAGACCACTAGAGGAAAATAAGTATTTGAACACCCTGCTATTTTACAAGTTCTCCCACTTGGAAATCATGGAGGGGTCTGAAATTGTCATCGTAAGTGCATGTCCACTGTGAGAGACATAATAAAAAAATAAAAAAAATCCAGAAATCACAATATATGATTTTTTAACTATTTATTTGTATGATACAGCTGCAAATAAGCATTTGAACACCTGTCTATCAGCTAGAATTCTGACCCTCAAAGACCTGTTAGTCTGCTTTTAAAATGTCCACCTCCACTCCATTTATTATCCTAAATTAGATGCACCTGTTTGAGGTCGTTAGCTGCATAAAGACACCTGTCCACCCCATACAATCAGTAAGAATCCAACTACTAACATGGCCAAGACCAAAGAGCTGTCCAAAGACACTAGAGACAAAATTGTACACCTCCACAAGGCTGGAAAGGGCTACGGGGAAATTGCCAAGCAGCTTGGTGAAAAAAGGTCCACTGTTGGAGCAATCATTAGAAAATGGAAGAAGCTAAACATGACTGTCAATCTCCCTTGGACTGGGGCTCCATGCAAGAGCTCACCTCGTGGGGTCTCAATGATCCTAAGAAAGGTGAGAAATCAGCCCAGAACTACACGGGAGGAGCTGGTCAATGACCTGAAAAGAGCTGGGACCACCGTTTCCAAGTTTACTGTTGGTAATACACTAAGATGTCATGGTTTGAAATCATGCATGGCACGGAAGGTTCCCCTGCTTAAACCAGCACATGTCAAGGCCCGTCTTAAGTTTGCCAATGACCATTTGGATGATCCAGAGGAGTCATGGGAGAAAGTCATGTGGTCAGATGAGACCAAAATATAACTTTTTGGTCATAATTCCACTAAACGTGTTTGGAGGAAGAAGAATGATGAGTACCATCCCAAGAACACCATCCCTACTGTGAAGCATGGGGGTGGTAGCATCATGCTTTGGGGGTGTTTGTCTGCACATGGGACAGGGCAGCTGCACTGTATTAAGGAGAGGATGACCAGGGTCATGTATTGCGAGATTTGGGGAACAACCTCCTTCCCTCAGTTAGAGCATTGAAGATGGGTCGAGGCTGGGTCTTCCAACATGACAATGACCCGAAGCACACAGCCAGGATAACCAAGGAGTGGCTTTGTAAGAAGCATATCAAGGTTCTGGCGTGGCCTAGCCAGTCTCCAGACCTAAACCCAATAGAGAATCTTTGGAGGGAGCTCAAACTCCGTGTTTCTCAGCGACAGGCCAGAAACCTGACTGATCTAGAGAAGATCTGTGTGGAGTGGGCCCAAAATCCCTCCTGCCATGTGTGCAAACCTGGTGAAAAACTACAGGAAACGTTTGACCTCTGTAATTGCAAACAAAGGGTACTGTACCAAATATTAACATTGATTTTCTCAGGTGTTCAAATACTTATTTGCAGCTGTATCATACAAATAAATAGTTAAAAAAATCATACATTGTGATTCCTGGATTTTTTTTTTAGATTATGTCTCTCACAGTGGACATGCACCTACGCTGACAATTTCAGACCCCTCCATGATTTCTAAGTGGGAGAACTTGCAAAATAGCAGGGTGTTCAAATACTTATTTTCCTCACTATATATATATATATATATATATATATATATATATATATATATATATATATATATATATATATATATATATATATATATATATATATATATATATATATATATATATATATATATAAAATAGTGCTGTCAAATCGATTAATTGCATCCAAAATAAAAGTTTGTGTTTACATAATATATATGTGTGTACTATGTATAATTATGTATATAAAAATACACACTCATTCATGTGATATAATATTATATAAATAAAATATTTATATAAATATATATACAGTATATGCATGAAAATATTTCTTAAACATAAACATGAATGAGTGTGTATTTATAATAATTATACACAGTACACACATATATATATTATATAAACACAAACTTTTATTTTGGATGAGATTAATCGATTTGAAAGCACTAATATATATATATATATATATATATATATATATATATATATATATATATATATATATATATATATATACTTATTTCTTGAGAAATTATATTATCAGTGGAATTCTGCATGAACTCCACACGTTTGTGTCAAACCTGATGATCATGTTCTCTGTTAAAGGGGTGGTTCCGTGGTTTTTTTCTAGGCCTGGTTGTGTTTATGGGGCGCAGTATAACATGTCTTAATACTTCTTTTTTTTTTTTAAACGCCATATTTTTCTTATATTTTATCTTTATTCCACACCACTGTCTCCACTGTCTGCTTCCTGCTTCTGTAAAGCCCATCCCTCTGAAAAACGGTCTTAGGTCGGTTAGATGGCCAAATGTAGTTTGTAGTTCTGCAACAGCTCTCACTCTTTCGTAATGACTGCGACGTGGCCTCGCCCACTTTGTTGCGTGTTCGCAGGGGCAGTGTTTATGTTAATAGCAAGGGTTTATGATGTCACCAACCCGGGAAGAAGCTTGTTGTAGTCCAAACTGGCAGTTTTTGTAGGCAATAAACTGCCATAACTTTAAAAGACAATATCTTGTTTGCATTGAACTTTCAGCGCTGTAACTTTGCAGATACTGTTTATGCTCAAGCAGCAACATTACACACTAACTAAAGTTAAAAAAGTGAAATCGCATGCAACCACCCCTTTAAGATTTGAAAATGATCCAAAGAAAATCATGTGCTTCAATCACTGATCATATTATATATATATATATATATATATATATATATATATATATTTATTTATTACATATAGATCAGTGGCTTCAATACAAGAACACCTGACCAATGAGTCACATGATCAATGACACAAACATACTTATTTAATTAGTGACTTAGCACACATATATAGTGTTTCAAATGTTAATAAACATGTGTTAACACCTTACAATAAGGTTTGATTTGTTAACATTAGTTAATGTATTAACTAACACAAACTAACCATTAGCAATACATTTCTTACTGTATTTGTCTTTGTTAATGTTAGTTAATAATAATACAACAGTTCATTGTTTGTTCATGTAAGTTCACAGTGCATGAACAAATGTAAAAAAATACAACTTTTGAGTCCAGTGTATTAGTAAATGTTGAAATTAACATTAACAAAGATTAATAAATGCTGTAGAAGTGCAGTTCACTATTAGTTCATGTTAACAAATGTAGCTAACTCATGTTAACTAATGAAACCTTATAGTAAAGTGTTATCAAATATGTTTACAATTTTTCATTTCAATGAAATGAATTCAAGCTTAAAGGGATAGTTCACCCCAAAATTTAAATGATCCCATAATTTACTCATCCTCAAGCCATCTTAGGTGTGTATGGCTTTCTTCTATTAACCCCCTGGATCCGTATGGATTACTTTTATGATTGATGGATGCACTTTTTTGGGCTTCAAAAAAATGGTACCATTCACTCCGATTTTTAAGCTTGGAAGAGCCAGGGTATTTTTTCTTTTTTATAAAACTCTGATTGTGTTTGGCTGAAAGAATAAAGCCATATACACCTAGGATTGCTTGAGGGTGAGTAAATTATAGGATCATTTTCATTTTTATGTGAACTCAGGATATTAATGTGGTCTCAGACTTTTATACCCTGGTGTGTAAAGAAAGAAAGAAGATAATTTTTTAGTTCTGAATAAAAAGTATAATCAACATTTCTCTTGACTGTGTCTGGTATTTTGCATAATATTTCTGCCTGTTGTCTTCAACTACCATTGTACTGGGGATGTCTATGATGCCTTAATACCAGTGTTGCCATACCCACTTATTATACGTGACTTTTGTGCTTCATTTTTCATCAGGTCAGCTACAGTATGCAGCACAGTTCCAATGCATGAAAACCATTTTGGCTTGTTTTGGTGTACCAAATTGCTTATTTTCCCTCAGACCAGATGGCTTAATGTTCTACAGATCTGGAAACACTGCTATGATGCTGTCTAGTTAACTGCTGCACCAGGGCTCTGACACAAATTCACTGTTAATGTATAATTCCTCTTTCCTATGAAAAATTGCAATGTTGGTGCAGAGGCGTTATTATCACACCACCACAAACAGCACTGTCACACAGAGTGCCTTCTCAGATTAAACAGATGTAGAAACGTGTCTCACTTCTGCTCTGACCTTTAACGGCTCCCGCTCCTGCAGATCCGACGAGCCATCGCTGCTTTTGTACTTGGCGTCTTTGTCTCGCTGGTCAATTGTCGAATAGCCATCTAATGAGAGGGAAAAAAGCAGAGAAGCTCATGATCGGTGTGTCAGCACCCTCAGCATGGCTCTTCAAACAAGCAGCGACAGATCCCTCAACCTTCAGCTGGGAGCATCCCATACGTGCTGTGTTCACAGATGTTCTCATGCTCGCAGCTGAGCGTGTGATGTGTGCGATTACTGTGCGGGTTTGTGTATGTGTTTGCATGCAGGCTGTGTGTATTTCTTCACTTCCTTCCAGCCACTCAAGCAGCACCCCATCTTCAGCCTCTGTCCAATTATTGTCAGTCAGGCTTGGAGAGGATGCTGCTTCAGTAGAGAAGATCAGAGAGACAGCACCATAATGAAGAGGTGGTACTCTGTAGTGAACAAGCAATAGTGCTTCTGTTCAAATTTCCATTGGCCCAAACACACCAAAAACAACAACTCTACAGGGAGTGCAGAATTATTAGGCAAATGAGTATTTTGACCACATCATCCTCGTTATGCATGTTGTCTTACTCCAAGCTGTATAGGCTGGAAAGCCTACTACCAATTAAGCATATTAGGTGATGTGCATCTCTGTAATGAGAAGGGGTGTGGTCTAATGACATCAACACCCTATATCAGGTGTGCATAATTATTAGGCAACTTCCTTTCCTTTGGCAAAATGGGTCAAAAGAAGGACTTGACAGGCTCAGAAAAGTCAAAAATAGTGAGATATATTGCAGAGGGATGCAGCAGTCTTAAAATAGCCAAGCTTCTGAAGCGTGATCATCGAACAATCAAGCGTTTCATTCAAAATAGTCAACAGGGTCGCAAGAAGCGTGTGGAAAAACCAAGGCGCAAAATAACTGCCCGTGAACTGAGAAAAGTCAAGCGTGCAGCTGCCAAGATGCCACTTGCCACCAGTTTGGCCATATTTCAGAGCTGCAACATCACTGGAGTGCCCAAAAGCACAAGGTGTGCAATTCTCAGAGACATGGCCAAGGTAAGAAAGGCAGAAAGTCGACCACCACTGAACAAGACACACAAGCTGAAACGTCAAGACTGGGCCAAGTAATATCTCAATACTGATTTTTCTAAGGTTTTATGGACTGATGAAATGAGAGTGAGTCTTGATGGGCCAGATGGATGGGCCCGTGGCTGGATTGGTAAAGGGCAGAGAGCTCCAGTCCGACTCAGACGCCAGCAAGGTGGAGGTGGAGTACTGGTTTGGGCTGGTATCATCAAAGATGAGCTTGTGGGGCCTTTTCGGGTTGAGGATGGAGTCAAGCTCAACTCCCAGTCCTACTGCCAGTTTCTGGAAGACACCTTCTTCAAGCAGTGGTACAGGAAGAAGTCTGCATCCTTCAAGAAAAACATGATTTTCATGCAGGACAATGCTCCATCACACGCGTCCAAGTACTCCACAGCGTGGCTGGCAAGAAAGGGTGTAAAAGAAGAAAATCTAATGATATGGCCTCCTTGTTCACCTGATCTGAACCCCATTGAGAACCTGTGGTCCAATGGTTCATCAAATGTGCGATTTACAAGGAGGGAAAACAGTACACCTCTCTGAACAGTGTCTGGGAGGCTGTGGTTGCTGCTGCACGCAATGTTGATGGTGAACAGATCAAAACACTGACAGAATCCATGGATGGCAGGCTTTTGAGTGTCCTTGCAAAGAAAGGTGGCTATATTGGTCACTGATTTGTTTTTGTTTGGTTTTTGAATGTCAGAAATGTATATTTGTGAATGTTGAGATGTTATATTGGTTTCACTGGTAAAAATAAATAATTGAAATGGGTATAAATTTGTTTTTTGTTAAGTTGCCTAATAATTATGCACAGTAATAGTCACCTGCACACACAGATATCCCCCTAAAATAGCTAAAACTAAAAACTACTTCCAAAAATATTCAGCTTTGATATTAATGAGTTTTTTGTGTTCATTGACAACATGGTTGTTGTTTAATTATTAATGTTGTAAAATTAATCCTCAAAAATACAACTTGCCTAATAATTCTGCACTCCCTGTACAAACATCTTATTAAAAGAGGGGTTTTGCAGACAGCATTGGAATGAAAGTTAGAATTTAATTTCTTTTCAAACTAATCGCAAATTAAAAGGGACTATGGTTTTGAATTCTCACATTAGTCTTTAGGGTTTGTTTTTGAGGGCATGCCGAAATTGTCTTACCTGGACCAAGTTCGTCCATAGGTATCATATCCCCACCGCTACACCCTCTGTTGCCTGCAAAGCATTTTAAAGGCTGGATTTTTCACAGCACTAACATCATACTCACTTTTATAATATCAATTTAAGTATAAATTCTTTGGCTTAATTCTTAATGTCGAAAATATACTTTAATTATATAATTCTCTGTGAAAAACTTAATTACACACGATTCGGAAGCGAGAGCCAATAATCAGAAGAGACACAGGAAGTGAAAATGGCGGCAATATGACTTAACAGTGACTGCCCACTCCCATAAAGCATAGGAATGACAATCAAATGATTCACTTTACACTTGTAGTGAACTTGTATATATGTACTGTATACACTACCGTTAAAAAATTGTGGTCAGTAAGATTTATTTTGGGATGAAATTCCACAATAAATATTAAGCAGCACAATAATAAATATTTCTTGAGCACCAAATCAGCATATTAAATGATATCTGAAGGATCAAGAAATACATGACATATTAAAAGATATTATAATAGAAAAGTTATTTTAATTTGAAATAATATTTCATAATATTAGTTTTTACTGTATTTTTAATAAAATACATGCAGCTTTGGTGAGCATAAGATACTTTTCAAAAACATCTTACTGACCCAAATGTTTTGAATGGTTGTGTATATTTTGAGTATATTTCAGTACTACACTTCTAAAGTACTGTATATTATACTCACTATCAATTATTTTAAGTTTCATAATTTGTTGCTGTTGCTGATTTGATAACATCATTTGTAATGGTTCATGGATGAGTAGTTTGTCTCAGAGCTGGCTGGCTTTCACATTTTTTTCCAGTTATGGAGAAAATTAATGAGAAAAATACTGCTGAAACAAAGGCTGCTAAAAAGCTGTGCAGTCACTGTTGTGCTCAGTTCTCCACATTAAGGCAAGCAGGGAATGGTGTGGGACTGATGGATGTGAGCATCCATGCTAAAAGCAGTAATAAAATCAGAAAAAAATCTAAAGCTGTCATGCTAACTCCTCTCTCAATGAGATGTGCTCGGGTAGACGGATGGTGCTCAGTAATTTACCATCATTTTACTTGAGAGTGAATGAATAATGAGCTCCAATACTGAGGCCCATTAATCTGCAGTCTGATCCTCATAAATCATTCTATATCATATGAACTGCTTAAATGAGCGATTAAAGCACAAGAGATGCGGCAGCTGCACACACCAGCTGATCAGTGAGGGTGAAAGATCAAGCATTCTGCCACGTTAAAACACAAAAAGAGTTCAGAAGGTATGCTCGCTCAGCTGCACCTGAACCTCTAGAACTCCCCTGAACACCCAGATTTGCTGTTATCCATAGTGTGTAAAGTCTCTGTTTGGGTTCTTACGCTAACCTTGATTCTTCTCCATCAAGGGAAGTGTAGTGTCGTCATAGCCAGGCTTGCAGCTCTTGGATCCTTTGGGGGTGCCAGTTGCTGTCGGCTAAGAAGGATCAAGAGGAGAATGTTTCAGAAATATAGATGACAAACCTTCAACTTAAACACTTGTATTCAGTCAAACTAGCCTTTTTTTCCCCATAAAATATGAAGATAAGGAATTAAAATGATAGTTACGATAGAACTTTCTGAGTGAATCTCGCAGAAACTGTCAAGAAATGTAATGTTCATATTTAACTTCTTTAAGAAAATTGTGTTGTGCGTTAAGAAAAAGAAATCTATTAGAACATAAAATTTTTTTGCATTATGAAATAATTTTCCTGGCAATTAGGCACAAAACTAAAGCACATTTTATCTCAAATTCTCATGCGCAAAAAAATGACAACAAAAAGTACTAATGTGACAAATATATGAGACATTAAAATTTGTGCATTTATATAATAAAGTACTTTTGTAAAATACAATATATATGAAGTATGCATAATGGCACATTAGCATATAGTATTATATATAAGTATAATAATTATTGATGTAATCTTTAATATAATTTTAAAACATTTTTATTTATTTTTTCATTTTCTTGTTCATTTCTTATTGTTTTTTCTTTAGATTTTGGATTGAAACGTGAACCGGACATTTCTTCATTGCATTTACCCTTTAAAACTTAACCATTTAGTATTAGAACAATTTAGTATTAGAGAGTGTTTGTGTGCATCTTTGCTCCGCTCTACCTGGAAGTGCGTTTTATTCCAACCATCCTTGGTCAGGGCATTTCTCAGATCCTTATAGCTCCAAACTGTCTGTAGTACATGGGAAGCAGCTTTGGTCTCCCTTGCTGACTGGCTGCAATGGGTAAACATGCAGGGAAAGAGAGTTATGAGGAATTCAGAGCCCAGTGGAATAACTCTCAAATTCTAAGTCATCTATTCCCCTCCCAGCATTGTGAAGTCACTACAGCACCAATCTCCAACCCCTGTGGCCACAGATTTCTCTCTTTTCACTTCATTAGCTTTTCCTGTGATCCTCACTTAATTACCAGGAGCCTCCGACTTCAAAGCCGCATCTCCAGAGTCAGAAAGATAAGGAGAGAGGTCGTGTAGCCACTCTCCAGTCAAGCATGTACTCTTTTAAAAGTTAATCTCACAATCAATATTTAGTTTTGGGTAAAATCATGCTCAGGCAGAAACGGTATAAATGATGTAAAGTTTTAAATGAGGTCACATGTGGAAAGGAGGGAGGAGGTTTGTTTAACATATGGCTTACTCTCCGGAGTTCTCTTTTGATATCTACAGCACTACACCACTTAATATTCAGTTTTTCACACGCATATATTAAAGATGACATGTGTGGTGATATAAATAAGACACTTCAAAGAGCAGCAACTCTTGTTGCTGTTTTTCTTTGTGAGTTGAGGAGGACCCAAACTAATGGAGGATGTTTACACAGATCAAAAACCTCTTGTTGGTGTACATACTGCACTAAGGGAGCCTTAAGAAGTCATAATTGGCTGAAGAAGATGTACTGTAGGTAGTTGGCTTGATATATAATTACAACACAGAAAGCATGTTTAAATTATGTACCATTCAAATTTGGTCTAAAAAGTGAAAACTTGTCAAAATGTTAAAGTTTTTTTCGTAACATTTTACATTCTAGTTTCATAAAATAGCAAGCAGAAATCAGAATCGAGTTTGAATAGAGCTTAAATGTGATCAGGAAGAAATCATACAGTGTCATCATCAAAACTTGATCTGTGCTCCATTCACTTCTTACCTGGTCCTGTTGATGGCCACAAGTTTGTCGATTGCTTGAGCAGTAATGAGAGAGCGGGCGTTCTCAGAGCTGTCAGTGATGATTTCATGGATGGTGTTGAGGATGGCCACCACTGTGTCCTCCTCCAGGTTCTTGGCTGGCCGCTGCTGTCCGCTGGGCAAGTTGCTGACCAAGTCCCTCATGGCGTAACTCCCTGAGGATGATAGTACAAAAGAATGATAGATTTTTGTTTGACCAATGTTGTTGTTTACCAGTCAGCCATGATTCATTTCATTAATACTTTTATTCCACAAAGATGCATTAAAATTATCAAAAGCAACAGTAAAAACTTTTACATATATGCGGTTCTTTTGAAATGTCTGTTTATCAAAGAATCCTGAAAAATCAGCTTTGCCATTACAGGAATAAATTACATTTAAAAATATTTAAAAATAAACAGTTATTTAAAATTAAGCTGAAAAATGACTATTAAGCTGGTCATGTGATCTAAACATGTCAAACCCACGAAGGCACTGGCTCTATATAAAATAAAACTACTGATATGACTGAAGTGTACATGATTTGAAAAAAAAATTCTAAAGTACAATTAGAAAAAAAATCTGACGGCAAGTATTATATAAATATAATAAATATATGTGTAAATACATGTTGGAAATGAAATGCTGCTCTTGCCTATAAGGTCTTTGTTGCGGCGGTCAATGGACAGGTTCCTCAGAGCGATGGCCACAGCTCGCACCACCTTGTCTGAGTCCGAGCGCAAGAGCTCCACGAGGATTGGCAGCCCCTTCTCCTTACGCACTGTCGCCCGGATATAGTTTGACCACTGTAGAAATGAGAGGATCATACATACTGTATGAAGCCAGTTGTTCAGACATTCCGCTGCACTCGTTTCATTAAGTCAGGTCAACTTATGCTCATCCAGACAAGCAGCTCTGCAAATCTTTCATTACATGGAATATGCCTGCTTGAGTATGTGTGTGCAAGAAAAACTCCTCTATTCTGGGAAACTGCAATCCAGTAAATAGCCATTTGTCCTTGCTAGACTTGTGTGCATTTTTCACTCCAACCCCATGAATCACAAAACCTTTATGTGACACAAGAAATCTCTATTTCTCAAACAGTGCCCCTGAGATAGTAATTAAGTTGTTGCAAAACCACACCATGGCCACTAGGAGATGGTAGTGAGCCTAGAAACACATGTAAGAAAAGTAGGGAAAAGAATAAATTAATAAATAAAAGCTCTCAAATCCTCTTATAGACGACAGACATGACAGGTCTGTCTCCCTACAGCAGGGGTTTATGATGTGCTTGGGACTCTGGGTTCACAAGCATGCGTGTGTCTCCAGGCATAGAGATGAGGCAGGTCTGAAGCGATGTAACCACACAGAAAAGCTGTGAACTTATGCATGGCTGCACTTCAGGTCCAAATTGGAGAAGGAAGCAGGGTCAGGGCAGTGCAGTTTAATGGGATTTACTCTTACATTAGGTGTAGGGGGACGTGTTTATTAGGGATATTTCCTCTTGGCTTCTGCCACAAGAGACAACAGAGCTCCACACATGACACTGTGGTACAGACACGTCAAACCTGTAATTAGGTATTGATTAGGAAATGTGTTCAAGTTTCATTTCAAGCAGACAGAAACAAAACATCCCAAATGAAGGTTTATGGATTTGAGAAAACAATAGAGAAAATCGAGGCAATTTCATATTTCAGCAGAATAGTAATAAATCAGAAATAAACTGAAATAAATTCTTGAAAATCATTCAAAAGTTTGGGGTGAGTAATAAATCAATACTTTTCAGCAAGGATGCCTTAAATCGATCAAAAGTGAGAGTAAAGACTTCTATATTGTTATAAAAACAATTTTAGATTTTAAATAAGTGTTACCCTTTTGAACTTTCTATTCATCAAAGAACCATGAAAAAAAGTCATGGTTTCAAATATTAAAGGGACTGCAATGCTAATGTCTCTCACGAACATGCAATCGAGCATAGATGACCGACGGTCAGGATTTTCATTTATTAATACATTAAATCCCAGTTTGTTTTTTCCGTATATCGTATACCCGCAGTACACTTGAAATATACTGTACAACACGTGTTACATTAGATCAATCTATGATACTTTTGCGTCTTTTTAAAAAAGCTTGATGCTGGTGGTCACTATTCACTGTCATTATAAGGACGAAAAAAAATTCCTTTTGTGGTCCAAAAAATAGAGTACGGCATACTGCAATAGAAAAGCAGCAGGGTGAGTAAATGACTACTTAATTTTCGTTTTAGGGTGAACTATCCCTTTAAGCAGCATGACTGATTTCAAGATTGATAATAATAATAATGAATGTTTATTGAGCACCAAATCAGCATTAGAATGATTTCTGAATGATCATAAATTACATTTTAAAATATTTTACCTCAAAAAACATGATATTTAATAAAATTACTTTTTAAAAATTAAATAAATGCAGTCTAGGTGCAAAGAGACTTCTTTCAAATACATAAAAAAATTCTTACTGACCCCAAACTGCAGCGCATACCACAAAAAGGTATATTTAAACAGAATAAATTAATTCTATTTTCAAACGTTCTCAAAAGACAGCACAGATGAGATGCATGATGTCACCATGACAACAGCTCTGATTCTTTTGTTGTATTTTTTATTTCTATCTTTTATTATTATTTTTCTTCACTCTTTATAAGCATTAGAATACACTATCCAGAATCTCTAATAAAACCGATTAATACAAGTAAAATTACAGATTTTTTTTAATGGATCTAAATAAGAATCAGTATTTTGAAATGTGTTATGTCCAGGAAGATTATGAGAAGACACTCACTGTCCACTGTCCAGCACTGAGATTCTGTAGAGCCCCGGCCGCTGCTTCTAGCGTGTTATAGTTCTGGCTTTCTGTCAGCAGAGACAGGTAGAGTCGGACCACCTCCGGCTGATACAGTAACTCAAAGCCTGCACACGTACACAACGGACACAAAACAGAATAGCATATATAACTCTGGTAAACACAGTAAAATTTAGACACACACATAGATTAGCTATGGGGTGGTAAAATGTATTACATTTTCTTCTGCCAGTGTTGTGATGTATCTGGCAAAATAATAAGTGGACAAAATAACAGGGTAGGACAAATGCATGATTATCATGACAAATAAATAGAGAAAGAAAATCAAAGACACTCCACTTTCACAGATATATTGAGCAGTTCAATAGACAAACTGCCTAAAAAAGCCAATAGCCTGATGGACGCTTGGCTTCTTGATAGCAGCGCCCCAATCTAAGGCATTGTAATCAAACTGTCTTTCATTAAACTTGACTTGAGGTCAGAAAATCAAAAGAAGAAGCTCCTTCTTGCTGATTCAGGGTCAGTTCCTCCAACACAATTTTGAGAATGCCCAGTTAGGTTAGAGACATTTGCAGTGATAGTAGGGAGTGGATAATTAGGTTCCTCATGTCTAAATTTCCAAATGATGCAGGTGGGCCTACGAATTACTGTATACTACTCCCAGGATGTGACCATTCGTGTGTGTGTGTGTGTGTGTTCCTGTACACTTCTTTTCATAAACCACACCTCTGAATACTGCAATACAAGATTTACTCATCTAATTAAACACAAACATACATAGAGAACTAAAGAAAGTTTTTCCTCTTGTATATTCCAGTGGTTTCGCTTCAGGACCAGATTTAACATTGGACATGCCAGGTGGTGACTCAAAACAGAACCACAACTGTTTACTGTACAAAATAAACAAAAATATCCACAACAAATTAATTGACTTAGCATTTTATCGAGAATGAGGTCATGTCACACAACCTGTCCATGTCACACATCTACCTAATTTGACACTTCTACACAGTGACAGAGGAATTTGAACTATAATACTGTTTGAGGGGATACACTGCCTTTGATGTCAACAACAAAAGATATCTGAAGAGATCTATTCTATTCTATTCTGTTCTATTCTATTCTATACATCCTAAAATCATGCATGTACACTAAAGACCCTCTCTTCATATAAAAAGATCTGGGCTTTTACTTCTTAAAGACTCTCAAATTTGAATCCAAAAATGAAAAAGTCTTTCATCTGTTAAAGGGTTTCTGCAGGTTTTATGAATGTAAATTTAAGACTTTAAATTAAATTAAAGACCATTTTAAGCTCAAGTAAATAAAAAGTAATATGTCAATATGTTCTCTACATGTAAATGTCTAGGAAGAAGCACAATTTCCCAGTTTCACAGACGAGGCTACGTAAATGTCCTAATTGAACTAAGTCCTACTCCTGGCTTAATCTTAGCCTTGTCTGTGAGACCAGGTCAATGGTTTGTATTAACAACACATCAGAGTTTGAGAAAACAACTTCTAACAGATATCCATTACTTTTTAATTCATTCAAATTAACACTGCAAAAATTGGATGTTCGTCCTCAGTATTTTTTGTCTTGTTTTCCAGTTAAAATGACTAAAGATTCTTAAATCAACATGCATTTACTGGATACACAAAATGGCACAAAATATGAAGTCTTGTTTTCTGTGAAATAGATCAGAATTAAGTGAGTTTATGCTTAAAACAAGAACAGATATCTGCCACTGGGCTCAGACTCTCGTACATTTCATTTGTACAGAGAGTCTGGCCACTCTCCATTGACAAGCGTTTACTTCCTTGAAGGCGGTACTCTGTTGAAGTTTAAAACTATTGGATCTGCTCAGAGTCACTCTGACCTGCCATAACCAATCGCTAACGTTTGGTCGTGACGTGTGTCACGCGCCGTTCACCTTTGAATCTCACAGGGAAGTCCGCAAATAAATGTGCACACCACCTCAGTGATAAAACCTAAAACTTGTGCATTCGGATTGTGATTTATTCACGGTGGAGGGGAGAGTTTTGTGATCGGGAACACGCTGCTCTCGTGGTCCGTAGCATGATTATATATGCTGTAAACATGCTGTCATATGCTTGGTATGATAAGAATAAATGCTGCCGTAAATAACGGGCCAATTTAAATGTTTACGTGCTTTGCTTCTTTTAATTTTTTTAACGGTGATGAAATATATTGCTCTTGTAAACACTTGCCAGCATTTAAAGAAATACAAGTCTACAAATGCATCCAAATTACAGCGCACGCAACCGCACGGTGCAGTGCTCAAAAAGGTTATATTCTGGTCTAAGATATAGATAAGATATAAGATATATTCTTGAAAACTCAGAGATGTGGATTCGGAGAGCAATTAAATTACCACACGACCTTGGTGTTTGTCTAAAACAGTAGGTAATTCGGCCGGGGATTTTAACGTGGGTGGTGAGAGACGGACGGCTTCAGCCAACTCCTTCACCACTAACGGAGCGAGCTGGAAAATCAAACTTTTCCCGGGCCACAACATCATGGCCACCAATAAAACTCAGCAAAGATTGTTCTTGCTCTGGCTTTAACTTCTGGATATTCGGCAGCGGTGCCAGGAATGAATGGCTTCACTCGCATCTTTCTCCGCCGCCATTACTGAACTACAACTCAAACTAGCGCACAACATCGATGTCATCGTTCTCAGTCACTCCCTCTGTTCGCAGATTGGACCGGTAAAAAAATTGTTCGGAGAAAACCTAACCTGCATATACAGCAGTCCCAGACGGAGTACTGAAGGAAAATGAAAATTGAGCGGAAGTACGTAGGAGGAGGGAGCCAGGCTAAGTTTTCATAACTCATTGACAGATATTTGTTGACTGGCTATCACCAGACCAAGCTCAATTAAAGATTGAACATTGGTCTGGGGCGTCTGCTATGTATTTTCTACTGCACAAGAGACGTGATAAACGAGCATAAATTAAATGACTCTGAACGCAATTGGATAGTCCTTCAACCAATCAGACCACAAGAGGCGTGATCAACTGGCAACGACCCCATCACTTCTCTATCCGTCATCGCGTTAAACCCGCCAATAGTGCGCCAGGTGGATAAGCCAGTCTGTGATTGGTTCCCGCAAAAGTGTAGCAGAAGCAGTAGAAATTAATGTACAGGTTTCCAGACTGAGTTGCAGGGCGAAATCAAATCGCCGGCAGATCAAGCTGGATTTAACCAGTCTAAAATATTTGTTCTTGTTTTAATCAAACTAAATCACTTAATTTTGTTAATTTTTTAAAGACAATTTTACATTTGCATCTCAAGTAAATGCATCTTGATTCAAAGGTGTTTAGATATTTGTATTGGAAAATAGGACAAAAATACTGAGGAAGATGTACATTTTTGCAATGCATGCAACATTTAATGCCACAACTTTATGAACAAGAATTTCTGTTCTGATTTAAGACGTTTTAAGGTGTGTATGGACAAAAGAAACATTGAGACATGATCTTACAAAGTATCTTCTTTTGTGTTCCAGAGAAGATTTTTAGTTATACAGGTTTGGAACATCATAAGTTTGTGATGAACTATCCCTTTAATATTAATTAATACATATTGAAAGTTTCAATATTTGAGTTCTATGAGTTCCTATCTGGGTCTGAGGATAACCATTGAAAAGTATTGTAAAGTAACACATTACTTTTCTTAAAAAGTAACTAAGTAACTCAATAAGTTACTTTTTAAGGGAGTAACGCAATATTGTAATGCAACCAACTGTAATGCATTACAGTTCAAATATTCAAAACTGTGCAGCCACCGCACATCCATCGTGCACAGTCTTGGTGTAATGCTAGTCATAAAGTGCACATGAACTCTCTTCATGACTTAGCCTGGCCAAGCATTACACCAAAGCTGAGCATGACAGATGTGTGGTGGTTCAACAGGCCGTCTTCACTTTCACTGCCACGTCAAGATCGAGGAGCCTGGAGAAGTTCAAAGAAACCTGAAAACCTGAAAAATGATATTCATACAAAGGCAGCAAAACTGCAACATAGTGTAATCCGGTAACATGTCAGAAATGAGTATGCACTGTGGTGGAGAGCAGAGAAAGATGGAAGAGCTGACATACTAATGCATGTTTGCTGGTGTGTTACTGCATTAGAAAAGCTCAGCCACTGCCTGGCCCATCTGCACTTTCTAAATGTGCACCTAACACCTATAATTTAGAGAGGGAAGAGTGGCCTGCAGGATGTGGGCTGCTCACTATACATTTTTATTTCTGTCTGACTGATGGTTTGAGCAAAAGAACGGTCCTCAGCTTTTTTCGTAGTTTCCACACATTCACAACCCCAATTACCATTTAAGGCTATTTTAAGTCTTTCTCCTCCCAACTGCTTTAAAATTCCTCTTGAGCGTGCTACTATGCAAAAAGACATCAGAGAAGCCTTAGAGAGTGAGTATGTACGGATTAGCTAAGGCATGTGTTCAGTATTATGACTTTTTACACAGAGCTAAGTGGAAAGTCATAAGTCACATTCATTCAGACTCTCTCTGACAACAATAGCGTTCCCTAAAAGAAAGATGATTGCCTGCTAGTTTAGCTTTAACTCAAACCAGTCAATAAACACAATATTGGCTAATTAAATCAGATTTTGTCTTGTGGGGAAATGTCTGACAGATTTATCACTGCAAATGGAGATTGTTCTCCATGTATGACTGGCGCCTGGGTTAAACCCTACTGCAAAGTTCATGTCATATCCATGACAGCCCTTTGATATCCGGGAGCCTGTCCACATTCTCCTCCTCGCACAGTTCTTGGAGGCCGGATTTGCCTCTGAGTAGTAGTTATGAAACAGCACATTTTAAGCTGTGATTAAGGATTAGTTGCCAAAAACGTTCCTCCTTCAGAGAGAGAGAGAGAGAGAGAGAGAGAGATAGAGATAGAGATAGAGAGAGAGAGAGAGAGAGAGAGAGAGAGAGAGAGAGAGAGAGAGAGAGAGTGAGTGAGTGAGTGAGAGAGAGAGAGAGAGAGAGAGAGAGAGAGAGAGAGAGAGAGAGAGAGAGAGAGAGAGAGAGAGAGAGAGAGAGAGAGAGAGAGAGAGAGATCAAAACAGCGGGAGACAAAACATCTCAGCTCTGCAAATATCGTTGATTCTTGTCAGGATCCAACGTCTGCTTCTTTGAACAAGACGAGAACCGTGCTGTAATGTTGACTACATTCAATGAGCTGTCAAACACATAAACGTCCAAGCCACTGTACACATAAAATAAACACTTCACAAATTGATAAAAGAAACATCCACGTCACCCTGGTGCTTTATTACGCATATGAATGTAATTGGCAATCCCAAGGGAAAGAGGGAAGGGATCATGATCATGATTCAGAGACACTCTTGCTTTTGCAATGGGACTCTCTTTTAGTAGATCAATTAAAATGAGTGCGTGACACCAAGAAACAACCCTAACCCGTGACCCTAAAGAGGATAACTAATATGGAAAATGGAAGGATGAAACATTTAATTAAATTTAAAAATGTATACATTAATAACCTTAGAGTTGACATAAAAGAGATATACTGGACATTCAAGTATATACTTGAATTCATGAATGCAGATGATGAGAAAGAAAGAACAGACTCTCCCCTGAGGTGTCTCCATGGGGAAAATGAGTCCATTCAACTGCAGGCAAGCCTGAATGACAGTCTACCAATCCACACTTAGGCTTTATGTGATGCTTGTAAGTTGAATCAACAAAGTGGTAGGACATTCAAATGCCAACAGACAGCACCAAAAGGAAGGTGGTAATGGCTTACAGTCAACATCACAGCATCCATGCTCATTCAGGCTGCCCATGGAGACAGGAAGTAGGGTAGTCTGCAGGGAATAGGATGCAACAAAGCACCTTTCTTTTCTTTTTCATTCTGAACCCCACATCCCTCCGCAGGCCACTGAAACAGAATGGACAAGCCTGTCGAATATTTGATTTCTTCTGGAAATGCTTCTTTATAGATTGAGAGCCTTTGGCCAGCTCTTAAAATGTTTTGGTTCATTTTCAAAAAGTGTCTTCTACCTCTCTCCTCTGTGCTCTGTCTGGCTGGCCAAATCCCACCGTGACATCCCAGACCAGACCTGCTGCTGAGACCAGCTTGTCACCGCTCACCCGAGGAGGTCTTTTTGCTTTGCTTGTCCTCAATGACTTGTATTATGTGGAGTGTCAGTCTTCAAACCTCTTTCATTATGGGATTTTCCCTCTCTATTCATCTACTACCTTCACCCCATCCTTCAACTTCATCCATTAAACCCAGATTTAATTACTTTTCTATGTAAATAATGTTGAGATTTTAGTGTTGAACTAGAAGATACTATCCTTACCGGGACTGACTTGCTTCAGTATGGACAGCAAAAATGCACTTTACATTATTTCTCTAGGTTCCTATGGGTTTTAAACTCGATGGGCCTTTAAACTCAATGTTTACTTGAGGCACAAAGCTTGCCAAAAATAGATTTTTAACAGCTGTGAAACTTTTTGAGTGGCTATTAAAGACTTGGTTAAAAAAAATGCATTTCGGAGAGAATGGTTTAACGTCATTAAAGTAATCGATGTTTATATTCGGGGATGGTGATAGAGTAGACACTGGCATGATAATCTAGTATATCGAGAATCAAGATATCCTTAATCTCATATTTTCCTGTGGTCAATTAATGTGCTTGAATTTGTCAAAACCTTGATCAATCTTCCATGGACCAAAATAACACCAGCTGCTAAATCTCTGAGAGATTCATTGAGATATTGGTGCGAGCGAGAGGAAATTGAATTGCATTATTGAATTACGAAAGATCAAGAGGTCAGATAAAGCCTGGTACGACACAGTTCAGCGCAGCTAGGCTTGCTTTACCAGCAGGAATGGTAGTGGTAGTCACGGTAGTGGTAGCTATTAGTGACAGTTCTCTCTGACCAATCAGTGATCTGCAGTGTTTACATGACACATTTTAGTATTGGTATGGCACGCTTGAAAGCTCAAGCGAGGTGGTACTATTTAAGCAAACCATACCAAGCTGTACCATGCAGCGTCAAAAAGTGAGCCGTACCAAGCCGTAAAAGTGCCAAAGCTAGCCGTACCATGCAGTGGAAAAGCGCCATAAAAACGTAAAGGCTGTGCCAAAGCCTTCTTCGGAAAAAAATTCTACGGACAATAAAACCTAATTTGACAGGCTACATTCTAAGTCTTGCATCTTTAGAGCCATCTTACCATTAAAAAACAGTTTTGGGGTTCACCTTGAGCTCTGGATCATTTAACTTTGACACAGACACAAGTGGCAGCTCGTGCAATGCATTGAGAATGAAGGGAGAAAGAGAAGGCATGCAGAACGCACAGCAAAAGCACTTAACATGAGATGTGCTGTGAGGTACATCACCAGTGCTATGAACGCACCACATGATAATGACACTATTAATTCAAATACTTATCATCACAAAAGTACAAATTGCTCGGTGAATACAAAGCGAATAAAACTAACAGATTAAATAGGGCAGAGGCATTATACATACTGATGTCAAATCAGTGAAAGAGAGATGCCTACAGGCTAAAAGCACATGGCTGAGGTAGATTGTGTTTTTGTGAAAGTACACAGTTTTGTCAGAATTTTTTCCACTGAGAATATTGTTCTTCAATCGTCTATCTCGTCTGACAGCCAATACGCACAGAACTAAAATAAACACTGAGTTTCATTGGTACAAGACAAAAATGAAGCGTTGTTTGAACAATCTGCTATGAATTCTCAGGATGGTATCAGTCAGTTTTTGATGCTGTGAATGGCCACACACACATATATACACACATATATTTTGAGTAGTACTGGTAGCTTTCGGCAGGAAATATGAGCTTCTGCGATTTGTCTTTGCGTCATTACGTCATGTCTGTATAAAGGAGTCCGGGCTATTTCGTGTGTGTGTGTGTGTGTGTGGGTGGATGTGGCAGGTGGAGGATCGTTTGTGGTTGGAATGTAATTAAACTTGTCATTTTGATGGTGGCTTGTAATCCAGAAAATTCAAAACAACAATCATCGCTTACAACTGGTGCGTTGATAGACAACCCACACATACACCTCAAAACATTAGATTCTTGCGTGCTGAGGAGCCATGCCCACAGACAATCCACGTAAAGAAGATCATTTGTTATGTCCACATAACGTAGGGTTAACCAGGACCACACACGTGAAATTCCTTATGCAACAAAACTTGGCTTGCAATCGATGTCAATAGTTTGACATTAGCATGCTGCTAAACTAACGACTTACCACACTAAAAATGTGTAAAATAAATAATTGCAATTACACTGACCTATTTTCACATTTTCAGGATTGAGAAATACATAAAAACAGTTTGTTTATAATATAATTGAATGGAATATATAAAAGTGTAAGTATAATATCAGTATTTAATCAAAAATACTGTGTGGTGCTAAACTTTAAATCATATTTATAAATCACATTTATTTATAATTTCTTCTCTTTTCCACCATCTTCGATGACTTGGATGTCTGCACTCTGGGATTACTTTGTTGTGAAAGATACATACATGTATTATGCTGCCTTAGAATTTTCACACAAAAAAAAGAGCTATCTTAGGAGGCAGCACAATCAAGTTGCTTACTTTTGGTACAGCATTGGAAGCGTGCCAATGATGCATTAAAATGCTGACTCTGTAGGCAGCTTGCTAACCTTTGGAACAGAGCAACAGTTTAAATTGTGTGTACGCAACAGCGGCAGTCTTGCAAATTCCAAGACTATTTCTTGTTTGCAATCCTCCTCCACCAACCTTCATATGTTTTTCTGTCTCTCTTAGACTCTCTCTCTCTCTCTCTCTCTCTCTCTCTCTCTCTCTCTCTCTCTCTCTCTCTCTCTCTCTCTAGCTGCATAGTGTCTTTGTTAGGCTTGTTTGAGTCATTGCTGGGATGTCGGTAGCAGATGATGTGTCTGATCTGCTTTGCCTGGAGAAGGATGTCCCTTTGCAGCCTTGATGTCATATCCCATTCTTCACGACCCACCTTCCTGCCATCCCATGCTCGAGCACATGATAAATAATCACACTCTCTCCGTTTCTCTCTCTCTCACATGCTCCACATCTTTTCTTTTTTCCCTGGCTCTTCATCTCGCCTCATAGTCCTCTGACGCCTCATTCTTCACTGGCACAAAAAAAAAACCCTAGCCAGTGTGTGCCACAAATTATAATCTCAGGAACAAAGCCCAGTCCTCAGACACGTGCTGTCTTCCTCTTCCCGCTCCTGCATTTTGCAAATGACAGTAGTTTTCACTTTAAAAAGTTCATTTATAAAATGGCATGTTTGCAAAACAGGAAACAATAAAGGCTGGCAGCTCTTTGTGTAGATGCCACTGACGGTTTTCCTAGTAATCTGTGTCTAATTGCATTCAAGTATGTGTGTGTGTGTAAAGCATCTCTCTGAGAAACAGAAACATCCTCTTCTGGCTGAAAAGCAGCACACAAAGGCCCCGATGGGAGGGCAAATCTCACTCTATTCCCTCCCGGTAGTTGAATTCAGCACTGTAATTATTGCCTAAGCCATTAGGCCAGTGAAGAATGGTTTTCTGCATCACGTACAGACGCTGAGCCAGACAATAGAGTACAATAATTGAAGAGCAATACTAATAAACATAACTATTATTAATAGGATTTAGTAAATAATATACATTGAAAAACAAGCCCAAACAAATCATTTACTGATGATGTTTTACAGTGGACAATGGCTGGCTCATTTTCACATGCATTATACCTGGACAAATCACGTACACATTAGACGCTTTCTGCCGGATTTGTTTTCGCAAACAATAACATATGCGTAATGATGCATATCATCTATTACATCCATCATTAAGCTGTCTGTGGCCTTCTGGCAAGTGCAATTTGCAAGCTTCTTCAAGATATTAGGCTGATCTGGGATCAAGTCACTGCCTTCACTCAAAATTGACTCTGCATCGCTGACTCAAGTCCAGTGGCCAAAAAGTGGGATGTGACAACTTGATCAGGTGCACCTGAACCCAATTGTTCCCTGCTTCTGCTACCATCAAACTAGGGCTGAATTCAGAACAGCGTTCTAACATACAAAAACATGTACTTTTATTTACATTTTATTTGGCAGAAATAGTAAGAGTAGTATGCTAGTATGCTGTTCCAAATTCAGCCTAGCGCTATTTCAACCCTCAAAAATTTTGTTTAAAGAAATTTAATTCAGCAAGGATTAATAAATGCAGCCAGGGTTCTAAATTAACACCCGCCAACCTGCCAAATGCGGGTTAAATTTCATTTTGGCGGGTGTTAATAAAAACTTACTAGCCAGTTTGGCCGTTGATGCATGAGGCATTACGCATGATACAACATAAGGCTCTGTTCTCGGTCATTTATCCCCCTGGCAGCACTTCATTTCCCATGTAGCTACACTGTGCCGTAATGCTAGACTCAAATTTCAACACATTTGTGACAACCCACAACCCAGTTGCGCTGTTGATCTCTGCAGGAAGCGGGAAGTTGAATCAAGCATCACTGGTAGAAAGGGAGGAGACTCAGCTGGTAAATAATTAACGCAGCATTAGTTTTTTTCTGTCATCCTCTGGCTAGCGTCACATTATATAAATCACGCTTTTATTCATGCAAATGCTTTTAAACCGTTGAAGATCTGCCTGTGACACACACACAACGCACAGAAAGTTTGCGCCAGATTCGAGTTCTCTTTCGCGCTCGAACAAACAATAACACACACAATTATGCCAAAATGCCAGTTTAAGAGCACCCTTAAAAGAGTTAAATAATGTCTTAAAATAACTTAAAGAGGTGTAAGAAAATGAGACACGTGAGAGACCCACTTCATGTGCGACAGCGAAAGATCTTAAAGTGACAGTAACCACTTATAATGACAATGTAAAGAACCAAAGCAATTACTCAGTAAATACGCACTGCTCTTGACTAAATAACTTTTATAGCTTTAACACGGATTACTATATATCATTTATAATTTATGCAGTGGAAACTAACTTTTCAATTTCTGTAGGCTATATTTCCTAGGTTGGAAGGGCACAGGTAGCCTTCATATGAAATGTATTATTGGTTTATGTGAGGATTGTTGTTAAAATCACTTGAAATTAAAAGTTGTTGTATTTTTTTTAAGCTTAATACATTTTAGTGGTATTTCATAGAGACATCAGTGATACTGGCCTTCATAAATTCATAAAAGAAGCCATTCAACAAAAATTGTATGCGTTTTACTTTATATGTGTTTTCATGCCAACAATGTTAATAAAATGATCAAATCCATTCAGTGGCACTCATAATTTCTCTTATTTTCACCGGAAAAAAAATGGCTAGTGGAAATTCTGATTGGCTGGTCACTTTAGAAAGTTAACAGCCACAATGGCTGGTGATCAAAAAATTTAATTTAGAACCCTGAATGCAGCCTTTGTGAGCATAACTGTGCGTTCACACCGCCGACGGCGAGAGTGTCAAACTTCGCTCTGGACGCCCTGCCATCGACGCTGTAGAAAGATTTGTGGACACGCTGCCACTCTGACGTAGATCGAATGCTTGGTCTTTTATAAAACTGCATTTAAAGGGGCTGCAAAGCAAACAATCATGTTGATCGGCGTTTGTGCAGACTGACCACAGGTAGGGTATAACCGTATAATATAACCTCATGAAATAATTTAAATGTGTAAGTTAAGAAGAAGCAGCTCGATGGAAAGAACTTAACAATTATAGTTACATGTTTGCTAACGAAATAAACCAATTAAAAGCCATTTGTGTGGTGTATAAATAATGTTGCGCATCTTCTTATCAAACCCGCCGCACCAGCAGTGATCAACCTCTCCTCTATTTTGCTTGGGAACTAATGTGGTCGGAACCAAAGTTTCCTGGACAGCGTTCTCTAGAATCATCTCAAGCGGAGCACTACTACATTCCCATTGGTTGCCACCGAACCGCGTCATAGCTCATTACCATAAAGTTGACCTGATTTCAACTCTCCTCGACACCCAAATCGTGCCGTGCCGCGCCGCTCTCGCCGGAGCTCGCCGCCGGGCTCCCATTGAAAATGAATGACTTCCGGCCACTTTGACGCTCTCGCCGGCGGCGGTGTGAACGCACAGTAAGAGACTTCTTTCAAAAATATTAAATTACTTTGAAATGCACCAAAACTTTTTGTTAGTCAGTGACTCAACAGACATTTTTTTTAAGTTTCTGAGATCCCTGCATTGGCTCCCCATTCGTTATAGAATTGATTTTAAAGTTTTACTGCTGGTTTTTAAATCATTGAATGGATCAGCTCCGGTATATATGTCAGATTTACTATCGATTCAAAATTCTGGAAGGTCTCTTAGGTCAACCAACCAGAGACTGTTAAATGTTCCCCGGTCTAGGCTGAAACTGAGAGGAGACCGTGCCTTTGCCATTGCTGCACCAAAACTTTGGAATAGTTTACCTGTCTCTATTAGAACTGCCTCTACATTGCACGAGTTTAAAGCAAAACTCAAAACTTATTTTTTTTTCTCTGGCTTTTAATTGTAGATGATTTGTGCTGTGTCTGGTCTGTTTTGTGTCCTAATGTATGTTTTAGCCTACATGGTGCTATATTTTACTGATATTTGATATAATGTACAGCACCTTGGTCAACAATTGTTGTTTTTAATGGTGCTATATAAATAAAGCTGAGTTGAGTTGAGTTGAGTAAGTTTTATAGACTTTAAAGACTTTGTGACCAAATTCAAGAAAGCTTTAGATATTCATAAGAACATATTTCATGACTATAGTGCTTATTTATTGGTAGAAATTTTAGCTTGTTTTCACAACTGTCCAAATCACAAGTTAAAAATAGAAAAGACCCTCTGGTAGACAATTATAGACCCTCTGGTTCTGAATAGCCGTGCTATTAAAAACTAGTTGTAACACTAGTTGTAACTAGTTGTAACACGCATGGTTTAACACTTTCCACACATGCCAGGATGACCAAATTTAGTGTATTTACTAGTTGCCATAACATTACTTAGAGAAACAATTGTGTCAAAATTAGATATCACTGAACATTTATTTATAGCAAAAGTACATTTCTTAATTAAGTACATTTTCCATCTCTGTTTTTTGTGTTTATTTAAAATAAGACAAATCTGATATTTTAATCTTATATCTGTTATTTAAAGGCAGAAGGCAGCAGAAGACACAAGCCAGGTTTAAATCTCAGTTGTGCAGGTGGGGGATGTTGTAACACTGCGTTACAAAGTGCCCCTATTAGAACTACGTTATTATATTCTATACTTTTATGAATTCTATTGAGAAACCATGAAAAAAAGGTGAATAAAGACTGAGAGTCAATGTTCAGAAATGCTTAATTATTATTATTTTTTATGCTGTATAGCTGTGTTTTGAGGTGTGTTGTGTTATTTTTAATTATTAAAAATGCCATTATTTTATTTGAAAAAAAGTTAATAATTGTATTTTATTGACAAAATATTTTAGTTTGTCTTGGATATTTTTTGTTTATATCAGATAACATTTTAAGCTGTCATATGGTCATGTTACAATGTGCCCCTCACATGTTACAATGTACCCCACCTATGGGGAATGTTGTCACATTTCACTTCTTTCGGGGTAAATCAAGAATAAAATATGCACTGTATTAATGAAACAAAACCACATAATTGTACTAGACATATGAAATTAATGCAGGGAAAAATAAATACTCTGAACCGTAAGTGGATTTACACAAACTGAGAATATCAAAGAGCGTTAGGTTGTGCCCTGCTATACATTTTTTTAATGAATCCCCTGAATTTTTTTACGAATTTGAATTAATTGACAAGAAAGAGAGAGAGCAGGTGAAAAGGAGAGCGAGTGAGTAGCCTAATAGTGAAGCTTAGTTGGTTTAATTATAGCGAAGTTATCACCTCATTGCTGAGAAATATAATGTAGCTTTCAGTAGTGAAGCGGTTTTATTTATAAAACCCACAGGACAGAGTTTGAAAACCAGCTAATCATGCAAATCATTTTCTTTATAAAGTCTCCACCTCAATAAAAAAGCTGCGAGTAAGCACATACAGGCACATCTGCTTCATAATACAACATTAAAAAGCTATCCTTGTCGGCAAACGTATCACCCCTGCCTTGATGTGGCTTGGAATTCAAAGGGGAATCGAATATATGTGTTTAGACGTTGGTCGGATGTCCAGATATCGGACATGTATCTGATTTAAAAACACATTTGGAATTGGCTCAGAACGGATGCGCAAAAAAGTCTGTTGTGTACAACAAATCCAGTGTAAACACAGCCATAAAGACAATAGCTTTTCAATGGCACCATGCCCCTTTTGGTCATAGGTTCCTCCAATTATCAAATTTTAATTTTGAATTTAAAATCAAAGCAACCACTGTGTCTGCTTTCCTCCTCATCACTGTAATGATGCAAACCTGCATATACACAAAGCTCAAAGATCAGCATTTCTGCCCAGAAAGGCTTTGAGAACATACTGATACTCAATCTCTCCATGCATCTCGTACGGCCTCTCAGCACCATGCCACATTAAAGCTGCTGGTCTTTTGTTGATTATGAGCTTTGGGACAATAGAATCAATATTGTCATCAGCGGGTGGGATAATGATTGGCAAGTGACAGGATTTCACTGCCAGTTTTCTTTCACAGACTGGCACCTCCATGGGTGGCATCTCCGGTGTACACCCAGAAAATTCATATTTTTGTTCATCACCCCAAACTCAGAACATGAAAGGCAAGCTGCCAGGAACACTGTATACACTCTATGTGTATATTTTATCTTTGAGAAGAACTGGGTAACTGTTAAACTACATTAGACCACCTAATGAGTACTAAAGAAAGCATTTCGGTGTGTATCTCCAGCTAGACTATGATGATGAGCAGCTGCAGTCATCTTTGTGTCTACTATCAAGAGAATGTGATTTTTAACACAGAACTGTTTGTGACATTATCTAGCTGCTACATTCCACATGGAGGAAGATACGGGATGGAAGCTTGACGCTACACTGACATTCCTGCATAATGAGGCATTCAACCAGTCCTTTTTCAATACAAATGCTTTCAAACTAACTTAAACGGATGAAAACCCAAAAACCCCAAAATTAGCCCATAATTTACTCACCCTCAAGTCATCCTAGGTAGGTGTAAATTACATTCTTCTTTCAGACGATTAAAGTTCGGAGTTATATTACAAAAGTCCAGGCTAATCCAAGCATTAGAATTGGATTTATAGTTGCTGTTTTTGAAGTCCATAAAAAGTGCATCTGTCCGTCAAATAATGTGCTCCACGCGGCTCCGGGGTGTTAATAAAGGCCTTCTGAAGCGAATCAACGCGTTTGTGTAAGAAAAATATCCATATTTAAAACTTTATAAAGTTAACACTCTTAACACACTTCACACCACAGGAAAATCTGTTAAGATAATCTTTAGAACCATCAAGATAATCGGGACATAGCTAGGATTGTCGGAAGGGGGCAAATCGGCCCAAAATCAGCCCGATTATCTTTTGGTGTGTACCCAGCATTAGTCTTTCAATCGGCAGGGGAACTTTCAACAATTTTTCCATATATTGAACAGGGAAGGCGGTCGGCTGAAAGTTTACTTGATAAAGTTTTAAATATGGATATTTTTCTTACACTAACGCATCGATTCGCTTCAGAAGGCCTTTATTAACACCCCAGAGCCGCGTGGAGCATGTTACTTGACGGACAGATGCACTTTTTATGGACTTCAAAAACAGAGCAACTATAAATCCAATTTTTCTCTGCATGAATTTAATAAATCCTGACAGTCGTTTTTTAACACCAAAAGAGGGTTTGCAATGACGCAAGCTGTTAGTAAATCTGGCCCTTACACTGCAAAAAAATTATACTGAATACTATAATACTCATATAATTCGAATAACATATCAACATTTCCCTAAAAGGGATAACATTTATTTGACAAGCAAAACTGCATATTAAGATTAGTTTTTTAGAGAATAATCTTGTTATAAGCATACATTTTACTTAAATGAATGTAGTTTATGCTAACCAATGGGGTAAGAATAATAAAATTATTAAATAAAGAGAATAAAATATTAAATTATTTCAAGATATATACTGTGAAAATAAATCTTATTGCCTAACACAAGTTGCAATTTATAAGAAAAAAGATAAATAAACAAAGGAAAATAAGACTGAAATACTGATGTGTTATCAGTATATATGTCATACTGATATGAGAAAATGTATTTCTGCAGTGCAAAAGTCAGTGAAAATATTTTATTTCAAAGTTGCAGAGGCGTCTCACAGCATGTGGGAGAAAGACAGTGTTGACAGAACGAGGGCCAGATGAAGCATGTCAGCATAAATGTGAAATGTACAGCTCTGATAAACAGGGACATCGGTAGAGAGCTGGAGTTCATTAACAAAACATCAGTGAAAAATATGGCAGCTTCAGTTTTAGAGCAGAATATCTAATCCCAGCAGAGACAGTTTCCTAATGGAGGACTTGAACGGATAACACAAATGGATTTCTCAAGTGTAGATTGCTGTAAAACATCCCAATTAAAAATGGTGTTCCTGTTGTTAAGAAGCTCTCTAAATTCAATGGAGGGTTCAACAACACAGCCGCCAGGCACGATGGGAAGATTCTGTTCATAAGTGAGCAATCTGTGCTGCTCAGCTCTGTTTGAAGAACACGTAAATCTCTATACCGGGTGAGCTGTCAACAGGCAACAGAGGCAAATTAAATGAGCTGGGGAGCAATGCAATGAAAGGCACACACGTCTCTTCAGGAGAAGACTAAGGAAGCGTATTGCCTGTATGTGTTGCATAATCTTGGGAGAACTAATCTAATGTAAATGTACAAGCAACCACTGGTATGCTGTGATTCTACAAAGACAAAAAAAAGATGAATCTCTATAATTAAAAAGTCTTAGAACAGGGAGCTCTAAAAAGTATTACAGTCTAATCAACAAGCAAATACACAAAGCATGAATTTATTAGAAGTTGCTGAGTTGACACTAAGCAACTTTGAACAATTCAGGTGCTAAATGCTGAAACAGTGCATTTCAAGTCTTTAGTCCTATGGAAAGCATGCAGGTGGAACATTTTCATTTAAACAATTTGGTGTATGATTTATTTTTAAACAAAAAAAAAAGTTCTCCGAAAAATGCTAGTGCTAGTATGTATTATAAAGAAGCGGCAAGCAACACATTGAATTAATCATGCAATTTTGAGCTTGAAAAACTGAAATAGTATTTTCTTGAAAAACATAATCAAATAATCTTTTTTTATGTACAACCTCTAAAAATATATATTTTTTTACAGTGTACATGATTATGAACATGAAAACAAAATCCATTGAAGGTGTAAATATGCTTTCATTCATGTATCTTTAAAGCATCTACTTTATTATTACTCAAATTTGACTATTTTACTCCATTTTTGTTTGTCCAATGTATTTATGGGTATTATAGTCATTACCTTCTCAACACGCTAACATCAAAAATTCTTGTAATCAATTGTGAGTCATGTCACCCTTGCGCTTCATGTGAGCGTCTCCCAAAACTGCCTTTGCATAGTTACCTAAATAGAAGACAGCAATTCAGCTCAATAGGCTTTGGAATAGAGCTTAGGTTTTCATTTTAGAGGTTTCATCTATAAACAAGTTGGAGACTGTGAAAAGCGTGCTGCTCAGGGGCAGGAGGAACCACAGCGGAACACAGTAAACATGATTCATCATCATTGCCTCCACCTGATGTCACCATGTTATGAGAATCAGAGGGCTAAAAACGGAATAAGCCAGAGAAAGGGAAAAATGACAAGTAATTAATTCATAGTGTCTTCATCTCTCACAAGACTCCATTAAGGCGGTTTTCTGAAATACAGCAATAGCTTCATTGCATTGTTCAAATTAAGAGCTAAGAAACAATAGGCGTATTAATAGTCACCTTCACAATAGACATATTAGTCACCTTCTGTGACCTCTGGCATAGTAAATGCCATTTCAGTTAACACCACAGAACATGCGCTCATTAACTCTGCTCCAAAATTCAGTGAACTGCTTTTAAATGATCATAGGCACACTTACACTGGACATGCACTTTCATGATTTGTTATAACAACTTTTTATATTTTGTCAAAATCAACTTAGATAATTATTGTGGTTCAGATAACATAATATTTAGAGTTTCTATTTATTAAACCAATCTCCTTCATTGTATTAACTCAACTTTTTATTTCAATGAACTCAAAATTTTAAGGCAACCAGGTAACTTACTTTAAGTTAGACCAACAATATTTTTTATTACAGACGAAGCACAGCTCATACAGGAGTCACTTTCAAATCAAGCAGCTTTCTGTTGGTCTGTTTTTCTCCGAAAAAAAAAAAAAGGCATTTGGGGGGTAAAATATGTGTTATTTTGGCAGGGCTGCCTGCTAAAATTTGCATTCCTGGGTCTGTTTATCACATAATTGAGGTCGCTTCAACCCACGGACTTGGCAAAACAGTGCAGTTGAGTTCTGTTGACATTTGACAACTAACGTTATGCGTCGCTCCGTTGCTCTGATTGATTGTAGGTCTATACAATTGAGGTCTTTCCTTGTTCGGTTGAAACACGCCCCATAATCACAGCCCAACGGAGCAGTATCAGACTCAAATTCTGACTAGAATTGAGTATGACGACATCAGGCTAGCATTCCTACTGAAATGACTCAAAATCATTGCAACAAGCTTGTTGAAAAAAAAAAAAAAGTTAATAATTTATAATAGTTTAAAACATTTAATAAATTATAATTATATTATATATAATATACAATATAATAACACATTTTAACAGGTTCCAACACTATTAGGATACAGCCTCAGAAGTCAGCTGCCAATGTAGACACTAGGCATTGAGCTCACAGTGTTTTGGAAAAGACCCATTGTGCCCTCGTTGTCAGTCTCATCTCCCTCAGAACCCTTAATTAATTATCTCCTGTCTCTTTTCCCATGTGGTAAGAAGCCTTTATTTCTTAATGGGGTGTAGTTTTCAAACAGGTCCTCTCTGAATCCAAATGCTTGAGGCAAAAAAACGCAACAAAGATGCTCAGTGAATAAAAAAATGGCTGTGTGTTTTAGGATTAGCTATAAGCAACCAACATATCTCAATACTCTAAACTGTCACAGCAGCCTCTCAAGCACAGGGTTATGATGTATGGATACATCATACGGAGAGAGAGGCTCAGAATAGATGCAATCCCAATGCAGAGTAAACTGTACCCTGTTCTTTTATTGCATATTAATCTCCATCTAACATCACATCAGACTTACTATTCATCTGATCACCTGCCTTTTCTCAACCCCTATTGTATTTTCATGGACAAATGTGAATCCTTGAGTATTCACTACTTCTCTAGAAAGTCATGAGAGGTTATTTTTCCAGTTCAAACAAGTGAGGTTTATATCTTATGTCTAATACAAATCCCAGTGCACTCAGATGCCTATAAATAAATTCTGTTTCAGAATGACTTTTACAGAATATAATAGGTGTGATGAAAGGACATTATTAACGCCTCAAAAACTACATGAAGTGGATGTGGATGTGAAGTGGGTGTGTTTCATGTATGTCCCATCTGAACTATACTTTACTTAAGGTATAACTTGTGGCGCAAAACAGAACAAAATATATTTTCTAAAGTTCGTATGCTTGCTTTACTTGCAAAAAGGGTCAAATCATTTTACATTGATAAACCACCAAAATGTATTGTAATCTAGAATAATCCACATTTTGCATGTTATGGGATAGAGGCTATTTGAAGTGAGACTTGAAGATTCTATTGACTTTGAACTGAAATTGATCCTTGAATCTCCTGACCTGCATCTATTATTTACTTTGTGAAACACTCAATCACAAACGTTCTGCGAAAACAAGGCCCCTTGAAATATTTACAAACTAACACATGACTGTGTGTCTCTGGAAGGTCGACTAGCCTCAAAACTGTGTGAGAAAAGTGAAAACACACACACCACTAGACTCGCACTGAAAAACAAACATGGCTTTGTTGAGTTCTGCAATAGTCAGCACATTCTCACACGGACACACAAACCTTTGAGCAGGCTCTCACAGAATCTGTGCCCACAGAGAATTACAGATTTCCGCAGGATTGCAACACCTATGGAGTCAAGATGTACTAAAGTGTTTTAAAACCTAAAAATGTATAGCGTACACTACCATAATATTGTGAAATCCACAAAGGCATTGACCAAGCAAATTCAGTAGATATAACAAACAATAGGATACAAATGACAACATATTTCCATGTTTTCCCTACAAAATACGTTTTATTATCTATGGAAAGCACACTCTCTCTCTCATACAAACGCACACACACAATACAGACTCACAGACGGAAACATGCACAGAAACCTGTCACGTGCACTTTATCAGTAAAATAGTTTCGCAACTGAAAAGCTACATGACATTTCTCAGTAGCGATGCAGTAACGTCGCTGTTCTTGAAGCACTTAAACTTACAGCTTCATTATTAGTAGAGATGCTGCTGCCAAACACTTTTGAGAGCTGCACAGGTAATTCACATGCTTAATCGCTCTCTCTAATAACTGCATTAGTCTGCATATCGGTGGCTCAAGCCTCCGTTACTAGCTCTAAAACGACATTTTGGAACCAGCAACTGAGGCTTGAGATAAGTCTCAAGTCACAACCCAATTTTAAGGACAAAAACCTTATAAATGTCTTGAAATAAAACATCTTAATGTCTTGAGGTCTGGTAACTGGTACTGTTAAAATGTAAAACTGAACCTGACCCAAACCCAAAATCGGTTTCTTACAACAAATAACTTTTTTTCAGGATTGCATGCAACAGTCAATCAAATATATGTAAGCAAACACAGTTTCATCAAAGCACAGCGGCCATAACATAAATACCTCTTGGTTCCCAAACGTCAAACTTCAAAAGAGAGTTTGAGGAAACTTTGATAATTCATCCATACTCATGAATTAAAGCAAGACCCCCCCCCCCCAAAAAAAAAGAAACTACAACAACAACAACAAAACAAAACAAAACAAAAACATTCCACCAACAAACACATAAGGACCTCTCTACTAAAGCTTGATGACTATATTTGATTTCACTTTTTTTTTTATTCATTCACCCTCATCTTTCTCTTTTATAACCCGATACAATACACAAATTATGGTCCTCTCGTGAGTGGGAGATCAGTAAACAGTATTTCTCTTCTTTAATGGAATGTCTCCACAAGAAAATATCTCCCTCACATACTCATAGAAAAAAATCAGGTCATCTAAAAATGGTACATTTTTTCATCCCTCTTTGTGGCTCATCTATAGTAATACATAAAAAATGAGCCTCAATAAAACATTTCCCTCTCCCACTAAGTGGAGCTCAAAGGTAAAATGATCCTAGATCAGTCTGTCAGAAGGAAAGAGGTATTGAGTGGCTTCCTAATGACTGTTGAGGGGGTGTAAATACAGACGGATATCTTCGGCCATTGCCACACAGACTGCTGTTTTTTGGGGGTTTTAAGACAGCAAGTCTAGTCTCGAGACGCCTGTTCTGTTCGACTGCATTGCAACACATCTTGTCTAAATTCTCTCTTAACCTGCATCCCTTGTGATTAATTGGCAGACAATTACAAGCTAAAGGTCTGAATATCTCTCTCATACACAGATGGTTTAAACCAGAACAGTTTCAATCTGGCGTGTTTCTGGGGGTAAACCAGCCTCATTCTACCTGGATGAACTTGGTCAGGGATATCAGTCGCACTAAAATACATTGTCTATTTAGCATTCTGCCACTCAGAATAATGGCTGTTTGTCTTAATGATAAAAGGCCTAGGCAGAAGAGTATTGTTACCTGATACCTGGGATCCCCAGAGGATCTCAGTATGCTGATGTGCACTCAATGCACTTTGTGCAGACAAAAGCTCTGCTTTAAAACCTAGTAAGCTCACTGCCAGCAAAGGCAGCATCCTACCAGTCTTGGAACCTTATAAGTGAATCCGCAGCAGCTCTAGCACAATATATGATGTTTTTGTCATTTATAGTTCTTTTATGCCATGTCAGCACCAAAGGCTGCATTAAAATAATATTAAACAAACAAAGAAATAACACATAAACATCAACAAATTACATAATAACACATCAATTTAATACTTGACAGAAATTCTAAAATGTCTCTGATGCTATAGTCAAGTCAAGTCAACTTTATTTATATAGCGTTTTTTTGCAATGCAGATTGTTTCAAAGCAGCTTCACAGTGTTAAACAGGAAAATAATGCAACAGAATTTGATTCGGCTGTACAGCAGCTCTGGAGAAAACGGCTGAGAGAGCGAACCCAATAGGGGGCGCTAGAATTCCCGCCGAACAAGGTCACCTGAATTTGCATATTCGAGGCTATATATAGGACCGTGTTTCGCCATAGGAATCAGATTTTACAAATCCGTACAAATCCTCGCGCACATTCGCCCGGGGGACTGGTTTTTCACGGTCGACCTGAAAGATGCCTACTTTCACATTCAGATAGCACCTCGTCACAGGCCATTCTTGAGATTCGCCTTCGAGGGTCAAGCTTATCAATATACAGTCATGCCATTCGGGTTATCTCTAGCGCCCCGCACGTTCACGAAGTGCATGGACGCAGCGATAGCCCCGCTGAGACTGAAAGGCATGCGAGTACTCAACTACTTAGACGATTGGCTGGTCATAGCCCAATCAGAAGCACAGTTGAGGATACACAAATCCTGGCTGCTCAACCATCTAGAATGTTTGGGTCTCAGGATCAATACCGCCAAGAGCTCAATGTCTCCCACCCAGACAATATCTTTTCTGGGCACAGTCATAGACTCGATTCCGATGAGGGTGTGGCTTACGTCACAGCGCGCCCTCTCTATTCAGAGCATGGCGGGGTCGTTCAAAGACGGCGTTTACGTTCCTCTCAAACGTTTCCAGAGGATGCTAGGTATGGCCTCGGCATCAGCAGTACTCAAACTGGGTCTCTTACACATGCGTCCCGGCGCGCGCATTGCGATCGGGCCAGGTTTGCATCAAAGTGAACCACAGCTGTCTCAAAGCTTTGGCTCCTTGGAAGGCGACCACTTGATATCAGACGGGTTACTATGGGTACAGTTACGAAGCGGAAAGTGGTCTCGACTAGGTTGGGGTGCCCTACACGAGGGCAAGCCGATCTCTGGCCAATGGGCTTTGGCAGAGAAAAAGCTGCACATAAACTGTCTAGAGATGAAAGCGGTCATCCTATCGCTGAAAGCTTTCCTTCCGTACATAAAGGGTCACCACGTCCTGGTCCGAACGGACAACATGTCAGTGGTATCCTACATAAATCGCCAGGGCGGCCTGAAATCAGGCTCTCTACATTCCATGGCGAAACACCTCCTTATATGGGCAGAGCGCCACCTGAGCTCCCTGAGAGCAGCTCACGTGCCAGTTATCCTGAATCAGGGTCTGGATATGTTATCCAGAGGCGGCATTTTCCCCGGGGAATGGTCCCTTCACCCCCATTCGATTCAGCTGATTTGGAATACCTTCGGCCAAGCAAAAGTAGATCTTTTCGCATCCGAAGACAACGCTCACTGCCCAAGATTTTTCTCCAAGCACAGGGATGCACTGGCCCATACTCCCTCTGTATGCTTTTCCCCCTATCGCGATGTTGCCACAGGCCATCAAGAAGATCAGGGAAACCGAATCCACAGTGCTCTTAATAGCCCCGTTGTGGAAGAACCAAATATGGGTCTCAGACCTGACTCTCATGTCAGACGCAGCCCCATGGCCGATCCCGCTGAGGAAGGATCTCCATACGCAGGCGAGAGGAAAAATCTGGTGTCCCCGTCCAGAGCTGCGGGCTCTCCACGTATGACTCATCAACGGATACCCAGGAACCTCTCCGAAAGAGTTCTGATCACTATTACCGAAGCTAGCGCCCCCGTAACTAGGCGGCTCTATGCACAGAAATGGTCGGTTTTCTCTAACTGGTGTACAGCACGGAACCTTGATGCACGCTTGTGCGCAATAACGGTAGTGCTTGCCTTTCTTCAAGAGCTAATGGACGCTCAACACGCTCAAAGTATATGTCGCCGCCATAGCAGCTTATCATGCTCACGTTTCAGCTTTCTACTCCCTTTAAGGCTCAGGTCATTTCTCTCTCGGCCTTGCCCGTGTCACTACACGAAAAGGATGCGAATCTGCTCTGCCCAGTCAGAGCGCTGAGAATGTATCTAGAGCGTTTCGCCCCCTTCAGGCAGTCGGAACAGCTCTTTGTATGCTTCGGTGGTCGCACTAAAGGACATGCTGTCACTAAGGAGAGACTTTCTCACTGGATAGTGGACGCTATCTCTATGGCTTATAAGTCTAAAGACCTCATTTGCCCGATAGGCATCAAAGCCCATTCGACTAGAGGCATGGCCTCGTCATGGGCATGGTCATGTGGCATACCGCTAGAAGATATCTGTGCGGCGGCGGGCTGGGCCTCTCCGTCCACTTTTATCAGATTCTATAATATGGAAGTCCCAGCTTTGCAAGCTGGTATTCTTACCATTTAATAGGTTTGCCAACCTTTATTATCAGACTCGATTCGTCCGGTCTCCCTGTTATATATCACAGTTCTTCCACAAGCATGTGTCACCATCCTTACTAGACCCGACTATGTCCGGTCACAGTTTATATATATATTTTACGGCTCGATTCCATCCGGCCGGTATATACATACATACACTACCCTTACTATAAGGCCAGACTATGTCCGGTCATAGTTATATATTCATAGGGCCCGATTCTATCCGGCCTATTTACATTATTACTCATTATGCCTGCTGGAGGCCCACTCGTTGGCCTTCTCGGGCCTCACTGTTACCCATCTGTGCGCCTCAGGCTTTCCTCAGGTCTTTCTGTGGGTCAGTTAAGCATGCACGGCGTTTCAAATTGGGTTCCCATAACGCAATACGAGAGACCACTCGAAAGGGAACGTACTCGGTTACTCACGTAACCTCAGTTCCCTGAGAGAGGGAACGAGTATTGCGTAACGCGCCGTGCTTATGCTTATCAGGGTATCGCTTCAGTCGATGTTTAAACCTGATTCCTATGGCGAAACATGGTCCTATATATAGCCTCGAATATGCAAATTCAGGTGACCTTGTTCGGCGGGAACTCTAGCGCCCCCTATTGGGTTCGCTCTCTCGGCCGCCTCGCCATAGGCTCCTGCAGTTGCCGCGGCACAGCCAATCAGCGCGCAGCTCGCGCTGTTCTATCGGCTGTGCGGCTGCACTGCGTTTTACATAGACACTTTATATAATAAAGTTTTTGCTTCATATTCTCGAGAAAAGGAGTTTTTCCCATAACGCAATACTCGTTCCCTCTCTCAGGGAACCGAGGTTACGTGAGTAACCGAGTACGTTATATAGTTAATTTAGTTTACTAATTAGATTTAGTTAAAAAAACTTTAGTGTCCCAACTGAGTAAGCCAAGCCAAAGGCAACAGTGGCAAGGAACCAAAACGCCATCAGGTGACATTTTGAAATCTATAATGGCACAATGCTAAAAATAAAAAAGTTTATACTTTTAATAGTAATTCATATAGAAAGTTCAAAAGAATAGCATTTATTTGAATGTGCACAATGCTAAAAATAAAAAAGTTTATTCTTTTAATGGTAATTCATATAGAAAGTTCAAAAGAATAGCATTTATTTGAATGTGCACAATGCTAAAAATAAAAAAGTTTATTCTTTTAATGGTAATTCATATAGAAAGTTCAAAAGAATAGCATTTATTTGAAATATAAATCTTTTGTAACATTGTAAATGTCTTTACTGTCACTTTTGAATGGTAGTGCATTTCTCTCATCTCGTTCGCCATCTTAGATTTGTTTCATCACTGAGCTTGTCATGATGCATTCTGGGATTGCTTTTACAGTAAATTTGTTAAAACAAGGTATCATTAAGATGCAAAACTTATGGAACAGATTTCACAGTAGTGTGTCTGTGATGCCTTAGAATACTGCCTCAGTAGGCAGCTAACTAGGTTTTAGGATATTTCCCACAATTCTCTGTAGTACAACCCTTGGCAGTCTAACAGCGTGTTGTCCATACAGTTTGAGCTATTTTTAGACTGTATCTTACTGAAATTGACTTCCTCAAAGCAATTCACCTGCCACCTTCCATGACTAGATTTCTCTCTTTTTGAGAGAGACCAAAGAGTCAGGTCTTTTCCTGTCCCTTTTTCAGAAGACTGACAGCTTAAAGATGTAATAATTCGGTGGTGTCAAAGAAAGACGTACCTTTAGTGGGTTCTGTGCGCTTGGGTAGGTCCAACGTGTCATAGTTTTTGTCATGCTCTCCGTTTTTCCTCCCTAAGTGAAGAAGGGGAAGGCAGAGTGAGAGAGCGTGAGAGAACGAGACCGAGAGAGCAGTTGTAAGTGTCACTCTATGAGAGACGGAATTTACTGGTATGAAAATGTCAAGTAGACCCAAGTCTCAGAAACATACACAGTCACAGACGTGCCACACATAAATCTAGCTACTACACAGATATGCAGAGACAGACTCTTGACACCAGCTCCCAAGAGTGCAACCCCCCATTAAAAATGCAGAGCCTTCGTAATGGAGGACGGCTATCTATAACAGAGTGAAGTAATGAACACTATCACACACAGAGAATGTGGTTGTGTACAAATGAACGTTCTGCATTTATTTACTCACCCTCATATTGTTCCAAACATATTTGACATGCTCCAAAAATGACAAAAAGCATCTTAAAAATAATTCACATGTCTCACACACTATATATCAAGTGCTCTAAAGCCACAATATTACAGGAAAAGACCAAAACCAAAGCCATTTTTCAGTGAAAAGTTTATCTACCACCGAAGCACTTAACATCTTATTTGTATAAATTAAATATGCACATATTCAAATTTGGTGATTTGGTATAAAAGGCAAATGTGCAGTGCGTCTTGTAACCCAATCACGATGCACCAAATGTAAATTTGCAGGGGACGATTTTTATTGAATGTTGAATATCTGAATTAGGGCCTAGTTATTAAGTTAATTAATAAATTACATTATTATTTAATTAATCGTTTTATTGGTTTTCCTTTAAAAATCCTCAAAACAAGATACATTTACACGAGAAGCAGTACTGCATAAGATACTGGCAGATTTTTTTAAAACCTAAAGGGGTCATGAACTCCATTATTTTATAATGTTTCCTAGTGTACACTTATTATGTTAGTATGATTTTTACATCAAAAATTGTCATAATTTAGAAATAAATGGCATTTTTCCTACTTTTTTTCCCCCTACTTTCGATTTTGTGAGACTTCAGTGTAAACGCCACTGCTGTGATTGGCTAACATCTTTGCATATGAAACGGCTAAATATTACGTTTAACTCCCTCAAAAACTTTTAGCACGTTTTTTACTATTACAGCTCTCAAGGTTAACTAATCGTGAAAAGATTTGATTATAGCATTATATTTAACTCTATGGCATTATATTTGGATTGTGACATGAAAGGTTGCAGTAATGAGCATTGTAGCCGAACACAGAATTGTTGAGCGCAGGAATGCATTTCGTTATTGCATCTCGATTTCTGCACACTAATGAACGCTTTCATAATAGCCAACAGTGAAAACACAATGTAATGCAGATGCATTTCACATGGAGTGTACTATGGCACTTTATTTTACATTTTTACTGTATGTGTTTGGCAGCCTTGACAGTCAACATTTGCTTTCAATGTATGGAAAAAGCTATGTGAACATTCTCTCTAACATCTCCTTCTGTGTTGTATGTAACAAAAAAAAACTTAGACAGGTTTAGATTAACATGAGGGTGAATAAATGATGACATTTTTTGGGTGAAATCTCCCTTTAAAGCAATGGACAAGAAGACAGAATGAAAAAACTAGGCCTCGTTAACAGATAACAAGAGACACGGAGACATCTATGCTGTTGAAAGGGGCTTTGAACTGGCTAAATTGGCACAGGTTTGACATTTCCTTGAAGAGAGGAACACTGGCGTTTAAGAATGAAAATTGAAAGAGTGTAAAAGGGGCAGTGATGAAAATGTTATTATGATATAGATATAGGGAGGTATTATGTGAGTGCTGAGAGAAACAGACAGACAGACAGACAGACAGACAGACAGACAGACAGACAGACAGACAGACAGACAGACAGACAGACAGACAGACAGACAGACAGACAGACAGAGGAAAAGACACTCACCTTGATTAAACCATTCCTCTAAAGTTAGCCAACGTAGGAACAGCAGCAATAAGAAAAAAAAAGGAGGCAGGGGAAGAAAAGAGGAGATTCAGAGAGTGTGTGTATTAAAGCAGACAGAACTTACTTGTGAACCACTTAAAAGTACATAGGAAAGAGGAGAGTAAAAAGAGTTTATAGAAAGTTTAAGAGTGAGTCAGTTCCATTAGTTCTCTCAAGTGAAAAGAGTTCATCAGTTTGCACCGCTCTTTAGAGCAAATTCACTAAAAGGTTACAAGAAAGTTAGTATATTTACAGATTCTATGCGTCATTGTGTTCTGCAATGTGTCAGAACAATTCATAATCTAACAGAGAGTGCACTGCATTCTCAGAGTTGAGGCTGGGTTACTATAGTGTGCATTTGCATAATCAGAACTGTATGAAGAACTATTTCAATAGAATCTTTAATAGCTTAGACATATAAACGTCTATTGGCTCTGAGTGCTGAGGATCATTATTGCTAAATGAAAACATAAAGAGCTACCGTTCAAAAGTTTGGGGACAGAACGATTTTTTACAATGTTTGCGAAACAAGTCTCTTATGCTAGGCAAGGCTGCATTTGTAAATTCAAAATACAGTAAAATTATTACTATTGGTCACTCTTTACATCTGTCTGTGGGTTTTGCGACTAAACCTCATAAATGTATTCGATCCGTTAAACTGTCAGTCAAACCCTGTCAGTCATAACTCCGCCTCGCCTCTATTTTGAATGAATGTATAAGGTATTTATATATAGCAAGTATATGTATGCTCGTATAACTTTTGATCAATGAATGCATCCTTGCTAAATAAAATTAATTTCTTTAAAAATATTTTGAATGCCAGTGTAATCTAGCCTATATGAAATTAACACGTTTTAATAATTAAGAAATAAATACAGCGCACATTTTTTTCTAAATTTCTAACATGATAGTGGTGCTGAAACAACAGTTTCTGCTTAATTTGCAGTAAGCCAAAATGATAACCTAAACTTTGTGTTTTGTGAGCAAGACTAAATTATGCTGGGACCATGGATCTTTCCAAATAGCTTGCTGGGAAAACATTCCTTAATGCTTGTTAAGGGAATTATCTGGTGCAAATATAGGTCACTTGCATCTTCAAAGTACATCTCCAGGGCCACTGACAGATAAACAAACCTCATTTAAAAAGGTCCACGAGGCACAGTATGACATCAATATTGTCATCTTAGCTTTTTTGCTCCTTCGGTTTGTTTAATGAGTTCCCTTATAGATCTGTTCGAGAATCAATTCACTAATTCAGAATCAAGAGGTCTCTCATCAGTTCATTTGAGAGAGAATACAAATCTGGACAAATAATACAAAAATTGATGATAAAAAAAGATTCTTGAAACCAGCTGGAACCTGGAAATGAATCCGCTCTTTTGGCATTGTATAAAGAATGAGTACCTGGACAACATTCAGCAGTTTAAAAGCGCCGCGCTTCAAAGAATTGATTTAACTCAGACAGTGTAGCACCACAAGCACTGAACCTACACCCACATCTATTTAAAGATGAATATTGATTCAACATTGATACTCCAGACATACTCTAGTAATGAATCATAAGCCACAAAAGATCATAGGCCAAACAAATAGACTCAAGCATCATTTAGCTTCCTATTATCTGCCTGCACTGGGATTTATGATGTTGTGTAAATGCTAGGATCATACTGCCCTCCATGAACCTGCTGCTGATGGAAGAATCCGGCTGTTGATGATCAAGACTCAATGATATAAGGGTGCTCAATACTGTTTTAGAAGTGTAAAGCACATAGATGAGATGAAGAAGAATTCAATAATGACCTTTGGCCTTCTTTCCTCCAAAGCAGCCTGCGTCATCTTTCTTCTTCCTCTGAGTGCCAGCAGAGCCGGGGCTCTGAAGGGTCGAGGGGTCCTGAAACTTCTCAGCCCCTGGAATCTCCTTGTGCACGTGGTAAGACAGGTTCCTCATGATGCAAACACAATTCTCCACAGACTAAAAGACAGCAAGAGAAAAATATTGAAAGAAAGAATGAAATATAGGAGGGGAAAATAGCTTTTATATTATACAGGCGTTTAAAAATCAACAATATCTATACATGTATATATATATATATATATATATATATATATATATATATATATATATATATATATATATATATATATATATATATATATATATGTATATAATATATACAATATATAATATAAAAGATATCTAAAAATATATAATATTAAATATTAAAGTATAATATAAATGTGACCATTTGTCTAAATACAATTTTTAATAATAATAAATATTAGTAAAATCACAGCATTCTATGCTCAAACATTTTTGTATAACGACCACAAGTGATTGCCACATACAGTTGCTGTACTGGTTTCATGTCTCGTCAACTATTTACAATATTTTGTGTCCATTTATTTCAGAAGTGGCCAAGTAACAAGTGGGATAATGTAGAGCCATGCAGTCATTATCACAAAATCAACCCTTTCAAGATGATACAAGATCCCTCAGCTTTAAATTATGATCCTGGGGCCAGTGACATAAACATAGCCGCTAAATTAAGACTGTCTCTTAAGAACTAGTCTGACCAACTAGCAATAAGTTAGGGTTAATCAGTCTTACTTTCAGCTTCAAATTAGACCATTCTACATTTTTAAGTAACCAACTTTTATGTAACTGAAAATTATGGCATTATCTTGAAAAAAATAAACAAATATGACTAAACCCTGTTTCACAGACAAGGCCTTAAGCCTAGTCCCAGTCTAAAATGCATGTTTGAGCTGTTTTAACTGAAAGCAACTTGAACTGACATATCTTAAAATATGTCAGTGCCATTGATTTGTCTCAAGATTCACACCAGTAATCAAAAAAATTCCAAGGCATGTTTATAAAAGCTACTTAAATTTCCTAATTGAACTAAGGCTTAATCCTGTCTTAATCTAAACCCTGTTTGTGAATCCTGGCCAAAATCGTACAGCCTGGTCTCATTGTTAATACGTATGTATCAACACATAATGTTTTAAAGTGCAAAACGTAAAAAAAATTTACGTTTGGAACGTTTTATTTTAACGTTTGAATAGATGCTGAAATAACAACATGGACATTCTGACAACATTTTAATTTATATTTACAGCTAAAAAAACAACTATTTACTATAAATACTATATATATATATGACAAAGCAGATGAGAGCCAATGAATGTTTGATATCACTGGCGTAAAATGTATTGTAAAGTAGAGGGCTGGATTAGGTTTGGGCTTCCACGGGACCCAACGCAAATCTTTTGGGAGCGGACGGTCAGAATATTTACCGGGAGACCCGCAGGGAACAGTGGGATTTGGCGTGTAGTAGAAATGGAGTCAACACAAGAAAATGAAAAGAAAATTAAAGTGGCTGTTTACTTGACAAAAGCATCTAGTCCGCCGTCAGAGAGGGCATTCAGTGTGTGTGGGCGGATGTTGGAAAAAAAAAAGTCTGGGACCGCAGTCAGTCAGCAATATACTTTCCTTCATAGTATTATGGATTAACATTAAATTAATTTGTTTGTTAAGCAGTCTACGTTATTTTTTTTTGCAATAGACCCTTTTCACATTTCCGGGTTTTGTCAGAGCGGAAGTCGTCATAGTTGGGTTAAATATTATAGCTGTGAATGAGAGAATACATTAAATATTTTTTTTGTGTGCCCATTTGCTTACATAGCAAAAGAAAAACACCACAGTAGTGATTTCACAATTTTCAAAAAGAGGGAAAACATAGGGGAGAGATCTCACGCACAGAATGTAAGACACAGACGGCCAGACAATCATAACGGAGCGATGCAGAGCAAAGTGAGTGTTTCAACTTTTCAATGAATTCCTGTGATAGTTTAGCTTCCATATGCGATCTGAAAACGTGCCAGATTGGCGCTTAACGTTACCTCAGCTCTTCGTGATGAATGAAATCTGACACTGCTGCGTCTATGCTGTGACTTTCGTTCGGCTCACTCACACTTAATTGAAAAGACACGTTCAGTTTTTAATTGTAGTGTTTATTCTCTAACTGAACAAAATTATTGTATTATTATGAAGATCAAAACGACGAAAACTAAACATCGTTTTTCAACTAAACATCGAAATAAATCTAATTAATAAACTAAATTGACCATATAAACTAAATTACTGATCTATGTAATTTGTACGGTGTACGGAGTGGCCTCGTAGGGCAGCAAAGCAAGTGCATTCTGGGAGTTGTTGTCTTTCATCCACATGATACAAAAATACATTTTCTGTCTTTTCTCAGTCTAGAAGGCACCAAATTAAAAAATATTTTCATATTTCTACTGCATAAATGACCCAGTATAAATACAAAGCTTAATGCTAAATCACTGAAGTAACCCTTAACTTGAACGTGTGTATATTTTTCACAAGCTGTGAGATAAAGTCCACGGGAGTGGACATAAACATTGCGGGAGTGGAACACAGGTTGCGGGAGCGGGCGGTCCTGGTCATACATTCAGCGAGAGCGAGCGAGTGCAGGTTTAAGAAAACAGTCCCGCGCAGGGCTCTATTGTAAAGCTTTCTTGGGTGGCAATTTTTTAATTTACAATGAGTGCGGGATTTTGAGTTGAGAATGGAGATGAAGACCAACAAATAAAGTCTTGAATTTGCGTCTGTTCTCACTAGCATATGGATTCTAAATATTTGGATTACAGTGCACAAATAAAATGGATTACTTTTGTGAATGTATGATGCATTTTTGCTGTATGTTATGGTTCTATTTTCAGTCACAGCATAACTATACTGAGAAAACACCTTGTGTTCCACGGCAAACAAAATAAATATTACATGATAAACAGTGGTTAAGCATTTACAGAAATGTTATTCATTTTAAGGGTTTAAAGTGTAGTCTTGTTTAACATTGTGAAGTCACGGACCAGAGCAAAATTATATAATTTCATATAAAGTGGATGAGTAAACCGTGTTGAATAAATGTCATTGACTGAATACAATAAAATCGAAATATTAATGCCACAATTTTAATATCGAATAATAAGCATTAGTACACATTGGTACACATAAAAGTTGTTAATTTATAAATAATTTACGTTTTAGTACAGTCAATATTGTAAGTTTCAGTGTGTATGAAAATTTAAGTAAATATAAAATTAATCACTTTTGATCACTTTTTGGGGTTTATTTTGTGATAATGACCAGCTGACACCTCATTATTTATATAATATTTGTACACATGTTCATTTAGGGCAGAAATGGTATAATGTTTAAACAAAGATCCAGGCTCCAGCTTCTGCTAAAGACACTCACCTTGTTGTCCATGTCCTTCTTTCCCACAGCAGACTGCAGTGCATGCAGCAAGGCATCTACCAGCCCTTCACACTCTCTCAACCGTCTGCGCGCCTCTGCACCGTCTGAGCTCACATTCCTACAGAAAATAGCAAAAGCATGAGTAAGTGCAAGCATTTTTACTAATTATACATCATATGCTGACACATTAGAAGTTTTTGTTGAGGAAGCTGCTTTGAAACTGTAGTTGCCAAGCTACAAACTAATCATAACTGAAATAATTCAACTTTAGTCAAACTGCTCTTGTAAAGGTAAATACAACAACTGCATGGTAGAGACTGGTATTTTGACAATTTTGTGTGTATTTGTCCATTCAAGCGCATGGAGATGTGAAAGAGGAATCCATTCGTTGTTTGTATGCTATCTGAAACGTGCCTCTCTGTGTGCACTCATTTTTACGTGACTATTTTATTGTGGTAATTTTTTTGGTGTATGATAAATGATATACAGTCATCCAATCCAATTAAACCCACATCCAAGCCTTGTTCTGCTGAGGTACTTTCAGTTACCCATCATTAATGATCTCAGACCTTCTAAAATGACCAGTGTCCTGATTAAGGACAGATTACATTAAAATAGCTATAAGGTTAGCATGATATAAGAAAAATGAAAAGAACCTCCAATGTGTCCACAGCCTGAGCAGGCACAGGGAGCCACCTGGGTTCCTTATTATTTACCCTGAAATTCCTTTCCTACCAGCTGTTCAAGCTGTAGTATTTTATAACTAGATTGCCAAGCAAAAATCCTACACATAAAAAAGCCTCACTCCAGAGTCATCTCTATTAAATGACAACTGGAGAAGACATAAATTAAACTAGCACCCTGCCAAACAAATGGGTCCCTTTCCAGCATAAGAAATATAAACCCATTTGCAGTATAACACCCATACGGAATGTAACATTTTCCAGCTGTACATCTGTTGTGGCCGCAGTCCAGATATAAGAGAGATGGATTGCATTTTTACAGCTACCTGTCTTTTTCCTCCCTAATGCCCAAAGGACAGTCAGCACAATATCAAAAACTGCCTACAATTACTTGTACCTAAATCACAGTTTGAGAATCCAAGACATGATATTGTGGAAGATAAATCGGAATAAACAAAACAACAGCAACAACAACAACAACAGTACATATGTAGATGCCAGATGACAGGAAAGGACATATTATGTACAGGTCAGGGGGCACCAATTGTGTGTGTGTTTTAAATTTTGAAATAAATAAATAATCTTAATTAAAATAAATTAACTTGTCAGCCCGCAATATGTATAGTACAATAACATGATTCAGTGACTGATGCGAGAGAATATATCCTGGAAATATTGTCAAAATCTTGTGAAATAAAATGAATATCTCACTGATAAACACTTCTTCGCTTGTCTCTGCTCTGTGTTAAGACTTTGCTCAAAAAGAACTCCAAACATCTCAACTTTAAACTGGACATGGATGCACTAATCAGGAATTACAAATGTATTACTTTGGACAAAGAAATAAATAAATTGTGCTTTTCCTCTGCCAAGGAGAGACAGTAAACAAAACTCTGCCGCCAAGCAGCTTACTAGGCAACAGATGTCACAGGATACAGTTTCCATGGATACAGGCTGAGCTGAGGCTAAAAAGACAGGATGAGGATGGAGTGGCGTTGTGCACAACCGCATGTCTGTGATGATGTGTGCTAGTGACCTGCTGAAAGGTGGCATGTGGAAACACATGATGGCTGAACTACAACCTCTCCCTATAACATACTTTAGACCTGCTGAAGAACTGGTTAAGGTTGAGGCTGAGAAAGAGTAAAAGAGAGAAAAGAAAGCAAGAAATTAGAAATTTTACTTTCAAGACATATTCCTGGATGTTTCTCGTCTTAAAAAGGAAGAGAAAGAAAGAGGTTGACCAATATATATATCAGTGAGGAAAATAAGTATTTGAACACCCTGCTATTTTGAACACCCTGCTATTTTTTATTATTCTCCCACTTCCTCACTGTACTTCCTCACTCTATACACTGTAAAGTTTCCTCACTGTATATTATATATATATATATATATATATATATATATATATATAAATACATACATACATACACACACACACACACACACACATATATATATATACAGTGAGGAAAATAAGTATTTGAACACCCTGCTAGTTTGCAAGTTGTCCCACTTAGAAATCATGGAGGGGTCTGAAATTGTCATCGTAGGTGCATGTCCACTGTGAGAGACATAATCTAAAAAAAAAATCCAGAAATCACAATGTATAATTTTTTAACTGTTTATTTGTATGAGACAGCTGCAAATAAGTATTTGAACACCTGTCTATCAGCTAGAATTCTGACCCTCAAAGACCTGTTAGTCTGCCTTTAAAATATCCACCTCCACTCCATTTATTATCCTAAATTAGATGCACCTGTTTGAGGTCGTTAGCTGCATAAAGCCACCTGTCCACCCCATACAATCAGTAAGAATCCAACTACTAACATGGCCAAGACCAAAGAGCTGTCCAAAGACACTAGAGACAAAATTGTACACCTCCACAAGGCTGGAAAGGACTACAGGGAAATTGCCAAGCAGCTGTTGGCCAAAAAGGTCCACTGTTGGAGCAATCATTAGAAAATGGAAGAAGCTAAACATGACTGTCAATCTCCCTCGGACTGGGGCTCCATGCAAGATCTCACCTCGTGGGGTCTCAATGATCCTAAGAAAGGTGAGAAATCAGCCCAGAACTACACGGGAGGAGCTGGTCAATGACCTGAAAAGAGCTGGGACCACCGTTTCCAAGGTTACTGTTGGTAATACACTAAGACGTCATGGTTTGAAATCATGCATGGCACGGAAGGTTCCCCTGCTTAAACCTGTCAAGGCCCGTCTTAAGTTAGCCAATGACCATTTGGATGATCCAGAGGAGACATGGGAGAAAGTCATGTGGTCAGATGAGATCAAAATAGAACTTTTTGGTCATAATTCCACTAAACATGTTTGGAGGAAGAAGAATGATGAGTACCATCCCAAGAACACCATCCCTACTGTTAAGCATGGGGGTGGTAGCATCATGCTTTGGGGGTGTTTTTCTGCACATGGGACAGGGCGACTGCACTGTATTAAGGAGAGGATGACCGGGGCCATGTATTGCGAGATTTTGGGGAACAACCTCCTTCCCTCAGTTAGAGCATTGAAGATGGGTCGAGGCTGGGTCTTCCAACATGACAATGACCCGAAGCACACAGCCAGGATAACCAAGGAGTGGCTCTGTAAGAAGCATATCAAGGTTCTGGCGTGGCCTAGCCAGTCTCCAGACCTAAACCCAATAGAGAATCTTTGGAGGGAGCTCAAACTCTGTGTTTCTCAGCGACAGGCCAGAAACCTGACTGATCTAGAGAAGATCTGTGTGGAGGAGTGGGCCAAAATCCCTCCTGCAGTGTGTGCAAACCTGGTGAAAAACTACATGAAACGTTTGACCTCTGTAATTGCAAACAAAGGCTACTGTACCAAATATTAACATTGATTTTCTCAGGTGTTCAAATACTTATTTGCAGCTGTATCATACAAATAAATAGTTAAAAAAAATCATACATTGTGATTTCTGGATTTTTTTTTTAGATTATGTCTCTCACAGTGGACATGCACCTACGATGACAATTTCAGACCCCTCCATGATTTCTAAGTGGGAGAACCTGCAAAATAGCAGGGTGTTCAAATACTTATTTTCCTCACTGTGTATATATATATATATATATATATATATTAGGGGTGTAACGATTCGTTTTAATAACGATTCGATTCGTATCACGATTTGAGGTTGTCGATACGATTCAAGGACGATTTTGGTTCATTTAGAACGATACGATCCGAAACGATTCAGTGACTTGAAATCGATTCAGTAACTTTTTAGCCAAAAATTGTGTGACTGAAATAAATATCTGGATACTGGTCAGTGCAGGTGAAGTTTCCTAGATTCCTGTTGTTTCTTGTAAGGGAATCAGGTATCAATTAATTATGGATATAAACAAACAAGTAAACAACAATTAATGGCAAATGCATTCAAATTTTATTTGAATAAAGTGCAACCAACAGTTTAGGTTGAATTAACAGGAAGTTAACCTTTTCTGCTCTCATTTTCAATATTCAATACATTTTCAATAAAAGCACAGTAAGTGCAACCAACATTTCAACAGTAGGTTAACCTGCTTCTTCTGCTTTTGTTATCCAACATATTAATATTACAATATTAATATCAAAAATAAAGTGCAACTAACTTCTCTTCAGGTTTAATTAATAGTAGGTGTACCTGTTACTTTTGCTGTTGTTTTTCAACATTAAAATAATACAAATACAATATTAATATCAAAAATAAAGTGCAACCAACATTTCTTCAGGTTGAATAAACTGGCGAAACCTGCTACTACTCTCAGTTTAATAAACAAACAATCTTTAACAAAAGATAAAATGTAACCAACTACTCTTCAATGACTCTACATATTTCTTTTTCAAAAATATCAACATCAGTGGCGGCTACTGGTCTGTCAGAGAGGGGAAGCTCATTTTCGGCCTACATCATAAAATTGTCTATTTATTTAAAAGTAAATTCTGCCCTACGTTCCTTTTCAAGAAAGTTTCACCCACGACGCTAGCCTAGCCTACTAACGTTATATGAATGAAGGAATGAATGAAGGAATGAATGAATGAACGATCTAAAAAAAAAATATTAAACTCTGTAAAACTGAAACAAGGAATGTGGTGTATAATTGTGTGAAATGTATGATGAAAATCAAGCAATTTCGCCAAGCAAATATCAAAGAAATAGGTTGCAGCAGTTTTTATTTCGACTGAACTTGAGAAATCCGCGATGGGACTGAGCGCGAATAGCTTCAGTGATTCCTTATAGTACAGAATCGCTGTCAGTCAAAGGGAGATGCAGTCTTTCGACAGACCCTCCAATCATCACGCAGAAGCTCGGAGTCCGGGCCAGCCCACTCCCCATTCACCCCCAGAGACGCTGAGCGTCCGTGGGCGGGACATAATCGCAGCGTTTATCCAATGACCGTCTAGTTTCGAAGCGCTTAAAAAAAAGTTCACAGCAGCCCCATTGAAGTCAATGGACGCTGGGCTTCAATAGGGAAATGCACTGTGACGCTGCGGGAATGTATGAGAAGGAAATCGAGTCAGCCGACCTGCTATATGTAACATATTCTGAACGAACTCGTCTTTGAGATGAACGTTTTCTAACGCATTTTTAGTCAATAAAATGTTAATACAATAGTACATATTTGACCATTAATTTTGTGACATTATAAGGGAAGCCGAGCTTCCCTTGCAGTCTTAAAAAAATCGCCACTGATTCAACATGATCTGACCGCAGAACACTTCTCTGTACGTTCACTATGTCGCCAGCAGTACTACAAACTCGCTCTGCTGGCACACTGGTCCCAGGAATGCACAGGTAACATTTAGCAAGGGTTGAAAGTACAGGTAGCTGTTTCTCCTGGTGGCTTGATCATTTCTCGCTGGTTGGCTTCTCCTCTGCCATCCGCCGCTATGTTTTGTTTTCTTAGCGCTGCTGCGTGCGTTGATGTCACAGATAGGCAGAATGAATCGAGTAACGTTTAACGCCGTTATCATTAAAAGTGCTAAGAAAAAACATCCATTTAAAGTCTGACGTGCTTAAATCCAATGCGTTATTTCCTATGATCGATACAATCGATTGATTACCTTTTAAAACGATGTTAGATCGATATATGTCGTCCGGAAGGCCAACTTGCCGAGCACAGATCGATGTAGTTAGATCGTAGGAAAATAAATCGATACATCGATGTAGTAGATGAATCGTTACACCCCTAATATATATATATATATATATATATATATATATATATATATATATATATATATATATATATATATATATATATATATATATATATATATATACATACACATATATATATATATATATATACACACACACACATATATACACACACACGGTTCTTTCTCGTGTGTTATGCAGCACGTTTGAGCTTCCACAAGAACCAATGAGGTTCATTCTTGTGTTACGCAGCACGTTTGAGCTTCTAGCTGTCAATGGAGGGATTTCATAAAAAATATCTTTATTTGTGTTCTGAAGATGAACTAAAGTCTTGCGGGTTTGGAACGACATGAGGGTAATTAAATGACTCATTTTTGGGTGAACTATCCCTTTAATAATACTGATTTTTAATAAATTAGTTATAAAATTAATTTTATACTTTTATTCAGTATTAAATCTAATTAAATTGACAGAAAAGGCAATTATAATATTACAAAATATATCTATTTCAACTAAATTCTGTTCTTTAAACTTTATATTCATCAAAGAATCCTACAAAAATGTTTACAGTTTCCACAAAAAAATATTAAATATTGTATATTTGACTGGAATATTATACTGTTTTCAACATTGACATCATAATAAATGTTTACTGAGAAGCAAATCAGCATCTTAGAATGATTTCTGAAGGATCTTGAGACACTAAAGACTGGAGTAATGATGCTGAAAATTCAGCTTTGCACCACAGGAATAAATTATATATTAAAATAAATATATTACATATATTAAAACAGAAAACAGTATTAAAGTAGTAGTCATAATAGTAATAGCATAATATTATTTAAGAATGTTACTTTTTTTTTTGTTACTTTCTATTTTTTACTATTCAAGGGACAATATGAGTTGACATCAACATAAACTCAATAAGTAATGGATATATAAATAAATAAATAGGCATGTCCATGCTTCCTATCTATATATATATTTTTGCCTATCTGCAATGTTTTATAAAATGGTATACTTGAAAAGGAACAGACTGAGAGACTACGAAGAGCGGATGACGGCAGGGAGGACGGCTATGTATGTCACAACATAGAACAGAGAAGCATGCAGAAGCTGGAATTAGCCCAGCAGGTTGAAGCACAACTAGCAGTAGCAGCAGCAGGAGATTAGAGGCCTGGCTGCTAGAGAGGAAAAAAAGAGAGGGTGAAAACACAGCCCCGTCCCTCCGGACCTTCAGTGCTGAGCTCACACATGACACAGGACACAGTTCAACTAAGAGAAGAGAGGGAGGAATTCAAGAAAAAAGATGGGACGAATACAGATTTCTGCGACGAGTTTTATAGCATCCAAATTCTGAAAAGACCCCTGAATCAACGGTGTGGGAACAGATATGAATATAATCATATCTTAATCATAGCTCATCTTATACACCAAATGTATCACATAACAATAGATCACATCAACCCCTCACCGTGCACATTTTAGATATTATCCTTTATGATCAAGGGCAGCCAGATTCACAACACTGTGTTCGAAGCACCTACTCATGCAATCACAAGATTAAGGATTTAAAGAGAGCACTTGAGGTCATGAAACTGAAATACACTGACCTGCTTCTGCCGCTAGCAAGCTGATTTAGACAATCAGACCTGTGTGTTGAGGCTTATCCTCCATTGCCATGGAAGTCTAGATCGGTCAAACAAGGATAGTCACAGCCAAACAAGGCAACAACGAACTGATTTAATGACACAATGTCAAGAGTGCAGAAAATTCGGATTCTAATAATTTGTGAATCCTAGAAAAGAAGGATCACTGTAGGCACAATCATGGCACTATATCCCATTGTTTAAGCCCAAGATCACATCAGTGGAGGAAGGTAACATGATCTGATGAGTCGTACTCATTCTGCTCAATTTATGTCGATCAACGGGCTGTTTTGACAGGCCAATAGCTGGATTTCCATCCAAAGATGAAGCAAATCTTTTCAAAGTTCACAAAAAAAACCCACACAAAAAAACAAACAAATGCGAATTAGGTGCGTTTCCAGTTTTCAGTGGAAAAAGACGATTAGTCACGTGGGTTTAAATGTTCGCTACGTCAGAATTTATTTGGCAATTGCGTTTTCATCTCCCATTATTTCCATCTACTCTTTTCCGCACAAGTCAAAAACCACCTCAAACTTTTTGGCGAATTAAGGGATTATTTTTCGACACTCGTTTCTGATGCGATATTTCAAAATGCACATAAAAGAAGGGTGATGGCAACATAGCTAGTGATGGTCAAGGCATTACAGTTTCAGCGAAAGATTCAAATTTACAATTAAAATTGCTGAGACATGCAAAGACCATACTGAATTAAAAAAGACATCCTTTTCAGGTAAAAAGAAAAAACAACTTCAAATACAGCAATTCTAATACTCTTGCCTTTTAGAGACAGAAGTGGGTGCAAGAAAAAAAGAACTCCATTAATTGTGTAGGATACATGGTAACCATGGAGATATAAAGCCCTTTAGTGACTGGATATCTTAATCAAAAGCTGAGCTGCTAGAATGACCCCCAGAGGAGAGGATCAGTGTCTACAGAGAGTTCATAACATAATAGCAATAATGGTTAAATATAGAACAGACAGACTATTGATTTTTGCCTTTAGTTATTAAGTGGAGATGTTTCTATATATTTTTTTTCATTGACAAATAAGTTCAATCTCTACAAAATTGTCTATTCCCACTTTTGTTTTATATCAGTTATATTTTATATTGGTTGTCTCTCTATATCATTTTATATCAACAGCATTTTAACTGCTGTTCCCATGGGTAAAAATGATAATCTTCTCAAAGCTTCTCAAAGATAGGCTCTTTTACCCCTAGTGCACAAGAGCCATATCTAATAATCAGTGTTGGGCAGTAACGTGTTACAGTATAACATTACTTTCCGCAGTAACCAGTAGAGTAACGAATTACTAATGATTTCAGTAATAATATTACATTTACCATCTATAAAATAGCTTGTTACATTATTTGTGTTGCTTCAACCGCTACTGATTTGAAATCCAATCATTCTTAGATACTCAAGCTGTCACAATGTCACCACTGCAGCAAGATAGCTTGAAATATGGAAAATCTTACATTCAGCAGCTGGAAATATTACTAAGTTACTAATATTATTAAAGGTGCAGTGTGTAGTATTTATGAGGATCTATTGACAGATATGCATTATAATATATATAACTATGTTTTCAGTGGAGTATAAAGACCTTACATAATGTACCGTAATGTTTTTATTAGAATGAGCCATTTCTATCTACATACACCGTGGGTCCCCTTACAGTGAAATTGCCATTTTGCGCTGTAATGTTTCTACAGTAGCCCTAAACGGACAAACTACTCTAGAGAGCGCTAACTACTCTCTGCTCTCTCCGACGACGACATTTCCGTCCTGTGTCGGCCCCTGTAGGGTGATTGCAATTCACAACCTCACCGCCAGCTGCCACTAAAATTCACACACTGCACCTTTAAGTAAATAAGACATTACTTTGATTTTATTGGGAGAAAAGATGACAAGAATGTCACTGTCAAATGTAAGTTGTTGCATTATTTTACTCTGGCATTATATGTCTTGCCCATTCTCCACCTTATATGAATTATTCTGGCAACATATATCATGAAATATTAGGGGTGTAACGGTACACAAAACTGACGGTTTGGTACGTACCTCGGTTTTGAAGTCACGATTCGGTACAGCCGTTTTAAAAAATGGCTTTTTATTTATTTTTTTATTAAACAGTGGTTTACTGAAAAAAATATGTCTGTCCTTAAATTAATTAAATTATAACTAAAAGTTTCTTAAAGATAATGCTGTAAACTATATAGGGACCTCTTACTTGCACATTATTACTATAATATTAAAGGTTAACAACAGAGCCCAAGCTATGAGCCTATATTCAGCTGATATTCATGTTTAGTTATAGGATAATCAACACTCAAATAACACATTGTGTGCAAATATGTAAACTTCACATAAGGCAGTTTTTGCATTAACTCCTAAATCTAATTATATAATTATGTTTTTTCTCCAATTCGTTGTTGAAATATAATCTTAGTGACTGTCATTTTCATGACAGATTTATAGCATTAAATAATCAAGACTCTACTATTCTACTAACAGGTTAAGTAGAATTAATATATATATATATATATACACACACACTCACCTAAAGGATTATTAGGAACACCTGTTCAATTTCTCATTAATGGAATTATCTAATCAACCAATCATAGGGCAGTTGTCAAGACAATCTCCTGAACTCCAAACTGAATGTCAGAATGGGAAAGAAAGGTGATTTAAGCAATTTTGAACGTGGCATGGTTGTTGGTGCCAGACTGGCCGGAGTATTTTACTATCTGCTCAGTTACTGGGATTTTCACGCACAACCATTTCTAGGGTTTACAAAGAATGGTGTGAAAAGGGAAAAACATCCAGTATGCGACAGTCCTGTGGGCGAAAATGCCTTGTTGATGCTAGAGGTCAGAGGAGAATGGGCCGACTGATTCAAACTGATAAAAGAGCAACTTTGACTGAAATAAGCAGCAAAGCATTAGTGAAGCCACAACACGCACAACCTTGAGGCGGATGGGCTACAACAGCAGAAGACCCCACCGGGTACCACTCATCTCCACTACAAATAGGAAAAAGAGTCTACAATTTGCACAAGCTCGCCAAAATTGGACAGTTGAAGACTGAAAAATGTTGCCTGGTCTGATGAGTCTCGATTTCTGTTGAGACATTCAGATGGTAGAGTCAGAATTTGGCGTAAACAGAATGAGAACATGGATCCATCATGCCTTGTTACCACTGTGCAGGCTGGTGGTGGTGGTGAAATGGTGTGGGGGATGTTTTCTTGGTACACTTTAGGACCCTTAGTGCCAATTGGGAATCGTTTAAATGCCATGGCCTACCTGAGCATTGTTTCTGACCATGTCCATCCCTTTATGACCACCATGTACCCATCCTCTGATGGCTACTTCCAGCAGGATAATGCACCATGTCACAAAGCTCGAATCATTTTAAATTGGTTTTTTGAACATGACAATGAGTTCACTGTACTAAAATGGCCCCCACAGTCACCAGATTTCAACCCAATAGAGCATCTTTGGGATGTGGTGGAACGGGAGCTTCGTGCCCTGGATGTGCATCCCACAAATCTCCATCAACTGCAAGATGCTATCCTATCAATATGGGCCAACATTTCTAAAGAAAGCTTTCAGCACCTTGTTGAATCAATGCCACGTAGAATTAAGGCAGTTCTGAAGGCGAAAGGGGGTAAAACACAGTAGTATGGTGTTCCTAATAATCCTTTAGGTGAGTGTGTATATATATATATATATATATTAGAGGTGTAACGGTACACATATTCGTATTGAACCGTTTCGGTACAGGGCTTTCGGTACGGTGCACGCGTGTACCGAATGGTTATGAATGTTATCTTTAACAGTTTAACTGTCGGCTTGTTGTAAGCGCAGAACACACTTCAATCCGAGTTCCCACACGAACATATTAAAGTCCCTGTAAAGTCAAAACTAAACATGTGTTCTGAGTTTCTCACACCACAGATAAATGTGTTATTAACCACCCAGCCAAATTTGAATCATAAAAAAATCCGGGAAGTACATAAAATAGCTTATCTAAAACCTGAAAAAATGAGCAGCATTCTCTGCTCTCAAACGCTGGGGGTGTGTCCGCTGTCGGCGCCGAAACCACGCCCACTCGCGGGAAAGCGGCAGTAGCACACAAGACAACACTCACTGATCACGAGCGTCTATGATCACGACGCACCAGATGTCGGTGGGACGGGAGGATGACGGCCTGGGCGGGGGATAGTCGGTTCTGCAGCGGATTATCAGTGAATCCCAGTTGTCTCAGGTGAAAGTTTGTAAAACGATCCGGTGTAAAGTCACTGCAGAGGTAGGTGTCGTGATGATCCTCAGCTCTCTCCATCAAGGGTGCTGTTCACAAAATTAATCCACCTCTTCATCGTTTTTGTTTTGTAAGCTGTTATGCAAGTTGTTGACTATAGTAACTAACAGTACTAACAGTAACTCGCGATCGAACTGATGCGAATGTGCTCTAGTTATGATCGTGTTAGGGGAGGAGTCAGGCTCGGTGCGTCATCGAGCCACCGTTTTAGCCCCGCCCAGAAAATCCTGAACACAGCAACGGTGAAAAACTGTTTAACGGTCTAACTTCTGAATTCAGTACTTCATAGTTCACAGTCTTTGTAATGTGTTTCAGCAATACATTTCTAACATTTATAATGTGTTTAGAAACAAATCTCAGAATTGCCTTTTCAGGGACTTTAAGTATTCAGTCCATTTTATCACGAAATTCAAACGATAAATGCCGTTTTAACGCTCTTTAATGTGACGTGACTGATAGATGCGTATCAGTTCAACTTAAAGCGGCAGCGCGCGAGTCAATGCGATCATCTCTTCCTAAAGAATAAACATAAATTAATATATCTTAAGGTATGTTGAGGATACATTACAACTTACTGAAATGCATATGTTGTGTAATCGCTCCATCTGTGTTTCAACCGCGGAAAGACAATAAAACAGCTTGTAAACAATGTCATGCAGAATCACGTTTACTCAGAAGTCATTCAGTGTCCACAGCTGTTAGCTCACTAGAGAAATCAACTCTTTCACTGAATACATGCACTACATTAGCCGTTATGTTCATTATATTAGCCTATATATATTCATTATATACTACTTAGCCTGTTAGTGATGTCTTGTTTATTTAATGTATGTTTAAATAAACCTGTCATGAAAATTACAGCCACTAAATTATTATATTTCAACAACGAATAAAAATAATTAGATTTAGAAGTTAATGCAAAAACTGCCTTATGTGAAGCTTATGAGTGTTGATTATTATATCTAAAAATAAATAGCAACTGAATTTAGGCTAATAGTTTGGGCACATAGTAAGTAAGGGCTCCCTATATAGTTTACAGCATTATCTTTAAGAAACTTTTAGTTATAACTTAATTCATTTAAGGACAGACACAATTTTTTTTTCAATAAACCACTGTTAAATAAAAATGAATAAAAATCAATTTTGTAAAACTGCTGTACCGAATCCATACCGAACCGGGACTTCAAAACCGAGGTACGTACCGAATCATCCGTTTTGTGTACCGTTACACCCCTAATATATATATATATATATATATATATGCCGTTATATATATATATATATATATATATATATATATATATATATATATATATAAAAATATATATATTTTATATATATTGCCGTGACATTGTTTACAAGCTGTTTGACGTCTTTCCACGATTGAAACACTGATTGAGCGATTACACGAAATATGATACGTTTCAGTAAGTGTTATCCTCAACGTACCTTAAGATATGAATTCATGTTTATTCTTCTGGAAGAGATGATCGCGTTCACTCGCGTGCGCCGTGGCCGCTTGAATTGACGCGTCTATAGGCTACAGTGATCAGTCGTCACATCAAAGAGCGTCAAAACGGCATTTATCGTTTGAATTTCGTGATAAAATGGACTGAATACTTATTATGTTTGAGTGGGAACTAAGATTGAAGTGTGTTCCACGCTTAAAACAAGCCAACTGTTAACTGTTAGCACAGATTGCATTCGGAACCGCACACCAAACCGAGAGCCCTGTACTGAAACGGTTCGGTACGAATACGTGTACCGTTACACCCCTATGAAATATATATAATCGAATCTGGGTAACAGGTGAATTATAGCTACAATTAGCATCAAGCTACACATGACAATATATGAGATTAATACTACGCTTTTACTGTAGCCCACCATTGAGGGTTTGTAATAACTTCTGATTGCGATCTAACATATGACGAGACAGAAATATGTTACTTGTAGCATTTTAGAATAAGCTATTTGCTATGCTTAGCATTTCTCATGTAAACATCTTTTATTCTTATAAAAATAGCCCAAATCACATTGTCGTAAATGTATGTTTATTAGAAAACGGAAGTGTAATGGAATTTCGTCTTTGGAGGAGACAGGGAGGGTTATGAACATATAATATGAAAGACAGATGCAGTGAATTATGTTATGAGTCATAAAAGCAATCGTGGAAGTGAAAACATAGTTCTAGAAGCCACTAATTTGCTCAATATGCCATATAACATAATTCAGTGGAAAATGTATAGAAATTATGATTCTGTCTAAAGAAATGCAAACTAAACAATTACCAATTTTGTGGGGTGTATTGTAAAAGTAAAATAATGAGTAGTTGATTACTGTTGACAGGGAGTAATAAATAAAGTAATTATATTACTTTTGAAAGGAGTCAAGAGTAATGAGTAATAAATAAAAAAATTTGAGTAACGTACCCAGCACTAGAAATATATGTCAGTACGACAATGATTTAGACTGATTTAGAATGTTGTTGATGTTAACTAAAATGTTAGCTATTAAAAAAACATTTCTGTAGAATTAAATGAAGCTGAAATAAAATATAAATATTAGATGGAAAAATGTAAAAAATAAAATTAAAATAAAAATTAAAATAAGAAATGTTGCCTTGGCATCTAACTGAAATGAAACCCTAACCCTGAAATAAAAAAGCTAACAAGAAATATTAAACACAGAAGCAAAGTAATAATAAAAATGGCAAAAATAACATAACATTACTAATCCAAACTGGTAACACTTAGGTATAACTAAGGTCTCATTTATTAACATTAGTTAATGCATTAACTAACATGAACTAACAATGAACAAAATATTTGTATAGCATTTATTATACAACTTTTGATATTACAAATTAGTAAATGCGGAGATTAACATTAACTAATATAAATAAATGCTGTAGAAGTATTGTTCATTGTTTGTTAACTAATGTAGTTAATTAATATTACCAAAGGAAACCTTATTGTAAAGTGTTACAAACAAACTAAAATTCAAATGAAATAAAAATAAATTCAAAATGAATAAATACTATATTAGTATATAAATAATACTTAAATACTCTAGCGCAGAGAGAGACAGAGCATCTTAATATACACAAATGCCTTTTGTTCATGTGAAACCTTTTAGCAATCATTAAGTATAGACTATATGGGGCAAAGGCTTTGTCAGAAACTTGCAAAAACCCAAAGACTAATAAAAGGATTCATTGACATTGTTCAGCTGACGAGGATGGGGAAGATGCTGTCAATCAGACCAGTGTACCTAAGACATCCAGATGTGTTCTTGAAGACAGTGGTCCACTCTGCATCCCGTGGCTTTGAGTCCTCGTTTGGCTCGTGTTCCCAGCCCGAATGAGGGATGATGACCTCATTAGTCATCGTCTGAAGCCCATGGTTAATTATCACCATCTTCAGTGGCTCATAGGAGGACAAGTTCCAAAGTGTTCCTAACAGGTACAATGAGACGAGGAGAGAGGAAAAGAAACAGGAAAAGAGAAAATTCTTTACATTTCTTAACATGACACAAGAGCTACAAACAAAAAGTGGCACTGCTAGATTTGTTGACATATACCACGCATTACAAAAGCATTGATTCTGAGTTTCCCGACAGGAACCTCCATTATAGAGGCAAGAAGGATTGGAAAGGAAAAAAATGGAAAGGAAAAGCAAAGTTTGAGAAAAATTGTTCAGAGTAAACAATGTGAAGGGGCCAGGCTGTTATTTTCTAGACAATAAAACAGAGAAGCTTGTTCTATAAGCCAACAGACGTACAGTATATATGCCTACAGTTAAGACTAGCCTTTCTTTTATTAACTTGGCAAGCACCGTTCAACTACCGCAACCCTTGGAAATGGAGAGTGGATAAATAAACTGTCTTCTCTTGGGTTAGTAAAAATTAAGTCTCTGGACCGGAGGGCATTTTTGCTAAAACAGAAATAGCAAATGTTTACATAGCTGACTACGAACTCAAACAAATGTACATCCTGATACAACACTGAATCAATTTTTCCTGCCCTTCATACACATCGTCACTCCATGTTCTTCTCGCTCTGCAATTACTTCCAGACTTGCGGACAAAAACTACAACAGGAGACAAAAGGTCTATAAACATGTCATAGCTCTGTGTGATGAGGACTCTGGTTCTTTTAGCCCCCAAAATAAATCTATTTACCCTCTAATAATAACCAAATTTGTACTGCCATCTGCAAAGAGGCTCCATTGCTATCACCTCTTAGGCACTGAATAGCCATTAGGCCCTGGTTAAGGCCGAGATAACAGATGCCGTACACATTGCCCTTGCAGTACCTGGGAATGTCTACTTGGTAAAGTGGCACATTAAGGAGCATGGATCATTACCAGCCAGCTCATGCGCTCGTGCACGTGTTATTGTGTCAGATAGGCTTGTAGTCAGAGGAGATGTAGAGGTCTATACATAGCACATGTTGATTAACTTCACTTCATTGCAGACAACTGGAGCAAGTTAGAGTAGTCAAAGGCCTTTATATGCATTGATTACAATCATGTACACATATGACTGTACAAAATTTGGGAGACATAGATTACTTTAAGAAATTACTTAAAGGAATAAGAATAAATTGCATTTTAAAATGCATAAAAACAGTGATTGTAATAATATTTCACAATATTACTGTCAAATAAATTAGCTCCTGTAAATTATAGGCACTTGACTCAAACTGATTTAAAACCTTGAATTTACCTTGACTCATTTGATGTATTACATTGATTAACAAAAAATAACATTTTATAGATATTTATATTAAATATTAATGAATAACATTAATATGAAAATGTTATGTCCGAGACTGAATACAAAAGAGGGACATACACTGATGAGCCAAAATAGTATGACCAGTCACAGGTGAAGCGAATATAGTATAGTATATTAGATGGCAAGCAAAAAAATCTGTTCTCGTAATCAACGTGTTAGATTGCAGGAGAAATGGGCAGGAATAAAGATCTGAGCATCTTTGAAAATGGCCACATTGTTATGGCAAGGCTTGTGGGTTGCTCCCAGGCAGCAGTGGTGAGAATTTACTAACAGTTTTCTGAAGGATAAACAACACCAGCGACAGGGTGTTGGGTGCCCAAGGCTCATCGATGCACAAGGAAATTAAGGCTACCCCGTCTGGTCTGAGCCAACACAAGGTCTACTGAGGCACAAGCCACACAAAATTGTAATGATGGTTATGGGAGGAATGTGTCGCAACAAACAGAGTATTGCCCTCTGCTGCGTATGGGGCTGCATAGCCACAGATCAATGTTGAGTGCCTATGATGACCCCTGTCCACAGTCGAAAGCGGCAAAAACTTGGAACCATGGAAGAAGGTCGTCTGGTCCGATGAGTCCCATTTTACATCACATGGACAGGTGTGTACGTGTACACCGTTTACTTGGGGAAATGATGGTGCCAGGGTGCACTGTGGGATGACGACAAGCCGGTGGAGGGAGTCTGATATGGAAAATGTTCTGCTGAGAAACCCTGGGTTTGGCCATTAATGTGGACGTAAATTTGACGCTACTGCCTAAACATTGTTGCAGAAAAGGTACACCCCTTCATGATGTTCCCTGGGGAAAGTGGCCTCTTTCACCAGGATAATGCACCCTGCCACACAGCACACATTGTTCACTAATGGATTGAGGCACATGACGAAGAGTTCAAGGTGTTGCCCTGGCCTCCAAATTCCCCAGAGTCTCAATCCAATTGAGCATCTGTGGGATGTGCTGGACCAATAGGTTCGATCCACAGTGGCTCAACCTCACAGCCTACAGTACTACAAGATCTGTTGCTAACGTCTTGGTTCCAGAAACATAAGGACACCTTCAGGGGTCTTGTAGAGTCCATGCCTCGGCGGGTCAGCACTTTTTTTGGCAGCACGTGGAGGACCAACAGCATCTTAGTCATAATGTTTGGCTCATCTGTGTATATTGATGCAAGATAATAATATATTCATATTAATTGTACAAACACAGAAAACTATACAATCTGGTGTTGTATCTGTTTGGTTCCCCTGGCATCTTTTGCAGGTTCCTGGATATCCCACAAATCTAATACAAAAGGAGCCAATGAAACCCACATGAGGGAAGCTGAACCTTGCAAGAGGTGCAGCCTGATTGAGTTTACTCCTTCCTGCTTGTCATTGGAGCCTCCCAGCTAATTCAATTTCCTGGGAGCAGCAGACATGCTGTTCTAACAGGCCATTCACTTAGGGCTATTACAGTCCCATCCTGCCCCTTGCCATTCATCATACACTGATTGGACAGCCGAGTCAGAGGAAAAGAAACAGGAAGAAGGGTAAACGAGGTAATCATCTCAGAAATACCACCATACTCTGGACTTCTGGAATTTCCGAACAAATGTAATTTTGTAAGCTACGTTTGGTGGCCTTTTTCTAATGTCCTTACATTTCCTTTAAAATACATCACTAGGTGATTCAAATAGACCTTTGAGTACACAAACAGTATTGAACATGAGGATAAGAACGCATTACACAACCTGTACATGTTCTATAAAGTGACAAATCTGTGTGAAAGTCACTTGTGTATCATCTGAATAAATCATTTTGAACAATTAGGATGAGAATGATTCGCTGATTCACCTATTAAGGCAGTCACTTGTCGCCACCTACTGGCGTAATGATGCAACTAGCAGAAAATTAAGCTGAATTATGGAATGAAGAGCTACGCTTTAAATCAATTTCTGCTAGATACTGACTTTTTGCCTGCGATCAGAACAAAACAGAGAAAAGAAAAAGAGAATTAGAGCAAGATGGAGAGTTATGGCAGATACAAAGATGCAGAACGCAGACAAGGAAGCAGAGGTTCACAGCTACTGGTATACACATACTAGCTGGTCTGTTGTAACTAAATGATACATTAGTTCAAAAGACTTTTAACATTGAAGATGGAGAGCTCTGAAAAGGAAATTATGGTGCTATGAAGTTGTACCAGTCTTGACCACCTTAGTATTAAAAATACTAATATGAACTGATAAATATTCAAAGCACATGAAGAACATTTGACAGAGGGTCAGCAAATTAAAACGGACAGTTTAATTAAAAATAATGCTGAAAAGTGGAAAAGGAAATGAAAAATTCTAAGCAGATACTTCTGCAGTAGAAAAAAAGAAAAGAAAAAAGAAAGAAAGCCACACAGGGTAGAAAAGTACTAGCAATATTCACACAATAAGGTTCTTGGATGAGGGTGCAAATGGTGCTGCTGACAATACAGGGGTACATACCATGGGATTCAAGAGCGCACAGTGAACCTATTTTTAAAGTCCTGCAATTATTTTTAATTGTAGAAAAACATTCCAGATTTTCCAGGCTGGTGAAAGACCATTGTGAGAGCAGTATTTTCATAGGGGCCTTGCAGATAAACCATAAGGCTGTCCAGGGCTCGGTTTGGAACTGACACACTATAATCCCTCCATCCTGTAGAAGAGAAGCTATTTTTAACTAAGACTGAAAGCAACATTGTGCTGTAAAGTTAATCAGGGAGGCTGCAGAGCCGTTATACGTCACTTTCACACTGAATGTCTGGTCGGGAGAACCATCAGTCAATGTCATTATGAGAAAGACTTTCTCTTTCAGTATATTCACCAACCCTTGTAGAGGAAAGATCTGCACTTTTTTCAAAGCATATACACTACTGTTTAAAAGTGTCAAAAATTTGATTGATCAAAGGTGACAGTAAAGACATTTATAATGATACGAAATATTTCTATTTCAAATAAATGCTGTTCCTTTTGAACTTTCTATTCATACATGTTCTGTATGACATTCAGCTAAGTACACAATTGCTCACAGAAATGATGCCTCAAGATAAGATTTAGAATTGTATATATATTTATTTATTTATATATATATATATATATATATATATATATATATATATATATATATATATATATATATATATATATATATATATATATATATATATATATAAATAAATATGAATAGTGCATCAGTAATCTAAAGTCTTTTTGGGTGTCTAGAAAAGCGCTATATAAAACTGATGGATTATTTATTATATAGCCATGTAAAGCTACATTATATTGTTTGTTGTTTCTATATCTTAACAAAAAATAAGAGGTAAATGAAGATGTAAAGTGTGATGCATTTTATTTCACATAAGACATGTAGTCAATAAATATTGCTAAATAGTATTATGTATATGTGTCTTTCATACTTGGTGATAGTAAGCTACTTGTGTATAATAAGTGGTCAAGGACAGTGCTCAGTCGTCAAGGACAGTGCTCAGATTTGTGTTTTTAATATTCTACGAAAGTTTCGGTCTGTGCGCCCTTCATCAGCGTGTATGCCAATGGCGAAATGGGTTTATTTATTTATTTAATGTATTAATTTTTGGTGTAGTTTGTCAGCTACACGTTTGACGTTTTGATAAGAGAACACTTATCTCAAACAATATATGTATTTGACTGTTCTTACCTCTGTAAACATAATGTTGACCTCCTTGCAGCAGATGACTTGTGAAGTGTGCACGTACGAACGCGCGCTGCGAGAGCGAGCAGAAATGAAGAGCAGTTCTGTTTTTTGGCCACAGGTGTCAGTCGCGAGTTTAAATTTCAGAAAAACGCATATAGCCCCTTTAATAAGAAATTTCTGATTTCTGAAAAATCCATTTTGCCATTACATTTTAAAATATATTAAAACGAATATTTCACAATATTAGTATTTCTTTATTATCTAATAAATGCAGCCTTAGTGAGCAGAAGAGACTTTTCAAAAACATGAAATTCTGAAGTTCTCCATGCTATAGTAAATGTATGTCAGGTCGTGGAGATCAGGTCAAGTTATTAAGGTCACAGGAGGATACACATAAACCCTCAGTGTGTTTTTACAGTGACATTTAGCAGGTCAAGACCCTGCTCTGCAGTCCTGTTGAAATACTGACCTGGATTCAGTCAACATCAGCCTGGACTCATCTGGTATTTAAACATGAAAATGTGGCGAGAGGCCTGTGTGGCTAGTATTAGAAGGATACTTGCCAAGCATGAATAGATTAAATGAGAAAAATACAAATGAATGAATTATAGAACATTTAGGACGAACAAGCTAAAAAGATGGAAGGTTATTTTTGTCATTGGCCAGAGTATTCATTTTATTGGTCAGGCAGTCACACAGCCTGATTTATCTGGAATTGAATTTCGACACCGTATCCAGCATAAACATATCCCTCTCAAATTTTAGATCATGGTGGTCAAAAGTGACAGATTATAGTGGTTAAATGATCAAAACTGACAGAAACTTTTACATTGTCACAAAGAAAAAGTTTAAAATAAACACTGTTGTTTTGAACTTTCCATTAATCCAAGAATGTTGAATTTGGAGTAATGATGCTGAAAATTCAGCCATCACAGGAATAAATTACACTTACATTAAAATAGTCATTTTAAATTCTAATAATATTTCACAATATGACAGTTTTTACTCTATTTTTGATCAGATAAATGCAGCTATCTTTAATAGTTACTGTAAGTTGCAGGACATAAACAAAAACTATTTCACCAGACAGACATGTCTTAAGGCCTGTTCACACCAAGAATGATAATGATAAAGATATAGTTCTAAAAATCGTTCTCAACGGCACAGGGAAACAATATAATTGGAATCACTTTCAGAATGATTTGATCCAGCCAATGAATGATAGACACACTAACAGCCAATCAGAATCCATTCTGCTGAAACTAACTCAAGCCTTTAAAGTGACAGACAAGCATGTGTTTAGAATAAACAGTACGATATCGTCCGCTGGTGTGGACGCTAATATCTTTATAGTTAACGTTCTTGGTGAGAATGGGCCTTTACACTTCTTGAACTACTACTTTATACTTTATTCAGTTATGTCTTATTTATAACACCAAAAGACTCTTACCTAGACTCAACCTACTTTACAAAGCTTGTTTTTACATCCACAGTGCTAAATTCCAGCATGTAATGGTCATATCATACCTGTGATGAGTTCCCGAACTTCCATGTCATTGGTTTTCCTCAGCAGACGGATGAGAGCGGGAATCCCATCACAGCTCTTGATGGCCACCTTGTTATCGTGGTCCTTGCCGTAGGAGATGTTTCTCAGAGCTCCGCAGGCTTTGCGATGAACTTCAGCTTTAGGGTGGTCCAGCAAGCCCACCAGCACTGGGATCCCCTTCAGCTGCCTGACATCCTTCTTTATCTTGTCGTTCTCATAGCAGAGATGCTGCAGGTAGGCGGCGGCGTTGGACTTAACTGGATCGATGGGGTGACCTAGCATGGCGATGACCTCAGGCAAGTCGGGGTCTCTCCAGCGCGGATCTTTGCGGATGCTGTCAATCGAGGGGGAGCGACGGCCCCCCATGCGGTCAAGACTGGCCATGCTGCCCCTCTCGGGCTGGGCAAGAGGTGCTGGGTACATGCCATGGATGTAGGGGTGTCTTTCATCGATTAATTCAGCCTCTATGGGGTCCTCGTAGCCTCTGTGACAAATTAAGAGAACGAGAGAGAATTTAAAGAGATTTATCAGTCAACCAAAGGGATTAACACCAGACATAGAGCTGGAAAGAGTGAAAAGAAACTCTGAATGTCAAGTTATATACTGTAAGGGGCTGTTTTGCTCTCACACTCGCATCTTTTGCAGCATCTTGCGCATGACACAGCATTCTAAAAACACGGCGCTCAAGTTGAAGAAGATCAATGTTTTTTTTTTTTTTAAAAGAGACCTTGCATTTTGTTCATTCCATTGATCTGCATCTTGTGTTTTTAATTGCAAAAACATGTTCTGTGTGATCCAGACCTCTGAAGAAACACGTGAAAACGTTTTTCCTATGACAAACATGCATTTGTTTCTTCAGTTTTTGTTATATTTGAGATGTGTCATGTGTATCTTATGCTCAGCAAGGCTGCATTTAGTTCACTAAAAATAAAATACAAACAGTAATATTGTGAAAACAGTTGTGCTGTTTAATATAAAAAAAGATTTTAAAAAAAGTTCTGTCTTTACTGGAAACGTTTGATGAATTTAAGGCATCTTTAATGAACAAAAGTAATATTTTATATTAATATAAATTGTTATTGTTTAATTTGCCAAATGGGAGATTCTAATGTGGACGAGTTTTGGAATTCTGGAATCTAAAAAAGGATTATGGTCTAAAAAAGTCTCAAAGAAACAATAAGATGAGCGCCAAATATGAAGGATAGAGGTAAAAAGACTAAGACAGACAAACAGAGAAAAAAAGTGATTGTTTCAGTTATTTACTATGGTGTCAAAGAATCCAAAGCACTCGTCAATAAGAAAAAACTGCTGCTATCTTATTAATTGTGTCTGTCAGGACACAGTGATATTCTGTCTTTCTTTAATTAATGATGGATGGGATACAGCATGAGGGAAAACAGAGAGCCTGCAGAGCCCAGAGCAAATATAGAAAAGACTGGAAGCAAAGAGAGACAGATGGATAGGGAACGACGAATGGCTTTCCTACAATGAATAATCTGAATACAGGACAGTGCAGTGCAGTACAGTAGCACTCCCACAGGACGAGTCCTAGCTCTGCTCTTTTCTGAGAAGCAGTCCTTGTTAGTCAAAAGCAAGCAATCAATGTGTTGGGATAGGAAATGAAATAATCAGTGTGCATTTCTGAAAAACTCTTTGTAAAATTACACCTATAATGGTTAAAGAAATTACAGTAGAATACAAATTTTAAAATTCAGTTCACATTTTTACTATCTGAAGGACACAACTTTTGTTTATGCTGCTTCTGTGCTGTCTTTGAAAGTTAAAATTTGCTACTAGAAAATAAGACATAAAAGCCCAACTTGGAAAGGAAAGAATTATACAACGCAACATGGAACAACCATTTAGCCAACTGTAGAACACTATAGATTAAAAATATTGTTTGCAAACAAATGCTCAGTGGGAACATTTCCTTGGTACCTCAGGCACCCTGGAAATTAGCTGTTGTATCACTTCATTAAACTGAGCTGAAACTGACCAAAATGTGCTGCATGTGGGGTTGAAATATCACATTTCCAAAACACTGACCCGCTGCTCCACAGCTGGCAGTTCGAGATTTGCATTTCTCTGAGGCATCACACAAACCCTGAAGTTGCAAATGGCTGATTTTAACTTCTAAAGAGAAACTGTGGTAAAATGAATATACGTTAAAGCTATATATTTTACAAGTTATATACGGTGAAATGTATATATATTACTTATTAACTTGAGCAATTTCAGTTACAGTAGCTCGTCTGTTTGATCATCACAGCCATCACAATTTGGCCCTTGTCAAACTCGCTCAAATCCTTACGCTTGCCCATTTTTCCTGCTTCCAACACATCAACTTTTAGGACAAAATGTTCACCCACTAACAGGAGATAATTAGTGTTACTGCGTAGTCAATAACCTGTTACACATCCAACAAATTCAAATAATGAATAAAGTAGAAACCGATGCTGTTTGTTATTCAAAAATAACCTACACCTATTTCATCACTATTATATGTATGAATGTATAATACCTTTTATTGACATAAACATTCTTCCTATTCTGCGCAGGCTCACACAAGCCATATTATACTCCAACAGTTCCTGTACTCTACAGAGCAGAAGTTGGAAATAACATGTCTGGGGCTGTGCTGTACACATCAGGGAGCTTACATCAATCTCAGATAGGAGTCTCAGCATGCTTCATTATCGGTGTGACCAAAACAGAAATGTCCCTGTGGTGCTACCCCTAAATTGGCATAGAAATATTAAACCACTGTGACACTTACTCACCATCCCTTTTTTCTCTCCATTTCTAGCTTATTTCCTGTTCTCATTTCACTCTAGGTGGGAAAAAAACAAGGTGCACCAGATATTCAAAGCAAAATATAGAGACACCACAATAATCTGTCAGCATTCATGAATCCACAGAGGAAATGTTTGTTAGATCTTAATCTTTGGGTTTGTTTATAGTCTGAACAACACATTGCAAATTCAGAGATATATCTGAACAAATGAATCAGATTTCATCACTTAGAAAATTACAGTGCAGAAAGTCAATGCTAAACACTGGATTTGAAAAACAAATCGGATTTACGCACAATGTGAACAAAGTCTTTGATGTGTGACTCGACAAAATGGGCCACAGCTGAGAATGTTGGCGGTTGTGCGGGATGCACCTTTAATGAGAGTTTTATGTTAATTATGTGCTGCAACTTTGGAGGTGATTTAGGGGCACATTAGAGAGTGAGGAAATCTCAGCAAGCTGTTACATGGCAGAGCTTTAAATTAACAGTTCATATATCTGACATCTTAAAGAGATAATATGGCCATGAAATGGGACATTAACTCCATGATGGTACACAAGGAACACGTCACCTGATTCCTCCCAGAGGAAAGAGATTTAAGCACAATAAAGGAACGCACTGAGAATGACAAGGCAGGTGTAAAACATTTCTCGTTGTCAAACGAGGTATCTCCTCCAAGAGACAATAATAATAGCATTATATAATAACTTTTTTGAAAGAAATGAAACCTTTTATTCAGTAAGGAAGGATACATTAAATCATCAAAAGTAACGCTATACAAATCAAAGACACGCTGTTTTTTATACTTTATAATTATCAAAGAATTGTGAAGAAAAAAACAAAACAGTTTCCACAAAAATAATAGTTTCTTGAGTGTCAAATCAGCATATTCGAATGATTTCTGAAGGATCATGTGGCACTGAAGACTGGAATAATGGCTGCTTGCAATACATTTGTATTTGAAAAATGGCAGATTACATAATTCTGTGACAAGCAGGGCGGGCGAGCGTCACCTGCGCTACACACAGGTCTCGAAACCTCTCACGGAGGAGCTCGGAAGCATAAAAGAAGGAGGGACGACACTGCAGGACGAGTGAGGACCAGGCCTGGACTTTATGTTTTGTGTTTTGTTTACGTTTTATTATGTGTATGCGCGGCAGTCATCCTTGAGGAGACCGCTTTTTTACTTTCGGTTCGTTTAGTTATTTATTAAAGTTTGTTGAACGTTCGCCAGTTCCCGCCTCCTTCTTCCCATAACTACAAACTTTGTTACAAAATCATTAGCATTGAGATTACAGAAATATTTTTATTGGCCAAGGCCATAATCAAATGTATTTGTGTTTTACACTTTCATTGCATCTAATGGGATTTTTTTTAATAGGGAAGTTTGTACAACATGATGGAAATTAATTGTGTTGTTGAAAATGCTTAAATCAATTGTGTGGAAATGTTTTCCTTATTTGCATTAAGTTAATGTGTTATATTTAGAGAATATAGTTATGCATTTCTATAACTTTTCCTCTAACACCAATTATGCCAATAATGTGTTTAGCCAATTATAATCAAAGACAGTGTGAGAAGGTGACAAGCCACTTGTGGAAAAGTTGGGAGAAATTGCAATGGTTAATGTGGTATCTCCAAGGTGGCCACTGAGTGAAATGACTTGCTGGATTTTGACATAATTCTCAATTTGGTATCAGTTTGCAACATCTGCTACAATGTCCAGCCCTGGTCAGTATTCATTACCATCACAATTTGTTTTATTATTGTAACATATGGACAGATTTCATGCAAATTAAGAGAGTGGTTACTGACCACGTGGTAAATTTGGAAGCACTTTATTGCTTTGGAAAAGCCATCCAAGTGCCATCCAGTTTCAGAATGATGAAATAATCATTAACTGACGTAATGTCCAGTGATGTGTGATGACCAGTGTGAGACCTATTGGGAGCAAACCAACGTTAAAACGGCTGGCACTCAGGATACATTATTTCTACTTGAGTTAAACAGTTCAATACTCTTCCCACCAAGACTCATGCTGATGCAAATAATTAACCAGAACAACTACTATAGAAAGGGCACACAGGCTTAGCCAGCATGACTGATGTTTGATGGTGTGTATGACCAAGTACATAATACGATTTACAGAGTGAGTTACTGGCAGTGTCTCTTTCAACCTATACTGCTATGTTGTTGTTGTTTTTTTAGGCTGGGAGACATCTCATCTTGTTATTCACACCCAGCATAACACTTATACGAAAGTCTTTAACTGTTCCAAGCCATTCTAGAAACAGCAGAAAGCTGTTTGACTGGCCTGAGACATTTCTCACATCCACCAGTCAAGCTAAGCACTGGACTAAAAATAACTCAGCAGCAGCATCTTATTTGAAGTCCTTTTCACACAAAGCTAAGCTTAAAGGGGCTATATGTGCGAATTTTCATGTAATGACTCGGGACGTTTTGTCGGGAAAATCAAAAGTATGTGATGTTTATACGCGCTCCCGAAAGCCTCTCCTCTGTTCAATGACACGAATTAAATGAATGCTTATACAAAGCAGGATAATGGTAAAGGGCCATTCTGTACTGTAATGGCAATGTGTCATGCAAAGAAAAGGGATTCATTCAAACTAAAGCCAAGTTTCCACCGCAGGAACTTTCCCCAGGAACTTTGGGGTGGTACTCGTGTGTTTAGACCACAGGGACCAGGGTCTAAATGAAGTTCCGCAAAGATTTCCCTCTGAAAAAATCCCTGCTCGAGAGGTAGCGGACTAATCTTCACGGTACTTTAGATCACGATGGAAACACAGACAGCAACAGGTCTGGGAGAAAAAGAGTTCCTGGGAAAAAAGTTGTTCCGGGAATTTCAGTGGAAACGGAGCTTAACATCTCAAATATACTTTAAAATAATAATAACAGTGTAATTTTAATTACCTCATCTATCAACTTGATGCCACTGAATTGCAGAGCTGGTGCAAACATATCCACATCAGTATAAACAGATGCTTTCTTAACTGCTGTTTTCTCACCATTGTCATTGTTGTTGCGTGTTTGCTTTGTTATTGAAAGGAAAGTGCACAGCACATATTTACATATTCTTCTAAACTTTGCTCTCAGCAGTGTGGACGACATCAGGATGTTCGTTATACATCACTGCAAAGGTATTTCCAACTTCTTTTTACTTTTAAGTGAAGAACGAACAAGAAGTTTGCTGTGAGTATATCAGAGCCTTGAATTGCGTTCAGACTCTTGTATGTTATGTTATGTGGATTTTAGTTCGTCACTATGGAGCAGGGATGGGCAACTCCAGTCCTCGAGGGCCACTGTCCTGCAGAGTTTAGCTCCAACCCTAATCAAACACACCTGAACCAGCTAATCAATGTCTTCAGGATTACTAGAAGGCTACAGGCAGGTGAGTTTTATCAGGGTTGGAGCTAAACTTTGCAGGACAGTGGCCCTCGAGGACTGGAGTTGCCCATCCCTGCTATGGAGTGTATGCACGAGTGCTAACATGAGCATGCATGAAAATGCTTGCTGCAGTTCACTTAAAGGTCACTGGTGTCACTAGTAACAAGGGTTTCTGAATTCTACATATAGCCCCTTTAAGATTGAAAAGATTGGGTCAGCGTACACTAAATGGTATTAATACAATTTATACGAAAATAGAGGGTAACGAAGTGCTGTCACAACATAAAAGCAGTGAAAGTAAGACATATGCTGTATCCAAAATAAAAACCAGCTGCTTTGCTGTACCACTGCCAGACAGCATTTTTCGTATAAAGGCTCTTAAAAGAACAGCTCATAAATATTTACTGTGATGTTCCAAACATGGTTATTTTTTCTGTGAGACAAAGAGGACTTTTGAATACATTTTCATATTATTGATTCAATATCTATTTGCAGCAGCTTTTGGAGTTAACAGTGAGGAGAGAAAGATTATTTGTGAATAATAACTTTGATAAATTTCATTATGGTCCTCACACAAAGCGTTCATGCTATTAGCAATCTTGATCGGTTGTATCGTTTTTTTTTTTTTTTAGATTAACAGCCATGGCTACTAATAATGTAATTGTAGAGACCAAAGTGTACCAATTTTGTTTTTAAATATTTATGTTTTTGTTCCACAAAAAAATTTGGGTTTGGAACATCATGGTGAGTAAATAATGAATTTCAGTCAAAAATAATTTTCTGCCTAAAAGTTTCTGCCAGAACTCATTAAAAATATGCCGCAATGGTGTCAGGTGCAGATTGAAAATTGAATATGACCAGAAGAATAGATCACTGAGAGACAATGAGAGGACTCAAGATGATTCATCATTAACATTGCGATAATACAGGTAGCTTCGTCTCTTTCCTTCTCTCTTTCCTTCTCTCTCTCTCTCTCTCTCTCTCTCTCTCTCTCTCTCTCTCACACACACATACACTTTGACAAATGAAATTATTTAGATAGTTCAGATGCATGCTAAACCCTGTGGACTGGGAGATGGGAATGTCAAGATTTGCATTTAAATTGCCGCCATTGTATGTACGATTGTATTGATAACATGTGAAAGCACTTTGACTACACATGACGGTCTTCTACTAGATGTGATGCTCTGAAGTTATTACAGGAGCTTCTATGCCTCAACAATGAGCCAAATGTTCTTCATGCTTCAAAAATGTGAGTCTGTTTGTTTGTTGCCAGCAAAAACCACATAGTTATGTGCCCATTACTACATCCATTTTGTTCCCTCTCTGAATTATTTATTTTTAGATTTTTTGGGATAAATGCCTGTGCCTCTGAATAGAAAGAGAGGAAAATATTAGCCTATTTGTAAGAGTTTCATATTATTCCAGGAGTCTCACAGTACAGAGGTATCACTCATTTGAATAATCATTCACTCATTATAATGAGCAATTTTTTGTGGATTCACTAGGCTGTTCCTACAACAAGTGAGAAAACAAAACCGACTCAAATCTTTCACTTTATTTGACAAAATCTCCAGCTGATGAAATTCTTTATAAATACATTTTAAATCACAATAAATGCTTTTGCTGTTATACTGTAAAGCACAGTACTTAAAAAAATAATACCCCAAAATAATGTCCTAAAACAATGTCCCAAAATACCATGGTGCCATGTCCAAAAACACTATAGTGTATTAATCAATTACTGTTTAAGCTTCATGTTGAATTGAAATACAACACCAATACAATTTTCTTTATATACTGGGGGTCAAGTTTAACTTAAGAAAAGAACACTAGTTTACATCTATTGTCACAAAGAGTGGGGGAATGTTCAATGCATATGATGTTTAACAGTTCAATTAATGATTCTTTCAGTATACTTTTAAGGAATTAACATTTTGAAAAAAAAGGAAATGTAATTCCACTAACAAATAATGAGATGCTTTCCGGCCAATGGTAAGCCGGTGTTCTGGCGTAGAACTAGGAAGTGCTGCGCTGTATTTACTACGTCACCAGCGTAGGAGAATGACGTTAAAGAGAAGATATTGTTGAATAAAGTTGTTATTTTTGTTTGTTTTTTGCACACAAAAAGTATTCTTGTCGCTTCATAACATTAAGTTTAAACCACTGCAGTCACATGGACTATTTTAACAATCTCTTTACTACCTTTCTGAACCTTGAAAGCTGCAAAGACGTTGCTACCTATAGAGTCAGAGAGCTCTCAGATTTCATGAAAAATTTTCTTAATTTGTGTTCCAAAGATGAACAAAGGACTTATGGGTTTGGAACGACATGATGGTGAGAAATTAATGACAGAATGTTCATTTTTGGGTGAACTAACCTTTTAAGTAATTAAACAGTTAAGTTGTGTGAGTTTGATTCATTACACACACAAAATAACAACAACACCAACAACTCAAGAGTAATTTGTATGGGAATTTCTAAAAAGAACCGACTCATCAGAATCATTTGTTCGGGAATTGTACTGATTGTACTGCATGTCTTTGATTCATGAAAAAATTATTGTCTTTTTTTGAGTATTTGAGTATGGCATTCTATCTGAATCAGAAAAAGAATGTATAAAAACCATGCCAACACACTGTTTTTTAAAAATTAAACTCTATAAGACTCTATTCCACTCTACATGGTTCTATTTAGTACTTTTTACCAATTCCTTTTTTCAGTCTCCGTGATCAAACATCTAGATAAAGAATGGGATGTTTTCCCCTTTCTGCCAATAAAAACTGATGTCATTTCAGCTTGACACATAGAGGAAGCGGTTCCTGGTGGGCTCCAGGGAGATTTCTGCATGATGACCTATGGCTGCTCTGCTGTGGCACTGGTGGCAGGTGCAGGGAGGATCAGCCATGGAGAGATGAACCATTAGGGATATGGCTGGAGACTAGACGTCCCCTTTGTCTGGCAGTGCTCACCAGAGACTATTAATCACCCTGACAACAACAGCTCCACCAAGATAGAGAAAGAGAGATAAAGAAGAGACCTCGAGTCGGTGTAACAAATTAAATGCACAGTAACTGTCTAATCCATGGAAACATGGCACTGGCAAACATTTATTTGCTAAATGTCGCAATTTTGGCTGTTTTATAATTGCACATTTCCAAACTGCAAGCAATAAGCTCTAATTAACATATTCGTTTTACACATTCATTAGCGAGATTTTTGTCAGCATCTGTTATTATGTGAATGCAAATGATGGATGCAAAATGCAATGCTTTGGAGTAAGAGGGGTGACATCACTGCTAATTATACTATAATTCTGGATGTACACAAATACATTATGGAGTGAAAAACAGGAAGTGGCCAAAAAAGTTGTGTATGTGGTTTGTGACAGTGATTGCCTACTGTGTGTGTGTGTGTGTGTCTGTGCACCCTAATTAAAAAGAAACTGTGATCCTGCAACACATGCTCCATGTCAAAACTGTTCCTCATAAGGAGGACTGCGATGATACTGACTGGAGGAGTATGAAAAGGGAAAATGGTTAAGATAACATATTTCTTTTTCCTTTTTATCTCTCAGAAGATAGGAAAAAACTTGTTGATCAACCATTAGGGAAATCTGCTAGCAAAGCAATCAAGAAATGTATGCAATCTATAGTTTCAACACTCAGTTTCAACCATCCATCCAGTATCTCACTGTACCAGTTAGGAATAAACTATGTCAGTGTCTCGTGCCACTTATGACATTTTTCAGTTATAATAAAACTTGAAATGTAAATTATGTTTACTAATTTATAATACTTTAATACATGTTTAGAACTATAATATAATATAATACTAATAATATATAATTAATAGTGCTGTCAATTAACAAATTAATGACACATTTTTCTGTAATTAATCGTGATTAATCGCGGGACGATTCAGACATTTATCTGCCCTGCTAAAATGTACAAAAATAGTTATTGTTTTCATTGTTTGGGAACCATGTAACCTTGTAAACAGTGCTTTAAAAATGTCAGGTAAGTCTAATAGGTAGGATATATACAGAAATTAAATAAAGTTATCAAACATATTCATTCTTATTAAAGCTGCAAACATTATTCAGTCAAGAGCAGTGAGTGATTTTCTCTGTCTTTTGTTCTTTGTTTAACCATCACAGACAGCAGTAGGTTTATTAGGCTGCTGTCACTTTAAGACCTGACGCACATGACCCGGATCTGACATACATCCTATTTTCTAATTAACTCTTTGCATTCATTTAACACTTCTCATTTAAGTGCTTACGTGGATACTCGACAAAACAGGAATTTTGGTATAATTTTGTATGTTTGCCTGTTCAAGCGTGAAAGAGAACTCAATGTGGCATTACCGTGCTTCACAGAGAGTGCGCCAGTATTTTTTTTGCGTCAAATCACACTTGAATGGTTTAATAGCACTTGAATGAATTATAGCTTGATTATATACTGTAGCACAGCAAAAAGATGACAGAAAAAAACAGATGCTGCATTAATTGTGTTAAAAATACATGCCAAAATTAAAATAAATTATCGCATGCATTAATGCATTAATTTTGACAGAGCTAATAATAGAATATAATTAAAGGGGTGGTAAACCACGATTTCACTTTTCTAACTTTAGCTAGTGTGTAATGTTGCTGTTTGAGCATAAACAACATCTGCAAAGTTACGTTCAAAGTTTAAAGCAAAGGGAGATATTTGCTTTTAAAGAAATCAATTTCTAAGGACTATAGCAAACGGCCGGTAGGGACTACAGACATTCCTCCAGGGTTGCTGACATCACCAGCCCCAATATTTACATAAACCCCTCCTCCGAGAATATTAAATAAGGGGGGGGGCAAGGCCATTTTGTATCCCCGCAGGGAAGCGTTGTAGTGTTGTTGTCGCAATGCCGACGAAATGCTGTTATTTGCATCCGGATTGCAGGTCCCCTTTGTTCAGCCTTCCCAGGGACGGGGGTGCGTTGCAGTGCGTTTAACATAGGCTACAACATGTTATATGCATGTGTGTATGAGACAGAGGGGAACAGGTCGCATTTGCAGCAGATATATGCTGTCCATTATAAATCAAAGCACGAGACACACAGGGGTCGGAGGAGAAGACCGGAAAATGTGACATAATGGACAATATTCGTCTGTATTTGCAATACACGAGCCGCGGTTCAGCTGCGCGAGACAAACACTGCCAGTGTGTGAATGCACAATGGGCGCACGCGGCTCCCGCTGCACATTTCACGGAGGAAAGCTTCCACAATCTTCTTGAGTTCAATGCAGGATTTGCACAACGGCTTGTCCTGAAAGATGAATTTAAAAACAGAAGCTGTTAACGTGCCACAACCTGTAAGTATGATTTATTTTTCGTCTCTGTGTTTTTTCTGTAATAATTCGTATTGTTAATTGTACGTTGTAGCAAGGAAGTACATAGATGACAATGCTGTTTGGCTCTGCAAACCAGTTTGTTAAATGCTCATTCATACTTAACGTTATCCGACAAACACCTAACGTTACAAACTTTTTTTTAAATCTCAACAGCAAACTTAGCATTAGTGTAAATTATTCTTTGATTAGAGCTTTTATGTATTGTTTATCTACGGGCATGCTAAACATGGTTCTGTGTTTGATTTGGCTACTAGTAAAGCCAATGTTTAGTGTTCGTTTTGGGTTAATAGTTCTTGCGACAGATATTTGGCTATAATCGTTCTAAAAATACAAAGTGCCATTCAGTAGCGATCACTATAGATCCGCAGTCTTTACTCTTGAGGACTGAACAGGTTCTGCTCGAACATCTTCACTAAAATTGTCTGGGTCTGATTCGGGCTCAAATTGGTATGGTTTTATTGACACCATTGTTTGTAATACTACCCAAAGCACAAGTCTACCGGTAAAGGTAAGGGCCGTGACGTTTCCGACAAACGTGCACTAGGCGGTTAGCGAATCACAACACACTGGGCCAGCTAACCAATCTGAACCCATTGCGTATTTTTGAGGGACCGGCTTCATACAACCCGGAGGGACAGAGCAGTGTAGAATAAAGGTAAAATATATGGAAAATAATGCAATTTTTTAAAAACGAAGCATGAACACATGTTACAGTGCATCCCACAAACACAATCAAGCCTTCAAAAGAATGTGTTTTACCACCCTTTTAATATAATATAATACTGTTTATATATTTCCATTCAGTATTAGACAGTACTAAATAGGGATAAGTATTTTGATGATTTTGTCTCATAATTAATCAATAATTGTAATTATAGATATCATAGTTTAGACTTTCTTTATGTACATTATGATATAATGTCATTTATCAGTGCTCCTTGATATCTTGCCATTGAAATATACCTCTCCTTAGCAATAGCCTTCCATTATGTGAAAAAAGAACCTGCATTTATGCGTTTCTGAAGGGCCAGAGCATTTGAATCCCTTCAATAGGAAATCACATCAAAGCTATTCACAATCATCAAAAAAGGCAAGGCTAACTCACTGTAGCACAAGCAAGCAAACAAACCAAATCAATTCTTACCTCACGCGGGGTCCATTGTGCAGCGGCTCTCGTATGGTGCGTCTGGGCAGCGTGCGGCGGTTAGCTGTAGAATAATCAGGCTCTAGGTCGTATGGCTCTTCGTCATCTGGGCCGAGACTGCGGCGGTCATCTTCCAGGCCGTAGGGTTCTGGTTGGAAACGTTCAGGCTGAGAACGATTGAGATCCACGGTGCTACTTCCCATAGGGACTTGAGGCTGTGCCACATGGCCATAGTCGTCCTTGCGGATGGGGAGAGTGTAGCTGTTCTCTGGCCGGTATCCACCGGTGGGCATGTACGGCCGATAGGGCCTGTAGTTGACTCCACGCGAGAGACTTCCGTAGTTGTCGGGCATGTCTCCGTATCCATCGTGAAGGGCGTAATGGCGAAACTGACTGTCTGGAGTGTCATTGTAGGAGTCGCTGTAATTGTTGTAAGAGCGTGTGAGGGTGGAAGTGGCCTGGGGTGTGATGAAGCGCTCGCCGTTCTTCATGTAACGCCGATCAATGGAGTCAGTGTAGCTTCCCAGAGGAGATGAGCCCTCTGGAAGAGGAAGGCCGTCGGGACCCATTGGCACCTGTCGAACCGTCCGTGTTGTCACTGTCTTGACCATTTTAGTGACCTAAGATGATGCAAAAACGCAACAAAATCAGCACAAGTCATAATAATTGAAGTCAAGGTTTGTGCTTTTTATGCAGATCTAGAGTGAGCCATTCCCTGTCTTATATGCCATATGCAGGACATATATGTGAAATTAGGGCCATTCAAAATGCAGCCATTATGTCAGATTGCTCAAATCATAGCAGCCAAAACCACCACAGCCATTTATGAGTGAAATGCAGCACACTGACTTAGTGGTTTAACATCAGCAGGGAAGTGGGTGTCACACTGTGAGCTGGCTGAGTAGCAGTAAAATGACTGAAGATCTTTGCCAGTCCCTTAAAATGCTTTGTGTTCATCAGTAATGAAACAGCTGGAACTGAAAATACAAGGACACATTTCAACAAACTTCTCAGCAGTTGTTACAAAAGTTTCTCATAATAAAGAAAACTTTACAATCAGTTAAGTTTTCTAGGAGCAGCAATCTACATTTACCACTGAAACTAAAAGGCTATGTCTCGCTATAGAAAACATTTCAAAAGCTACATTATTGTGTCAACATGAAGTCCTCTCCAGTTATAAATACATACATTTAGATACATTACCCTTGAAAAGTTTGGGATAAGTAATGTATGTATATATGATAAACATTTTTCCAAAATGAGGGACTTACTTATAAACACACCCCTTGAGGAACCTTACAAAGGAAACCATTACCACATATCTTACTAAGAGAGAGCAGTGTAGCTATATGACAACACTAAATCAATCAACATAAGAACTGCCACAAGACTACATGGGACCTAAATGATGCTATAGTCCTCTGTGTCTATCACTGAGCTTTGATGTCTTTATGACTCAACTTCCCCTCTGAGTGTAAATCCAGTCCCTTATTCTACAAAATGTCTACCTGTCAAGAGGATGGAGTGCTGCTGCTCCTGAAGGTTCAATGCTGATACAGAAACCAATTTGCTGCTCAGTGAATTCCGCAGAGCAATTAATTGGCTATTTTGTCCATGGCTGTAAATTCATCTTGGAAATTAATGAGCTTGATCAAAATTAATCGTCATTGAAAATGAACCATGACTGCTTGAATTTGTGTGAGAGCCCTTACAAGCCACATGGCTAGTTATCAGTGTGTAATATCTCAAGGGATGTGTCTATGTCTATAGAGGTCTGTAACCCTTTGCCTTTCACCTTAACACACTTCAGTATAGGTTTTAACAATGGGGTACACAGCAATTTTGGGGTCTGCTTTTCATTTTGACTAACAGATAAATAAGATAAATGCAGCAATCATCCTTATGTCAATTTCATTGGGAGAAGTCTTCTGAAATCTTCTGTAGTGTTTGTAAGCATTTACACTCGATTGCAGTATCCATAAGGTGAATTACATATGCAGGTGTGAGACTGACTGCCTGCACTCCTACTTGTTGTTGCCAGTGTTGCTACTCTGTTGCATCGCCAATTGTCTCTGTTGCTCATGCTGTCCCAAATCGGCAACTCAAATGAATCACTGAGTTGTGCTGTCTCTACAAATCTCTGTCAGTGTGAACACCCCTTAACACACACACGTGAGGTTGTTAAAACAGACACCAAAGTATGGTTGTGAGATGAAAAAAAAAACATGTTTAAAAAATGATTTTTGAGCATTAAAGAAAGTTCTTATTCTGTTCAAGATGACACACCATACGTGTTGTACATCATTAGCTAGAGTTTTTTTTAATCAACAGGGCTTTTTTTTTTACAAGCCACACAAAAAAATCTCTTTTAAAGTCAACATATCAAATTTATTGTGAATAAATTGGTGTCACCCATTGCTCCATATATATATATATATATTTATATTAAATATAACTATATGTTCTTCTTGCTTATTAAAATATCATATATATCTTATTTGTGTTCATTGGGAACACAAATAAGATATATATGATACATTAAATAAATACATTATGTAATTATATATATATATATATATATATATATATATATATATATATATATATATAACTACTTGTTCTTCGACTGAAATGTTCTTGCTTATTAAAATATCATACTTATTTGTGTTCATTGGGAAACATGCCTTTTTACTGGACACGCATAAAAATATTTACTCTAAATACATATAATATATAAAATATATGAATAAACAAATAAATACATGATTTAATTAATATACAATTTTATATACTACATGGGAGTATATTGAAATTGAACGTGAAACATGGGAAAGTTTAAAATATTTAAGGTAGAAGGACACTGAGGCTTATATTTAGACTAAGCTTAACCATCAAGGCTACCGTTGCCTCTAATGAAAGGTGTCCATCTACAGCGATGGCGGTGTTTACTAATGTTAGCCTGTTAAAAGGTGCATGCAGGCGTCATGGCCAGATTTTACAGTTCTATAAGGGTTTTATGATCTCCCTGGTATTTAGTTTTATAGACCGCTGCCACACCAGCTGTGAGTTACAGACACAGTTAGTGAGATGAAAGACGGGAGGCAGAGACATGTCAACCAGAAGCACTCTTTACTGGTATTGTTTCAGATGGTGTTGGTGTAGATGGAGGAACGGGGGTAGATGGTTTGGACTGGGTCAGGATCACTGGCTGGAAGGTTCGTCGTGTGATGGTTTTAACCACTTTGGTCACCTACAGTGAAAGTGTCAGTTCAGGAGGCATTAATCAGAAATGTATACAAGTTATAATGGAAATGGTAAGCCTTGTAAGAGTGAAAGGAAAGCCTTTTTTATAAAAAAAAAAAATAAAACATAAAAATAAGTAGGACTTTTCCCATGAAGTCTTGTTAATAGTCCAGAATAGTCCAAAACACAAACTGGGCCAGAGAATTAATTTTGATATGAATTATCTGGCTAAACAAGAAAACATGAGAATGCCTTTGAGACTAAATATTTTTATAGTCTCATTTTGTCCTTCACAAAAGAGTAATTTCAGCATTTAATAGAATGTTCCTCTAGCTGGATGATTTCCAAGAGGAGAAAACAGACGCATAAGAGAAAAACACATTATTTTATCCTATAGGCTTCTACATGTAAACTGTTTTTTGTTTTTTTAAAGGAACTTAAGGAATGCTCAATAATATTTCATTTATTTATTTCTTTAATAATATTTTTCTTATTCTTTATAAATTATGTTTTGGCTATACATTTTATTAGATACAATTTCAATTAATCTGATTGTAATGTTTCTCTAATCTACTCCTTCAATCATTATCATTATATGTTGCTTACCATATTTATACAGTTATAGAAACCCTAACAACATGAATAAAATAATTTTGCTATTCTAAAACAACCCTGCAAAGTTCATTTTCACACCAATGGCGCACTCCAGCTGTAAAACCGATTGGTTTCGACACATCGTCATACCTACCATACCTGAGAATACTAATGTTTTGCAAAGTTACAAAGTAGAAAGTAGCGTAAAAGCCTGTTTACTGTTTACATGTGCATCAGCTGCAACTTTTTGTGGTCTTTTACGTTGCGATCGGTTTGTGAGATCAGTCAAATTTAGTGACTACCGATCGAGTCATAGACTCCGATTATCGGCCGATACCGATCTGCGGCCAATCTGTCAGCGCATTGCTAATTTCTTTAAAGGTATCTTTAAAGATCACCTGAATTTGTTCAGGCATTTACAAATAAGATGTTATGTGCCAATTTCTTACATTTATGCTGACTGTGAACGTTAGTTTCAAACACATCCAGGGTGTATCCAGGAACGCTTTGATTTTATCCTCCAACTCAGAGCTCTTTTATTTATTCTACACTCAGAGCTCTTCGGCTGGAGTTGATGTATTTACGTGACTATAAGCTTGTCTCCACAACCCCCAAATCAGCTGAAACACTAACATGTGACAGAAGGACCCACACACCTGTGCGTGCACACATGCACCTCACACACTGTGATGTTATTCCTTTGTGTGTTTCATAAGTTTGGCGGTGTGTGAGTGGTCTAATGGTGAGGAACAGTGCAGCAGTAAGTTCATTCTTTTCCCTTCACTTCCTTCCACTATGTATAAACTGTCAGTTGTGTTACACTGTAGAACAGAACTGTTTCTATGTGCACATTGGTTAATGCATGTGCATGCATATAGCTGTTTATTTTTGATATGTGAAATGGGTTTTACACTTTACATAATCCTTTTCTCTTAAGTGTACAAGCCCTTTGCAGAATGAGTAATATGTTTAGCATTTTTAAGAAGTAAGAGAGAGCATACGTTTTGTTGTTTAATTTGTACTGCCCTGAAGAAGTGACGTAGCCAATATTTAATGTGATGTAAACAGAGGTAGTGACAGATATTTTCTTCCATATTGTGACGTATATATGACTGAAATGGATAATCGAAAAAGAAAACAAAATGTAGGGCGAAAACTCGGTTCCATCCATTATTGATTGGAAGGAGGCAGATCTGAATGCGCACTTGCAATTGATTGAAATAATTGAATGAGGTTTAAGCAGGCTAAATGATTGGAGATTGGTTATGACATTTTGTTTAAAAGTTAAACATACATGGATGAATCAGTCGCAACAAAATCAATGCTTTTGATTTTTAAGTATAAAACTAAATGTGACTCTGGACCACAAAACCAGTCATAAGTTGCACGGGCATATTAGTGGCAATAGCCAACAATTAGGGATGTAACGGTACACGTATTCGTACCGAACCTTACTTACAACTTACAGTCACGTATCATATGTGGTATAATTGCTCAATCAGTGTTTCAATGGCGGAAAGACCTCAATATAACTGCTTGTAATCTAAACAATGTCATGTAGCATCACATTTACCTCAGGCAGTCATTCAGTGTCCACAGAACTTTATTCACTAGAGAAATCAACTCTTTCACTAAATATATGCACTATATTAGCCTATATATTCATTATATTATACTTAACCTGTTAATGATGTATTGATTATTTAATGTATGTTTAAATAAACCTGTCATGAAAATGACAGACAAAATTATTATATTTCAACAACGAATTGGAGAAAAAACTATTTTATAATTAGATTTGGAAGTTATTGCAAAAACTGCCTTATGAGAAGTTTACATGTTTGCATACTATGTTATTTGAGTGTTGATTATTATACCTAAAAATAAATAGCAACTGAATTTAGGCTAATAGTGTGGGCTCTGTTGTTAACCTTTAGTATTAATGTACAAACTTCTAGTTATAATTTAATTATTTTACGGACATACACTTTTTTTTCCAGTAAACCATTGTTTAAAAAAATAAAATAAAAAGCAATTTTATAAAACTGCTGTACCGAACTCGTACCGAACCGTGACTTCAAAATCGAACCATCAGTTTTGTGTTCCGTTACACCCCAACAATACATTGAATGGGTCAAAATGATCGATTTTTCTTTTATGCCAAAAATCATTAGGATCATGTTCCATGAAGATATTTTGTAAATATCCTACCATGAATATATCAAAAATGTATTATAATTATTATTAATATGCATTGTTAAGAACTTCATATGGACAACCTTAAAGGTGATTTTCTCAATATTTAGATTTTTTGTCACCCATAGATTCCAGATTTTTAAATAATTGCATCTCGGCTAAATATTATCCTATTCTAACACACCATACAGCAATAGAAAGGTTAAGCATGGTGGTTAAGCATTATTAATTCAGCTTTCAGATGATGTATAAATCTCAATTTCAAAAAATTGACCCATATGACTGGTTTTGTGGTCCAGGGTCACAAATAACGACTAAAATGACAAATCTTGTTTAAAAGTTTACATACTCTTGATTCTTAATATCATGTATGAGTCCCTCAATTGTTCCATGTGGCAAACCACATCTCAACATTACTGTTTTTTTACCCCCTCAATTCAAATTTAAAAACGCAATTTGAATGCAATGTTTATATGTACCTTCACTAAATTAAAGGACATATCTGTTTAGATCATATGTTTTCCATACACAAAAAGCAACATTTACTATAGCAACGAGAAGCAGCAACAATAGGGAATGCCAACCGGCATGTTTACATTTTTACATACTGCACCTAACAATATGGCAAAACAGCTTTCTTCTCAAATTACTAACTTTACTCATTCAGTTTGGCGTAACCACAGTGTCATCAGGGCAGTATTTAATTTTTTAAAAATTGCATGATCCCTTAACATTTTTAAAAGAGATAAACATTTACCAGAATCTGCAAGGGGTATGTAAACCTACGAGCAGGTCTGTAGCAGTAAAGGGCGTTAAGAGGTGACCGCTCTGCCAATCAAAGCTTTATGCAGTGATTTCACACCAGCGCTGTGCATTGCTGAGCTTCAATGGGCACAAATAATGGTGACTGACAAGAGGCGTGTGTGAGAAAGCTTATGTGAGAGAGAGAGATTTTAACTCACCTTCATATTAGTCACATTGTCCTTTTTCAAACAACAAAACAGAAGTAAAGTGGGAATCAAGATTGCGTGGCTTACAAAAGTACAACACAAATTGATGGATCTAAATAGAGCTATTTCTAATACTGTGTACTAAGTTTCTCTAAGTTTCCTGAATGCCTTCAACTTTCCAGCTTAGCCTATAAAGCAAAATGCTCTCTCAGGTTCAAAACATCTGAGCTGTGTTACTGGTAAAGAAGCACTAGTCTGTTAATCACTTTTAAGAGCTGACTGGGTGAAAGAGCTGATTGGCTAAACTCATTGGCTACTGTAAACCACATCAATGCCTCCCACTAATCTGGACAAAAGGTTTATACCAGTGTTGTTATTTTTAACTAAAACTTAAAAGAAATAAAGCTGGAATAAAATAAAATGCATATAGTTAGATGAAAAACTTGAAATGTTGCATTGTCAACTAAATGAAATTAAGTTGAATTGAAGTAATAAAATTACTCAAACTGAAGAAAAATAATCTTAAACTAAATAGAAATATAAAAAATATATTAAATAATAAAAACGACAACAACAAATTACTAAAACGAACTAAAATTGAACAGAAACAGAAAAATATAAATACATGCTACTTCAAATTATTAATAAACACTATAATAGTATATAAGTAATACTAAATTAACACAATTTATTAATACAAAATACTGACAGTTATTTATTGCTATAATTCCACATTATTTCCACATTTATTGCATTATAATTGCCACAATTTCTGAGATTTAATAAAACTACTTCTTAAGTCTTTAGTTAAATATAAAAGCTCTTCGAGGGAGATTTTTGCCTTGAAGTGATGTAAATATAATATAAATGTAAGTTGCTGTAAATAAACATAAATGTACTGTAAGATGCTGTTCAGATAAATTAGCATTTGCATAGCTAATAATAGCATAATATGTAAAATGTATTTCTAAAATTTAAAAAAATGTGGCAGTTGTAAGCAGTAATACCTTTGTCTCTGTGCGGCGTGTAGTTCCATCCTCTGAGGTAACCACAGAAACACGAGAGGTTGGTGTTCCGGGATCTTCCTCTATAGTTACAGTCTCCTCCACAACCTCCTGGGGCTCCTGCATCATGGCCAGTGATGTCTGGTTACTGGGGCTCTGCTCCTGTGGGACAAGCAGAGGGCAGTGGTTCAAGGTCAAAGGTCACTGGTGTGAGATTAGCTGGGCATTCAAGAAAAACTTTTTACAGCTTTAAATAATGGGGAATATTTTCATTTTGGTGATATGAAAGCAAATGTGACTCACTCACTAAATTTAACCCTAACCCAAACTTTTCTTTGATGTCCGGCTCAAAACGAAAGCAACAGAGTTTAATTTAATTGAACTTATGGAAACTTATCAATAAAGGATCAATACCGTTTTCTATGTTAACATATTTTAAAATGTAACTTATTCCTGTGATGGCAAAGCTGAATTTTCAGCATAATTACGCCAGTCTTCAGCATCACATGATCCTTCAAAAATCATTCTGATGCCGATTTCTTCAAAGGTTCAAAAGAACAACATTCATTTTGAAATATAAATCTCGGTAACACCTTACTTATAGTCTTTATGTATAATGCATTATATAAAGGTATTCATAATGTATGGTATAATGCATTATATCGTTTCATAAGTAATTATAACCAAAGTTAAAATGCATTATGATATTCAAAGATTCCTTGTTACATATGAAATTGGTTGTTTGTTGTGTTTTAATGCATTAAACTTTCTAAAAGTGTATTATAACTGTGGTTACAATTATTAATGAGACCATACAATGCATTATACATAAAGGCTTTAAGTAACGTGTTACCAAAATCTTTTGTAATACAAATAGAACTCTTTACGTAAAAGTCTTCACTGTCAGACGGTTGTGTATGTGTACATAACATGTACTGTATATTCTATAAAATATACCCTGCAGCAAAAACAGAATTATATTGAAAACACTGGAGTGTTCAGGGTACAACAATAAAAGAAAAAAAATGCTTGAGAAAGAAGAAACAGAACCCCCCCTGAGACCTTGTGTTATCAGACAAGATGGTAAATAAACAACAAACAATCAAAATTCCTGAAGCTATAGTACTTGTAAATGAAAATATGAAGCAAAGGTGGTTGATGCAACTGTAAAAACACTACAAATGGCAGAAAGAAACAATAGCAAAAATGTAGGGTACAATCAATCAGTCTGGGGAGAACTCTCTGTGTCAACTCGAATGCACACTGACTCATAGGGAATCGTGTCACTGTGGGGACCTAAATTGAGGAAACCCACAAGGAAACAAGCTTATAAATCATACAGAATTCGTTTTTTTGAAAACGTTAAAAATGCAGAAAGTTTTGTGTGATGGGTAGATTTAGTTTAGTTTGCGCAGTATAAAAACCATTACATCTATAGAAAGTCCCCACAAATATAGTAAACCAGACAACAGTGTGTGTGTGTGTGTGTGTGTGTGTGTGTGTGTGTGTGTGTGTGTGTGTTGGCAGCAGCACAGGAGGGCTGATGAGGGATGATGCCAGAGGTAGCCATTTGTTTTCCATCCATCTTTGAAGGCATTAACGAGCAGGCAGTTTTTCATTGATTAGCATAGCGGAAGGCTTCAAAGTCTGCGGCAGGCCAAATTGATCCGTAGCCCGTCTCGCTAATCATTGACTTCTAGCCTTTCATGTGTCAGTATCATTTCTCTGCGTTGGCAGTTCGAGCGGCTGCCTGTCCAACCTCAGATCTGCATTCTTCTAAGCGAATCTGAAGTCAAAAGAAACTTTTTCTTCCTTTTGGAGTAATTTAGTTTTAATTGTTCCATTAATTGGCCTAAGACAGAAGTGTCAGTATAAGTGAATTGATTGAAACCGATGATTGATGAGGATAAAAACATCTTATCTGAAGCGCCTCACTCCTAATAGCTGAGTGCCACATGGATTATGCAGGCGTACCACACAGAAACAAAGCTTTGATTAACTTTCTGACAGCTAAGAAGCAAGCTTGAGCAGAATTCAATATGAGAAAGTAATGAGAGACTTTTAAAGAGCCTATTAGCACCCCTGTGAAAGCACAGATAAATATGCCTCTTTTCAACATGAATGTTTAAATGGGAATCATGGCATAACATGAGAAATGGACACTAAATGTGTCTGTTTCTAAATGGCATTATGTTAATAAGAACTGAATAGGTCTTGGTTCTCCATATATGTTGGTTGCACCTCATGGCCATTTATTGAATGAATATTAAATATATAGCGCTAAAGCTTTCTTTGTATGGAATAAAATCTATATTGAAATGTAGTTCTCAGTTCATATATTTTTTCACTTATAAATTCTTAATTATTTTATAAACTTCTTTTAACTCTCCATTATTTGTAAATCATTACAATTGAAATGTACTAGATTTTTTTAAATTCATTAAAGGAATCATTTTCATACTGAAGGACAGCTGTGAAAAGCTGTGAAGACTTAAATAAATTCCAATGTTGTTGAAGATAAACATCTAAAAAGTAAAGAGTAAAAACAAATAATATCTATGAAAGAATATCTCTGGGGACATTATTGGTTGAATTATTATGAAACAAAGGCTACAATCAAAGCACCTAGACGCTGTCTAGAAAAGATCGTCCCATAAAACTCTCTGCTCGAAGGAGGAGGATACTCTTGGGAGCAGCTTCAGAGAGGCCAAAGATCACTTTGTAGGAGCTACAGAGTTCAGAAGCTTAGAAGAACCGTGTTTAATGCAAATAGGAGTGAAAAGATGTTTAAGGGAAGTAAATTACTTCTCTATTGCATCCAAACTAACAATTCTTAATCCGTAGGGTTCAATATGGTGTTGGCTCACTCTTTGCAGCTATAACAGCTTCAACTCTTCTGGGAAGGCTTTCCACAAGGTTTAGGAGTGTGTTTATGGGAATTTCTGACCATTCTTCTAGAAGCGCATTTGTGAGGTCAAGCACTGATGTTGGACGAGAAGGCCTAGCTCGCAGTCTACACTTTAATTAATCCGAAATGTGTTCTTTCGGGTTGAGATCAGGACTCTGTTCAGGCCTGTCAAGTTCCTCCACACCAAACTCGCTCATCCATGTTTTTATGGTCATGTTGGAACAGAAAGGGGCCACCATCCCCAAACTGTTCCCACAAAGATGGGAGCATGAAATTGTCCAAAGTGTCTTGGTATGCTGAGTCATTAAGACTTCCTTTCACTGGAACTAAGGGGCCAAATCAAACCCCTGAAAAACAACCCCAACACCATAATCCCCCCTCAAGTACCGCTCTCCTGGAAACCGCCAAACCCAGACTCGTCTATTGGATTGCCAGACAGAGAAATGTGATTTGTCACTCCAGAGAACACGTCTCCACTGCTCTAGAGTCTGCTCTACCACTGTATCCACCACTTTGCATTGCACTTGGTTATGTAAGGCTTGGATGCAGCAGCTCGGCCATGAAAACCCATTCCATGAAGCTCTCTACAGACTGTTCTTGAGCTAATCTGAAGGCCACACGAAGTTTGGAGGTCTGTAGCTATTGACTGCAGAAAGTTGGCGACTTCTGCGCAGTGCACCTCAGCATTCGCTGACCCTGTCTGTGATTTTATCTGGCCTACCACTTTGTGGCTGAGTTGCTGTTGTTCCCAATTGCTTCCACTTTGTTATAATACCACTAACAGTTGACCGCGGAATATTTAGTATTGAGGTAATTTCACAAGTGGACTTATTGCACAGGTGGCAACCTATCACGGTACCATGCTTGAATTCACTGAGCTCCTGAGAGCGACCCATTCTTTCACTTTGGCCAAGGAAGTGATTGGAACACCTGAATTCAATGATTTGGAGGGGTGTCCCAATACTTTTGGCAATATAGTGTGTGTGTGTGTATATATATATATATATATATATATATATATATATATATATATATATATATGTGGCGAGCAGCGAGGCAGAGGGACCGTGAGGGTGGGACGAGGCGGCGCTCATCAGGGAGGATGAGCGCCAGCTGCGCGCCGCAGCGATCTCGGCTCTCGCGGAGGACGACAGTGAGGGACGAGAGAGGACCAGGCCTGGATTTTATGTTGTATTTTATTTACATTTTGTTATGTGTTGCTGCAGTCGTCCGTGAGGGGCTGCAGATTATTATTTTCATTTTGTGTTTGTGTTTTATTAAATACTTTGATTGTTCGCCGGTTCCCGCCTCCTTCTTCCCGTACAAACAAACTTTACTACAATATATATATATATATACATACATACATACATATACATATACATATACATATACACACACACACACACACACACACACACACACACACACACACACACACACACACACACACACACACACACACACACACACACACACACACACACACACACACACACACACACACACACACACACACACACACACACACACACACACACACACACACACACACACACACACACACAGGTGCTGGTCATATAATTAGAATATCATCAAAAAGTTGATTTATTTCACTAATTCCATTCAAAAAGTGAAACTTGTATATTATAATTCATTACACACAGACTGATATATTTCCAATGTTTATTTCTTTTAATTTTGATGATTATAACTGACAACTAAGGAAAATCCCAAATTCTAAAAGTAGAATATTGTGAAAAGGTTTAATATTGAAGACACCTGGTGCCACACTCTAATCAGCTAATGAACTCAAAACTCCTGCAAAGGCCTTTAAATGGTTTCTCAGTCTAGTTCTGTAGGCTACACAATCATGGGGAAGACTGCTGACTTGACAGTTGTCCAAAAGATGACAATTGACACCTTGCACAAGGAGGGCAAGACACAAAAGGTCATTGCAAAAAAGGCTTGCTGTTCACAGAGCTCTGTGTCCAAGCACATTAATAGAGAGGTGAAGGGAAGGAAAAGATGTGGTAGAAAAAAAGTGTACAAGCAAAAGGGATAACCGCACCCTGGAGAGGATTGTGAAACAAAACCCATTCAAAAATGTGGGGGGGATCCACAAAGAGTGGACTGGAGCTGGAGTCAGTGCTTCAAGAACTACTACGCACAGACGTATGCAAAACATGGGTTTCAGCTGTCACATTCCTTGTGTCAAGCCACTCTTGAACAACAGACAGTGTCAGAAGCGTCTCGCCTGTGCTAAAGACAAAAAGGAAAAAAAGTGGTCCAAAGTTATGTTCTCTGATGAAAGTACATTTTACATTTTCTTTGGAAATCAGGGTCCCAGAGTCTGGAGGAAGAGAGGAGAGGCACACAATCCACGTTGCTTGAGGTCCAGTGTCACTATCAGAGCAACCTGGGCTCTCATAACACCTGAGCAGTGCCACAGACTGATCGACTCCATGCCACGCCGCATTGCTGCAGTAATTCAGGCAAAAGGAGCCCCAACTAAGTATTGAGTGCTGTACATGCTCATACTTTTCATGCTCATACTTTTCAGTTGGCCAAGATTTCTAAAAATCCTTTATTTGTATTGGTCTTAAGTAATATTCTAATTTTCTGAGATACTGAATTTGGGATTTTCCTTAGTTGTCAGTTATAATCATCAAAATTAAAAGAAATAAACATTTTAAATATATCAGTCTAGGGCTGTAACGATTTGACCAAAAATAAAAACCTCGATTAATTGAACATTTTACCTCGATTACGATTAATGAACGATTATTTAGCTTTTTTCTTCTTGTTCCTGATAAGGTTTTTACTGTAAATATTTTCTACTATTAAAAGTGTTTTTGTTTTTTTTCTAATGAAAAAGTGCATTTCTTTGTGATTTTAAAATACTTGAAGGAAACGGTTCACTTTCAGCAGTTATTGTCTATGGGGCAGATTTCTGTTTGTTGTACATCAGATACAGATAAATTAGCACAGTAGGTCTACATTACATTTATTTGAATGCATTAATGAGAGGGTGATCGTGTGTGAATTACTCATAGCGTCTCTATTCATTATGAAGCTGTGGTTTGTACTTACTTCAAAGGTATTAAAATATATGCCTATAAATACTTTAGTGACTTTACTTTAGTCACAGGACTGCGTTGACACTGCGTTTCTGCGCTGCTCTCTGCACGCAATCTTCACGTGATGTGCGAGCTTCTGAGTGTTCATTTGTCACAATAGACCAATTTACCTTTTATAAACACACAGGATGCGCGCGCAGATAGGTTGCAGAAAACCAGGGAAAGATAGCATTTACGTATAGAAAATTATATGGATACAGTACAAAATCTTTTTTTTTAAATCGATTAAAAAAGATTATAGATTATTTATAGATATATATTTATAGATGACTAATTATAGATTATTAGATGTTATTTTCAAAATGTTGTCCGCATATTACAATAGTTTGTCACCCAGTGATAGGGCTGTGCGTGACAACCGCACCACCGCAGTGACAAACTTTATGAGGGCGACAGCGATCTAAAGCAAGCCTCGGGGCTTGCACGCGCCGTCTGTGTTTGTGTGTGTGTGTGTGGCAGCGCAGGCTATATGAACGGCAATTAACTTACCTGTATAAACTGTGTAAAACATGCAGTTACTATAGTGATTCTGGGCATCTATAAACAAAGATAACTGCTCCTGCATCTCTCTGTGTGCCTTCAAACTGCACTTGATGTGACTGACGGGGCGGAGTCACGTGACTAAAACCGAAATAACCGACATGGGAAAAATACGTCGGTTAGAGGTTATGAATTTCGGTTTCGATTATTTTTCGATTAATCGTACAGCCCTATATCAGTCTCTGTGTAATGAATTAATATAATATACAAGTTTCACTTTTTGAATGGAATTAGTGAAATAAATCAACTTTTGATGATATTCTAATTATATGACCAGCACCTGTATATTATATCACCGTTAATCTATTCTCAAAGTTGGGTTGGGAGCTGGGTCTATACTACGCAAGCTATGATGACTTTCACCTTGATATTTTAGCGCGGATGTACACCTAGCCGAATTGCACTGTAGGGGCGAGAGAACGAGTCTTCGAACCTGTGTGTATACCTACTAGTGTTGTCAAAAATATTGATATTTCGCTATGTATCGATACTGAAATATCTGAAACGATATGATACTCATGTTCTACAGTATCGATATCAGCTGCGCTCTCCTCTCCGACCGACAGCGAGTTGACACGCACCCGCCTCCTCTCATTCAGTCAGTTTAATCCTCTGAACATTGCGAACGGGTGTTCTGTTGGATTTTTCCTCATGTGTGACCGGTCTGAATTTTGCGTGGGGTTGCACATAATGTTAATTCTACTAATTCCCGCAGATTTCGCGCTCACATCTGAAGCGCACATACACACACCGTAATAAAGCCGCCTCTGACATACAAGTGCAAAAATGAGCTCCTTTTTCCATCTTATTAATGGTTAAATACACTCAAAAATGTCTCAATGCCCACCTTGGTGAGTTTTAACGTAAACACAGTCATAAACCAGCTCACAGGAACAGTGTTTGGATATGCGTGCGTCAGGTCTTAAAGTGATAGAAGTTATATATTATTCAAACTACAAGAAGACAAACAATCACTTACGAGCACACATATTAAACCAGCTCACAGGAACAGTGTTTGGATATGCGTGCGTCAGGTCTTAAAGGGACAGAAGTAATATATTATTCAAACTACAAGAAGACAAACGATCACTTACGAGCACACATATTCTGAATGCCTTCAGCAGAATTCAAATGAGCCATTTTAATCTAGATCTAGATTAATCTAATTTTGAAATTAATCTAGATTAAAAAAATTAATCTATGCCCACCACTTAAATATATATATATATATTTTTATATTTATATATATATATATATATATACTTTTTTTTAAGATACATTCTCTGCAATTAAGTCTTGGCATCTTATGCAGGTTTGCTTCTAAATTGAACTGTCCTTGTTCTAAGGATGTTCAGATATCTTTGCTGGAAAACAAGATCCATATGTTGATTTTTTTAATGTATTTATTTTCTACAAATCCAAAAAAACACTGAAAGACATTTTTTGTTCTACTACAAAAGTTCCTCACATTTGAACCTCATGATCAGCACAGTACTGCCACTTAACCAAATCCTTATATAAATATACAGAAGCAAAATGAGATCTGTGGGAGAGCCGGAGCCAGATCTAGTTTATTTACAGTATAAAAATAAACACCTGACCATGACATCAATACCTTTCAGGATACACACAGGATGCAAAACAGTTCACAAGTCATCCATGAAGTTTGTTTTCCCAGTGAAAATTACCTCAAAATGATGGGGCATAAACCCACAAAAAACCCCCACAGCACTCATGAGCTCATTTTCGTGCAAAAAAAAAAAGTCTCCTCAGTCAGCCAGACAGAGATATAGCCCAAAGGCATGCTGAGGATTTTGCCACCAACCTGTGCATCATACAGTGGTGTCTTTATCACGGATGATCCACGTCACAGGGGGGAAATCTGCTGTCACAGATAGCAGCTTTGCCTTTATAACAACTATTACACAGGTGAACTCCTGAACCAGGCATTGCGTTTGTGTGTTTATGTGAGTGCGCTTGCATATAGCACGTCTCATAGAATTGAGAGGGGAGTTTTTGGGCAACCCTACGGGCTTCAGAAAATGAGCCCCTTTTTAAGGCATTCTAATTTTAGAATGAAAGGAACACCCACGATTCCTTTCTTCCAGAAAAAGACAGACTGACAATAATTATAAATAATTGGGGCATGTCTAAATACATTAACCAAAGGCTTCTTTACATTTCTTTCTAAATTATACATGCAGTAAATGCTTTAACACGCAAGTCTCTGAGCATTAAGAACAGATTCAAAGCTGTGGGAAAGTCATGTGTTCCTTAGCAACATGGACTTTGTTAAGGAAACAAGTAAGAGAAAAAATAAGACCCCAGATCACCGAGAGTTTCTGTACATTAGAAACGCAAAGGCCTTTTCATGTGTTATATCATGTTTCAAAATCTTGTGTTGAATCTGCACATAATTAAGGGTTTGGTAATTGCACAGCATGGTTTCTTGCACAAAAGAAATACCAGGGTTTTAATATCATCCTTTTTCCCTGCAAGGAGTGACGGTGAGGTGTGTGAGATAAACATCAGTCTTCCACAATGGCAAATTGAGACAGAGCTGGAGAAGATAAGATGAGCCGGAGCAAATAGAGCAGATAGGCAAATGAGAAAAAAAGATTGGCAATTAAAAAGCTTCTGAGTAGCGGAGATACTTTGCTATCAGACCTGTCCCTGGATCCACACTAGATAAAAAAGACCACCCATCTGTAAAGCTGAGAGAGCAACATTTGTGCTCTCCACATTTCACCTCAAACACAAGCAACCATCTAAAGCCTTTCTAATTTTTACTTTTTTTTCTTTTCTTTTCACCTTTGACACAATCTAGATATATAAAGAGTGGAATTCATAATGTCATACTTACTATAAATAATATCCAAATAGCATGCAATATTTGCAAAAATGTGGACTATGCAACAGATTTTACAGTGTGGAATAACCCCACAATGCAATGCATTCAGATTTCCATTTCCATTCAAATGAAAGAACCATAATTATGGACCTTTTTCACAGACTGTGAGGACTGCCATTTTTTCTGATTGTCGTTATCAACCACTATAGTAGTTTACCCATCAATGACGATTTCTGCTAAAAGTTGTGTTTTTTCTAGATGAATTTGTCTCCAATTAATCTTTCCTATTTTACTACTGTTTAACCAACTATTTTAAAAAACAGCAGGTTGTATAGCTACAATGTATACTGTGCCATATCCAGTGAGTAGCAAGCTAGCATTTCATTCCACCACTACTCTGAATGAAAAATGTCTCAGATTTTCTTTAGATTCATTTGAGTCCTATTAATAGCTTCTTAACCGTTTGCAGAGTGAACAAAACATCATCAACTAGCTTAATATCACTCCAGAGAAGGTCTGCAAGATACAGAGAAGATTCGTTTTTGCACCTCCACTCCTCATTTCAGTTGCCATGCATCACCTGGGCTGTAGCCTCGCCGTCAGTAATGCATTGTCCTCTGGCTAATAGGATTTCAGTCAGACGTCACAGCAGCAATCATCGGCAAGATCTTACACAATTAATCCATTTGCCAAGAGCGTTTGTATAACCTTGGGTCATAAGAGTTTCCCATCAACTTGCTTCTTTTCCTACATCCATCTTCATGACCGAGTCACACCCGCCTTGCCGGAATGTGACAGCGAGCGGGAATTAGCTTTCATTTCACTGCGCTGTACTTGTGGAAAATTGAGCAAATAAATCAGACTATTTAAAAAACAAATAACTGAGAAGAGGGCACACAGATCTCCTCCGTATGACTGCCTGGGGAGGTTGAGTGGAAGTAAAATGGATGGAGGGTAATTGGATGGAGGGGACACAATTAGTGACGAGAAAGAAGCTGAAGACTACAGTCTGACTCACAAGCCAAAGGCCCAAACCAACGGACAGATACGTCCCAATGGGGTGGCATGATGCGGGAAGAGGGGAAGGGAGGGGTCAGGATGAAAATTCCACAGAGAGTTGCGGATAACGGATGGTCAAATGCATTTAGAGGCGCCGGCTAGCAGATAAGCTTAACTAAAAAAGGGATGGAAGAACGAGGGATGAAAGAGAAAAGGCGAGGAATAGAGGCTAGCAGGCTGTAATGGCTCTGCTAATCTCTTTGTCCTCCTGAGTGATCCAGTGCCAAATCGCCATCCTCTCATCGTCTACGAACACGGGGGCCTCATTTTAGACATTCCTCACTCATTGGCCGCATCCATTTCTCTAACAACAGTTTTGAGAAGCCATTCTCTTTCTCCCCTGGCACCCTTGTTCACCCCTTTTGTTCTATTGTTCCAGATTCCCAGGTCTAAAAAAAAGAAAAAAAAGACCAAAATGGCAAATCTCAACAAACCTCAAAGGAACGGAGGTTTCTCTCTCTCTCTCTGAAAAAAAAAATAAAATAAAAAAAGTACTTACTCAGTGGAGCACGACTTTTCGTCTGGCACAAGTTTTCAAGCTTTGTTTGCATAATTAATAAAAATACATGATCTATGTGATTCCATTAACCCCCCACCAGTCTTGTTCGATGAAAAATATTTTTCAGACGGTAATTTTGAACATCTGGAAAGAATTAGTCACGTATCCAAGTTACACCCTTCTGAAAGATTTCTGGCATGGCGTGGCTTTACAGCGGGGCTTGAAAAAGCACACAGTTGCCCGCACTCTCACACTTTCACTCATATAATTCAGCTTACGGTCAGTGCTCCCTCTCTGGAATGCAACCCTGACAACACAGCCAGAGCATATATCACTCCTGTTGTCTTATAAAACTAGGTAAACACAGTAAGAAAAAAAAAGCTGTAAAAAAAAAGAAAGAAAGAAAAAAAAGACAACTAAACCCTTCTGATTGTACAATAAAGCAGACTTATCAAGTAATGGTATGCTACGGTGTTAGGCAAATCGGTTGTAAATACAATAAAATGTAAAAAAAAATTAACAAATAAACAAAAAATTTATTTAAAAAATTATTCAAATTGATTAATATTATTATAATAAATAAACAAATAAATAAATTATAATGCAGAATTTAGGTCAAAACAGATAATCAAAACAGCACTTCAAGTTAGCAGGCTAATCAGTCAACGTATGCAAAGATAGCAGGATAATAAATTGGTATGCTAATCTAATCAAATAGTGGTAAATTTAGTAGCCTGTATGCTAACTAAAAAAACAAAACAAAGACAAATGTATGATTTGACCATTTTAAGTTTCTGTAATATAACATGATGTGACATGAGTTGAAAAAAAAATCAGTCCCTCCAGTTTTTCGTGATTCCGCAATCACTGAATACAACGCTAAATTAACAAAATGTCGCATTTTCTTGTGGTCCTACATAATTCTAGCCTGGTCCTACTAGAGTCTCGTACATTTGTACAGAGAGTCGGGCCACTCTCCACTGGCAAGCGTTAACTTCCTTGAAGGCGGGTACTCTGTTGAAGTTTAAAGCTATTGGATCTGCCCAGAGCCACTCTGGATCTGCCAAAACCAATCGTAAACGTTTGGTCGTGACGCATGTCATCTCAAACTAGTGCACGACATCAACGTCATCGTTCTCAGCCACTCCCTCCGTTCATTGATTGGACTGGTTAAAATTTGACAGGAGAAAACCAAAGAATATACCGCAATCCCAGACGGAGTACTGAAGGAAAATGAAAATTGAGCAAAAGTACATAGGGGGGCGGAGCCAGGCTAACATAATTCCCCGTTTCACCACGAAATAATCGCAATTAAAAAAAAGAAGACTCACAAATATATATATATATATATATATATATATATATATATATATATATATATATACACACACACACACACACACACACACACACACACACACACACACACACACCTAAAGGATAATTAGGAACACCATACTAATACTGTGTTTGACCCCCTTTTGCCTTCAGAACTGCCTTAATTCTACGTGGCATTGATTCAACAAGGTGCTGAAAGCATTCTTTAGAAATATTGGCCCATATTGATAGGATAGCATCTTGCAGTTGATGGAGATTTGTGGGATGCACATCCAGGGCACGAAGCTCCCGTTCCACCACATCCCAAAGATGCTCTATTGGGTTGAGATCTGGTGACTGTGGGGGCCATTTTAGTACAGTGAACTCATTGTCATGTTCAAGAAACCAATTTGAAATGATTCAAGCTTTGTGACATGTGGCATTATCCTGCTGGAAGTAGCCATCAGAGGATGGGTACATGGTGGTCATAAAGGGATGGACATGGTCAGAAACAATGCTCAGGTAGGCCGTGGCATTTAAATGATGCCCAATTGGCACTAAGGGGCCTAAAGTGTGCCAAGAAAACATCCCCCACACCATTACACCACCAGCACCAGCCTGCACAGTGGTAACAAGGCATGATGGATCCATGTTCTCATTCTGTTTACGCCAAATTCTGACTCTACCATCTGAATGTCTCAACAGAAATCGAGACTCATCAGACCAGGCAATTTTCCAGTCTTCAACTGTCCAATTTTACTGAGCTTGTGCAAATTGTAGCCTCTTTTTCCTATTTGTAGTGGAGATGAGTGGTACCCAGTGGGGTCTTCTTCTGCTGTTGTAGCCCATCCGCCTCAAGGTTGTGCGTGTTGTGGCTTCACAAATGCTTTGCTGCATACCTCGGTTGTAACGAGTGGTTATTTCAGTCAAAGTTGCTCTTCTATCAGCTTGAATCAGTCGGCCCATTCTCCTCTGACCTCTAGCATCAACAAGGCATTTTCGCCCACAGGACTGCCGCATACTGGATGTTTTTCCCTTTTCACACCATTCTTTGTAAACACTAGAAATGGTTGTGCGTGAAAATCCCAGTAACTGAGCAGATTGTGAAATACTCAGACCGGTCCGTCTGGCACAAACAACCATGCCATGCTCAAAATTGCTTAATCACCTTTCTTTCCCATTCTGACATTCAGTTTGGAGTTCAGGAGATTGTCTTGACCAGGACCACACCCCTAAATGCATTGAAGCAACTGCCATGTGATTGGTTGATTAGATAATTGCATTAATGAGAAATTGAACAGGTGTTCCTAATAATCCTTTAGGTGAGTGTATAATATATATATATATATATATATATATATATATATATATATATATATATATATATATAATTATCCCTCAACCCTTTTGTCACTTGCTGTCTAGCTTAAGTGCTAAGGACTGGGCGAAGATGGATGAATGACAAAATAAAGTACGATATGCTTGATAATACTAAAATAGTTATTAAAATGCGCAGATTATCACAAAGAGAACTCTAATGACATACTGACTGATTTCAGACTGGCTGCAGATTTCTATGCGTGCGCTTGTAGCCTGCCAGATACAAGTACCAAATTGTGTTCTCTTTCTAGGCTTATCGCACTTGAATGGTCAAATACACACAAATACACAGTTTGGGATGTGTGTCAGTATTGGATCTGCGATTTAGGCCAGGTTTCACAAACAAGGCTTAGACTAAGCCAAGATTAGGCCGTAGTTCAATTAGAGCATTTAAGAAGCTTTTTTTAAACATGCCCTAAAAAACATTACTGGTGTGAATCTTGAGTCAAAACAATGGCACTGACATATTTTAAGATATGTCAGTGCAAGTTACTTTCAGTTAAAACAGCTCAAACAGGCATTTTAGTCTAGGACTAGCTTAAGCCTTGTCTGTGAAACCGGGGGAATAAGTCTTAAAGTGTAAGCAACCTATTAAACCTATTAAAATGATCCCATGATTAACTCACCCTCAATAAATATCCAGGGGTCTCATTTATAACTGTTGCGTACGCACAAAACATAAACATAAGTTGTGATTTATAAAAAACAAACTTGACAGGAAAATTTGCGCACCTCCACACAAACTCTCACCCGTACAAACTCTTTTAGAAAGAAATGAAGAACAATTTTAAACTCTGTTTTCATTTTGATATATATAAATTTGATATACATTTACATTAATGTTCCAGTTTCATTAATGGCGATATGCACTGAAATGACAAAGTCATTGCTCAGAAGTAAAAAAAAATGATAAGAATTTACTTTTGATCACTTTTCCTTTGACACACTGTTTTAATGAAAGCAAGGATTACATATGGGCTAATTCCAATAATTCCTCTTTAAACTGCAGATCTCATGTTATGACAAAATATTTTTTTAGCGAGAACGATAATCAGTGATGCACATTTACTTCGATATAACAGACACTGCAGGATTCGGTGGTTGAACAGTCCATTGTCCGGTTTGAATAGGTCCAATGATAATAACTTTACTGTACAACCACATCTGCACGGAGGTGTTGATTTTGTGTAAAGACATCTTCACAAAATTATGACAAAATAGCTACCACTGTATTTCAATGAAGAAAACGGTAAGATGTACATGTGTTTCCTTTTTAAAATACTTTGTCAGTGATGCGCCAAGTCAGACAATTGTATTTACACTGCAATAAATAGGCCCGTTTCCATAAAAAATAGCACATCCTAAAAGATATCTTCACATTACCAGCAAAACTGCATGCATTTGATTTGAATTAAAATAGCCTAACATTTGGCCTGTGGAAATTAATGAATCAACTCTTTTCTAAAAACATCTGAGAAGTATTTTATACAATTTTGTTTTTATGGATATTTTGATAGCCTATATTTACTCTAAAATGTAAAAAGGATATTGGATGATTTTCAGCAATGTGCTGTGTAAAGCACAAATGGCATTTATAGTCCGTATCTAATATTTGTTTATGTCTTGTACCAGTGTTAAAACATGGTGTCACGTGGATGGGAATATGCATGGAAATGATATGCAGACGAGGTTATGCACAGTAAAACTAGGCGTTGTAAGCTCCATATATGGTGATTTCGGGAAGGAGACAGGGTGGAGATACACGTACGCACAATCTTCTGCTGACTGTGATTTATAAAGGGATTTTTGCACAGGTTCTGGCTTTTGTGCATATGTACACTTTTAGGATGCAATCTTTCAGGAAAAAAATCTAGTTTTATAAACGAGGCCCCATGTTTCCAAGCTTTATAATGGCAGTGAATGGGGCCAATGAGTTTGAAGCTCAAAAAAGTGCATCTATCCATCATAAACATACTCCACACGGCTCCGCGGGGTTAATAAAGGCCTTCTGAAACAAATCGATGGGTTTTTGTAGGACAAATGTCCATATTTAAAATGTTATAAACTAAAATATGTAGCTTCCACCAGACCACCTACCAAATTCAACTTGTGAAGAAAGTATATCGCCTCTCGCAGTTCAAAATGCTTACGCTACCTGCGACGTCATACCTGCGACGCGTCAGTTGTGCTTTCTTTCGTCTGGTTTAGTAAATCATGGGCTAATTTTCATTTTAAAGTGAACTAATCCTTTAAATAGCCTAATTATTGAGATTTGTTTTGCTTAGAAGATTGTGCTCATATTGCCCACCCAAAGTAATCGTGTAATTAAAGCTAGATAGTACACCGTTAGACTAGCTCAGCTAGCTATCTAATAGCCTAACAATTTTGAAAATATATTATTACATTACTAATTTGTAAAGACTGTGCAGTGTGCACCAAACCCAACCCCTTTCCAAGTTCATAGGTTGTTTTAAAAAGTTAAAATGTATCAGAATTTAGTCCAAAATAAACAACATAATACAGTAAAGGTGGTATTCTAATTATAAAAAAACATTGCAATTTTTTTGTGTGCAAATTTCTGGAAATTACCACAACAAAATTCTGTTAATAGCTTATTCAACTTTCAACCTACAGAATCACTTTGCAATTTAAGTGGGATCAAATCTTGCATGTGGGAGTTGTTTGTTTTACCAGAGGATGTGAAAAACAGGGAGTAATGCACAGTAGCACAGGATGAAATGGGTGAAGCAACTTCAGGCTATTGCTATTGGGGTTTTGGAGGGCGAAGGCCCATATGGACGATGTACATCAACAAAGGCACTACAAATACTTTTTTCTGGCTTCGAGTCAGCAATGTGGTCTCTCCAGGGAGAGGCACTGGGAACCTTTGCCAAGAGAATGGTTCATGCAGGGTCTCCGGGCTGCGGCCATGGGCAGAGCAGGAAAGACATGTGTTTGACTTCCCCCTGTCACTGCTCTGGCTCCCGCTGTCCTGTTTGCTGCTTCTGCCACTGAAGGTCCAGCTGTTAACAGATCAAATATCATGCCTGGGGACCAGCCTACCTCAGAATCACAACACTGAAATACAGTCACACAGAGGGATGGATAGCGGTGGTGGGTGTCATGGACATTTTAACAGCCTAGGATGAGTGATTGCTCCATTCTCACTTTCTGTCTATCACATCCTTATCTGGCGAAGCCACTCAGAAGTGATTAAATCAGCGATAGACTTTATGATTGCTTGTGTTTGTGAGCAAGCGTTCACAAAGTCACACCAATGAGCGAGCTACCTCTCTAACACATGCTTCAGGAAAAGGAAGGACATGCTGTCATGGAAACCCTTGTTGTTTTACAGCGCAACTTATATTGTGCCGTGAGATAAAGGCTGTGTATTATATCCAGTGACCGAAGGCGCAGTGCATAAGAGACGTGGTACACACAGAGCTCTGGGCTCAATTCAATCTATCCTGCTCTGACTCAAACTGTTAAAGGTGGTTATATTCCTCACGGTTCTATATTTATGAAGCCTTATGCATCACATACATAGATTTATAACGAATAGCCATTGTGAACTGGTGTTGTAGTCATCCATCTCAAAGCAAAAACATTACTTACGTATGTCAAGAGCCTCTCAGCACCTGAACTATACTTCACAAATGCTAAAAGCAACTGGCATTTCATGGCCCATTGACTAATGCATTGCAGTGCTGTTCCGTGTATGCATGCAGTGCACGGCTGAAGCGTTCAGGAACAACGTCTGGGAGCTTGATCAACCATCTGCATGTTACGGCGTCACGGAGACGGTCCTGTGAAATTGAGGAGTGGTCGGATGATCCATTAGAAACCCAGCCGGTCCTGTATGTGCCTCTGAGACGGTGTGGCTATTCATACCTCATGTGAAAAGCCCATCTGCAAGCAATATTCTCTCAGGATCCATATGAGCCCTAAAAGCACAAGCTACATGAAGAAACTGGATCTGATCCTCGGGGCTTTGGAGGCAGCGGAGGAGAAAGGCTCCACAGCATCAGCTAACACTTTTATTAAACACTGATTACATTTAATACATGCCTTAAATTCAAAGTATCTTGCTCTTTCTCTGAAATATACTCTTGTAAAAACTGTACTATAGAAATATATTAATAAATATTGATATCACCACGGCTAAATTTACTTAAAAAATACACTTTTCTAATATATTTTTTTAAATGTAATTTAATCCTGTGATGGTAAAGCTGAATTTTCAGCAGCCATTACTTCAGTGTCACATGATCCTTTAGAAATCATTGTAATATGCTGATTTGATGCTCAATAAACATGACTTATTATCAATGTTGAAAACGGTTGTGCTGCTTAATACTTGGAAACGTGGAAAACGTGATGCATTTTTTCAGGATTCTTTGATAATACAAAGCATTTATTTATAAATGTCTTTCACTTTTGATAAATCTAATGGGCCCTTGAAAAAAGTGTATTTGAATATTTATATACACACAACCATATATACAGGTGCTGTATATATAATTAGAATATCATCAAAAAGTTGATTTATTATTTCACTAATTCCATTCAAAAAGTGAAACTTGTGTATTATATTAATTCATTACACACAGATTGATATATTTTAAATGTTTATTTTTTTAATTTTGATGATTATAACAGACAATGAAGGAAAATCCCAAATTCAGTATCTCATAAAATTATAATATTACTTAAAGGGTTAGTTCACCCAAAAATGAAAATTGTGTCATTAATTACTCACCCTCATGTCGTTCGACACCCGTAAGACCTCCGTTCATCTTTGGAACACAAATGAAGATATTTTTGTTGAAAGCTGAGAAAGGCCTCAGATAGGCCTCCATTGACATTCAGAGTACATTCACACTCACAAGACCCATAAAAGGCACTAAAAACGTTGTTACAAAGTCCATCTCACTACAGTGGCTCTACAATAATTTTACAAAGCGATGACAATAGTTTTTGTGCGCAAAAAAAAATCTAAATAGGTTGCTCTGATAGTGGCCTTCAGCTCTTCTGCATTGTTGGGTCTGGCATATCGCATCTTCCTCTTCACAATACACCATAGAGTTCAGGTCAGGCGAGTTTGCTGCCCAATTAAGAACAGGGATACCATGGTCTTTAAACCAGGTCTGATTGCTTTGGCACTGTGTGCAGGTGCCAAGTCCTGTTGGAAAATGAAATCTGCATCTCCATAAAGTTGGTCAGCAGCATGAAGCATGAAGTGCTCTAAAACTTCCTGGTATATGGCTGTGTTGACCTTGGACCTCAGAAAACACAGCGGACCAACACCAGCAGACGACATGGCTCCCCAAACCATCACTGAACCTCAAGTAACGTGGATTGTGTGCCTCTACTCTCTTCCTCCAGACACTGGGACCCTGATTTCCAAAGGAAATGCAAAATGTACTTTCATCAGAGAACATAACTTTGGACCACTTTTTTTCCTTTTTGTCTTTAGCACAGGCGAGACGCTTCTGACACTGTCTGTTGTTCAAGAGTGGCTTGACACAAGGAATGCGACAGCTGAAACCCATGTTTTGCATACATCTGTGCATAGTAGTTCTTGAAGCACTGACTCCAGCTCCAGTCCACTCTGTGAATCTCCCTCACATTTTTGAATGGGTTTTGTTTCACAATCCTCTCCAGGGCGCGGTTATCCCTATTGCTTGAAAAAAAATTCTACCACATCTTTTTCCATTGTCGTCTTTTGGACAACTGTCAAGTCAGCAGTCTTCCCCATGATTGTGTAGCCTACAGAACTAGACTGAGAGACCATTAAAGGCCTTTGCAGGAGTTTTGAGTTAATTAGCTGATTAGAGTGTGGCACCAGGTGTCTTCAATATTGAACCTTTTCACAATATTCTAATTTTCTGAGATACTGAATTTGGGATTTTCCTTAGTTGTCAGTTATAATCATCCAAATTAAAAGAAATAAACGTTTGAAATAGTCTGTGTGTAATAAATGAATATAATATGCAAGTTTCACTTTTTGAATGGAATTAGTGAAATAAATCAACTTTTTGATGATATTTCTAATTATATGACCAGCACCTGTATATTAGCGTGACGTCGTCATACTCAGATTCTAGTCAGAATATGAGTGTAATACTGCTCCATTGGGCTGTGATTATGGGGCGCATTTCAACCGAACCAGGAAAGAAAATGCCTCTGCACTCAATTGGATAGACTTACAACCAATCAGAGCAACACATCAGAGTAAGTGACGTATGTTAAGCAACGCATAGTTGTCAACAGAACTCAACTGCACGCATGCTGGAGGAAATAGAAGTAGATCTTTGCCGGTATTGTAAAAAGAATAAAAAAAATAAAATAAAAAAAAATTATATATATATATATATATATATATATATATATATATATATATATATATATATATATATATATATATATATATATATATATATATATATATATATATACATATACACACACACACACAAACACACACTGTATATATTTACGTATCTATTAGTAATTTTTTTATTATGAAAATAGGATTAAGAACAAGGCTTTTTCCCTCTGTGAACTGTGCATCTTTTAAAAGATAACAACCTTCTAAATTCTCTCCATGTCTACAAACTTATGCATGTACCATGTATTACATGTAGCAAACAGAGTGAGTTATGTAGTGTCCATCAAAGAGACAAAACGTGAGAAGACAAGAAAAAAAGCAATGGGACAAATTTTGCAGAGATACACAGAGAGAAAAAGAGAATAAAACAGAAAGAGAGTGATACTGGGGCATCATTAGTTCTAATGTATTCCAGCCCACTGCCATTCAATTTCAGCAGCCCACTACGAAGGTGTGTTTGATTAGCGGCAGATTGGATTTTGATTTCTGGAATATTGCCTCCTAATTGCCTGTTTAGATTTCTAATCATAGATTAATGGCACACAACAAAAGAGCTTGTGGATAATAAACCAATAGCTGAAGCGTAGCTAATTCATTCCCCCTACTCCACTATGGAGAAAGACTGCTCTTTCATTACGAAAAACAAAGAGCATTATTGTGCGTGACTTGCTTTTATAACAATAAACGATCTCTGACAAGTACAGCACAAACCGTGACCTGTAATACATGCTCTTTATGAAAGTATCATTGAATCTAGTTTCATCATAAATTATCATTTTAGCCGCAGCTCACAGAAGTTACAGAACAAGCCAGAGATGTACCAAAGAGACTCCTGAGGCAACAATCATCTCTGTAAAAATAAAAACAAATCTATAAAAGAAGCTGAGGTGAGACCAGTTATGCTGGTATAGTTGTGCAAACTCTAAATATCACACGGAACTCTGAAACTTCTCCTATGATCCAAGTCATGTAGTGTTTAAAAGCATGAAAATAAAAACCTACAGATAGACGAGAAAACAATTCAATATACAATATAATAATGTTAATATATAATAACATTTCTTATTTTTACAGTTTTATAATTTAATTGTGTGACAAGACATAGCATGCTGTATGTGTGAAGACACTATGTTCTGCATAGAACATCACAGCATTCAGAAAATGCAAAAATGTAAATACTTTTGCTAAACTTGTGTGGCAACTTGAGCTGATTTGAATTATTTTTAGGATCAGAATAGCCATTATCTGATGCTCTAGTCTAGTAAATGGAGAAGTAGATATCCAGGAGATATCACAGCTGCCCACAGCCAGCCGGATATCAAACCCTCATTAATGCAGGAAGGAAGAGGCAGTACTGAGAGAAATGGCTTGTTTTTGTTAGTGTATCTGCGTGCATCCATGTTTGTGTCATGTCCAGAGATATCCAGCATGTTCCATCTAATTACAGCTGGATTCCTGGAAGTGTGACCCAAACAGCGCAACCATACAGCTGCCAAAACCATTTAGTTTCACTTCAACACCTCTCCATTCATCAGCCAAGTAACATGAAAACATCCAACATCTGATTCTCCTTTTTTTTTTATGACCAAATCCTAGCTTTCAAAGACGTAGCACTTAAAGGTCCCATGACGTGAAAATTTCACTTTATGAGTTTTTTAACATTAATATGAGTTCCCCTAGCCTGTCTATGGTCCCCAGGTGGCTAGAAATTACGATAGGTGTAAACCAAGAAATGGTTGTCCTGCTCTGCCTTTGAGAAAATTAAAGCTCAGATGGGCCAATCTGGAATCTTCCCTATATGACGTCATTCACTCAAAAAAAAAAAAAAAAAAAAAAGTGCTATATGGCACTAAAAGTGGTTCTTTGCTCGTAATCATAGGGGAACCTCTTTAAAAGGATAGTTCACCCAAAAATGAAAATTCTGTCATAATTTACTCACCCTCAAGTTGTTCCAAACCTGTATGAGTTTCTTTGTTCTGCTGAACACAAAAGAAGATATTTAGAAGAATGTTTGTAACAAAGCAGATAGAGCAACCATTGACTACCATAGTATTTTTTCCCCTACTATGGTAGTAAATGGTTGCTCTATCTGCTTGGTTACAAACATTCTTCTAAATATCTTTGTTTGTGTTCAGCAGAACAAAGAAACTCATACAGGTTTGGAACAACTTGAGGGTGAGTAAATGATGACAGAATTTTCATTTTTGGGTGAACTACCCCTTTAAGTGCTGTATAGCACCAATCTTGGTGCTTCAGTGGTTCTTCACCGGTTCTTTGGCTACAGAACATGTTACGATATGGTGCTATATAGGTGCTATACACCCCTATATGATTACGACCAAGAACCACTTTGAGTGCCATATAGCACCCTTTTTTTTTAGAGTGTATGGGGAAAGGTTACCTCCCCTTTATCTGCTTTGCCCGCCCAGAGAATTTGGAGAAATGGATTCAGTTTATTTTTTACATTCGCAATGTCAGCACAGACTTTTATGATATGGATTCGACAGCACCTCCACAAACAGTGAGTAACAGTGTTCATTAATGCCTAATCTGTGATCAGTGATTTCTGATGTGTAGCTAATCATTCAAGTTCACACAGACTTTCTTTCTAAATCGTTTAATAATGTTTATGCATCAGTGAATCAAGCCAGGGACTAAACAATCAACTTCACCTTGTTTATCTTAGTAGCACGAAACAAAACTGTTATTTAAATAGTGATTAAACTACAGAGAGCGATCAAAGAACACTCTCTTTATTATGTTCGGAACTGTCAATCACACGTCTCATATACAAGTATATCTGCACACTTTGCCAAACTCCCGTTATAATGAATGACGCTGTTATGCTGCACAACAAAGATTTTACTGTATTCATATTGATTTTGTGTTTGCTGTTAGTTGTGATGAAAGCATTTTGTGAGAGAAATAGCGCTGCATTGATGAGATCACTGCATTCACGCGATAAACAGACTGTCATCACTGCAGCCTTTCAAGTGATGGGAATAGATTGTTGCATATAAACAAATGTAAAACACATTTGCTAAACGAGTATACTCTCGAAAGGGGAACTTAATACAATGCTCTTATCAACACTTTCACGATTCATTAATCTCGACAGCTGTAATAGTAAAAAAAAAACGTAGTAAAAGTATTTGAGAGGTTCCACATGTAATATGCATTTCAAATGCAAAGATGTCAGCCAATCACAACAGTGGGCATTGGGCTCCCGTTCCACCAAATCCCAAAGATGCTCTATTGGGTTGAGATCTGGTGACTGTGGGGGCCATTTTAGTACAGTGAACTCATTGTCATGTTCAAGGAACCAATTTGAAATGATTCGAGCTTTGTGACATGGTGCATTATCCTGCTGGAAGTAGCCATCAGAGGATGGGTACATGGTGGTCATAAAGGGATGGACATGGTCAGAAACAATGCTCAGGTAGGCCGTGGCATTTAAACAATGCCCAATTGGCACTAAGGGGCCTAAAGTGTGCCAAGAAAAGATCCCCCACACCATTACACCACCACCAGCCTGCACAGTGGTAACAAGGCATGATGGATCCATGTTCTCAATCTGTTTACGCCAAATGACTCTACCATCTGAATGTCTCAACAGAAATCGAGACTCATCAGACCAGGCAACATTTTTCCAGTCTTCAACTGTCCAATTTTGGTGAGCTTGTGCAAATTGTAGCCTCTTTTTCCTATTTGTAGTGGAAATGAGTGGTACCCGGTGGGGTCTTCTGCTGTTGTAGCCCATCCGCCTCAAGGTTGTGCGTGTTGTGGCTTCACAAATGCTTTGCTGCATACCTCGGTTGTAACAAGTGGTTATTTCAGTCAAAGTTGCTCTTCTATCAGCTTGAATCAGTCGGCCCATTCTCCTCTGACCTCTAGCATCAACAAGGCATTTTCGCCCACAGGACTGCCGCATACTGGATGTTTTTCCCTTTTCACACCATTCTTTGTAAACCCTAGAAATGGTTGTGCGTGAAAATCCCAGTAACTGAGCAGAGTGTGAAATACTCAGACCGGCCCGTCTGGCACCAACAACCATGCCACGCTCAAAATTGCTTAATCACCTTTCTTTCCCATTCTGACATTCAGTTTGGAGTTCAGGAGATTGTCTTGACCAGGACCACACCCCTAAATGCATTGAAGCAACTGCCATGTGATTGGTTGATTAGATAATTGCATTAATGAGAAATTGAACAGGTGTTCCTAATAATCCTTTAGGTGAGTCTACATAAATAAAAATCTATGTCATAGGACCTTTAAGAATCAATTATTACGGAAATGTCATCACCACCAAACCAAAACAAATATGTTTGATTCATTCATAAGTTTGGGTTCAGTAAGATTTTTTTCTTCTAAATCAATACTTTTATTCAGCAATTACACATTAAAGAAAGGTGATAGTAAAGACTTTTCTATTTCAAAATCAATGCTGTTCTTTTGAACTTTCTAACTTTCTATTCATCAAAGAATCCTGAAAAATATTTATCACAGTTTCCACAAAAATATAAAGCATCCAGCAAAACTGTTTTCAACATTGATAATAAAACAATGTTTTTTTTGAGCACCAAAGCAAATCAAATTAGAAGGATTTCTGAAGGATCATTTAACGCTGGAGTAATGGTGCTGGAAATTCAGTAATATTCATCACAGGAATAAATCCCAAAATAGATAATTATTTTAAATTGTAATAGTATTTCACAATATTATTAAAACATGCAGTCTTATGGTGAGCATAAAAGAGAGAAAAAACTTTTGAACGGCAGTGTAAATTCACAGTGCTATTGCTGGAGTTTTGGTGTAAACACAGAAAAACAAGGAGCATTGAATCAGTCCAGGAAGGAAATGCTAAGGAGCATTCAAGGCTTTCTGTCCTAACTGCCTGGAATTCAGCTCCACCCCTGCTGAAGAGGAAGTCAGTTAATCTCAGCGTAACGAGAGTGTAAATTATAAACAAAATGACTCACTATAGGATAGTCACAACAAACATTTGAACAGCTTTGATAAAGTACTGCTAGAATTGTAGTTTTGAAATACACAGCACTGCAAAACAATCTCACTCTGCGTTTCTTACCATGTCTTATAATGCAGCCTCAATCAAAGAAACCTCAACAGCGGGAAGTGCAAAGGGTTCCTCTTCCACCATACAAGCTCATTTCCTGTTGATTTTTATTTCTCATACTCTTATTCCCTTCAGCACACTGAATGTGAACTCACAAACATAAAATCTATATGTCAGCACAGACGTGACAGGACGAGGAGGTAATAGAGAAGAGCTGCATCATGTCTAACACTTGACATGGGGCCATGTCACACGAGAAGTATCTGCCGGTGTTTATCTGTGCACCATATGTGTAGGGATTGTGGGTGGTGAACTCCACCAAACTAATTTGATTTCTCATAAATGTCCACCTGCTTTGAGACAGACAGCGACATGTGGGGTGCGTCCTGTCTGTCCCCTCTCATTGCATTGACACTGACATGATTATGTTGATGTTACGTCCTGAGTGGCACAGTTGGCCAGACTGTGACTTAATCTGCACCAGTGTTCTCCAAACATCTGTCCCTCTGTACACCTAAGACACATTGAAATCCAAGACTCCAAAATTATAAAACTTGAGTTTTACATATAAAAAAAAAGTGGTGCTCGTCCATGCAGAAACTGCCACTACAATGCAAAGGTGCCATTCTGCATTTTCTAGGTTGTTCTGAGTTGTTTTTAGTGTGTTGCTATGTGGTTGCTAAGGTGTTCTGGGGTGTTGCTAGGTTGTTACTTACAGGTCTAAGTAAAGCGAGTCCACTATCAAGTCTTAGGTTCATCCTGTGATGCAAGCCCACATCATTTTTTTACTTATTTTATCGTTCACCAGGCAAACATTAAGTCATTTTGTTTAGAAAAGTAGCAGTACAACAAGTTACATACAACAACTACTCAAACCCATCTTAACTTGTTTAGTCTATCATTACTTCTACATTTTTGTCTATTATGCACAGTTTATGTTTATCCCCAGTCCCATCATGTTTCCCATAAAACAATACTAGAGCAGATGCTAATGGCTAGTATGACAGTGCCACTTAATACAGTTGCATACATACAGAGTTTTTCTTTCTATGAGCGTGACAAACCCATTCTATAACCAAACTGACACCTGCACATTTTCAGGACTCACAACCGCATTCTTGACAAACCCGTGCTGAAGGAACGGAACTGCACTTGACAACTAGTTGTCTGCCACGTCATATAATGTAAGAGCTATAATCATGACGGGTTTAGTTTACTCATGAAGATCGAGAAATTATTTGCGTTCATCTGCAGAGCGTAACTCAAACGTACTCTCTCATCTGATGGATGAACTCATGCCTCAACTAGACTTGTTTAATAACACGCAGTCAACTGTGATAAAACGTCCCAATGTTATGGACATCACCATTTTTGATACTGTCGCTGAATGCAGACAGTATGCAGGAAAGTTTGCAGGCTTATGTTAAAGGGTTAGTTCACCCAAAAATGAAAATTCTGTCATTAATTACTCACCCTCATGTTGTTCGACACCCGTAAGACATTCGTTCATCTTCGGAACACAAATGAAGATATTTTTGTTGAAAGCTGATGCTGAGAAAGGCTTCAGACAGGCCTCCATAGGGATTCAGTACATTTGCACTCACAAGACCCATAAAAGGCACTAAAAACGTCGTTACAAAGTCCATCTCACTACAGTGACTCTACAATAATGGTATGAAGCGACGATAATAGTTTTTGAGCGAAAAAAAAAATCAAAATAACGACTTTATTCCACAAGTTCTGTCTTCCTCTGTCGTGAACTCACGAAGCACCACGACGCATGCGCGAGAATATGACGCAAACCGGCGTTCGGACACGTGACCCAGAAGCGAGGAGATTTGTTTACAACGAGCAGAGGAAGACGTGCCGTATCTGAGCTGTTGAATTCTACATTGATCGTGCTTTAGGTCTCGGCGTAGAGCTCAAAATGGGACTAAAGTGTGTATTTCATGGATTCCCGAACGCAGGTTTGCGTCATATTCTCGCGCATGCGTCGTGGTGCTTCGTGAGTTCACGACAGAGGAAGACAGAACTTGTGGAATAAAGTCGTTATTTAGATTTTTTTATTAGCTCAAAAACTATTATCGTCGCTTCATAACATTATTGTAGAGCCACTGTAGTGAGATGGACTTTGTAACGACGTTTTTAGTGCCTTTTATGGGTCTTGTGAGTGCAAATGCACTGAATCCCTATGGAGGCCTGTCTGAAGCCTTTCTCAGCATCAGCTTTCAACAAAAATATCTTCATTTGTGTTCCGAAGATGAACGAATGTCTTACGGGTGTCAAACGACATGAGGGTGAGTAATTAATGACAGAATTTTCATTTTTGGGTGAACTAACCCTTTAAGCAGCGCTGCCATACTAGCCATTAGCATCTGCTCTAAAGTGTCGCTATATACCGGTATTGACAATAATCGTGATGTTTAAAAACCAAATATCATTATCATGTTAATTAGGGTTGTCACAATATACCGGTATTGATATTGATATTAAAATGAACAGTATACATATGTAAGCATGACACGTAAATAATCCAGCGCTATCTGGTTGACATCCCAACGTACAGTAACGCTGGTTGCCACCTGTCATAAAACACAAGAAGTCTCAGCGCGCAGCTGCTACTGCCGCATAAAAAGTTAAACTGGTTAACTGTTGAAGCCTTTCTGTGTTTTATTATATTTATCTCCCTCTGGGTTTTTAGTCCAAAAGTGTGCTCATATGGATAAAAGCATATGAATGATCATATGTTTACTTAAGTAAAATATCTTTTGAGAGCAGATTTTTTTCTATTAATTGGGTGATGTGAGCATTATGGAACGCTAAACTCACACTTATGTTTCATTCAAACTCAACACCAGAGGGCGCCCTCATGCAGAAAGGCCACAAGTGATACTCATATGAGTAATACAATTTAAGACATTCCAGGAAATCCTTAAAGGTGTCATGAATTGAGAAATCAACTTTTGATATTTAAAAGGTCAGAGCTGAAAACTTGCTTGTTAGTCAAAGAAAAACTTTTATTGACAGCTGGCTCGGCAAACAATCGATCTGCGAATGTGCTTACCTGTGACGTCAGAGTTCAGTGAAACGCTGCCTTAACAGAAGAAGACAAACGACTAATTCTGTAGCCCAACCCACAATGTTTCAAACATGCCATAAGCTTCCTTCGGATTCCAATATTAGGAATGCATGGTTGAACTTTATTTTTACTGAAGATCCAGCTCACATGGGGGTTCATTTCACTGTGGATTCGTTTGTAAAAAAGAGACTGGATTTGCAGACAGGATGAGATTAATAAAACAATAATGTGCCTTCTGGATCTGACAGGAATGATGCAACACAATTATGAGACTAAGATTTTTTTTTTATATATATATGTGATAGTATTGCATTGTTACATTTGATATCTACTGATTATGTACGTGTCTAACTAAACATAACTTACTACGCTGTCACAGGCTGGAGTATCCTTTGTATTTGAGGAGTTGTTGGTTCATTGGGCTGCGATTCAAGAAATACAATATACAATCACAGAAGTTTTGAACATGCTGTTTTGTCTGAGGTAAAGTTTAGCTGATGCACGTAGTACTTGGCTTGTGGGTGCTGTGTTAGTTATGCATGGCTCGCGGTTATATCCACATTGGAAGTTTTCAAAACAATTCCTCACGTGTAAGGGGGCCGAAGCTCATTATATTATGCAAAACTGTTATCCAATCATAGCAGTGGGTGTTTACATCTAAGTCTTCATTGCGGCACGCCCATAAAAACCGAGCGTTTCAGGAGCTAGGCTCAAAATTAGGGTAGAAAATAGCCTATTACTTATTCATTATGATGTTTTTGAATGTAAAAACCATGCAAAACGTCATAAGTTGACTTCAGACAACAGTATAAAAAAATTTAAAAAGCCAGTTCATGGCCCCTTTAATATTGACAAAGACATCCAGCTATCACTGCAGCTGAATAAAATGCAGGTAGAGACATGGAATTAGCACACCATTGTGACAGTATATGGTTTATCTTTGTGTTCTTCAAGCCATCTCAGGTATTTTCATAAGGATAATGTTTATTTATAATGCAATGTCAATTGACAGCCTTTATCACTGTAAAGAATACTATAAACTTATGTAATTCTGTGATAAGAAGCCACATCAGTTCACAGAATTAAGTTATTTCAAACTGGTTGCCATTTACAGTAGATGTCTTTGCATGTTAATCTTAGGAAAAATATATATATATATTTTAAATATATTAGAGCAGAAAAATATATATTTAAAAATAAATATATATTTTTAATTATTATTTTACAAAATGATCACACACTGTTTCCTTAAGTAAATTCTTTAAATGATAAAGTATGTGGATTGCATGCAGTTAGCTGGTTGGCAAGCATACACTAATATAGCTAAATGAGATCGGATAGAGCACACAAGACTGCCTTTGTTTTTCTAGCCCCTCAGACACTAATACGTTTATCAGTCTGAGAATCTAATAAATTCTCAGTAGATCTGCAGCTTACCTGAACTCTTCCAACATGATGAACATTTCATATACAGCATAATGTTGGCTGGGACACTAAGGAAATAGCTCAAGCCAGAGGTTGAAGTATATCAATCTTCATGGCTCTAAAATGAGACTGAGATACACTTCTAATATGTTTGTCCAACCACAGCAGCTGTTTTTAAGAGTGACGGGGGTGTAAATGTTTACTGAAGGAGCCTTAATTCTTGGAATGTTCTCAAAAGCTTCAGGCAACTCAGTGGGATGGTCACGGACATGAAGCACAGCCATAAAATTTCGGACTCACTTAGATCATGGTCTGAAATTATATAGACAAAAGAAAACACTGCTTTGTTATGATATAGATGGATCATGGAACTTTCATAACCCTTGGCCATCTGCAGTCGGCAGGCATACAACATGTGCCAATGAGATCTGCCAAAGTTTGTTCTAGCAGAACAAAAAACAATATCGGTGAGCTTTGTAAGATGAAACTAGAACTACACAGTGCAAAAAAAAACTGAAAGACTTCATATTGGTATCACATTGAGTAAATCCAATACTCTGTCAAGGTTCTCTCAGAGAGCCTTCTCTCTAACAGGGCTTAAATGGAGGGAAAATGGAAAGATGACTGACCGAGCATGCAATGGAAGACCCTAGAAGCAATAGTCACAAAAATTCACTAAAAGCGCGGTGACAAAAGGCTGTTAAATAATAATCAAAGAATTGCTATAGAGAACATGAACACAGAAAAACAGCAAATCTGGAATATAACTGCATTGACAGCAAAGGACTAGGCGCTGAATGAGCTGTCACAACATAAATAATGTTGGCAAATGCTAAAAACAAGCTAGGAAAATGCTATTAGGCCTGGAAAGGTCTGTTTAGCCAAGGATAAAGGTGGCTTTGAACTATTGGCAGCGCTCAAATCACTTCTGTAAAGGCAACTCAACACAGTGGCTGGTCTAAATCCCGCTCAAAGCAAGGGGGGGAATATCTATACGCACTCATCTTATTGGTTGAGGACAGCCAGAACCGATTTTTTCACTCTCTTCCCTTCGCCCTGCCTTCTTTTACTGAAGAAGCCCGATGTGCAGCGCCAGCCAAAAGCCCAGCATCAACAGCTATGCAGAAAGCCACACTGGACTGCTATTTTGTGTCTGAAAACAAGGCTCTCACATTCAATCCATGTTGAGAAGATTAAGAGGCTCTTCAGTGGCATTCCTGCTCCATATGGCTACAAGGTGCCTGTCTCTCTTTGGTCTGAAAGGGCTTGAAATGCCATGCCAAGAGACTGGAGTACCTGTCTCTAGGAGATAAAGGAAATACTATCTATTTTCAGTTAAACATATACATCAATGGCACAGAAATGGATTATACTAGGAAATAGGTAGTTAACTTGTGCACTAGGACTGATTAGTTTGCATAAAGAAGGTGCATTAAAATAAAAACTGGGAACACATAAGAACTAAAGATCTATTCTGAAGCATTCCGGATACAGGAATATCATTAGTTCCTCTGTCAGTTCCTATATTAAAATGACTCAGGTCTCTAAACAAGGTTCTTAAATTTTTCTTTAGCTTAATTTAAAAAAATTATAAAAAATATTATAAGTAGGTAGCAAGTAGCAAATCATTGTTTTGCAGGGTTGTGAAGTAAACTTTTTTTTAAAGGCCAAGCTTACATGTGCCCGAAGATCTATTCTGAGGCATTCCTGTACAGAAATATCATTAGTTCCTCTGTCAGGTCCTATATTATATGGCTCACATCTCTCAAAAGGGTTAACTTCCTTAATCTTTCTTTCGCTTCAGATCCAAACTATAGTAAAACTTCAATTGCTGCCACAACTAAGATCTAGCTAAATCTAATGGCACAGATTGTCCACTGTCTTCCAGTGGATAAAAAATAAAATAATAAAACAAAAAAGAATGTAAAGAAAAATTAAATTAAATATGATAATAAAATGGATTGCAATTTATTATCATAATCAATAACCAATTACAATTCAAAATCTTAACATAAATACAATTTTCTGCAATCGTTAAACCCTACTTTTCATGTTATATTTATTAAAATAAAAAATACATATAATAAAAAAATCTCCATCTTAATATAACCTCACATTAGGGATGTAATGCAGTTAAACGAATCATGATGCACGTTTTAAAAAGTAGGGACGCTGAAATCATATACTGTGGCCTCGCTTTACAGGCACGATAGCAACAAGCAAGTTGTAGCAAGCGTTAAGGACTGTGTATGCATACTGGCGTGAAGAAAAGTGAAATCAATGAAGTTTTCAGTTTATTCATATGGAAGCAGAAGCATGTCGACGGCAAGCGTGTAGTTTACGATAACTCTTTAAAATCGGAGGTGTGGTGGCATTTCGAGTTTTCGAAGACTAATAATCACCATCATCTCCGTCTGCATGAAAAAAGATAATAAGTCAAATCACACTGACCGGCAGATTTGCTGCCCCACGGGCTATTGCTATGGAGATAGTAAGGTATCGGTGCATCAGTGTTTTCACAGCGAAAGATACCAGGCTGTTTTCTGCCGCAGTAAATGGATTCCAGGCTCTTCCTCATCAAGAAAAAGACCAGCGTGAGGATGTATTCCACAGACTGAAGGAGAACGAAGGTGTATTTATTTTACCATCTTTCTCTATACATGGATTTTTCCCCACAATAATTTGTTGATTATTATGGCATATTTATCTAAATGTGTTCTGTTTTTCTAACTCTAACAAGTGTAATGATACAAATTATAATTAAAATCTTGCCCTGTGAAACCCCTGTCACTGTTGTACTTAAATTTGGCCTAGTCAGTGCAGAATAAGCGCGAAGAAGCTGAAACAACCTCCTTCCAAGAAAACACCATTGGAAGATCTCATTGAAGGGACTTTTTGAGGATTTGTTTTAAAATGTCAATTTCAGTTATTATTTTACATCAAATATATTTTAACATTTTACCAATAAATATGCAGAATTTTGACTGAGAAATAAAAGGACACTTTCATTTTATAATTGGTCTTAAATCTCATTTTGTTGAGAGTCGTGAAGAAAATCATATCATGAAATTAGTATCGTAAATAGTATCGCATTGTGAGTTGAGTGAATTGTTACATCCTCACATCAACTATACCAATAGCATGTAGCAAAAAATTGTTCTGTTGTAAAGTAAACTAAAGGCTATTGCCTATTTTTAAAGGCTAAACCCTTCAAATTGCCCTGCCCAACTTCCCTTTTCAAGGAATAAATCAACACAGAAAGTATATTCATCAAACCATTGATGAAAATGGTTATGGGGTCTAGATTAACCTTCAAGGCTCAGAAAGCATGAAAGGGATCTATCGCTGGAGAACTATCCTGACCTGTGTGATCTGTTTGAGGGATGCTGCTGGAAATTCCTTGCATCAATGAACCTGTCTGGATCATTTCAACACTCCAAGTTTGGCAGCGATGCTGAAATGAAATGTAACTCCTTATCTTAGCCATAAGCTCTGACAGACAAGTGGAGAAGAGAATAGTGAGCAGCCTTTATCTGTTTTTCAGATGGGTGAATTTGAATCGCCTCAAATGTCTAGCACAACAGACAGTGGAAAACACCCCACAGGATTTCACTATAAATAGCTCTCATCTACTTCAGAAACAGGATTCTTCATTCATGACTCCACCACAGGCTCTTCCACACTACAGCATATAGTATAACACAACTCACAAAGGAAAATCAATTGAAACCTCATTCTGCGTCTCTTAGCATTCCACATTCGACATCCTGCCGACATCCTAAAATGGGTATTTTCTAAATCATTAACGTGCAATAATAAAAAGCAACTCAGGTGGAAAAGTGTTTCATGTTTGCTTCGATAGCTAAGGGGATTCCGCATTTGCCAAGAAAATAAAAATTGTGTCATATGTGCTAATAGCGGAATAATCAATTGTTTAGAAAAAAATATAAACCCCTCACACCTCTAGAAGCCATATCATTAATGTCTCTGCCAGATTCTGTACACTTCATCTCAATGAAACATGATGAGAAACAAAAAAACAGGGCGGATAAAGTACTCTGAAAACTTATATCATCGCCAGCTTCAATATGCTTGCTTACCATAGATGCTAAAAATAGTCTTATGCTAAAACCTTAGAATAACAACACAGAATCAAACTGTTAGCTTGTAATTTCTGTCTTTTTGTTTGATTTATTAAAACATGGTTTCCCAAATAGGGTTTGTGAGAAGACTGCATGGTTTGTAAGTTAATGAAAAGCTAATAATTAATTAAATAAAAAACTAAAATGTGTATAACGTTTTAAAATTAAAATAATATTAAAATAACACCAATTATTATTTAAAAAAACAAGGTAAACCCTTGTATAACCCTGCTCAAAATGCTTAATTGGTTTGAGTAGGACAAACTTAAATTAAACAAATTAGTTAATTCAATTAGTTAATTTAAAGTTTAAAGCGGAACTGGTTTCGTTGGTTTTAATTGTATGAACTAATTTTCTTTCATTTAAGTTTAACTGAAACTGGGCTGGGATTTTTTTTTTATTTCACAGCATGCTTTGCCCATGGCACTCAAAAGGGAGAGTAAATGCTCAAATTAAGTGTTAAATAATTGTGTGTGTGCAAGATTAATGGTAAGGGAGATTTAGTAGTGATTAATGTTTTGTTATGCTAATTTAGAAGTGTTTCTGTTAATGTGGGTTTTTGGAGAGTTACCATCATGGTGACAAGTAGCGCATACTGCTTGATTTGAGAGCAGGTAAGTTACATGTTTTGAGGTTGCTGTACTCATTCAGTAAGTGCTATACCATGCTATTGTTAACATGTTAGCAAATTGCCATTTTCTGAATTAGCTTGTTATAGTCAGCAAAATATTTCTTAACTTAAAAAGATCTCATTAAACTTTGAGCATTAACTTGTACGAAGAACTCCAAGAAAATATTTTGTCAAAGGGTTCAGCAGACAAAAAAAGTTTGGGAATCCCTGTATTAAAAATAAATGATTGATTAATATGAACACTGCAGTACACTTATTACAGGGTCATCCCCGCTGGAACAACTTTAGCTTTGTGCTTTTGCTCATGGTGAAAGGTCATCGACTATAACCAGTCCAGGTCGTTAACCACTATGCTACACCACACACAATTGACACAATGTAAAAGAAGGAAAGTAAATAGTGACAAGCACCATAGCAAAGATAGTAACCCAAAATGTCAGGAATATCAAACACAATATATTTACTTGTGGCCAATCAAAAGACAGTAATCCTCATTGTATTTTAACTAACAACATCTCATTAAAAATTATAATCAAGCTTGAGTGTGTGATTTACAACACTGATAGATCTTGTGAGTACAATTTTCATGCTAACTAAATGAACACAAATACAGTGTCATATTCATTACAGGTTAATGCATTTGTTAGAGACAAAGTTCCGTCACGTGGGTCAGTATAATTATACCAAAACATAGCCATTAACCTCAGATTAGAATGCAATGCAAATCTCCCAAGCACCCAAGAACGGTGGACCAATCAGAAGACACTATCTGACTGCAGTAATCATTTAGCACAGACCTCTAGTGGGAAAGCGTAAGCCTGCTGGGACTGTCTGTACCTCAGTAGAGGTGTACGCACATTACTCTGCCCTCTTCAACTGCATGCATTATTCATTCTCATTAGCTTTACATTTATTCTGGCTGATCCAAAGAGGTTCCTCTCTCTTTAGCCTAATCAAAGGAATGATATGTCCTTTATGTATCGGTGATGATTACACAAGAATACTGTATGTTAATACGCATCTCCAAACAAATGCATTTCTACTTTTTGAATCAATATATAGTATGTACCTGAACAGTGTGCTCTTTTGTCACAGAAGTGGACTGAGCAGACCAAAGAAAGTATGATGAAAAAGACATGCAAGAACAGACACTATTCAAGGGATGTTCCATTATCCTGATTTTTTTCCAGCTTTGAAACACAACACAAACACTACAATATAGCCTATATAATATTACAAAAGTTTTCCATTTCAAATAAACAATGTTCTATTAATCAAAGAATCCTGAAACAAATTGTCATGATTTCCACAAAAATAATATGCAGGACAACTGTTTTCAACATTTATAATAATAATAATAATAAACATTTCTTGAGCACCAGCATATTAGAATGATTTCAGAAGGATCAACGACTGGAGTAATGATGCTGAAAATCACAGGAATAAATTACATTTTAAATATAGTTAAAACAATTATTTCAAATTGTATATAGCCTGCTGTGTTTTTGACTGATGACTTCAGAACATGAAGGAATAGATGAGCACCTCTTGTGACTCACAGCACCAAGCCAAGAGAGACTGACGCAGGGCACGACATGCACAAGAGGTCCTTCACGATGGCACCACCGTTATCAGAGTTTATGGCCTCAATTAGATCCAAACAGCATCTTACGGAACAGTGGGTTTAATATGTTGAGGCAGGAGGTGTAGAAGAAGAATGGATTATACTTTTTCAGACTTTGGTAATGCAAACCAATATGGCTCACCTATCCCTCTCTCTTTTAAAGCAGGGAGAGCAGATGTAAAGGAAGTAGCTGAGAGCGTTCTTACTGGATTCAATCTTTCTGTGTTACATCGTGAAGGAGAGAAACTGAAGGTCTGTGAACTCCACTCTGAGAACTTCAGCATGGCCTCGATCTTGCGCATGCTGCATTTTGAAGAAAAATATTGCTGTTTGCCTCTTGAACTCTGTGCTCGACAAATCCACACTAAATCCTTACTCGAGCCCTTCTCCAACCCCATAAACTCTAGACGCACATACAAAGCACATTCTGAACCTTTAATTTTGAACAGCCAAGCGGGTGGATAGGATTGGCTTGCCTTGCTGTGGGTTACCACAAACAATGGGCTGAGAGAAAAATAAAACATACCTCCCTGCGATCAAAAGGGGCTATAATGTCATTTGAAGGTCCTAAACAATCAAGTTGAGAAATTCGAACCTCATACGGTGAGGTGGAAAGGTCTCTCTGTCCTGGTGAAAGAATGCTTGTTATACATGGCACTGATTTTCTTTCATCTCAAGATTTGTCCTCAGTTTCATTTCAACGTGTGAAACTTCATCCATGGCTGGAAGCAGAAATTAAAGTTTTCATTCCTCATTTTTTCATGAGCAAAGCATGATGTTGCACTTAAGATCCCATTAAAACACAAGGAATCAAATGCAGAAGGGATGAGAGAAAAGAAAAGAATGCAACAGTAGTAGATTTATGATGCTTGCCTATGCTAAAGACACCACCATGATCCTAGGGCGTTAATCATAGGTGTTGATAGGTGGTCACTTGCTGAAGTCTTTATATGGCTATGTCTATTTTTTTGCCCATTTTATCATTTGCTAAGCTAAATAATAGCACACATATCAACGGGCTACACAGTTTGAGATATCATCATGTCCAAAGCACAACCCAAGCTCAAGTTTAATATTTAGACTAACTATGAGCAACAGTAATGAAATGGCTAATGAAAAGGCCTGCTGAACGAACAAATAAGAAAACGGCAGTTAGCCCGGCAACATCGTTCGGAGGTGCGTATCTAGTCAAGGTTCATTAAACAACCTTGCGTCAACGCTGTGCCTTGCACTATTGTTCCTTCAGAACCCCAGTGAGAACAAACAGTTCATACATCTACCAGCAGAAATGGATGACATGAGTAACAATACTGAGCAAATGCAGCTAACAGCATATGACAGCTCCCCCCTGCCAATCTGGACTGCACTATTGTTAAACCCGTGTGCTCTATTGTTTCTGTGAATTGTAGAAAAACTTCTCTGAAACTCTCTGGAGTGAACTGAGAAGGACTGTTTGACAATGCAGTAAATCACTATGATCCCTGAAGTCTGGTGAAGTTTTCCCTTTTGTATTCAGGTTTCATACACACAATTTGGTAACTGTCACAAAGCTAAATATACCTAAACTACATATAAAACTAATGTAATGTAATATAATTAATATAATATATAGTATAATAAAAAAAACATTTAACCAAACTAAAATAAATGAATTACTTAAAAAGAAAAATATACATAAATAAATTAATTAAACTAAGTATTTTTCTTTCTTCATATGAGCTGTTTGTGTATTTTTGCTAATGAGAATGCAAATGAACAGTACACATTTTGAATTAATCTAAATTCATCCTGATAAGATGTTGTAGTGTATGAGACTCCAGCACAAACAGAAAAACATCCAGGAAATGGCCACCCCTCCCCAAACTGTTAGCGCTAATCTGGCATGTCTGTATGTGGCGACTAGCACATGCTAAAGAGCTGTCAGAAGACATCATTAATCCCTCAGGACCATCACAGACAGATGGCACGATGGAGAACCAGCAAGCCACTTTTTCACTGAGTGGAGAGACCATCTTCGCGGTTTCATTTCTCATATAAAAGAACAGAACTGAGCAGGGCTGAAGCTGAAGCTGGTCCTGGAACAATAGATAAGAAAATATCTTTACCAAGTGTTTTACTCAAACCCAACCTTTCCATTTGAGAGTGTTGTTACATAAGCCTCTTAAAGAAAGCTGCAAATGTAACAGACCAGAAAGTAAAGCACAATAAGGAAGGAGGACAGAGGCGGAGTTTAAGGGACATGACCTCCACCCTCGGGGCCTCTTACCTTGCAAAACAAGGGGTGCAAAACAGTCTATACAAAAGCATCAAAGTAGCCTGAAGACTTTTACAAGGACAAGTGTGAACTATAGGAAGTGATGGAAAAGTAAGGGGGGAGAGGGGGAGCCTTGAACTTGCATTGAAGCTCTTAATCGATCCTTGCAGTCAACAGCAGGATAATGTCTCCTAAAGGACGACAAGCGCAGTTAGTCTATCAATCCGAGGCAGTTACAACAGCTTCAGAGTGTATGAGAGGATTTCTCAGGAAAGCACATTCAGTAAGCCATTTACATACGGCATATCTTTTCTGAACAGCGTTCGAGTTGTAAAAATATTTCTACACAGCTAAAAACACAAAAAACTATTCCAGCGTCAACGTCACTATCTCTTTCCCCAGTGGATAACTCTTCATCCGCTCTCTCCAGAGCTGCCATGACCATCCAAGGCTGAACTGTATTATGTGTGTGCCTATTTCAGTTGACGGGCCGGAAAAACGGCCGTTTTCTCAGTGAACTAATGAAACAAAAGCAAACACACAGTGGTACAATGCTGTCCGCCAGCATCCAGCAGGCCAATGTCATTAATCATGAGATCCAGGGGCAGAGGGCTCTTTATCCAGTCCTGTTACCATGGCAGACCCTACAAAAGTGTCACATATGCACCTTTCCCTCTTTCCTATGGCCTCACTGGTTGGCCATCAGCCAATTGCAGCCGTTATTGGCTAAAAAATAGAAAAACATACACAAAAACTGCTTTGCACATGCACTTTTACCCATATATGCACTCTTTGACCTTGCCCACACATCCCAGTCTTATTCTCTTTGTTACATGCACACAAACAATCGTTCTCTCAGTGCTGAGATAGAGGGATACGCTAGAGCTGGATAAAGGAGAACCCAAGTAATGTACGGGCAGTCTAGGGCTATTCCCGCTAATCCTGTGCCGTCACCCATTATCCTCCAGGACACCCACACATGCACAAACACAGTCTCCGGTTCCTGAGCATCTCCCCTTCTGCCCTCTATGTTTATTGACAGGATTGTTGTGGGGCTATCATTCCAATCTAAACTACTTTTTTACAAACAAAGAACTACAGGAGGATGGTCCACCTAACAAGCTAGAGGAAAAGAAACATTAGCAAACAAACAGGACACTGGGGCTGAGTAAACAGGCATGGGAAAGGCATGATGGTGTCTCTGTGTGTGACGGAGAGGGCTGGGTTCCCATGCGATGGTTTAGCAGAGATAAAGCTAGACTTCTTACAGGCTAATATACTAAAGAAAATAATATTTAATGTATCATAGCAATGTAGACATTGTGTGCGAAAAAGGGTTAAATAAATAAATAGCCCCGTTTATAATATACCGGTATTTATAAAAAGCTACTACTAGGTCTGTATACAGTATATATAATAATACATATCCATTAAAAAAATAAAAATAAATAAAATAAAATAAAATAATATATATATATATATATATATATATATATATATATATATATATATATATATATATATATATATATATATATATATATATATATATATATATATATATATATATTATTTTTTAATGGATATGTATTATTATATATACTGTATACAGACCTAGTAGTAGCTTTTTATAAATACCGGTATATTATAAACGGGGCTATTTATTTATTTAACCCTTTTTCGCACACAATGTCTACATTGCTATGATATATATATATATATATATATATATATATATATATATATATATATATATATATATATATATATATATATAAAAGATAGGGAAATGTTACTGTTCTTATAAAATAAAATTCACTGGATTAATCTGATCTCCTACAGACATTTTTTGAAAACACATATATTTTTGTCACTATCTCTTCCGATACGAATCTGTCAGCTAAATTAATAATCCCACTAACTAGCAAAAAACACTATTTGACTTACTTTGCCCTACAATGATTTGCCAAAATCACTCTTAAACAATGCAATCCTTTGGTCTAATTAATGAATTCACAATTGTACAACGCTTTTTGAAAGATACAAGAATGATCATATAATAATATTATAGGCCCATAGTGGGGTCTAGAGGCTAAAGACTTCATGCTAACAAATTTTCAGCTCATTAACACAATCTTCTCCGTTTGCACTTTTGGAAACAGCTTACTGAGTGTGAGGACAGACATCCATCTGAGAGGGTGTCTGGCTGAATAAGACTGAGTGGGCAGCTAAGAACCAGAGGCAGTTTGACAGGGGAGTTATGGAAGGGTCAGCTGGTGCTGCTCTGCATTGCATGAGAAAACGCAGGCAGGTCTATATCGGGCACGCAGTAAGCATGCCAAATGGGTTACTGGACAGCGCAATGTGATGGACGTCCTGATAGCATGCCAAGCTTTCTCGGCACGTCCAGCATTACACAGGTACCCATGAACCACCACAAGTGCTGCTAATCCAAAAACAACCACCCGTTTGGCATCAGAAGGGCATCAGATACTGAAGATGCTGAAATGAGTGTTTAGAGCCCGGCTGTTATCTTAAAGCCATCACCTCATCCAAAAACCCTGGCACCTACTCCACCTCGAGAGGTGGAGCACATCGTTGTTCCGTCATGCCAGAGATTCTGAAATGGCCTGATTTGGGCAGCACAGTTACAGTGAGACATCTGGAGCCTCTTTACCATGCTCTCCTGCACTACAAACCTGACAGTCTAGATGAGCACCAGCACAATTACCCAGCGCGCTTTTGGGTCAATGACATTTACCGCACCACTCACAGTCACAATCAGCTTCTTCTGCTCTAGATGTCTTCAAATACTGACCCATGCCACGGTACAGTGAACGGCCAAGGCTTTACAAAAGAGAGGCCTGACAGGAAGGTGAATGAAGAGGAATAGAAAGAACCACAGAGCTAATGAGGGTTAAAACAGTTCACTAAAGTCTGAAAACCCATTTTTGTTTCCCATAAAAGAGTCAAATAACTTCTGGAAATACCAGCAAAACTTAAAATAAGCACTCACCAGGGATAAGCAAACTCCGCACAATTGCAGTCGAAGTCAATAGACTCAGCCTAAATTAAATGTAAATGGTTTTTTGAAACAGAAATTATTTTTCTGTCTAGAGATGCTGGTTCAGTTTTGATTAGGCTAAATCTCTTTTGCAGTAATGGCACTGCCTCTCTTCGCTTAAGTATCAGGCGTTTATATTTAACTCAGACTCAGGCAGGCTGATTCACCCCACGGTAATTGAGGGTTGAGGACGGTGAGCTCCGTTGGATTGGGAGTCACTGTAACATGGCCGCAATAGATGTTGGTTAGGGAAAGACATTGCAGGCAGTTCCTACTCATGGTCTTGTGTCTGTAACGCATGTTAACATAAATGCATTTGTTCACACTCAAGATGAATTGCATCTTGAATCAAAGATGAAGGACCTCCACAAGCTTTTGACCTGCTGGCCTTAAGGGACTGTAAAACAGTAAATGCAAAAAAAATAGCAGTATACAGCACAAAAATATGATTTGGCTACAAATAACTTCTCTCAAAACAACTTCTCCAAAAAAATATTTTGAATAATGAAAGCCAATGGGGTACAAAACACCACTGAACCCCACTGACATTCATTGTAAGGACAGAAAGAGAGAAATTGACATTATATACACCATATATTCTGTTTTGCGCTATATGTATTTAGATTTAAATACTGCCCTAATGAAAAACAAATCAAAGGTGAAATGTCCACATGGCGAATCAACAGAAGTTTGTGTGGTTACTATGACAATCAAAGGAAAAACGATTACAGTCTGAAAAAAAATATCTGTTCGCATAACTTAAAAGGTTAAACAAAAGAATTCAATTTAAGAAAAAAAAAACTAAAGCACAGAAAAAGCCTGAAGTTAGTGTTCACAGTAGACTTTGAGCATGCAACATTTCTTCAGACACAAACAGGTTAAATTGTCACACACTAGGGTTTCTAATATATCAGAAATCACAAACAATGCTTCAAAATGTTAAACTACTACAACATTCTTGCAACTCAAAACACAAAATTGCGTGTTGTGCCTAGAGGTCAATCTGTGGTCGTGAGTGGTTTCTAAATAAGACAGGCATTTGTGCTGAAACACTAAACGCAAAAAAGGTGGCGTAACTATTTAGTGAACTTATGTCTTCACACTTACAGGCTTTATCCAGCAACCAAGATGACAGACAACAGCATCAACCATGTCAGACACTCCAGCAGAAAGCAGAGCCCCTTGATCTCCATGCCCTTGTGTGACACGTCTGACCTTACCGAAGCAGGTGCTAGTCTTAAGGAATGCTCTGAGGTTAGCAAAGGTTAGATACAGCGTGCGGCGCACCCCAAAGAATGGCAGGAATGTCCGTCCTGTGGAGGTAGGGGTTCACGGACGCAGACACTACAAATTCGGCGCCTTCAGACTTTGTTTTGTTTAGCATGTCGAAAAATACAGCTGCCTCTCCTGTGCCAGTTATCTCGCAGCAATCATCCACGAGACAGCCGCGAACAGATTAACAGTGCCAAACGGAAGGTCGTAAGAATGTCTTCCAAAATATTAATTAGCTCAGAACACAAATGAGCACAAAGACTGCTTGTTTCTTTCAAAGCCTGTCCTTCTTTGTTATTTACGTGCCCTAACTGTCAAACCTGACACATTTTTACGGTATAGGATGACACAGCACTCTTTTGGGAACACGTCTTTAGAAAATCCCTGCATGCCGATAAAAAGCACATTCCTTTAATCTCCTCACGGCTTTGCCAGGCAATGCGGTAGCTCCAAAACAAAGAAAACAAATAGTTGGTGACCTCTGATGAGTCCAGTGCTGGGGAGGAAGGGAGGGAGCAGAGGAAGCAAAGCACTAAATCTTCTATCCTAGCTTCTTTTTATGAACTTCAAGCACATATTTGCTGTGTCCAACGTCTATCTGACTATTTTCTCTCTTTCAGATCCTGTAGGAATCCTCCTGTTTACCTCAGCCTAATTGTTAGATTTATCCTCATGCTTCTTGACATTACAGGAGTGTTACTGACAGACATACTTCTTTGCATACAACTTAATCTGAATTAAAGGCGAATAAAGAATAGTTTGTTGCATGTGACCACAACAGTATTCAAGATACGACGTGTTGATATTATATAGCAAAGCGAGATTAGAAAAAACTTCACATCCAGAACGACAAAAAACTGACCATTAAATAACAGAGAAATGGAAGATAATGTACATAAGCAATTAAAAAAAAAACCACACACTCAAGGAGCCGAAAGCAAACAGAAGAGAAAGAAGGATGAGAGTGAGCGAATCCCCAAACTGACCTGCTTCACTTCAGCCGGCATCACGGAAATCCTGTTTGGTTAAGCCTCTGGGAGAAACCCAACGAGAATAATATTCTATTGTGAGTGGAGTTTGTCTGTCAGTTAGTCAGTCTTTCGTTCCTTATTATGCGAGTACGTCCTGTGAGAGCCGAGACAGCTCAGAGCCACAGAGCCATCCTTTCCCCACGGTCACATGCACGAATATACTCCGTCTCACTCGTCTTCTTGCGTGTTCCTCTTTCTCTCTCTCCTTCTCACACACACGCTCTTTCTAACACATGCTCGTAATCCTCTCATGGACAGAAGAAACCCGCCTCCACCGTCGGTGCGCGAGGATGCTGCAAACACTGGGGCGAATAATGATTTCAAAATGAGGAGAGATGCTTTAGACAGTCCAACGAATCCTTCAATAAATTCAGGAATCCAGCTGAAGAGAACCAAAACAAAACAGCTCACACACGGAGTGGAAGGGGGAAAAAAAGTTACCCAGAGCAAGAACAAAACCCTCTGGGGCAGACTAAGAGAGAGGGGGGTGGACGGGCGTAGAAGACTGGGTAAGGGGGTGTGTGTGCGCGTTTGAGTGAATAGAATCTTCCCAGAAGGCAGTTGCCCTGTTCACAGCGTAGAGTTTTGTACTCTCGTTCTCTCCCTCTCCTCGCCAAGCATCTATGCAGACAAGGGTCAGACGGATTGGAGGGGGAGGGGGCTGACAGACAGACGCAGCTGGAGTGGAAAGAGAGAGAGAGAGAGAGAGAGAGAGAGAGAGAGAGAGAGAGCGAGAGAGAGAGAGAGAGAGAGAGAGAGAGAGAGAGAGAGAGAGAGAGAGAGAGAGAGAGAGAGAGAGAGAAAGAGAGAGAAAAGACTCCACCCAGCCATCATGCCAAAAGAGCATGAGCCCTGAGAGGGGGGCAACGCTTCACAAAACTTTGTTATTTTTCTCTTCTTCTTTTTTTACCCATACGATCTCTCTCTCTGCCTGTTCTTTTCTCTCTCTACTTTTGTCCTTTTGTCCTTCCAGCCTGCTAAATATGAGAAGGGAAAGAGGTTGCAGAATGATTTCAGACAGCATTCAGTGACTGATAGTGAGAAAGAATTTTAATCCAAATCTATGAATGGCTTTAGTACAAAGCCGGAGGGAGGGAGAGTTCAGGGATGGGCACTTTACACCCAGGGTGTCAAACTCATTTTAGGTTGTGAGCCGGATGTGGGACAGCTTTTTTTATTGGTTGTACATTGGTGCACTCATGGAGTTAAAAAAGTTCAGAATCAACTTGACGCATGCTTCACTAACCTACACTGGGGTTCAAATTAAATGGCGCATGAACAATTTATTAATTTCATACAATTTAAAAGTTTGGGGTCAGTACGTTTTTTTGTAAGTACGTTTTTCAGTAAGTAGAATTTGCAGTTTCCACAAAAATATTATGCAGCACAACTGTTTTTAACATTGATAATAATGAGAAATGTTTCTTGAGCAGCAAATCAGCATATCATCATGATATCTGAAAGATCATGTGATACTGAAGACTGGGAGTACCCACTGTGTACACCTGCCCTAACACAAATTTACTATACACAAGGAAACTATACAGCTAATTTCTATTTACAAGCCTGCGTGCCTAACTTATTTGACCAAGAAAGTCCACATTTGAGAGCAATTCCAAACAAACCCTGAGTTGAAATGCATCAATAAAGTGTCAAAGCTGAAGATATTCCACCTCGGAGGCTGAGGTATTGTAAATGCAACTCGCGCTCTTTTAGTTAAAAAAAACTAAATCTTCTCAAACTCCAAACAACAGTCATCACAAACACACCCCCACACTGAAGAGCATCATGTCTTATCTAGCAGTAACAGCCTGAATCTGTTTGCAGTCGGCCTGAATGAATTCGTTCCTTTTTCTACTACAGAGTCTGACACCAAACAGGCTGCAGAACGCCCTGTGGTTACTGAACCATATAAACATGTCAACAGAAAAAGTGTTGATAAATAAATAAACTGAAAGTAATCAGAGAGTTTTAGTGGATTCAGGCCTGAGGAGGTTGTGCAATGGAACAGATGCCAGGAAAGGTTAACATGGACTACTGCGGAGAGAAAGACAAAAAGAGAAAACCAAACATAATGAAAAGAACAAGAAAGGATAAGCAAGATATGCAATGTACATGACTGTTCTATTCTCATAAATATATTTATGAGCACTGAATATTTGAAAAGGCTTTTGCTCTGGAGGATGTATGATGTTTACTTAGGTTTGCAGCACTCTCAAATTTGGAATGTAATGAATTTCCTCATTAGAAGTTTTCAAAGGTGGTGACTCAGCAAAGAATGCATTTTAAATGCATAACCTCTGTAAACGAGCGCTGATTATGATTTAAAAAAAAAGTGGGACTGCAGACTGGGAAATAAACATACAATGTTGTTTATCTTGATATGCATGATCAAATACAAAAATGTGAGTCTTAGGTTTCTCCATCACAGAGATGCTGATCGACAACATAGTTCTGGTAAATGAGATCCTGAGAGAAAATATGAAGAAATCAGAACTAAAAAGGAAATATACAGCATAAAATATATAGCACTGAAGGAATCATTTCACCAAAATAGGGCTGGGCGATATGGGCAAAAAAAATCACGTATTTTTTTGGTTAAATGGCGATATATGGAATGTATTTTCTACGTTCTCTATTTGGATTTTTTTTTTTTTAATCTGTATTTATTAAAAAGTATATATATTTCACATCCTGCCCAATGATGTCCTACAAACAATGTTGATATTGAAGCCTATGAAAACAAACATAGTGAATGTAATTTAGGCTATGCAATATAGTATGTGCAAAAAGGGGGTTAAAATCAAATTACATTCTAACATTTGTAACATTTCAATCTAAAAACAAAAATAATGATTTTGTTTTTAAATTCACTAAACTAAAAATTAAAATAAAAACAAATCAAAATAAATGGTATGGCCTCATTCCAAATCGTTTCTATAGGAATAACAAAAAAAAGGAAATATTCAAATATTTGCAATATTCCATGTTTTATTAATCCAATCCAAAAAAACTATTTAATAATCTACATATTATGTCTTCATATTATTATAAGCAGCGATGTCAGATCTATAAAGAATCAATCTGTTGAGTTGGATCTTTTCAATGAATCAATTGCGAACTCTGGATTGGAAGATGAAGACGGTTGGACGTGTACTTGAGAGGCGTCTCAAGCTTTCAGGACTCACTGTTCATAAGCAAGCCTATAGAGAGCATCAGAAGGCCTACGCAAGGTCCTTGAGAGATGCTCAGTCACAGTTCTATTCTTGCATAATTAACAATAACCTGGAAACTCCAAGAAGCTTTTCTCCAATATAAATCACATCCTCAAACCGCAAACTCACTCTTTTTCAGAAGCCACAGAATAGAGGTGCAATAAGTTCATTACCTTTTTTAGGAACAAAGTAGACAACATCCACTTTCACCTATCTAGCACCTCCGCTCTGCCTGTCCCGACTCTTGATCCACAGCCTGGGACTTTCCAACATCTCTGCTGCTTCTCCATCATCACACAGCGCGAGGTTGAGGACATCACCAGAAAGATGAAACCATCCACCTGTGCACTGGATCCCTTTCCCACAGCCTTGGTAAAATCTAACCTCTGTGTCTAACCTCTTGGTTATAAAGTCCCTTTATAACCAAGATCATTAATAATTCCTTCCAGGCTGGCCATGTTCCTTCATCACTAAAAACTGCTATCATCAGACCACTTCTTAAAAAACCCACTTTAGACCCAGATATTATTGACAACTACAGACCCATCTCCAACCTTCCATACCTCTCTAAGGTGCTGGAAAAAGTTGTTGCTGCACAGCTTCAGGTCCATTTAAAACAAAACAATCTTTATGAGAAAGTTCAGTCTGGTTTCCGCACAGGACACAGCACAGAAACAGCTTTGATCAGTGTCACAAACGACCTATTGATGGTGGCAGATGCTGGTTCCCCATCCTTTCTTATCCTCCTGGACTTATCTGCAGCTTTCGATACTGTTGATCATAACATCCTCCTTCACCGTTTACATTCCACCATCGGTCTCTCTGACTCTGTCCACAACTGGTTCTCATCTTATCTCACTGGGAGAACTGAATATGTTGCGTTAGGAGAAGCTACATCCCTGTCACACAATGTCACCTGCGGTGTCCCTCAAGGCTCAGTGCTCGGCCTCACCCTGTTCATCCTTTACATGCTCCCCCTTGGCCATGTCATCAGCCGGCATGGGATTTCTTTTCACTGCTATGCTGATGACACTCAACTTTACCTTAGGTCAAATTCTTCCCCCTATTCTGACCTCACTCCTTCCACTTTGACCACTTGCACTCCACTTCAGGTCCGGAAATACGTTATCACCAGCATTGCTTTTTTCGGATCAGGACATTCCACTTTCTACATCAGTCACAAACCTGGGGGTCAGAATGGAATCCCAACTTACTTTTGAAGCTCATATCAAACACCTGTGTAAGACCTCCTTCTTCTACCTCAGAAACATTGCCAAACTTTGTCCCATACTAACACTGGCAGATGCGGAGAAGCTTGTCCACGGCTTTGTCTCCTCCAGGCTGGACTACTGCAATGCACTCCTTATCGGGATCCCAGGCAAAAATCTCCAGAAGCTGCAGTATATTCAGAACAGCACTGCTAGGATCCTGATGAGGGTGCGCAAATACGACCACATCACCCCCATTCTCAAATCACTCCACTGGCTTCCTGTCTCGCTCAGGATTGAGTATAAGATCTCCCTCCTTACTCACCAGTGAATCCATGGTGACGCACCCACCTATCTCAAGGAACTCCTCACCACACAAACATCCACACGTAATCTCCGTTCTGTTTCAACGCATCTTCTTAAAACTCCCAGGACCAAACTCCGTACTATTGGAGATCAGGCCTTCTGCTCAGCTGCCCCCAGTCTGTGGAATGCTTTCCCTGACCACTTGCAACGTGGTCTTAAAACCCACCTTTTTAGCAGAGCTTTTGATTGATTTGTTACTTTAATTTTTCAGTTTTATTTATTCTTATTTATTTTTATTTTATTTTGTATTGTTTTAAATCTGTAGGACTTTGAGATTTTATTTAATGTAAAGTGCGTTACAAATAAAATGTATTATTATTATTATTATTAATTGATCTAGTTCACAACAGGTGTGAATCAATTGTTCATGAATCTAACTCAGTTTTCAAGTTCAAGATTAGTTCAAGATCAGTTAATAACAACTTAAATGTGGCTTGTTCCTCATACAAAGCTGTTGTATGACTTATACTTGGAGTATGCTGCCCAAATCATATTTACCACTTTATGGTATTTTGGAGCTTGAGAATAAATGCCGTACAGGTTTCGAGCAACATGAGGGTGAGTAAATAATGTCAAAATTTTGGGGTGATTTATTCCTTTAAAGGGGTGGTAAAGCACGATTTCACTTTTCTAACTTTAGCTAGTGTGTAATGTTGCTGTTTGAGCATAAACAACATCTGCAAAGTTACAACGTTCAAAGTTTAAAGCAAAGGGAGATATTTGCTTTTAAAGAAATCAATTTCTAAGGACTACAGCAAACGGCCGCTAGGGACTACTACACATTCCTCCAGGGTCTCTGACATCACCAGCCCCAATATTTACATAAACCCCTCCTCCGAGAATATGAAATAAGGGGGGGCCATTTTGTATCGCAGCAGGGAAGTGTTGTTGTGGTAGGCTAGTTAGTAGGCTGGAGTGCTGTTGCCAATGCCGACGAAATGCTGTTATTTTCATCTGGAGTGCAGGTCCACTTTCTTCAGCCTACCTAGGGACAGGGGGCGTTGCAGTGCGTTTAACATACAACGTTATAGGCATGTGTGTGTATGAGACATGAGGGGAACACGATCGCATTTGCAGCGGATATATGCTGCCCATCATAAATCAAAGCACAAGACAGACAAGGGTCGGAGGAGAAGACCGGAAAATGTTACATAATGGACTCCATTCGTCTGTATTTGCAATACATGAGCCACGGTTCAGCTGCGCGAGACAGGCGGGCGCGTGCGGCTCCCACGTCACATTTCACGGAGGAAAACTTTCACAATCTTCACGAGTTCAATCAAGATGGATTTAAAAACAGAAGCTGTTTACGGGCCACAACCTGTAAGTGTGATTTATTTTTCGTCGATGTGTTTTCCTGTAATAGTTCGTGTTGTTAATTGTAGCCTACATTGTAGCAATGAAGTAAACAGATGACAACGCTGTCCTGCTAACCAGTTTGTTAAATGCTCATTCATATTAACGTTATCCGACAAACACCTAACGTTACAAACTGTTTAAAATCTCAACAGCGAACTTGGCATTAGTGTAAATTATTCTTTGATTAGAGCTTTTATGTATTGTTTATCTACAGGCATGCTAAACATGCTTCTGTGTTTGATTTGGATACTATAGTAAAGCCAATGTTTAGTGTCCGTTCTTGCGACAGATATTTGGCAAATCGTTCTAAAAATACAAAAGTAACAGTGCCATTCAGTAGCGATCACTATAGATCCGCAGTCTTTACTCTTGAGGACTGAACAGCTTCTGCTCGATCATCTTCACTAAAATTGTCTGGGTCTGATTCGGCTCAAATTGGTATGGTTTTATTGACGCTAGCGTACACAAAGCACAGGCTTAGCCTGGAGGCTACCGGAGTAGGTAAGGGGCGTGGCGCTTACGACAAACGTGGACTAGGCGGTTAGCCAATCACAACACACTGGGCCAGCTAACCAATCTGAGCCCATTGCGTATTTTTGAGGGACCGGCTTCATAGAATCCGGAAACCATCAGACCGTTTTTACAAGGAGGGACAGAGCAGTGTAGAATAAAGGTAAAATATATGTAAAATAATGCAATTTTTTAAAAACGAAGCATGAACACATGTTACAGTGCATCCCACAAACACAATCAAGCCTTCGAAAGAGTGTGCTTTACCACCCCTTTAACAAAACATATATTTAATTTTGTAGTGATTATCATATTTTACAAGCTTCCATCAGAACATTAAATATCAACTCTACACTTCTGCTTTTAGTCTGAGCTGTCCTACTGTGTCTAACATTCTCATTCTGTAGCTGCTCTCCAAACGTTCACTTACTCGAAGCTCATTATACAGTCTTCTGCTCGCATAAAGTCTTGTTATGACACAACGTGTAAATAGACTAGGGCCCTGGTAATAAGGTAAGCGAATGACAGTCCAGGCACACCAATCTCTGGATAAATCTAAAGAGCAGAAACGAGTCTCTCCAAACATACAAAATCAATAAATCCAGCAGAGACCAGACAAAAATATTACACATAATATAATAAGGGGAAAACAACAGGACAATAAAACTATGTAATTTAGCTGTTCTTATATTGTGTTACCTGCCACACAGGGTGATGACAATTTGAATCCTTTAAGAGAAAGTAAAATAATAATACCAATGCTATTTGCTTTGTTTTTTTAATTTAATTTTAAAAAACATTGCTTGCTGTATATATTGGGAAAAGTTGTAAAAATCAACCCATCATTGTAGAAACGTACAAGTAATCATCAGCTATATCTTCAATCGTTACCCATCAACAAATGTGTGGCACATACATTATCAAACTGTGATGCTAAACCACTTCAAGGCAACAACCATTAAAAGTCAGTGTCTTGAAGCCTCCAAACAACTCTTTCAAGTAAGAGTGCATTTTGCACACTTCAAGTGGTTTCAATTTAGGCTCCCAATAAGAGGGTCAAGCACACAGACTTGTTTGGTTATATATGAACATGCCAAGTAAAGGGGTCACATTCCTGGAGTGACTCAGGGGTCTCATAAAGCAAGAGATTCTTATTTTAAACACATGAGTTCAGGATCCACTGAGTGAGCAGCAGTTGGTCCTTTAAGTGGCTCCAAAGTCAATCCTGCTGGTACGGTTAAGAATACGATATAATCAGAAGACCTTCAACCGCATTGCTGTCAAACAAACTAAAATCGAAAGTATGATAAGGCTTTATGTCCTTATCAAATCGCAAAAGACTGTCTGTTTGCTCTGTGTATAAATTATCATGCTTCTTCCACATAGTATTGAGCAAAACCCAACACAGCAGTAAATCTACATTAGCCTAATGTCAGTTCAAATGTCAGTTCTTATCGCCATGTTAGTTGTAGTGGGTGACTTACAACAAGCTACCAAACAATAATCACTAAAATGTTGAACTTATGGAAAAATACGTATCATCATTTATTGTCATTGCTAATTTATTAATAACTCAGCATCGTCTGTATTAAAGAGAAATACAATCACTTCGTCCAAAAATACATCCGATGTTTAAAGTGAATAAAATAGCCTTGACAGACTACTTACTAGAGTTCCACAACTACTGAAGAACTTTGTTCTCTACCACTGGACTTCTGTGTGTGTAAGTGAGGTGCATGATGGACCAAACCACTGTGCGGCAAGAGAGGGGGGACTCAATTTCTTTCTTTTTTTAAACTTAAAATGCATTTTTTTTGCCCTGTTTAAATTTTTATTGTTTTATACTTATACAATTATTTTAAGTATATATTATTATATTATTTATAATACACAATGTGGTTTTTAATTATATTTTTAAGGGGGGACAACCCTGACAACCCCCGACCCACCCGCGATTTATGCTTATGCACTGTACACACTTGTTGCTGATGATATATTATTGTGAATATATCAGTGATCTTAATGTACTATTTATTTGGCCAGATTGTGATTATAGGAGTCATGATGCCTTGTTTGCCAGCAATTATTCTTGTTTTTTTGTTTTTTTCTCTCCAAACAAATCAGTCAAACTATTTCTCAACTAGGCAAATGGGGTTCCAAATACATTATTCTAACAATCAATTTTGAAGTTCTGCGGCATAATAACTATGATTTTTTCCATGATACTTTGATGAAAGTAAAAAAAAAAAAAAAAAGTTTGAAATGTTGTTTTTTTGTAACTATATGAAAGTTTTTAAAGTCACATTTAATCAATTTAATGTATCTTTACTGGGAATTTTTTTTGTTAATTTCTTTAAACTTTTGAATGGTAGATCATACTGTACACTATTCATATAAAATCACCAAACTGGCATTGTCTACTATGTAAAAATCTATCATTTAAAAATCAACAAAAATCTAAATCTTGTTATATACACAACATGTTTTTCAACAAATCAAATATAATACATAATAATATTTATTATTATTATATATGTCATCCTTTTAAGCTATTATACAAATACAACTATTGAGATAAACATTAAACATATCACCCAGCCCTTGGATTACAACATAGGAAAAGCTGGACACAACCTTATTTTATACACTCAGAAAGTGAGAAAAAAACGATTAAGCAACATTGTGAAAAGAAAAAAAGCTACTTCTCCATGTATTTTAGGGCTTTTAGAGGATTAATCATGTGATGGATTGTGGAATGGGGATGAGAGTAGTCCGAACAGCCCTCTGTAGTATATGAATAGCTGTGGGCACCTGCAGCTGCTCTGAATAATACAAACAATGCAGCTATTCCCAATTCTCAGTGAGAGCTCCTGTCCTTCAGTGTGCCAGCATTAGGAAACATGTGAGCAGGTTCACCTTTCTAACACCTGCAATGCAGACATATCAAAAATGTGGATTACACACAGGAATACAATTTTAACGTATTATGAAAGAAATATAGCCATAACACAAGAGGTGGATCCTGATATAAGACATACTGGAGAGGTTTTACAGACAACTACCTAGAGCTTCACGCTCCACTTCTCATCGTTCATCCGCAGCAGTTTCACTGGACTGCACTTACTCTCTATTCCGTCCGCACCTCTTATTGAAAATAAATTGTAATCTAACAGCAGGTAACTTCTTCCAAGCAGCTTTGTGAGGCACATTTAAAGGATACCAGTGACTATCACATGTCAAATGACTCTCTTACACAACAAAACCTGAATTTAAAGTCAAACCATTGATGCAGCTTTCACATCAACTACTAAAATGCTTTCAATGAATGCAAACTTCAACATTACTTTCCCTATTTCAGATAAGATGGCACACTTTTACTGGTGACATTGTATTATTGGTGTAAAATACATTTAGGCACATCTCAATCACTAATAATTGCAAACAATTTGGATTTATATATGTGCAGAAAAGTTGTGTTTCTCATACTTTCACATTTTTCACATTGTCACAACACATTCTCTGCCAGCTCCATATTTTTAGTCACATTTGTCATTTTCAAAGGAAAACTTCTGGAATCTAAAAGGAAAAGAAAAATGTATCACTATATATGGATGAAAGCAGAGAAAAGAGCTATGAGAGGTGCGAGAGAGAAAATAAGCAATGTAGGCAGGTTCACTGCTGCTTTAATTACAGTTTTACAAGAGGTTTGACTTTTCCTAATGGCACTGGAAGCGAGGTGGCATGGGAGATTGTGTGTGTGGGAGGAGGGTGAGAAAGTCATTGTTAAGCAGGTGATTTACAAGACTATAGGCCTCCCAGGCTTTTTCCCGTAGTGAGCTTCCTTATGTTTTGTGGCTAACCCTACGTGTCTACGGGCATGGAGGAAATCTACCCAAAACCCTCAAGATAGGCTGCTTTGGGAGTGTTCCTGTAAAATGTACAGCCAGTATGTATAGTCCATCACTGCTTTCAGTACAAGGTAAAGGCATCATATGTACTAATGTTCAAAAGTTTGGGGTCAGTAAGCTCACTAAGATAAGATACAAAAATACAGTAAAAACGGTAATATTGTAGCCTGGATGCCAGCCGAACTTAGCCCCGCCCACAACATTTTTACACGGGCAGTTCGGTCTGGACTTGATCCATAGAGAAGTAATTATGCCCGAACAGAAACTGTTCGGACCAATGAAATTGTCAGGGCGGGCTTTAGACGATGATGGACAGATGATAAACAGTAACGTAATCATCCACGTCATCAAAGGCGCTTGGGTTGAGTTTGTTCTAATCCTAAACGGAGAACTTGTTCGTATATGCGTTCACCTTTACTATTTCTCTCAGAAATGATGATCGTGTTGGTAAGTAAACTCTGTGTATCCTTTTTTTTACAACACCGGCAAAGATCGTTTACAGTCATCTTCTTCTTCTAACGTTAGGCTACTTATTCAAGCGTGCGTGCAGGTACAGGGTTGCCAAGTTTTTACAACAAAACCCGCCCAATTGTTAACGTTCCTCAAAACTAGCCAAAAACAAGCCCAATAGCTTTCCAGAGGGGGTTCTCCGGGAAAAAAAGGCATTTGGGGGGTAAAATATGTGTTATTTTGGCAGGGCTGGCAGCTAAAAATCGCATTCCTGGGTCTGTATATCACATAATCAGGGTCGCTTCAACCCGCGGACATGGCAACACAGTGCAGTTGAGTTCTGTTGACATTTGATAACTAACGTTATGCGTCGCTCCGTTGCTCTGATTGGTTGTAGGTCTATCCAATTGAGGTCTTTCCTGGTTCGGTTGAAACACGCCCCATAATCACAGCCCAACGGAGCAGAATCAGACTCAAATTCTGACTAGAATTGAGTATGACGACGTCAGGCTAGTAATATTGTGAAATATTACTACAATTTAAAATATTTATTTAAAATTGTATTTTAAAATGTAATTTAGCTGAATTTTCAGCAGCCATTACCCCAGTCTTCAGTGTCACATGATCCTTCAGATATTTTATGGAGAGTTAAAAAGATTAAAAAATTAAATTAAATTTGAAATTCAATTTTTTGTAACAAATTTAAAAGAAAAAAAGAAAGAAAGAGACACAAACAAACAAACAAACACACACACAAACAAACAAACAAACATACTTACCCCAAACTTCAGTACGGTAGAGTACTTTATATACAGTACATGTAACTGTGGGGAAAATAAGATACTTGGATAAAGTGATTAACCCCCTCGAGTCGATCTCTTTTTTTCTTATCAGTGCCAAAGAGACTCAAATAACTCTGTTGTTTTTTATCATTCAGGCAAGTGTTATACATCATTATAATCTGTTAAGTTTCTATTTGTTTTTGTGTACAGTCACAATAAAAACAAAATGTTTTGCTTTTTGCAAAATAAAGAAAACAAACATGATAGCGAACGGCAGCCTCTTTCTCAAAGACATTCGTTCAGATAGTCTTCAGAAAAGGACCTCTAGCTTAGTGAATACTTGTCTCACAAACATGAGACATATGTCTAAAGAAACGTTGAAATTTCAGGTTTTAAACAAACCAAATCAAAAACAAATATTCTGTGTTTATGTAATCCGTTCGAAATGTCAGTCACCGCAAGCTACTTCATTATCCGGTAATGTGACCACGCCCACATAGAGTGTGCTCTTTCAGATTCAAATACTGATGACCCAGAGTCGACGCCCACACATCAACTCACACAAACACATCTAGTGAAGCGCTGTAAACGTTACTTCAGCTACATCGTTTTGAGGCGCGTTTGAGCAATAATCCTGGATTTATTCTCCTCATGCAAAGCTGTTCATTTCTGAAAGCAAAGGACTCCGCCGCTGATTGTAAGGTCAGTTTATTCTGTTAGCATCTGTCAATTTTAAATAATTTGAATTACTTTTAAAATAATAATAATAAACATTTTTATGAGGACAATTTTACAGTGGCCCAGTAGTGCACAACACAATAAAATAAAATAAAAAAACATAATGGAAACAAGTAGGGCAGGGTATTGACACAAATTTCACAATTTGATTCGATTCACAAGCTTTCAATTCGATTCGATTCGATTCAATTCAATATCGATTATTTTGGATATGTATCAGGTATAACACATGGAACATTTTCACAATTATAACAAAGGAAAACAAATTTCTGAACTAATGTTGTAAACTATGGGAGTCAGTTGATACTACATTAGCCTACTAATATTGAAGGTAAAATTTAACATATTTATATACAAACACTTAAATGACAGTAAATTATATTTATATTAACTTAATTATATTAATTAATTATAATATTAACTTTACAATTACATAATCATAATTCTACTCCAATTAGTTAAAAAAAAAATATATAAACATTTAAATGGTGGCTGTCATAAAAACTTGCCAGATTTATTCATACATACATGCATTTAATATTGAAGAACATTGACAATGAATATCCTATGTAATCCTATGGCTTCCAAATCCACAGTACTTATCTTGCTGGATTTGTCTGCTGCTTTTGACACAGTTAACCACCAGATCCTCCTGTCAACTCTCAGGAAGATGGGCATCTCAGGAACTGCTCTCCAGTGGCTCAAGTCTTACCTCTCAGGTAGGTCCTTCAGGGTGTCATGGAGAGGTGAAGTGTCTAAGTCACATCATCTAGACACCGGAGTTCCACAGGGCTCAGTGCTTGGACCACTTCTCTTCTCCATCTACATGTCATCACTGGGAACTGTCATTCAGAAACATGGCTTTTCCTATCATTGCTATGCCGACGACACTCAACTCTACTTCTCATTTCAACCAGATGATCTCACGGTTGGTGTTCGTATCGCTGCCTGCCTAACTGACATTTCTGCCTGGATGAAGGAGCATCACCTGCAACTCAACCTTCCAAAGACAGAACTGCTTGTGGTCTCAGCCAACCCAGCACTTCATCATAATCTATCCATTCAGCTAGGATCTTCAACCATTACTCCGTCCAGGACAGCCAGGAACCTTGGAGTTGTGATTGATGATCAACTAAAATTCACTGACCACATCACTGCAACATCCCGGTCCTGCAGATTTGCGTTATACAACATTAGGAAGATTAGACCCTTCCTATCAGAGCAGGCCACACAACTCTTGGTCCAAGCTCTTGTTCTCTCCAGACTGGACTACTGTAATGCTCTTCTAGCAGGCCTTCCGGCATGCACTATCAAACCCTTGCAACTGATCCAGAATGCAGCTGCGAGGGTGGTCTTTAACGAGCCGAAGAGACCGCACGTCACGCCTCTCTTCTTCTATCTCCACTGGCTGCCAATAGCCGCTCGCATCAAATTCAAGACACTGGTACTCGCCTTCAAAGCAACCACTGGCTCTGCACCAATATACCTAAACTCGCTTGTTCAGACTTACACACCCTCCAGGAGCTTACGTTCTGCCAGTGAACGACGCCTTGTGGTGCCATACCAAAGAGGCATGAAATCGCTCTCACGGACCTTTTCCTGGACTGCCCCCACCTGGTGGAATGACCTGCCTATCGCAATTCGAGCAGCCGAGTCTGTAGCCATTTTCAAAAAACGGCTAAAGACACGTCTTTTCCAGCAGCACCTGACCAATCAAGAATAGCACTTAACATTCTATTCATTTTCTGTCTGTCTAATTTATTTAATAAAAAAATAATAAAAAAAAATGTGTCCTGTGTGTTCTGTGTTAGATTAACTGAGACTTGTTACAGCACTTGCATACTGTAGCCCTTGACTGTTCTAGTTGCTTCTATTGCTCTCATTTGTAAGTCGCTTTGGATAAAAGCGTCTGCTAAATGACTAAATGTAAATGTAATGTGATGCATATAATTATCTAAATGTTCCTCTCTAGAGTTAATATTTCTAGCTGACTAATGAGTTTATGGACAGGGGATATGGTTTTTCTGAGGTAAATGTGACGTTACATGACATTGTTTACAAGCTGTTTTACTTACATCTTTCTGCGGTTGAAACACTGATTGAGCGATTCCATGTGACATGATACGGATTTCGGTAAGTTGTACTGTATCTTTTAACACACTTTCAGAAGCTCATTCATGTTTATTTTGCGCTGTTACTGGTATTAAGGCGGAAGAGAAGATCCATTCATGTGCGCTCCGCTGCTGGTTCTCTTGAGCTGAGCTGCGGCAGAGCGATCGCCCACAGCGCCAAAACGGTATTTATGTTTTTGAATTTCTAAAAAGAATAGACATAATTTGAAATCTGAGACTTTGTTTCATATCAATAGTAATAAAGCACAACGATCATTGCGATTTATTGGATGGGAGGCGTGCTACAATGTTTATTTCATTCATTCATTTCATTTGTAAAAGTGAGAATCGATAAAATAGAGAAATCAATATTTTTTACCCAGCCCTAGAAACAAGCCACAACACAACAGAAATTTGCTACTTATTGACTAACAAAATCCAAATTTTGATTTCCAATATATTCTTATGAAGTTTCTATGGGGCAATACATTATCATTATTTTGCATATTCAGCCCATTTCATGGTGCCGTTTCTATAAATGTGCATTAAAGCTAACAAGCATAAGCTCTATACTAGTGGTAATGGACTAACGAAACTTTAATTTTGAACAGTTTTTGTACCAATAATTTACTGTAACAATATATTTTTTATGAACCCTTAAACTTTGCACATATTATTATTGTTTAATTAATTCCACAATACTGTTTCTCGCAGCCATGTAAATTGTTTTAAAGCTAAAACTTGGGCTTCGTACAAGCGGTTATGGTTTAACAATATTACTAATTTTAAACAGCTTTTACTGTACCAGGCTTTTTGAAAGACACTTTAAATTTCCATTGCAATATAAATGATTTCGGATTTTGGGATTTCGTTAGATCATAGCTTTAACGCACCCTCTATAGAAGCAGAGAAAGCAAGCATTTCCGTTGTGTTGTAACTTGTTTCCATTGTGCCTATTCCATTGTGTTGTGGCTTTTCTGTTGTGTTGGATCTTGTTTCCATTGTGTGGTGCAGATTTCATTGTGTTGTGCGGATTTTGTTTTGTTGTGGCTTGTTTCTGCTGTGATGTGCAGTACTGGGCCACCGTACAATTTAACATAAAAGTAAAACATATACAGATATAAAGATACTTTAAAAATTGAGCCTGGCATTTTTCATTTCTCTTTTCTCAACTTTTACAGAACAAACTGAAAATGTTGGCTGAGCTCCTCTCACTCCACACCAGTGGACATGGACGGTAAGACTGAGGAACCTGAGCTGTGTATCATACAATCTCTGTGTGTCTTATCACAGACAGCATTGATCAAAGCAGCAACTGATCTTCCAAAGCTCTCCACAGGCCTTTCAGACTCCAAAAAATGACAGAGCTAGCAAAGTTCAGACACAGGAACCAAGCTTCAGTTCACTCCTCCAGGCAAGCTTCCTGAATTTTAAATTATGTTCTAGATTCCAGGAAGTAGTAGCTGCGATGTTCCTCGTACTGCCTCAGGTCATGACCCCTGAACATTACTTACATGTGGGACAGTTGAGGTTACTTTAAAGAAAAGCTGTCTACGGTGTCAGAGCTGCGGTAAAAGAGACATGGTCTGCCATTGACGGAGTCCTATTGTGTGTCTCTGTCACTCTGTGACCTTTCAGGCCTTGTGTAGACAAAGGCTCAAAAAATAAATAAATCGATATCTCCCCCAAGTAAACAGACCCAAGATAAAGCAGTGAATGAGGGGAGTCCTTTCTTGCTTTGGGAATTATATCCATTAATACTTGATCCACCTCCCAATACAGTATTAATGTGTACAAGACACTAGGGCTGTCAAATAATTTTTTTTAATTTCAAATATTCGTCGAATTTACAAAAAAACCTGCACATTTGAATGCAATTTTTGGTAGAGGCGCGAGACATGACGTTGATGTAACTGACGCGGTTTGTTTATCCAGTAGTACAGCGCGGTGCGGCTGTGTTGTTAATTTGAAAAAAGGCGGGAAAAAACAGTGAGGACTCTGAGACGGAGAGAAAATGGGCAACCTGTTCGACGGCGTATACAGTCAGACACAGAAGAGCAGAGCAGAAGAAGGCAATCAGGGCTTTGGAGCATGAGATGGAAATAAATGAAAGAGAAGATACGCTACCCGCTGACGAAAATCCTCTCAGTTGGTGGCAAAATCATGCTGTATAACGTTATATGTATCCACATATCGCGCAGCTGTCAAATACATACTTGATCATAGGCTCACGTTACCTCAGCAAAAAACGCTCAGCACTCGCTGCAGGTCAAGTTGACTGTTTGGTGTTTTTTACGAACAATATGTAGATGTTTAGTGAGTGGAAATGGATTGTTTCTTAATGTCAGTTTGCTATTTTGTGTTCACGACATTACACTGTCTGTTGAAGAGTGTTATCTCAGATTACTGATGCACTTGCAGTTTTATGCACTTTTGTTACCTAATTTTCCTTACATGCTCATTAATGAAATTATATATTTTATTTAATAACAATTGTTTGAAAAGTTATGTAATTTCATTTCAATAAAAGAAGCGATGCTTGATTTGGTTTACATTTGCTTGTTGAGCTCGACAATTTTGCACCATTTTGTGGGCATAGGAGACAATACACTTTTTCCCTCTATCATTAAGTATTGCCTTTAGAATTCGAATTTTGCTAATATTTAAGAAAGAATTTCAAATTAAGCTTTTCAGCCATTTTGACAGCCCTACAAGACTGAATGAGGTGCACCTGTTGCACCACAACAGTTGTAACAGTGGCAATTATTCATACAGCATTCCAAGAAACTGCATGCACATGAGCCATTTTCAAATGATGAAATATTGAGATTTGCCAGTTCAACCAGTTTCAAGTTGAAAAACTACACAAATCCAACCCAGTTTAGATCCCTGGTCTCACAACATTTACTATAAATTCTGGAGCATGTGCACACGGAAGTCAGCCAATCACATGAAACATGAGTAAAAGCCTTGAGTGCGCCCTGAAAATCAACACATCTTTATGAAGTTACCAGTTACCAGTGCGGGCTCGACAGAAGTACGCATCGAGGCCGCATATCGACCTCAAAGGGGGTGCTCGCTAGCACCCTTCTGAGACCTAAAATGACAAATGGGACACCCTGCGGTCTCGTGGACTTAACGGACACGCGCATGCATCGGCCATTGTAAGTCCACTAAACCGAACATGCACATGAAGTGTGCCATTTGGGACAGGGCCATCATGTTAAACCAGCCAATAGCGTACCAGGTGGATAAGCCAGTCTGTGATTGGTTCCCGCAAAAGTGTAACAGAAGCAGTAGAAATTAATGTACAGGTTTCCAGACTGAGTTGCAGGGTGAAATCAAATCGCCGGCAGATCAGGCTGGGTTTACCCAGTCTAGTTATGCTCATTTTTCTGTTAAATTTTCAGTGCACTGTAATGTTAATGTTCAGCTAACTGAAAAGTCACTGCCCCAATAATTCAGCTACACAAATAAACATGAATTATTCAACCTCATCAAAACACGGTTATGACACTGCCAGAAGGTCAGCATGCTGAGCTAAGATACACTGGCCCACAGTAGCTAGAACCACCAACTACATCAACACATCACCTCCGGTAATGGCATGTGTTACATAACCCACCAGCTTTTGATCCTAATCACTGTGCAGTGTGTGATCTTTTAGCATAATTCTCTGTGAGAAAGGAAGCAACACAGGATATAAAGATAGATGTCTAGACAGAAGATACCAGTCAGTTCCAACAAACTGATCCTGTGGCATTCAAGGCCTTGTGACAGTAACCAACACGTTAAAGGGCAAGCTAATTTTCAAGCTGTCATGTTAGGCAGAGAGGAGTAAAACACAGCGTTTTGGGCAGGTGAGGGAAGCACACAGGCTAAACATATAATGGAAGAGGCCAGTGTTAATTTCGTTGACAAATAATTTTTCATAATTTTCGTCAATAACCTTTTTTCACTGACGAAAATGAGACGATAACTAAATAAAAACTAGTGTTGGATGACAAAAACTATGACGAAAACCTACTGTCATTTTCGTCAACAAATAAAAACGAGACGAAAATGTTAGGGAGGGTCGATTAGGGAAGAGATCCAGTCAGAACTGATGTCTTGTGTAACAGATGCACACATTTGATTTGAACGTGCTGATCTAACCGCTGGAAAACACGACGCTGTTGCACACTCTACAGGCTCACCCCCGCATCCCCAATATAGCGCTTCAGAGCGGTTCGCAATCAATGAATAGCGCACATTTATGCCAGGCAAGTGTTTATGAACTAATGCTGATGAATAATGACAATGTTTATTTACGATATTTATATAGTAATATGTTTTAGATGGTTGTAACAATGCATATTTTATCTCCTGAACTTGAATGAGCAGCCTGCAGCTGCAATAGTAAGGCGCATACATTTCAAAATAAGAGTCGATGTGTATTTCGAGCTTGTTTATAATTAAAATTCACACATTATATATTCAATAAACTATATTTAATTTCATTCCCATTTAATTCAAAGTCAGGAGGAAAGACCAGTATTTTCAAAAGACTATGACTAAAAATTTTGCTGTCAAAATTAACACTGGAAGAGGCAGACAATCAGAGTCTAAGCAGTGTTAATATATATGGCTTTTTTCAGTGAGAATCTTTTCTTTAACTGGTTTTACAACACAAAAAAAGTTAAAAACAGTAGATAAAAACAGCTAGTTAGAAATATTTCACCATTGAAAGATGACATAATGGTGACACAAGGATGAAATAAACTGTTGCCATTGCAAAGACGTGTAGAGTATGACTCTACTACCGTGACATTTTTCACTACTGATCGCTAAACAAAGAAGCCTTATTTCTCACCAGCAACCCACACAGACTCGTGCTAAATTGTTTGATTAGTGTAATTGCACAGGAATCGCACCAAATTGTGTAATGAAAAATAAAAAATTTAAAATTTAAAATTAAATAAATAAAATATGGATGCAATCTAGTGGTGAACTTCTATTGATTAGATATATTTTGCAGTCCAGTGGTACTCAAATTGATGGATTAAAAGGCAAAAGTAACAGTTCAGAACATAATGTGAACGCTAAGAAAGAAGTGTGAAAATTATTTAAAAAAGATACAAGTGTAGGACAGTGTCCCACCAAAAGGTCTCATAGATATTTATAGATTGTAATCCAATTTCCTCTAAATAATTAAATAAATAAATACAATTTTAACCTGAGACTCTTAACTCTATTTTGTAACTGCCCACTACTTCTACTTGAGTGAACAATTTTGTATTGTGATGGTAGTGTTATGATTTTATTGGTAATTACATTTGCCATTTATTTCCTCTCGTATTGACTTTAGTTTTCCTCAGAATGGCATCCTTGTAACATCACTGCCTTAGACACACATTTACCTCAGCACCATAAAGGACCAAAAGCAAACAGGAAGGTCTATGAGATAATATGAGAAAGCACATGGTGGAAAGAGAGGGGAAGACAGAAGAGTGTAAAGACAACTCGTCCTGGGAATAGATGATGAGTCACTGCAGGACAACACATCCAGAGCAATAACTCCACACAGCCAAACACAGCTCAAGCTGAATGAGATGCAGATGGACAGATTGTTTGAAAACAATGGACATGAAGCACCAGCGTGAAGGGAGAATGAAGGAAGTTTGGTGGCTCCTTTGTTCATTCACATAGACTGACGCATGACTGGCCAAGCTGGAGTGGTTTACCTGCATGACCATCTGTTGCCAGGCCAGCGGTTGGTTGCTCACGCCTGTGGTGCCGCCCACCAGTCGATCAGAGGGCAGACTGCCACGTTCCAGCTGCAAGGAGACATTGCGGCGTTCCTCTTCAAGGGCCCTGGTCAGGCGCTCGAAGCGCGCCTCTTGCTCTTTGACTGATGCCAGGATACTGGCGGCTGACGGCACGTCATATTCTTCCATAGCAGCGCCCAAAATGATATGCTGATTACAGGGCAGGGTAAGTAGGGGAGAGAGAAGGACCCAGGACAAAAGAAACAACCATAGAAAGGGATAATGAATTTACAAAAATGTAAATTCTGTTATCATTTACACACACTCTTTTCTTTCTTTCTTTTGTGGAACATAAAAAGGAGTTATTTACAGCAGAATGTATCTTTTCCATATATTGAAAGCAAAGGGTGACCACAACTGTCTTTCAACAGCTTCAGGGCAGTTCTAGGATCAGAAGATATTCAGGGTTTAGCCTAGACTTCTGTGGATGCATGTGGAGACATTTTTTATTATTATTAAATATTAGAGAATTCTAGACAATAAAATCTGCTAGGTATAATTTTTAAATAGATCTAGGGATCTAAAAGGTTGTACTTTCTATCTCAGCCTCTGACGAGTCAAGTCAGAAGTTTACTTTTAAAAATGCAGTGCTAATTTAAAAATAAATAAGTAAAAGACAGGAAAAGCACAATAGGTTTTGTCCCTTTAGGTTTTACTATAACACCTTGGCTAAACCGGACGCGATTGGATGCGGAGCAACGCGAGCGACAAATCTCCGACAGTAAACTGATGCCTCTGTCTATTTATGACGTACTAACATGAAGGACAAATGCATTGCAATGGGCAATTTAGTTGCATTTGCAGCAAAATTACCCAGAACAATTTGTCCCAGGAACTTTTTTCCCCCAGACCTGTTACTGTCTGCGTTTCCATCGAGGTCCCATGAAGATTAGGCGAATTAGTCTGGTGGCGTAGAACTGCAATCGACTTTCCAGCTCCCACTGGATTTCGTCATCCACGTATAAGCTTAATAAAGAACCTCACCGTCGGTCCATCGTTTGTATTTTTTAAACTCCATTGTTGATACGAATAGCAAACCACTCCTCCTGCATGCACCGCAACAGACTTTTAAAAATGCTGGCTGAAATAAAATGCTGCGTGGAGTCAACCAAACAGCATGTTCAGCGCCCAAGTCCCACCACCGAAAGTTCCTGAACACACCGAGTAGCAAAAATCCCTAGTTCCTGGGGAAAGTTCCTGCAGTGGAAACGTGTGTAAGCGTAGTTTTGTAATAGTTTAAATTACAAGATAAACTACATTTTTATGTGGAACAATATGTCTAATCTTAGAGCAGATTGCAGCACTGAAAGATTTTGATTGCGACAAAAATATTGACATGAATACATTGTTTTGATTTACTAAAACATTTTTTTAAAAGTTCTCAAAAGGTGTATATATTGTCAAAATTATTTAATAGTGTTTGCAAGGCAAGTCACTAAATATCTAAAAAGCTTTACTATTCTGTGCTTAAATCCGGAAGCCAACCCCAAGTGCTGCCTACATTCCCCATACAATGACCCCAGAAGACATGGAATATAGCGCACAATGACTCCGTATGGACTACCTTTGTGGTGCTTTTTTGACAGCCCCTGGTTCCCATCCAATTTTACTGTAGTAAAACCATTTTTTTACTGAAGTGAACTTTTTGCATTCCACATAAGAAAAATCATACTTATTTGTAATGACAGTACGCAAATAAATTAGGGCTGGGCAAATTAACGCGTTAACGCGGGCGATTAATTTTTTCAGCTTGACGCGTTTGTGGTGAGGTGGGCGTGGTTTCGCGAGGTCTGCGGGCGGAGAGAAGGAAAGGAACCGAGCGGTGAGTAAGCGACTCAAACGCAGATTATAAACACCTGTCTCTGATTTCAGTAACTGGCGTGGAGAGAGCGTGTAAAGCCGGTGCGAGAGAGAGAGACGGAGAGAGAGAGGGCCTGGGACACCGTCGCTGACGCAACCACGAGCTGTGACAAGAGCATTGAGTGTTTTTGAGAAAGTGTTGAGGGTTTGCTGCGGTCTTGAGACCTGTGTGCGCCCACGAGCGCTATTTTGTTTTGAAAAGTTCTGAGTAAATAAAAGCACGTGTCCCAGTCACGCCGACCCCTGTCTTCTTCCTTCCTTACCTTACCGAACCTTCATCACAGCATTAAAAATATTTAACGCAAATAATGCAGCGTCCGTTTTTATATAAATTTTTGCCTAGCGTTACATGATCACGCTCCTATTCATGTAAATGCTTCCAAGCGCGAAAAGACACAAGAAAATGCGCTGTATGTCAATGTCCTGTCTATGTGGCTGCGTCTCATGTCAGCTAATCGAGGGACACTCTGACACACACACACACACTCGATGCACAGAAAGACTCGCGTTAGTCTCCTGCTCACATCGAGTTCTCTTTTGCTCTTAAACAAACAATAACAACAACACAGAGCATTTTGAGTATTGTCATATTAGGAGTTTTAAATTAGTTAAATAACGTCTTAAAATAACTTAAAGAGTTGTGAGGAAATGAGATGCGCGGGACAGCGCGTCAGATCCACGTCATGTTCGTCAGCGGCCGTTCTTAAAGTGACAGGAGCACTGATGATGCCTGTCATTAATGTTCATCAAAGAACAACGGGAATAGAGAAAATTGTAGCTTTAATGATTATTAATCTATATCTCATTTATTATTTATGCAGTTAAGAAAGGTGTTTGATAACTATTACATTTCTGTATATGTCTAACAGGGAAGGCCACAGGTAAAGATAACATTTATTATAATGGGGTTATGTAAAGATTGTTTTAAGTTCACTTAAATTAAAAGTTGTTTTTTTAAAGCCTAATAAATGTTGAAATTGGGAGCTTTCAGTTATACTGTAATGTAACGTCATTAATGTTTCATAGAGACATTAGTATCAGTGATACTGGCCTTCATTCATAAAAAAGATGCCATTACAACATATTTAAAATATACTGTCTTTAAATTGTTTGTACATTAATTTGGAGAGTAATTGAAATTATTGCAATATCAAAATATTAAAAACATAAAATATTAAAAACTTGCGATTAATTACAAAAATTTTTGATTAATTAGTTGTTTTCTTTAATCGATTCCCAGCACTAAAATAAATAAATTCAAAATATAGATTTTTGGCTTAACTATCCCTTTAATATTGACTGTGTAACTCCACATGCTGCACTTGAGGGGGGCACTGTACTTAGAACAGAAAATCCTTTATGGGAAGGGTGATTCTGAATTTCTGCATGTAACAATCATATGCCACAAAACATACAAATAGTTCCAGACAAAATTCAACCACACGCCGACACAATACAAATAGGCATGCCAGACTCCAGGATAACATCATTCATGCTATGCACAATAGGTCAGACTTCTCTCCCATAGTCAAAGGTGACAAAATGAAGATAATGGAAGCATCACAGAGAATAAAAAACAAAAACAAGGGTTGAGGCATGGTTCACACAAAGTTCACCTGCATACACACCTAGCAGTTAGTTGAGAGAGAGGCAGTTAGAGGACAGACATCCCCCTATAAGGACAGACGGGAGGAGATGTGCCCAGCGGCGAGCAAAGAGAGAACGAGAGCTGGCTGCAGAGGAAATAAAGACAGAAGAAATCACAGGTTAGATAACACTCTGACATTATAAACATAAGAGACAGAGTTCTGCTTCAGTTGCTGGGGATTTAAAGAGGATGAAGATAAAGAAATGAATGAGCAGATGCTAGAGAATGATAAATGACTATTGAAACCTTACTTGCTGACTTTGAGCAAAGTAGATTGGATTGGGCTGTCAGGGGACAGGTGTATGGAGACAAAGGGACTCAGGCGGAGTATAGGCTGGAAAAAAGGACTGGTGCATATTAATAGTTACTAAAAGCATTATTTAGTTGGTGTTTTTCATTTTCCATTAAACCAAAACCACAAATGGACACACAGTAACACAAACACGCTTTTCTCTATAGAACAGTGGGTGTGAAAGTCCTATTCCCTTTGAAGCGCAGCACAGTACACACACAGGCTTTGATGTTTGTTTCTGGCTGATCATTTATTTATCTAAAGCGCCGTTCTGACACAGCTCTAACGGCAAGGCATTGTACTACAGTCTTGTTCTGGGTATAAAGAGCGACCGCTCGAGGTCTAGCAAAGGGAGGGAGCTGATCTGCCTCTGTTGTTGCTCCTGCCACAGATTAAATGATAAGACACGTTCACAAAAATGTGATAGCTTAGCATAAGAAAAATTCAAGTCAATAAAAATGTGGGGACAGGGTGAAAACAGATAAACTTCCAATATCTGAGATGTAAACAGTACGATCTGATCAACGGATAACTTTTAGCCTATTTTGGGAAATGAAATGTTCTGCCAGACTGGTCTACTGAATTTCATCTAGTAACAACCTATCTTTCCATCTATCACGCCATCCATCCATCCATCCAATTACATTTTCTGTATAATATAGAAAAGCAATACACCCCTACTTAACAATCATCGTTCTTATCATTCATGTTTGTAGCACAAAAGGTAGAGGATTATTTACACGCCAAAACACTGATGTCTACTCTACAGTAACAAAATAGAGGAAACCCCTTCAAACCTTCAAACTTCAAATAAAGATTACAGATCAATTACAGTGTTACATCAGTGACTGTTGACAAATGACTGTTAAAATTATATTTGTCATTGAATCATTCATTCAAGAGATTTGCTCAAAAACCAAGTAAAGTCTTTATGAATCATTGAATTATTCATTCAACCCTTTTTTAAAAAGAAAGTAATTTATTCAAATGAATTGGTAACACTTTACAATAAGGTTTCATTAGTTAACATATAAACTAACATGAACTAGCAATGAACAAAACATTTGTTACAGTATTTATTCATCTTTATTAATGTTAGTTAATAAAAATACAGTCGTTCATCGATTGTTCACGTTAGTTCACAGTGCATTAACTAATGTTAATAAATACAACTTTTGATTTTAATTAAGTATTAGTAAATGTTGGATCTAACGTTAATTTAGATGAATTCATGCTTCGATGTATTGTTCATTCTTAATTCATGTTAACTAAAGTAGTTAACTAATGTTAACTAACGAAACCTTATTGTAAAGTGTTACCAATTAATTAAATATTTTTTAATTATATTGCAGAGATTAACATTTTGGCAGAACCTCTAGTAAACATGCCATTTTGTTTATGCAGAATCGTGGAAGAATCAAGATCTCTATTTTAAACCAAAAAAAATGTGATTCTCAATGTATCTATAATCATGCAGCTCTAGACAATAGCATTAGTGACTTGCCTTAGCAAACACTACTAATTAATTTGGACAACTTATACACCTTTTGAGAACTTTACTACTCAAGATGTATATGTGAATTGCTTATTGCTATAAAATAATCAAAATTACACAGAGAAAGTAAATCAGATGTTACCCATTCATTTAAGACTAGCTATCAAAATTTTCACAGTGTGCAGAAGGGCACAGTGGTCTCATCATAGGATTAACTGAGATCTGATGATGAGACGTTTATGATGATGAACCCCTGCTTTAGGATTACAGAAGCTGCCTCTCCGATACTCCCTATTTCAGGGAGTATAGAGGCTGATGGGAAATAGGTCTCTGCCTCTCTGAAAAACAGCAGGAGAATGACAAGCATGTCAGACATGCCTACTGCACTTCTCATGACCACCGGCCGTTGAACTATGCTTAAAATATTTCAAAGTAGTGAAGCATTCCACGTCTGGTTTCAAGCTGGTTTTGTTAATAGTCTGGAGAGGAATAAAAAGAACATTTCCTACAAGAATATCCATCTGTATGCTGCATTAACCTAACAGAGAGCTTTACTGCACTGATGGCAATATAGTTACCTGAACTAATGAATGTACTACAGATGAACAAAGATGAATGTGCCGTTTTGCCAAAAAGGCAGTTAAACTTAAAAGGATAGTACACACAAATATAAAAATTCTTGTCATTTACTGCACCCTAAACCTGTATGACTTTCTTTCGTCTGCAGAACACAAAAGATACTTCGAAGAACCAATTTACATTCATTGCAGAATATATATATATATATATATATATATATATATATATATATATATATATATATATATATATATATATATATATATATATATATATATATATATATATTTTTTTTTTTTTTTTTTTTTTTTTTTTATCTAATTTTTTGTTCCTCAGGAACAAGAAAGTCATAAAGGTTCGAAATAACATTAAGGTCAATAATGACAGATTTTTAATTTTTAGATGAACAATCGCCTTTTTGGACGTCTGTACATAATAAGTAACTTTTGGTTTAAAAGTGCCTAATAACTGACAAATTTGTAATAGGTTATGCCAAAAAAAAAAAAGATAAAACAAACAGCACTCAATACATATAGAATTTAGTAGCAATTACTAATGGGCAGAACTGGTTTTTATTCCTGGAGACGAATAAGTCACATGAACTGTGCTTGTGCTGGCACAGTGTTTTTCCTCAGGGATAAATACATTGCAGCATAAACCCCAGTGCTAAAAATAGCTGTTTAATAAATTTACAAATGCAGTCGGAGCTTTCTGCGTGGTTCCAGAGATGAGATGAAGCAGCAGCACATTTAAAAGCCTCGGCTAGAAAAATCTTCAACAACAAATTCATCAGGGGTTGGGGAACACCTACGGTACATAGCCAACACAGGAAACATTAACTTCGCTTCTGTGAAGGTGAGAAAACATTAAGACAATTGTGTTTACAGTACAGTTGCTACACCTTAACCCAAAAAACCTGAAACAATACAAGCTTATAAAACACTGAGAAAGGCGGGTATATAGAAGGCCCATGTATTATGAACTACATTTTTTCCATCCAAAACTCGCCCACACAATGTTGGAGTTGGCCTGATGATTTCTGAACAAACATCACAAGTCCAAAATGCTTAGAAGCAGCACATTTATCAGGTTAGCATTCATGTCTGTAGCAAAACAAAGGGATGAGTTATGCTGCCTTAGCAAACAACACACATGGGGGGGCTGGTGGGAACAGACACGCCCCCCAAATTAGAGAATGGTCTCATTTCATTAACCCCAGCCAATCCCCTCTTCAAAAAGATAAACCCTCTCATTTCTCCTCTGGGGGGTAAGTGGTCCAACATAAATAAATAACCAGTCCAGCTCCACCTGAGGCCCATGTGTGTGTGTGCAGGGTCTGTAGAGTAATGAGAATCGCCATGTGATGCTGTTAAGCGATCAGTTCTGCACGTTCAAAGCATGCTGGGCAGAGCATTGGCTAGAGGGAGACTGATCCTAGACCAGGAGCTCCTGCTAAGAGTAAAGAAGACCAAAGAAAGCACTCAGGAGCACCTGGTCCCATTTTAACACTCATCTGCACCTCTCCACCTGAGGTCAGATACCAAATTAGGGATGTATTAAACTCAATCACTCGGATTTAAACAAAGGGACATTAACAACCTCAAAGGTTGAGCAGTTCTGCACTATATGTCACGGCACTTATGATGAATGATGGGCTGGTGCTTTTCGGTAATCCATTATACTTTTTAAGCACAAAGGGTGTCAAAAGAGGCATTCTGAGAGGAAATGGAAAATCATTATTAAAAGACTGTTACAGAAGTTCTCTAAGCCTCACTGTGGACTAAGTGCGCGAGAGATTTATTTCAAATTACTTTAATTTACAGTGTCATTATAATATATTCACTTGTGGTTCGTAGATGAACAAATGTCTCAGAGGTTTGGAACAACATGAGGGTAAGAATTTTTATTTTTAGGTGAACTATCTCTTTAATAAAGTGACATTGTGTATGATTGATATGTATGTATGTCAAATGACTAGTGTGTCGGAATACAGTCCGAAACAGTAGGCCTGCGCACCCTCGCTTCTGAATCTATAGCTCCATGGCAAAGTAGGCACAGTTAAAGTTTAAAGAAGATAAGAACAAAGAACACAATACAGATTGACTATGTATTGGAATGTATTCATACTACGCCAACTTGAGCGATATGGCCAAAAATATTTCACAATAAGTTTTTCCATAGCATACGATATCGCTATTCATCACTACATTTATTTACCATTAATGGGGAAGGAAATGCTTTCCGCATATTTCTTGACCTTGAGAATGAATGTAAACATGTAGATTTGTTTGTTTGTCACAATTAAACTCCACAGAGTAGCTCTCTTTTAATTTAGGGCCCTATGAAATCCAATTTATTTTGCATAAATTCTGTGTTTACATTTTATTTTTGAGGGATTCTGTGTTTTATGATTTAATACAAATTTATATAAACTTTAACAGTTGAATCAAGCTTAATCAGTTTTTCATGTGAACTGTGCCCTGTTTTGAACTAAACTGCCAGTATGAAAGCACCCTTAGAATCGTTGAATCAAGATGGAGTTTACTTGAGAAAACAGTACGTTTTCAAGGAATGCATCTTTGACATGAGTCTATTTTGTCAAGAATAAACAAAAAGTTAAAGGTCCCGTTCTTCGTGATCCCATTGTTCAAACTTTAGTTAGTGTGTAATGTTGCTGTTAGAGCATAAATAATACCTGTAAAATTATAAAGCTCAAAGTTCAATGCCAAGCGAGATATTTTATTTAAAGGGGTGGTAAAGCACACTCTTTCGAAGGCTTGATTGTGTTTGTGGGGTGCACTGTAACATGTGTTCATGCTTCGTTTTTAAAAAAATGCAGTATTTTTCATATATTTGACCTTTATTCTACACTGCTCTGTCCCTCCTTGTAAAAACGGTCTGATGGTTTCCGGATTCTGTGAAGCCAGTCCCTCAAAAATACGCAATGGGCTCTGATTGGTTAGCTGGCCCAGTGTGCTGTGATTCGCTAACCGCCTAGTGAACATTTCTCGAAAGCGTCACGCCCCTTACCTCTACAGGTAGCCTCAGGCTTTGTGTACGCTAGCGTCAATAAAACCATACCAAGAGCCCGAATCAGACCCAGACAATTTTAGTGAAGATGATCGAGCAGAACCTGTTCAGTCTTCAAGAGTAAAGACTGCGGATCTATAGTGATCGCTCCTGAATGGCACTGTTACTTTTGTATTTTTAGAACGATTTGCCAAATATCTGTCGCAAGAACGGACACTAAACATAGTAGCCAAATCAAACACAGAACCATGTTTAGCATGCCTGTAGATAAACAATACATAAAAGCTCTAATCAAAGAATCATTTACACGAATGCCAAGTTCGCTGTTGAGATTTTAAACAGTTTGTAACGTTAGGGGTTTGTCGGATAACGTTAAGTATGAATGAGCATTTAACAAACTGGTTTGCAGAGCCAAACAGCGCTGTCATGTTTACTTCCTTGCTACAACGTAGGCTACAATTAACAACACAAACTATTACAGGAAAACACATCGACGAAAAATAAATCACACTTACAGGTTGTAGCCCGTACTCGCGAAGACTGTGGAAGCTTTCCTCTGCGAGATGTGCCGCGGTAGCCCCGCGTGCCCGCCTGTCTCGTGCAGCTGAACACAAGCGTGGCTCATGTATTGCAAATACAGATGAATATTGTCCATTATGTCACATTTTCCGATCTTCTCCTCCGACCCCTGTCTGTCTCGTGCTTTGATTTATGATGGGCAGCATATATCCGATGCAAATGCGATCGTGTTCCCCTCATGTCTCTTACACACATGAATATGATGTTGTATGTTAAACGCACTGCAACGCCCCCCGTCCCTAGGAAGGCTGAAGAAAGTGGACCTGCAATCCGGATGAAAATAACAGCATTTCGTCGGCATTGGCAACAGCACTCCAGCCTACTAACTATACCACAACAACTATTCCCCGCGGCGATACAAAATGGCCCCCCTTATTTCATATTCTCGGAGGAGGGGTTTATGTAAATATTGGGACTGGTGATGTCAGCAAACCCTGGGTGAATGTGTAGTAGTCCCTAGCGGCCGTTTGCTGTAGTCCTTAGAAATCGATTTCTTTAAAAGCAAATATCTCCCTTTGCTTTAAACTTTGAACGTTGTAACTTTGAAGATGTTGTTTATGCTCAAACAGCAACATTACACACTAGCTAAAGTTAGAAAAGTGAAATCGTGGTTTACCACCCCTTTAACAGAAGTTCCCTTTCAAAGCCTACAGCGAACGGCTGGCTTGGACTACATCCTGGTACTTCCTTCATAAATGACGTCAGTAGAACAGTAGAACAGACTAACCTCCGCCCACAAGAATACGCGAAAAAAGGGGCGTGGTCTTGTTGCTGTCCCACGTGGAGAAGAGGACGTGTCGCGTGGAGAAAAGGAAGTGTTGCGTTTGAGTGTGTTTGTCGCCATGTCGTCGAGACGCTGTTATTTTCATCCCGGAGTCAAATCACCTTTGTTTGGCTTGCCCAGGGATTCTGTAGAGATCATTAAGCGCAAACATCACCCCGTTAAGAGGCGTGACCTTTCCACGTGCGCTAAGCTGCTGTCGAATCACAACACAGGAACCGGGCAACGTTCGCTAAGCTGCGGTCAAATCTCAACACGGGAACCGCTGGCACAATCAGAACTCGTATTTCTGAAGGAGGGACTTCATAGAATAAAGGAAGTCATCAGCCGTTTTTAGGACAGTGAAAACAGCGGTATACAGATAAGTAAATTGTGTTAAAAATACTGTGTTTTTTTACACGCGAAACATGAACACATGTTATATTGCACACTGTAAACACAATCAAAGCTTCAAAAAAACACGAAGAATGGGACCTTTAAAGGATTAGTTCGCCCAAAAATGAATATTAGCCCATGATTTACTCACCCTCAAGTCATCCAGGTGTATATGACTTTCTTATTTCAAACTAATAAAATCAGAGTTATATTAAAAAAGTCCTGGCTCTTCCAAGCTTTATAATGGCAGTGAATTGTTGCTTCGTTTTTGAAGTTCATACAAGTGCATCCATCATATAACTGCTCCATACGGCTCCGGGGGGTTAATAAAGGCCTTGTGAAGCAAAGTGATGCATTTGTGTAAGAAAAATATCCATATTTAAAACTTTATAAAATAAATTCTCTAGCTTCCACCAGATCGCCTTCCTTATTCAACTTTTGGAAAAAGTGTTGTGCTTCTCGCAGTTCAAAATGCTTACGCTACATCTGACGATATTGCACACCAGTTACGTTTATATATATATATATATACAGGGCTGTACAGTGCAACATATATGTCGCACATGCTACAAAAAAATCGGTCCGTGCGATGAATATATTTACCCCAGTAGCACGCGTGCGATACAGTTTAGCATGTGAGACAGAGCTCGTTTGAGTGAAGGGAGAATTTGTTTTGTGCTCGTGTGAGGTTAATCTAGGGCTGCACGATTGACTAAAATTAAAACAAAATCGAGATTTGTCTTTGTGAAATTATGAAAATCGCTTCCATTTTTTAAATAAATAAATGTGCAGATGAAGCGCAGCACTGTTCAGGGCAGATCGATCGGTTCGCAATAAATGCTGCTCTATCTCTGCTTGCACTGTGAGATAGTCATTGGCATTTAGTTGAAAAATTGCTAATGTAAAAGCTGTCAATCACGGGCTCGGTGCGCAGCGGGGTACAGAACCCGAGACTCTGAAGGAGGTGGCACTCGAACTGTCCCGCGATTCACGTGAAACGGACTCGGGTGAGCATTTGTTCAGGAAGAAACGTAACCTGCATATGTGTTTTAGCGTATTACAATCGCGGGAACAATCGCGTGTTAAAGTGTTAAAGCCCCCTTAATGTGTATTAGAAAAAAGCAACAACCTCTTTCCAAACTTGTAATGAGAAGCGTTTACAAACCTTTTGTCCAACAAAAGAGAACATTTAATCGAGTGTTTGAAATAACCTACTTTTGTAATCTCACATCACAGAATGAGTCAGATATTATATTATTTTATATATTCTGCAGTACAGTGATAGATTCGCGGTGTAGAGACGTGTACAGTACTTTTTTTCTTTCTCAGTGAATAGCCTACAAAAGATAAAATAAGAAAAACATTTAGAGTCACATAATTTTTTTTTTAATCATAATTTAATATTTTATTATACACCTTAAAACTTTCTAATGATTTATGTTTTCTATAAAATATAATAATAATAATAATTGTTATTATTATTTTTATTCTTAAATATTTGTATTGTATAGCACTTTTTGCATTTTTCAGACATGGTAACAGACGTTTTATACATGTGCTACAATTTTGTGGGCTGTGCTACAAAACTTTCAACCTCTGCAGCACCAGTGCTATGTGCAAAAAAAAGTTGATGTACAGCCCTGATATATATATATCAGGGCTGTACATCAACTTTTTTATATATATATATATATATAAGATAGGGTTGGACTTGTTGCTGGTAACCCAATGCACAGGACAGTGGTGACACCAGAATAAAAATATTCATGATTCTGAAGCTGAAAATACATAATTATTTTAGATGAATATGCTTGCACTCTCTCACTGACTAGATATATTTGAAATAATGTAGGCCACTTATTACTGGAGACACAACATATTTGGTGTTATCAGGACCCACAAATATTCCCCCATTGCATTATTATACATTATATTCAACATTATTTATAGCAGTTTAATGTAGGACACTAAAACTCTGTAAACAGTTTTTCCCCCTCACACAGTCATTTTTATTCTGGGTGAACTATACACAATAAAGATTGTCACTATCCACAATACATATTTTTGCATTTTTGTATTGTGATATATTGTGACACGATATATTGTTACACCCCTTATACAGTATATATAGCAATTCAGCGCAAATCAGCAGATTTAGAAACTATGATAGCCATCACAGACTGTTACTCATATAGACTGACTGCTATCTATCATTTTTGAATGCCATTTGTAAAAAATTGTGCTTTTCAAACTTTGACACTTCACTGTCAATCCCACAATCCCCTGTGCAATCCTGCCACTCATCCGTCATAGAGATTGAATTGATAACACCTGCTCATATCTGCTCATTCAAAACCAGCATACATGTACGGTGAAAGAAACCAATAAATGTTTTCCAAACATACACATACATCCTCATTTTAAAGACCAATGTCCACCCTTACATACCTTAAGATATGGCTTCATCAAACATATTTGTATGTATTATTAGATCCTGATTAATTTAACTGCATTATGATTACTTTGCAGTCAAAAGCCCTGTTCTAATTAATTGTTATTGTAATTGTTTCTCACGTGGATATCCGTAAAAATACATTTGCATGCCACCTCAGTGATAAACCTTGTGCATTCGGATGGCGATTTATTCACGGTGAAGCGGCGAGTTTTGTGATCCTGCGCACCTGGGAACGCGCTGCTCACGTGGTCAATAACATGATTGTATGCTGGAAATAAAATGTCATATGCTTGGTATAATAAGAATAAATGTATATTTAATTTAATAATAGGAAAATAATATCCTAATTATTATTTAATTATTTAAATCTGTTTAAAAATAGGAAGATATATAGACGTGCATTATAGTTAAAATAGTTTTCTATCTTGTATTTTTATCTCAAAATAAAGGATGTCATTTTATTCCACATGGAAATTATCCGAAATAAGTTAATACGGCCTCTTATTTACATGAGATAAACATAATGCTGCTCGGTTATTTTAACATACTATATAAGTAATAACGACCCATTTCAAATGTTTATATACTTTTCTTCTTTTTATTTTTTGATTGGTGATGAAATGTATTGCTCTTGTAAATACTTGCCAGGATTTCAGTAATAAAAGGCTAGATCTTTAAAATGCATCCAAATTACAGCGAAGCGCAAACGTACGGTGCTCTGCAGTGGTCAAAAGGGATATAAACAGTGAATTTTGAATTGATATATTCATGAAAACTCAGAGATGTGGATTTGGACGGCAATTAAATTAGCACACGACCTTGGTGTTTGTCAAAAAAACAATAGGTAATTCGGCCAGGGATTTTGGTTGTGGGAGAAAAACACTGACATTCTGGATTCGGATGGCTATAAAAATCACAGACACAGACCCTGTCAATGATGAAAATAGCTTACAACCCCAGGAGAAACAATTACCGTTCGAATAGGGCTAAAGGCCAATTTATACTTATGCGTCGAGTGTACGCCGTAGCAATGCCGTAGGCTGTGTAATGCGCACGTACCCTACGACGTACCCTGATGCGCACCTCTCCAAAAATTTAACAACACGTCAATTCTACACGGACCGCAAACGCTGTGATTGGTCTGCCAGAACCCCTCCCTCAGGTCAATAAAAAAATAAAAAAATCTGCGATAGGAGTGTGTGTTTCCAGAAATGGGATGATAGTTTCATCCTTACATCTGCTACACAATATTTTGTAGTGCAGAGATTCTTTATGTTAGTGAATAAAAACATAAATCCGCTGTGTATAGTTTATTTATTTTCTCATTAAAACCAAAGATGTTAATCAGTGATTGTACATCAAGAACAGGGACACATCACAATGGGTGCATTTCGTTTTGTGATTTCACGAGTTCACACTTACATCAAATTAAATAGAGTAAATATTATGCGTATTTGGCGTGCTGTCCGGGGGAGGGCTCCGGGCTCGGAATTTTGCCCGAACCCAGAGTACCCCCCCGTGATGGAAATAGTCTAGAACTAGACTACATATATTAATTTGATGTCTTATGTGAGTTTAATTAAGTGAGGAGAAGGGGTGGTGGAGGGAAGCTAAGAAAAAGTCAACGACAGGAAGGTAAATCGGCTGTCTATATACACCTCCTATCGTTGATTTTTTAATCAGCTCCTCTTGTGTTCAATTAGGTTTAATTAACTGGGTCTGCTCCACTTAACAGTTTTAATTTCCTGAATGTGCTTCTCCCGAAATTTGTTTATAAAACATCAATTCAACAGAACGAATAAAGTCTCCGCAACAGCGATCGATTAAAGCGCTCGTCTGTGCACGAGCTACCGATACTGAAAACAGCACCTCGAGCACTCTGCATGATTTTAAAAACGCATTCCAGGGCCAGATCACCTCTTATGTAATTCAACTAATCAACTAGATATGCTTAATTTGAGATGTATGCAATGACAATGTAAACAAGCCGCTTCTTCTTCAGCTTTTGCCTTGATATTGTAGGTTACCATCAACATGCCCATGGACACTGCCTCCTAGCGGTCTGCACGTGTAATTGCACATTGACGCGGACAACAACGCAGAAGTATAAATGAAAACCAACGTGTAACTTGCGGCGTAGGTCCGACGCAGAAGTATAAATCAGCCTTAAAGCTGCAGAAGAAAACCATTCATCACCTTTCATATAGTATGATGATGAAGGAACAGACAAAGTGGTGCAACTGGCGAAATGATGTGCAGTAATGAAGGGAAGAAAGTGAAAAGCAGACAGACATTTTGACAGGTACCTTTGATGTCGGCCAGGCAGTCAGTGTGTGTGTGTGGACGTGGGGGTTAAGGCTGTTAGAGAAGGCTGACTGGAACTGGAGCTCTCCTCCCAAGAACCTCTGCCTGATACAGCAGCTGCAAGAGAGACGACAACACACACGCATCAAACACATACGCACGCTGCATCATTAGCAGGTTTATTTACATATTACAACTGTGAGTCTGTGCAACTCCCCCCCTCAGGGTTCAAGCTGAGAATGTGAAGAGCTGGGATGCATGGCTTTGGATTGTTTACTTCAGAGTTATAAATAGTTTCTCTTCTCCTCATTACAGAGTAACGCCACATCATTGTATTTACTCATAAGTGCTCCTAGAAATTAAGATCTGCATAATGCAGAACCTCTATTCATGAAGGGATTTAGTGAGTAAGCTAAGACACGTGCAGTGCTGCTTTTGCAGGTGACCCAAGATTGAATGTTTACCTATCATTTCGTGTCTCAATCACTGCTTAAAAAATTGTTAAAATAGGCTGAAAATTATTAATAAAGGTTCATTGAGTTAGCTTTTTCTTCAGCGTGAAAAACAGCTATGAATCTTCGTCAGCAGCATGTTCAGTTTATGCAGGCAAAGCACAGGCATCAACAACTGGATTTCTGGAGTCAAAATCATCTACAGTCAAACCTAAATTTATTCAGACACCTTCAACATTTCTCACATTATCACAGTTTATTCACTATAGTTTAGAAAATGGTAATAAAATATGACAAGAACTGAAAATATGAGTTAAACTGTCAGAACAAATTCATCTTGATAATGTCAGATAACTTAGATAGAAAGGTATGTAACAGATTACAATCAACCAATCAGCTGTCAGCTGTTACCTTTAAGTACACAATTAGATAATACCAATTTAGGTAAACCAATTACCAAACAATGCTTAATTTTGTGCTGTGATGTAAAAGGTCGCATTTGTAATAAAAAAAGAAGCAAAACATGATCAGGTCAAAGTGTCTGAATAATTTTTGTTCCAAATTTATATAAATTTTACTGGTAGTCCACTGTATGAAGAATTTTTGGGTATAATATCTCAAAATGTATACTTTATTTTGCTATCCTCACTTACATAAATTAACTATATACTGCACCCACTAGTAAAAACAAATATCAAAAATTATATCTGGTGTCTGAATCATTTTTGGTTTGACTGTAAATGTCAACATCAGCAACGTAAAAGGCAGACTGACCCAGGCAAACCCATTACTAAAAGGTGAAAATTTGGGAAATAAGGAAATTCGTCCTTATTTCTCTATGATCTTTGAGCAGCACTGCAGAGACTCGAGGGTAATTTCAGAAACTCTTTCCACAAAACAATTCTTCAACACTCTTATTCTTATTCTGCTAAGGATTACAATATCTTTCCCACAAGGGACTCTTCTCTGCTTCGACTTCAAGGACAGACGTGCTCAAAGCACCTTGGATTTGTGGGACTGACATCAAAGGTGAGCTAAGTCGGAATACATTTGTTATCAGGCCCCTCTTTCTCTCTGTCTAAACTAAGCTTACAGTGTTCTATACAATTGTGTGTTGTGTTAAATCCATGTCAGTGTGAAGCTAAAATGTCTGCAGCTAGTTCATGTCAAAGAACATAAAGATGTAAAAGACAACGCTTGCTTTAATTCGCATGATCTAAAATAGATTTATTTTACAGTACATGGATCTTGAGGCATACATGCATTAATCCTATAAACAATAAGAAAAAGTACCATGTTGTTACTATTTTGGCTTTTTGGAAATTAACATGTTAGTCCCATGATATTTTTTCCAAGTACCCGGCATACCATTTGATACCATTCACTCTCCCCAAAAAAGTGAAACTAGCAGCCAAACCATAAGTAATGAGCTTAGGGGGGTTGTTTCAACTAATAACAGCTGTGGAATACAGTCCTCTCTCATTAGAACAAGCAAGTAGATGATGTAACATAATATATTTTCTGAGCTGAATGATTCAAGGGCAAGAAATGCATTGCCAAAGTAAAGAAGAAACCAGAGAATGTTTAATTAATGGAATAGTTTTACCAAAAATGAAAATTCGGTCATTCACCCTCATGTAGTTCCAAACCAGTATGTTGTTATTTTTTATGTGGAATAGAGTAGAAGACATTTTTGAAGCAAATTTATAAAGTTCATTGTAACCACATCTGTCAAGTATCCAGTAAAATGCGGCACAGCCAGACTGCACAGTGCTAAAAATCACTTTTACACTAATGAGCTAATTCTTCTTCTTCAAAAAAAAAACTGAAACAGTTGGAGCGATTTAATGAATTAAGTGAGTTACTAAATGACTCGCTTCCTGAATTGCAACTTCATGTTCCACTCAAAATGATCAAGAAATGTTCAAGAAATTATCAACAATCATGAAATGTTACTATGTACTAAATCCTTCCCTCGTTGTTCAAAATGACCCGAAGCCCTAAAATTATGTATATATATATATATACATACACACACACACATATACATACATACATACATACATACATACATACATGCATACATGCATACATGTGCTGGTCATATAGTTAGAATATCATCAAAAAGTTTATTTATTTCACTAATTCCATTCAAAAAGTAAAACTTGTATATTATATTCATTCATTACACACAGACTGATATATTTAAAATGTTTATTTCTTTTCATTTTTGATGATTATAAAAGACAACTAAGGAAAATCCCAAATTCAGTATCTCAGAAAATTAGAATATTGTGAAAAGGTTCAATATTGAAGACACCTGGTGCCACACTCTAATCAGCTAATGAACTCAAAACACCTGCAAAGGCTTTAAATGGTCTCTCATGCTGCGTCCCAATTCGCATACTATCCGTACTAAATAGTATTCGAAAAAATAATTAGTATGTCCCAAATCGTAGTATGTTGAAAAGAGTATTCCAAAGATTCCCGGATGGTCTACTATTTCCAGTCAGAATTCGAAGTGCAGATCGATCCGCACTCTAACGGTTGATATTGCCCACAACCCATTGCGAAATGGACGTGGAGGATTTGATTAGAACTACAAGTAAGAACTACTTAAGTAAAAAAGCTTGCTTTAAGTAAAAAACATTTAACAGAAAACTTTTTTTTTTTTTATTACTGTTACTGTACTTATCTAGTAAACCTAAAATCTAGAAGGCCTACCTGAAGCTCATTTATTATGCAGCTCATTATTATGAAGGTCCTTTGTTTCTCAGGAGTGATTACATTATTATTCATGGTTCGTTCACGCCTACTCGCATAAGGCCTGAGTAAAGAAAACGTGTTTTACAATATGTAAATTAATATATTGTTTTATGTGAATGTGTAGGCTCAATGATTCTCACATAATTTTGAAGCAAAAACTCTAGGCAAATACACACATTATTCAAAGGGCTTGTGAACACATATCTATTGTGTGTTTTGAAGCCTTAATTTTAAAACACTTTTTTTGTTTAAAAAAAAATCATGCATAAACATTATTCTCTCAAAAATACAAACATGTACATACATGTTGCTCAGATATTTTGGTAGCCCAGTTTGTGATGAATACAGTGTAATTACACTTTTGCCATTAATGTGTTTATAAGCAACTGAAAATAGCACAAATGTCAGAGCATGTCAAAAATTCTAAAGGGCCCCAAAAGAGCTCAGACTTCAGAGGGTTAAACTTCAGTTCAAAATAACTCACAATTTCATGCATAACCCTTTTAATGCCACTCAAAATATCTTACATGTCTGCCAAACTCATGTGGGAAAAAAATATATAGCATGATATTTCATGACTTATAGCTCTACATGGAGCAAATGAGCTGTTCCACTGGGTCCTAAAGTCAGTTTCACTTCAGTATGCATTCAGATACACATGTATACATTATAAAGTTTTTTGTTTTTGGTAAAGTTTTAGCATTTTTAGTTTGAATTTTGAGCATTTTTAGGTTTTTCTATGTGTACTGAAGCATTCCTAAGGGTGTAAGGGTGTATAGGGAAGGATGCGTTGCCTTTTTTTAAATTTCAAGCGTAAAACTACCTGAATCCAGTAAAAAAAAAATAAAAAAAATAAGTGTGTATAATCGTGGTTCAAGTGTGACAAAAGTCCTTGGGTCTTGGACCACTCAACTTTTAAAAACAAGTTAAAAATGAGTTTTGCGGGTTAAAGATTGTGAGACATTACAATTCTTCAAAAATGTATACTAGCATTTCACCCAATGTAATAGAACCATGTAATATATCTAATCGTTTTTGTAGAAATCTTGCTAGGGAAGATCTAATTGATTGCAGTGTCTTCAAAGAGATTGGCTCAGGAATGGATTTTTCTCTTTGAGGCATAACCTGTGTGAACAGCAGACAATGTATGCTAGCTTCCCTCTTCAAGGAGTGAGGGGAGGAACAGTAATGCAAGCAGCATGCCCACAGGAGCATCTTAATTAGAGGAGGGAGCGAAAGAGAGAGACTCTATACTGTGGGGAGTCTGAATCACTACTGCAAAGGAAAAACTCTTCTAGTCTGAGGTGGCAAGGTCAGACCGACCGGAGACATCTGTAGAAAGTGTAGAATGTATCTTAACAAGCTCAGCTGAAGAAGTTCTGTAGAAGAGGGAACAGGTTTGAAATGGGTACACTTATGCCTTGTTAAATGTAGACTAGGCTGTCTAGAAAAGTCATGTTGTTGGAGCTGTGGCATAGCTATGGTTCTCACATAGATGTAGGTTTGAATACAGCCAGTTTTATGTGTTGATGCAATTCCTGTCCTCTTGCTATTATCTCTATAAAAGAAAATATTAAAAAGTAAAGATTTGAACGGGTCAAACATTCAAAATAGCCATTATCAATGCGTTTTTACACATAGCTTCAAGTCACCAAGTCTAATTGTCATCCAACGTCAAAGAAAACTGCACTCTAATGACGATAAACCCTTCAAAAGCTGTCTTTTAAGTCGCTTTGCCTTTTTGCAGTTCGACACTTGGTGAGACTCTTCAAATATCCAATTGTCAACTTTCAGCAACCGCGTATCTCTCGCACTCCATCATGCTAAATGTTAAGGAAACATATTAGAATACATGTCATTGAACACAACTGTTCTTAACCAATTACTATGTCATGGTCTTCACTGTCTAAGAGATTATTTATTTAAGGCAAATTATGTTTATTAACAAAACAATTACTCATTGATTGTTAGCAGCATTACTTTGCCTTTTATGACTGTTTCCAGTCTTCAAAACTACAAAAAGGCAAAGTAATTTTCAGGGTACACAGAATGTTACTGTTGACATCTTTATGGCTTTTTAACAATAGCTAGTTTTGTATCTCTATAAACAATAGCTACTTTTGATCAAAACATAGCTTGGATTTTGAGTTTTTGCCAATAATTAAAGGGTTAGTTCACCCCAAAACGAAACATTTCCTTGCCCTTATGTCATTCCAAACCAGTAAGACTTTCATTCATCTTCAAATGAAGATATTATAATGAAAACTGAGAGCTTTCTGTTCCTTCTATTGACAGTCCACACAACTACCACTTTGACACTTCAAAAATTCCATAAATAGATCGTAAAACTTGACTAAACTACTCCATATGAATCGAGTTGTCTAGTACAAATTTTTGAACAGATTGAACAGATTTTAGGCTTTTATTTACATATAACATTCATCAATGAACAACTGTGGTAAACGGAAACTCAAGCATACTTGCCTGACATGCGAGAATCAATGAGATTCATTCACATGTGTTACGCAGCACGTTGGCGCTTCAGCAAGAACCAATGAGGTTCATTCTCAGGTGTTACACAGCACATTTGAGCTTCCGCAAGAACCAATGAGGTTCATTTCTCGTGTTACACAGCAAATTTGAGCTTCCTCAAGAACCAATGAGGTTCATTCTTGTGTTACAGGGGACGTTTGAGCTTCCACAAGAACCAATGAGGTTCATTCTTGTGTTACAGGGGACGTTTGAGCTTCCGCAAGAACCAATGAGGTTCATTCTCGTGTTACACAGCAAATTTGAGCTTCCTCAAGAACCAATGAGGTTCATTCTTGTGTTACAGGGGACGTTTGAGCTTCCACAAGAACCAATGAGGTTCATTCTTCTATTACGCAGCATGTTTGAGCTTCCTCAAGAACCAATGAGGTTCATTCTTGTATTACGCAGCACGTTTGAGCTTCCGCAAGAACCAATGAGGTTCATTCACATGTGTTACGCAGCACGTTTGAGCATCCACAAGAACCAATGAGGTTCATTCTTGGGTTATGCAGCACGTTTGAGCTTCCGCAAGAACCAATGAGGTTCATTCTTGGGTTATGCAGCACGTTTGAGCTTCCACAAGAACCAATGAGGTTCATTCTTGTATTACGCAGCACATTTGAGCTTCCGCAAGAACCAATGAGGTTCATTCTTGGGTTATGCAGCACGTTTGAGCTTCCGCAAGAACCAATGAGGTTCATTCACATGCGTTACGCAGCACATTTGAGCATCCACAAGAACCAATGAGGTTCATTCTTGGGTTACGCAGCACGTTTGAGCTTCGGCAAGAACCAATGAGGTTCATTCACGTGTTACGCAGCACGTTTTGAGCATCCACAAGAACCAATGAGGTTCGTTCTCATGTGTTACGCAGCACGTTTGAGCTACCTCAAGAACCAATGAGGTTCATTCACATGTGTTACGCAGCACGTTTGAGCTTCCGCAAGAACCAATGAGGTTCATTCACGTGTTACGCAGCACGTTTGAGCATCCACAAGAACCAATGAGGTTCATTCTTGGGTTACGCAGCACGTTTGAGCTACCTCAAGAACCAATGAGGTTCATTCACGTGTTACGCAGCACGTTTGAGCTTCCGCAAGAACCAATGAGGTTCAGTCACATGTGTTACGCAGCACGTTTGAGCTTCCACAAGAACCAATGAGGTTCATTCTTGTATTACGCAGCACGTTTGAGCTTCCACAAGAACCAATGAGGTTCATTCTTGTATTACGCAGCACGTTTGAGCTTCTGCAAGAACCAATGAGGTTCATTCACATGTGTTACGCAGCACGTTTGAGCTACCACAAGAACCAATGAGGTTCATTCTCGTGTGTTACGTGTTTGGAGGAACATGATTTTCATCGCCATCATCATCATCATCAAGGTCACCATCATCTTCAGTGTTGAAACATTTCTGCAAAGCATGGCACTGTTCAATAAAAATGCCAAACATTTCCAGGAAAAATACATATCTGGTGGGATGTTGTGACCTCATATACTATTTCACACCATCAGGGTCTGAAATGACATGTAATCAAAGTGGTCGGAAAAAAACAAGCTATTTGCTCTTTCCACATAACAGTATTCCAGTCATCTTGCTGCTCTAATTGGAGGCAAAGCCAAACACACAATGGGTTGAAATGCCCTTTCATTCTCCGCTGCCCACAAGCAGGGCCAGGATGCTAATTGAGAAATGCTATTGGAAATGACTACCTATCATTTTTAGACCTCTCAAGGTTGTGATAATCTTCCAAAGTGGCTAAATTTGCAAGCGGCAAGCACTCAAGACCAGTCTGACCTTTATAATGCTCCCATCTGCAATGGAAAAAAAAACACTTCAGAACTTTACATCATAAGCCCTTCAAGACACAGCATCCTTCAGGAACAAATTTTGAATGGGCAAATCAGCAGCCCACAGATCTGCAGGCAAGAAATATATCAGAATATGCATCTTTCAGCATCTGGAGCCACGACATTTAAAAACATTTTTAGCAGACACAAAATCACATGAGTCCTAACAGCCAACTGAGTCTCAGTTGCATTCAAATGATAAAATTGCACTAACAGGCTAAAAAATATTGCCCAAAGGCATCCCTTACCATGCTGACCATGTCATCGTCCCTTTTGTGGAGTGAGCATGCAAATCTGTGGCCAATGTCAACCTTTTACTGATAGATAGAACAACAGAAAGAACAATAGATATAAAATAAACAATCGAAATAAAGAGCAAAAGATGGATGAACGGACGGACGGATGGAGGGAGACCAACAGAAACTAATTGTGAATTCAGGTAGTTGTACCATAGTTATACATGGTCTGAATAAGTAAGATCCACTTCTCTGATGGGGCATTAGAACTTTTCAGCTTTCACAGGCCGCCGGGCTGAATAAAACATAGAAGGATCAGAAAATGGCCAGTGCCCTAAACCATGTACTGATCAATTATGTAAAACCTTTAGAAGAAAGCTGGGATTGTTCTTCTCTCATCAAAAACCTACAATTGAACAATTCAGAACCTAGTTAAAGTGATAAAAGAGAGAGAGAGAGAGAGAGAGAGAGAGAGAGAGAGAGTGAGAGAGAGAGAGATATGGGGGGGGGGGGGGGGGGGTGTTGTAAGAAACAATAAGGGAAAGAGGTTTGAAAAGCAGCCTGAGGGGTCTTTGTCATGGTGCTAATGAGAATTAGCCACTAGAGGTTATTACTCGCCTACTTAAACATTACAGGTGCACTTGCATTAACATATTAAATATCATGGAGGTCTAGTACTAACTGCATTTTAATTTCGGTTTAATTCTACAGAACATTAGTTGTAGTGCACACTATTTGACGTACATGTTTAGTTCAGGTCTCATACAGTATAGCTCTAGATATAGGACCCTGTACAATAATGCAGAAGAAATCATGAGATGCAAACAAAAATGCACACATTTGATAGATTTTGGATTAAATAAATCAAGTAAAATTGGAATGAATTCAATTAGATTAATTTGATTTAATTTTGTTAAATCATAAAAACATTAGATCCAGACAAATGTAACTAACAAAATCTGTGAAAAACATTTTTTTAAGAAAAAATTATATTTCATAGAACCCATACATTGCAAAAAAAAAAAAAAAAAACTATTTAAGAAAAAAATAACATTTCATAGAACCCATACATTGCGATGAAAAAAAGGCTTAGAATATGATGGTTTTTATTCACTTGTTCATTTTGTACAAATACAGAGCTATTAAATATATGTCCACTGCAGTGAAGTAGAAAACATACTCACTCATGTATTACATGCTACACACTTTGCTTCTGTCATTTTGGAAGGTTCTAGAAATCTTCTTAAGGCCATTATTACACCTAAACCAAAGACTATTCTAAAATCATTGCGTACCAGTTTTCTGGTTCAAAGGGTTATTTACAAAATGTCCTGAATTAGGCAACATAAGACAGTCTAGCAAGTTTGAGCTGTGTAGTTTATGGGCTTCTAGATGACAGGAATAAACATGCTGAGGCCCTTTTTCTCCAATCTTCGCAACTGAAGCCTAAACTCTTTTCCTTTATTAAAAATACCCTTCATAAGAGGCTCAAACACAATTCAAGGGATACTTTCACATTCAATTATTTGAGCTCTGTCTTTCTATCCTGAGATGTTCAAGAGCAGAGCGCAATAATGAAATTCCTCTTTCAAAAAAAAAAAAAAAAAAGTCTTCAAAAGAAAGGGTGTCTTTAATAAAACCCATTTTACCATATCTGCAGATAGCTGCAACACAATTACATCATGCCAAACCATCTCATAGGGTCTAAGCTGGTGAGAAATGAAATATGGGAAGCAGCTGGAAAACAATGCGACTTCACTGAAATACTTGCTGAACTTATAGAACAATAATATATAGCCTACTGCTGGTCTGAAAAAAACCTGATATAACAAAGCTATAGAGCATTAATGCTTTAGCAGAGACCATTATATCAAAATATGCTGGTGTGGGTCCACTCAACTTTCAAAGTCTTAAATTAGGCGGATAAAGTATTAATGTTCACTGGCCTTGGAATTATACCAAGAGTTTCAAACTGTATCTCTGTGTGACTGTGATGAGAGACAACAGGCTTTGAAGCCAAAAGCTCAGAAAAAGGAAAGTTGAAAGAGAATGAAGGTAAGGAACATTAATATTGCATCAGGATTATCTCATGCAATGGCTATGAGGGATTTTGTCTGGGATAGCGGGAAGTTGTTGGGGTCTTTATGGAGAGAAAGATAGGGATAATACAATTCATTTTACTTATCTGACTCGTAATCAGATACTCAAGAAGTCAGATTTAATAAGCCAACCCCTGATCAGGCAGTAGATATAGACATTATACCATTGTATACATAGTTGTCTTTCAAACACATTAAAAAGCACAAATTGTCATTTTGTATTTACATGAAATGCAGAGATTCCCAACTGTAGGGATATTTACTTGAAACACTACCTGAGATTTTAAGTTAATAAGTTGATAAATAAGTCAATAATTTAAAAGCATATTTGCATGTTCAGAGTTCTCTGATGTTGGTTAATGGTCACATGGTCACATCTTTTTGGGCCTGTTTACACCAGTTCACTTCATGCGTAAACTTCAGGAGGTGGTCTGAAATGCATCAGTGTAAATGCATCTGGTTGTTGAAGCCACGTAGCCTATGTACATTTTACTCCTCCCAAAATAATAAAAAAAATTCATGTGTGAGAGCGTGTTATAAGCAACCCGTAGTCACATATGACAGAGCTACTGCAACACGCATTGCCACAGATATGACCCGAGTAGCTGAGTATCTCTTCAGAAAGTCGGCGTGCAAACTGCCGCAAATGAAACTGAAAGTTCGCCTTTGCATCCTGAAGCTCGACACACAATCATCTTCATTAAAAGTAGTGAGACTAAATGAACTTACCAGTGCTGATGTCACTTTCACTTTTTTTACGCTATTTAAAACACACGTATTCGTTCAGCTGCATTTCCTTTCCCTGCTCTCCCTCCATATCTCTGTCACTCACGCGTGTCTCTCGCTCTCAAATGGCCAAACCTGCTCTTGATATGAAACAAGGTCAAAGCTTTTAACATCTTTAAAGTTTTAATGCGAAATTCAAACAATACATAGCATTTTGACGCTAATGTGGGATAACAGTTTAAAGCCAGAGGCGTTGAAAAACAGAGTTGCGGCATGCTCTCATCTCCCGGCGGCGCGCGCGGTCACGTGGTTCAAACCCGCGCTGTCAATGCATTTGAATGGATAGACAGTTTCACTACACTTGTATTTGCAGCAATTTTTGGTAAACAGTACAGCATAGTTTGCATTGATTATTACGTCAACCATATTTACAGTATCATTTTATTATGGAGGAGAGTGATGGAGATGCAACATTGTTAACATTAATGTTAATGTTTTTCTTGTATTTACCCCTCAGGTATTCCTTACTAATTGGTCACCAAATGTGACCATACACCTTAACTATTTTTCAATTAAATAAATGTTCTATATTTTAGTTTAATTAATAACATTTATTGTATATTTTGAGATCTTTTGGTACTAAATAGGCCTACTATTTGTGCAATAATTATGGTCCATTATGACCATTTAATGAATTAAAATATTTTTCTTATAATATTTTTCTTATTTATATTACAATTAGTGTAGTAATTAAGGTTAAAATAGATAATTCCAATGCAAAGAGTCATTATGTGGCTGGAAAAATAATAATTTTCATTTGTAATGCCATGGTTTACCCACTAGGTGCCTGTATGGCTCTTTAATAAATATACATGTATCTAGATGCTCAAAAAAGTATTGCAGATCATAACTGCTCACTTATTTTTAGGTTTTGCATTTAAACACATATTTAGACATGATCAAACAGATTTCTTTAAATGTGAAATTTTAAAACGTTAATTACTTACATCCTAATATTTTTAATGATACTTATATAAGCACACACAAGTGAATATTAATGAATGCAAGCAAATCTAATTTAAACCAAGAAAATGTTTAAATAGTGTTAAAATAGTGCTAAGGCAAACTTATTTTTCCTTATATGTACAGTAGGCTATATACATATGAATTGATACTGAATCAAGATCGAAATCGATATTTGTGCCAATCACTAACCCCCGCCCATGCCCGCCACCACAAATTGGTTTCTAATCTGTGGGAAACACTGTCAATTTTCATATAGCGTGGGAATCGGATTTATATTGGTTTTGCGGAGACAAATACAGGTATGTGGTCAAGTGTAAATGGAAGAGATTTAGCAAAATGGATAGCTATCCAATCAGTAAAAACGCATGAAGTGACCAGGTGTAAACAGGCCCTGTGTTTTTTATTTCTATTTTCATTATTTTAATTTCAAAATTACTTATCTGTTTTAAATCTACATGTTTAATTGCATGATTTAATTCATTAGCTTTATATTCTTACAAAATCCTCCTGCAGTTCTTTAAAAAAACAGTTTGGAAAATCCTGGCATAATGTAATGTTTAATGCATTTAATGTTGCTGTATACAAGTAATTAAAGTAATTAATAATCAAAGAAGAAATCAAAAAGTAGGTATATAACCTAAGATGTGTAATAGATTGTTACTAATTACAATTTTTATCATACACACAACTTAAAAATATACAAAGTTAAATTAATTTCTTGTGATTCTTTGTGATAACCCTTAGCCTTAAAACATAAGTATCAATTGCTCTCTATCGCTCTCATTTATCTATTCATCCAGCTAAGCATCTCATATTGAAATAGAAATTAAGTGCCTCAATAAAATCATAAATACCATTAAGTTCAAGCAATGTACATTACAGATGAGCATACCTAGAGCTCAATTCTCACCATCAGCAATTCAGAGTAATTTAATTTGCTAATTTGCAGGACACAGATGCCTTCAGTAAAGCTAAGTGCATTGTTACAGACTCCATTATCAGAACATCCCGTCTGTATTTTTATCTCCATTGGCCTCAGCAATGTGTTTGGTGTCAGCTCAGAGCCCGTTTTGACCCAGCCGCTTTGGGGGCATGGAGAGTATCATTCGCACTCCAGTGTAGGACACGGTTATCTGGGTCAGTGCATACCACACTCAAGCACACTTGTTTTGCTGTCTGGGGGGGTTACGCTCAGATAAAAGGCCTGGGGGATGGGCAGCTACAGCATAAGGAAATTGAATAAAAATGATATGAACCTAAAGGGTCCTGCACACTGTGCAATTTTTCTAAATCCTCTGCGAATGTTGCTTGTCACATTCAGACACAATGGTAGCGTTCAGCAAACAACAAAAACAAGCGGTAGCATTTTTCATTCACCTGACTCTTTTCGACATGTTCCCTGTTGTGATTTGATGTTGTTGCACGAAATGCGTCATCAGGTTCTGCGCTCCTATTGGTTCTTGATTTGACGGTCGTCCTAGGAGAAGTCACACTGCAGGATTGCGCCTCAAATCTTCTGACACTGCCAGAATTTTGTCCGCGGTAAAATATGATCGCAACGGTCATTAATCAGTTGTCGGTGCACATGTCAAACTAAGGATGAAAGACTTCAGATTTGAGCCTAGGATCAGAGAAATCTTTTAGGATTTCAAAATTTGTCTCAGACGGCCAAATCGTGGCCAAAATCGCACAGTATGCACCCGGCTTTAGACTTGGTACAATGACATCAACTAAAGGATATTCAGTTGCAGTGAAACGTTTACAAACACCTTGCGGAATCTGCTAATGTTAGAATTTTAACAATATAACAGAAATCATAAAAAATGTCATAAAACATTAGAAAAATAAAAAACAATCTGAAGAACAGTGGGCAGTTGAACTGTTTAGGACAAACTTTAAATAACTTTTATAAAAGGAAAAGTCATGGATTGACAAAAAGCATTAATTACAAATCTAATGTGTGCAAACTTCTGAACACGGTCATTTAAAAAAATTAGCAATTATTTACAAAGATTTAAAAAAGAAATTGCAAAAATAACCTATAAAAAAGCTGCTTGTTAAATGTCTTGTAGAGGTTATTATGGAGCATCGGGATGTTTATACAACAAACACAATGAATTATACATGAAAAGAGTATTCCAAAGATACCTGGATGGTCTACTATTCGACGCACACTCTAACGGCTGGCCGAGGATTGGATGAGGATTGGATCAGAACTACAGACACAGATAAAAAGTGTTAAAAAACTACAAACATGACGGTTGTGAGAGTCCAACGGTTAAGTAGAGAGGTTTAGATTAACCTGACGAAAAGATATTTATTCAATTTTATCCTCATTATATTTCACCTGCAGCAGCATTGTGAACTTTTGTAATGATACGTTTGGCCATGAGGAGAGTCTCTGCATTGAAGACTCGCGAATGGCAGATCAACGTGCTACTACATTTCTCTCTGATACGGTAGGAAATTGAATTGAATGTGGAGGATTTGAACTGTGACGATGATTGACAGGGCAGTTTAAACAGTGACGGGATGCACGTAACTAAGCAACAGAGTCAGTTAAAGATGACAAAGTAGTATGTCCCAAAGCTTGCATACTCTTCTGCTACACACTCAAAAGTATGTACTATTTCTTCACAAAAAGAGTACATACTTTTAGGACGTAGTATAAGTAGGTGAATTGGGACGCAGCACATGTACCAGAATCCATGAGGTCAGTGAATTAATCAGCAAGCATTTCACATATTTCCGGCAGGGCAAAATAACAATTTGCATTGATCATCCTATTCAAAAGTTTACATCCTATTGGTTTTTAATATAGTGTGTTGCTTTCTTGAGCATCAATGAATGTTTGCACAATAAATGAATGAATGTTAAAATGAAAACCCAACTAAATCAAAAACAAAAAATGCCATAATGCATGCTCTGCGCTGGTCTATACCCAAAAGCCTCTTTGGTCTAATGCAAACACAGGCAATGCCAGCTGGAAATGCACACATTTACCTGCACAGTATGTGGGAACGAGAGAAATTTGCATTTGTTAATTATGGAAGTGTCTTGCTTTAGTTTACTGCACTGTATGTTTATGTCTGTAAGTGCGTATACAATAACAACTGCAAATCCCCTGTGGAGATACTGCTGTAATTAAATCCCACCATGATGATATTTCTATTTGAGTTTGGAACATACCTGCTGGCTAAATCAAACATTACAAAACATTTGTTAATTATCCTTTTTGAAATGATACGTGATGAACAACTGCTACCTGAGAAAATAAACCTGGAGGGCCATCTCTGAAAACAACAAAACCCTGATTGCTCTGTATTGTCATTGTTTCCTGGATTTCATGACTACAATACAGGAACTGAGCACAGACACAGACACATGATACAATATCATATCACAACTAAATAAACACATCAAGGGTAACACTGAAAGAGAAATAATACTCATACAGTCTGTTTAAACACCCTGAACAAGTATGAATGAGAAGATATTAATGGATAGGAGGAAGTAAGTGATAAAAGCTGGTCATCTACTCAAAATAAACCTGAATTGGGTGATAAATACCTCGACTTGATGTCACGTGATTTTACCAAGTAGAACATGTTCCTGGATTAATGCTGCCTTCACATGCTATCGGTATTATCGTAAATACTAGTTTCCCAGTGAAAAAATTGGCCTTGAATGCCCTCTCAAGTTCAAATTTAATGAGCTCATAATCAGAAGTGGGAAGTAGGACATTTCCGATAACACGTGAAGGCCGCATTACATACTTGTTGATTCTGGAACAATAACAGCCAATCAGATTTGAAGGATAGGTTTTCAGTTAATGTCAAGTTTAGGCTTACAACAAGAGTTAGGGGCTTCTACGCCATACTTTTTCATATACATTTCCCTCTGATATTAGGGATAAAGATAAGTGTAGAATTAGGTTTAGCAGCAGGGCTAGGGATAGGGTTAGGACTATGGTTTTGAACAGAAATGTTGTTCCAGGATCAACAAAACATGACTTATTTTGCAAAATCAACACCTGCAGGTGATAGAAAAGGATTTCCCATATTAGGGAACTTCAGGGGATGTGCGACTTTATGAAAAGCTAATTATTTACATCAAAGAATTTAAAATGAAAACAAATAATAAATCAAAGTAAAACACTTAAAAAGATACAAATAAGATATTAAAAAAAAAAAATTCCCTTCGGCATGTGACCATTAACTGACATCAGAGAGCCATGAATATGCAAATTTGTTGTAAAATGATAGCAATATTAACTTCAGGTGGGACCTAAAGTAAGAACTTGTTACATGGGCTGCATCTCAATCAGCCCCGCAGCTTGTGAATCAGTATAACGTGTTCACGAATTCAGGTACTGGTAATGACAGTAAAGGACACTGACTCACTACACATTTGGGACACTGATGAACGACAGCAGAGCGTATATATTTCTGAAATTACTTCTGTAATGTTATTTAAAGTACATTATGATAAATACTTTGCTTGTTACATATATACGTGCACTTCCGTAAGGGGAACATCGTGAGCATCGACACACCCTGGTTTTCACGGTGCACTGTGGGACTTTTTAGGGAGCGAACGTTTCAGTGCACTGGAAGGATTTTACAATTGAGACAGCCCTTAAAATGGTGGACTCCCTGATCAGTGCCCTCACTACGGAACTAGGGAGCTGATTGAGACACACCCATGGAGTTCAGCTGACAAAAAGTTTGGGAATCCCTGCCATACACAATGGTGATATATATTTGAATATAATCCTATTGGTAGCCACTGCTATACAACTACTAATTTGCATAAACTTAAACTAAACTATAATAAACTTTGATGCATCGCCAAAGGCTGCCGCCAACTCTCAATGAAAATGAACAGCCATGTTCTCCTTCTCTTATCCTTCTGAAGTAATTTATGGATTTCTGGTTAGAGATGATGACATTATTGCCTCAGAAAAACAAAGAACAAGATGGAGATTTAGAGAGAAGACGTAAGTGAGAAACTCAATCATTCCCTAGTTTGACGTGAATACTGTATATAATAAACACGCATTTGAGCACTAGGAATGTCCTTCATATACAATTCAAAAAGAAAAATAGCAGTCTTCAAAACGTCTGACTCTCTAGACGTATTTTTAATCCAGTAACTTGGTCTTTTCATATAACCAAGAGTGTAATTTTCCTCTCTGTGCCCTACAGCTCAAGAACTTGAGAATAATCACTCGACTATTTGCCATGTTCACCATTTCACACACCCCGCTTTTCACAGAGAAGGTGCTGAAGGTGGCAGATCAATCAGATGGTGCTCCTGAGAGGGGAGGACAGAGAAGAGGAGGGATCAAAAGAGAGAAAGAGGGGGAGAACTGCCAGAAAAAGAATCCTATAGAGTCAAGGTCAGAACACAAGAGGCACAGCCAAGAAAGAATTGTCAAGGATGAGTGCGTGGTGAGCTATGGGTCCCAGACACCTTTCTTCCTGCAGACTGGGTGGTCCTCCACGGGGTCTAGATGGCATTACAGTCCCAGAAACAACCCAGTGAACAGGGAAATTACTATCTGTACAGACACCATTCACAAAATGATTGAAGGGGGAAAGCGGTATGAATGTGACCCGTCTCTGCCAAGAGAATGCCTGATACTTTTAAAAAGTAATGAATGAGGCACCACTACAATGGGGCAATATTTAACTACTGTAACATAACTCAACACCAACAATGTACCAGCCTAATTTGGTTAAAATTGATCTTTTCTTGAAGAAAATTGAAGCTGGTTTTCACCACACCACTAGCTAGCCTTTTATTAGGGCTGGGTTACAAATATAAAATTTAATCCATTCCCATTTGGATTAACCAATATTGATTCTTGATTCTTAAATCCCAAGAATCAATCTTTAGCTTCTTCCTCTTTACTAGTTACAACTCAAAATAAACATTGAAAGATACAGCACAACTTACCAAAATCAAGGTTTAAATAAACCTATCATGTTTTTTATGACCGACACCATTTAAATGTTTATATTTCCAAAAACAAATAGAAGCAAAATGTCACTATGAAATATTATTATTTAAAATAAACCTTCCTTGTGTGTAATTTAAATGAAAGTAGCCTATACAAATCAGTTACCTTTAATATTATAGTAATGTACCAACTGGGGTTCCCTGTATAGTTTACAGCAGAGAGAAATATGTTTTTCCTTTTGCCATGTACTGAACTGGACACATACCTACCCCAATTAATCGATATCAAATTGAAATTGGAACTGAATTGAATCACAAGTTTGTGAATCAAAATCTAATCTAATCAATACCCTGCCCTACCTTTCATACATACTTAATACACACAATAAAATAATATTTTCACTTTTTTGATCATTCTGAAAATTACAGCATGATTGGAAATGACGCGCAATAAAATACTGTATAATTTACTGTGGTCATCTTTATTGTCACGCATCACATAATTTCAAAATATTTCATCTCAAGCATGTTCTTCACTCACACTGTTGTCTCCTTGGTAACAAAGTACACTAACTTTTGGAAAAAAAAGTACACTGACCTTTGTGTGGAAATGATGACAAGCACAAAAGTCGTATTTCAAATAAATAAAATAAATAAATAAAAAATATATATAATATATTATATAATAATAATTTCACATCAAAATCATTTAAATGTTGATTATTAAAAGTATTACTTATTTTAAAGTAAAGAATTTAAGATTTACTTTAATATAAGCAATCCTTTTAAAAATAAAAAAAATCTACAAATTTGAAGCAAAATAAATAAATAATTGAATCTTATAATAAAAAAAGCAGTAGTGATCATAGATGTAGAAATAGTGAAATAAGCGTGTGATACATACCAAATGGTATTAAAAAAATGAGCAACACATTCAGGAGCTACCTAAATTCCAGTATGTTGACTAGCACTCTGATGATTCAACAGCATCACCATGGTTTGACTGATAGAGAGGAAACATTTATATATATATAGTGGAAATGTCTCTGAAACCACTTACACCAGTCTTATGATTGTTTGGAGCAAGATTATGCTGTCTCTTTCCAAAAAGAAGATAAGAGCCAGATTCTGAGGTGTGGCGCTGATGTGTCATCATTTTGTATCAATTATAGTTGTGATCTCACTGTGCTTTCATATTGGTCTGATTTAAGAACATAAAGATATGGTTTCTTTTTATGGAGGTTGTGTCATTGAGACCAATAACGTAAAAAAAGAAGAAAAAAAAGCCAGCTTTGGGTTTTGCCTGCGTTATCTTCAAAGCAGCCTTGTCATACCAATTAACATTCTCAAACACTTGCATAGTTCCAAAAGAAGTAGTTCTAAATAACTAGTCCATAGTTTTAATTAAGCAGGAGACTCTCTTCTTTACACACTCACACACACACATTTTAAGTCTTAGGGGTACTGCAAAATGCTAAAATAGTCTTAGTATAAGACAAAATGTTGCTATGCAAGAATAATAAATATAAAGATTTGTGCATGTGCACATTCCTGAAATGAATTCAGACCAAAAATATTTCTTCAGTGATCTCATTGTTGGCTTGGTTCACCTTGAATGGGGTCAGACAAATATACAGAAAAACAGATGTCTTAGTGTTGAAGCTGCCAGGTAAGTATCTAACCCAAAGTATAACCAATAGCAATATTCATATGAATGAACACCCTGCTATTTTGCAAGTTCTCCCACTTAGAAATCAGGGAGGGGTCTGAAATTGTCATCGTAGGTGCATGTCCACTGTGAGAGACATAATAAAAAAAAAAAATCCAGAAATCAAAATATATGATTTTTTAAAACTTTTTATTTGTATGATACAGCTGCAAATAAGTATTTGAACACCTGAGAAAATCAATGTTAATATTTGGTACAGTAGCCTTTGTTTGCAATTACAGAGGTCAAACATTTCCTGTAGCTTTTCACCAGGTTTGCACACACTGCAGGAGGGATTTTGGCCCACTCCTCCACACAGATCAGTCAGGTTTCTGGCCTGTCGCTGAGCAACACGGAGTTTGTGCTCCCTCCAAAGATTCTCCATTGGGTTTAGGTCTGGAGACTGGCTAGGCCACACCAGAACCTTGATATGCTTCTTACAGAGCCACTCCTTGGTTATGCTGGCTGTGTGCTTCGGGTCATTGTCATGTTGGAAGACCCAGCCTCGACCCATCTTCAATGCTCTAATTGAGGGAAGGAGGTTGTTCCCCAAAATCTCGCAATACATGGCCCCGGTCATCCTCTCCTTAATACAGTGCAGTCGCCCTGTCCCATGTGCAGAAAAACACCCCCAAAGCATGATGCTACCACCCCCATGCTTCACAGTAGGGATGGTGTTCTTGGGATGGTACTCATCATTCTTCTTCCTCCAAACACTGTTTAGTGGAATTATTACCAAAAAGTTCTATTTTGGTCTCATCTGACCACATGACTTTCCCCCATGACTCCTCTGGATCATCCAAATGGTCATTGGCAAACTTAAGACGGGCCTTGACATGTGCTGGTTTAAGCAGGGGAACCTTCCGTGCCATGCATGATTTCAAACCATGACGTCTTAGTGTATTACCAACAGTAACCTTGGAAATGGTGGTCCCAGCTCTTTTCAGGTCATTGACCAGCTCCTCCCGTGTAGTTCTGGGCTGATTTCTCACCTTTCTTAGGATCATTGAGACCCCACGAGGTGAGATCTTGCATGGAGCCCCAGTCCGAGGGAGATTGACAGTCATGTTTAGCTTCTTCCATTTTCTAATGATTGCTCCAACAGTGGACCTTTTTTTCACCAAGCTGCTTGGCAATTTCCCCGTAGCCCTTTCCAGCCTTGTGGAGGTGTGCAATTTTGTCTCTAGTGTCTTTGGACAGCTCTTTGGTCTTGACCATGTTAGTAGTTGGATTCTTACTGATTGTATGGGGTGGACAGGTGTCTTTATGCAGCTAACGACCTCAAACAGGTGCATCTAATTTAGGATAATAAATGGAGTGAAGGTGGACATTTTAAAGGCAGACTAACAGGTCTTTGAGGGTCAGAATTCTAGCTGATAGACAGGTGTTCAAATACTTATTTGCAGCTGTATCATACAAATAAATAGTTAAAAAATCATATATTGTGATTTCTGGATTTTTTTTTTTAGATTATGTCTCTCACAGTGGACATGCACCCACTATGACAATTTCAGACTCCTCTATGATTTCCCAGTGGGAGAACTTGCAAAATAGCAGGGTGTTCAAATACTTATTTTCCTTACTATAGCTGAACTAATGCTCTAAAATAGTGGTTCTTATTTTTTTTGTCTAAGGCAATATTTGAAGACCCTTCTATCTATCAGTTGTAATGTCAGTTATGGAGTCAGTTTAATATCGGATATCTTAATAGTGTTTTGTTAATATAAAATGCTAATATATAAAAATGTTAATAATTTTAAGACCCCCCTAGTGGGCTCTGGCCCCCTGGTACCACCGCTCTAGAACTCTGAAAAACTGTAGAAAAGGATGCCAAGGACAGCTCTTCCAACTAACAAAACACTATGAAATAATCAGCAATTTTCCTGCAGAAATATTTTCATATTTTAATGTATTTACAGGGCAATCCTATTTTGGTTTCACCCTGACAATTAAAACATTAGCATATCAATACCAAAATGAAACATACTGGAACAAAACCCATTTGGACTCTGAGAAGGCAACAGGAATTTCTCCAAACCTGTTAATCGGAAACAAAGCAAAGCTGCTTTACCCAGACACGCTAATAAATCCACATTCCCTGCTTTTACACTAATGAAGCAGTGCCATTGTTAAGCACTTTCACAAGAGGAGATTATTAACATTAAAGAGATTTAATGATTGAAGAAAATTACTATTAGAAAGGTCATTTCTGCATTCTCCTTCAGAACATTATAAGATAAATCAGAGTCACCGTCCGGAGCTCATAAGCCACAATGGTTAACTGTACAAAAGACATTTTGAAAGTCATAAAACTATTACAACAGCCATTAAGATGTACATGCGCACCAACTATGCACATTTAATGCATAATTATTCTGTTGTTTGGGTTGGCATAAGAACTGATACCTCTCTGGATTTCTGAATATTTCATCTGTGTGCATTGGCCGTGTTTTGACTGATAAAACAGCTTGGGAAACCAGCACAATGGGTTTTCATTGAAAACACATTCAAGGCTTTATTGACAAATGTTTAGCGATATAAATAGTCCATAAACCTGAAAACAAACACCTCTATTCATCCGGTTCCTAATTACAGCTCCTATGCTGTCAGTTTTAAATACTGAAGTTGTTCTTGTTGCACATGGTTAGTGTAGGACAATAGAGGCAGGTCATTTCCTAGACAGGGGCACCGAGGAGAAGGAGCAGAGCAGTAAAATGGGGAACTGAAATTGATAAGCAATGCTAAATCAATGTAGACATGAAAGCAATTGAATTTACTGTAAACCACATATTTTGAAAGTGCCCTTTAACCACTTCTTGCTCACGTTCATTAATCTCCAACAGGATTTTTCTTTTGAACTAAGTGTCTGTATGATACAGCCTAGCAATGTTTACTTTTGAATTGGTCGCATTTCACTGCCAGCTATGTGCTTTTTCATTGACATGTTTCTACGAATTAGCCCAGCAAGCTGGGAGGATGCTAGGCATGTAGTCTCATCATCCAGGCGTGAAGGACAGCCGAGCCAGTCAGCCACACACTTCACAGGAGATCCCAGAATTAACTGCTGCTCTAACCCTCAGCTCGCCCTGCATTCCAATGCATTCATATTCACAACAGCATGTGCACCACTGAAACCCTGCCGTTACATAAGTGCAGTATATGGCAGAATCTCAGCTATGTGCCTCTGAGACTTAAGAACACTGCCTTTTAGAAAATAAATGAGTGAGCCAAATTAAATAAGTACATACCACTGAGAGTTAGCCGTAGTTCTTTACCGCAAACTAACAGACGAAAGAGTTTCCAGTAAACAAGAACCCAGGAAAAAAAGGGCAATTCTATCATAACAACAGAGAAATAAAAGTGAAAGCTATTATATGGAGACACCTTTTAAACATACTTGGAAATACTGAAGCATTTATAACAGATTTAAACAGAGACCTTACAATATACTTTATATATTACAGATGAATGTATATGTGTGTAGAACTATATTTTATTAAATGGTTTTTCCAAAATTCTGTGTTTTACATTTACATTTTTCTGGAATCCATTTTAATGGTTAAATTAATAATAATCAATAATTTAATAATCAAAAAGGATGTCTAATCAACTGAATACATAACATTTTAACAATTTAATAATTTATTAAAATTTTAAGATTAATAGTGCTTTATGTGGGGGTTTTGTTTGCTTGTTTGTTTTGTTCTATTTTTTGAGAAATTCTGTGTTGTCTGTTTTAATTTGACTATATTCTGTGTTTTATGATTTAATAAAAATGTCTAAACTGTGATCAAGTTAACTTTTTAATTAATCTTTAAAAATATAATCAAATGCAATTTTAGCAATTCCTTTCATTTTTTGGCAAGGTTCAGAGGTTTATAGGCAAAACAAGTCAAGTGTTGATTTGAGAGGCTAAAGCATTGGGTTAACTCACTGTTGACCGCTGTCCTCTTGGTCGTCACTTTAAAGGGGTCATATAATGCCAATTTGTACAAGTTAATATGATTCTTTAGTGTCTAAATGAAAAGTTTGTAATACACTTAATTAACTTAATTAACTTTAATTAAAAATTCTCATTAGTATTGTAAGAAAACACAAATTTTACCTAGACAAAAACACTTTGCTCTGTTTTCAGCAAGCCATTTCAGTGCATGTGACTTTAAATGATAATGAGCTTTGCTCACCCCGCCCCTCTGTTCTGTGGGGCGTTTCGACACAACACACGTGGAGTGTTGCCTTGACAACAGTTGAGGGTATATTTTCGAGAAAGAATGGCAACGGGAGTCTCTGAGTACAAATCTGAGACAACCGTATCAATTTGAACCGGAGTCGGACCCGGAAAGGGATGGCGGCCCCAACGAAGTTCGAACCAAGGGGGTAATCCAGCACCCGGAAAGCGTACCTTCCGTAGGGGCAGCCATTGCTAACCAAGCCATCACTTTAGCGTCACTTTGACAGCGAATAACTTTGCATCTGATGCGTTTAAAGACTCCATTTGTCCATTGTTTATTTTTAAAGAAACACGACAATGTATAAAAGGCTCCATTACCTTGTATCTTACACTATCGACCCGTAGAAGCCGTTTTTGTAAAAAATAGACTAACGATTGCGTCATAACCACACGACTCGGCGCGCAGTAGAGAAATTACCGTATAGACCCAAGGAGAAGCTCGCAGGCAATCTTTTACTGTCTATGAGACAATTGGGGGGACGTGGAGGCATAAAGTCCGATAAAGTTAAGGGAGAAGCATGTGGAGAAGCCCATAGAGAGCTAAAAGCAACGGGCCAAAATATTTCAACAACATGATTCAGATTTCACTTTGCACAACTACTAGAAGACTTGCCACTGTCAGACAGGTTGCTCACATCACATCTACGTCGGCAAGCTCAGTCTGAGGAAGTGAGTGCTTCTACTTGGCTTCACTTTTTCTCCGTGAAGTCTATGGGGTCCATTTCTTTTACTGTCTATGGTTCGAACAGGACGTTTCTGAATGGTTGGTTAACGTAATGTCACTTTGATCTATCTTTGTATGTACTGGCAGGGTAGCGTAGTGAGATACGAATGCTATATGTTTACGTTAGTTCATTGTTACCACGTTAACTTTATCACCAGCGTACACAGTTTGTAATAACACAATAACCATAACGCGTTGTTCTTATAAACGTGGGATTATGAATTATATTGAGAACGTCATACACAGAAAGCATGCATGTAACTTACCCAGTAACCTTTAGCTGCATTCATCGTGAAGCGATTTGCAAAGATTAATATAAAGGCTAATAAAACATTACACTCACTTCTTCTGGAGGTGCAGCAGGAACACGAATAGTTGGTACCGATCCTTTTTTTAGGAGCAGCTTCTTAGCAAAACCTGCTTTATACTGACCCTCGTTTATAAAACAGTCTGGTGAGAAATGATTTGTGCAAACATGAAAGCATTGACGTTGATCAGAGGGAATATTCCCTTCGAAAGAAAAACTCAGCCACTGCGTCTTCAGCGGTTCGGATTTAGGAACATCAAAATGTGTGTTCGTTTTTACACTCAAGAACAGAACACCCCAATCGCTTAGACGCCGTTCTGCTCCAGCGTATCAACAATGGCGGACTGATGACAGCTCGCTCAGGGCGGGTCTGTGTTGAAACGCTGCTGTCAATTAACAATCGTGGGAGGGGTGTCCAACCATTTGACGTCACACGGTCAGACGGCTCAATTTGAGACAGGGGAAAACATACAAGATAAAAAAAAAAAAGATTAAAAAAAAATAAAAAAAAACCTTGGATGGATTTTTATCATTATAGGATGGTTGTGTACAGGCACTGCCAACACACATTTCCGTACAATCAACTTGTAAAAGTGCATGTACCATTATATGACCCCTTTAAAAAATAAAAACTTTGATTTAACAAACAATTTTTTTTTTCTAAATTAACTTAATAAAGAAACGAAACAAAATATAACTCCTTTGACATTAAATAGGAAGGATAAAAAAATTAAAAATTAATAATAAAAAAATAATTTTGATAAGCTGTCGGACACGGGCCGGGTCTAAATTTGAGATTCTTGTCTGCAAGCGTTCACAAAAGAGAGTAACGCGAGTAACAAACTCATTTAAATTTCAGTAATTGCGTTTTGATTTAAAAAAAAATTATTGTTAGATACGCGTTACCTCTAAAAGTAGTCGTGGAATTACAGTAACATGTCACTTTGTTGTGCGTTAGTCCCAACACTGACCCCAACAGACACCGACAAACGCTGATTGAATATGTTCAGGCGGGTGAAAACAAACAATGACCAACGCTAACAGACGCAGACACGAGTAACACACTGATCTGACAAAACCAACAAACATGTTTGTTGGCGTTTTTCTGTGCGGTGTGAATTGGCCTTTAGCGTCAAATCTAACTACTTTTGGACAAACCTCATTAACTTTCTACATTTTGCCAGTACTGTCCTGAGAGCTTGCTTTCCCGCTGCAGTCACACCTCTCTCTGCATCTACTGTTTTGAGTTGCTGAGAGGAGCAACCGTTGAACTCACAACAGCTGACATTGACATGAATAAGTGAGCTGCACATGATGTGCACAGTGTTGCAAATCACTGTTGCTCCACCTTTGTTTTATATTTAAAGAATTTAGTTAGACTGTTTTGACTTCTGTTCTTCTTGTGTGCTTTTCACTTATATTACTCACTTTCACCTGGCCTTTAGTTTATCCATTTCCAAACTCTCTGTATTCAGAATATTTAGAGACTGTACATAGTTCAAACAGGATAATAAACTTTAAACTGTGTTATCTTTATTGGACATTCAGATATAATATTAAAATACAGTATGTGAACACAGATTATGAGAAAAAAACTGAACATGATGATGTCACGAATATGCTAATTGACGCATGGCGCCAAAGTTTTGGGCAGGCTTTAGCCATTTTCCTTTGAAAATAATTGTCAACACTGAGTTAGAATCTGCTCAACACCGTTTTTTGTTCAGCATGCTCGCAAATCCTTTCATTATAACCAACTAAGTATAAACATGTCAACAAGAGATTCATTGCACAGCGTAGACTGGAGGAGTTTTCACAAGAGTGCAGCTTTGTGTACTTTACATAGTAATTGGCAGCTTCAGTGATTATAATGGCAGCGATCTTTGCTTGCTATCTGTATATATACACTGTAATATACTGTATATTTTCATGCTGCTTTCATGCTCATACAGTGAGACGGCATACGTTTTTTACATTTTATAGCCTGATGAATATGATTTTATTAGGAATACCCAATCTTAGACCAAATAATCTTTGGAAGGTTCATATATTATATGGATATCATTAAGAAACTTAACACATAATTTGGCACATGCAACTGCAAACCACAGTTTACATAGTTGTTCTTAATTGCAACTCAACTTTGGAACTGCATTCCTAATTTATTTCCATAACTACTTCATCCAATCCCAGAAATTACATCTACTGTAAATCGAGACAAGCTAAACGCATTAGGGCCGGACATAAATATCAGAAACATGACTCCAGTGTTAATAAAATCACTGAATTTTTTTTTATACATCAACAAGAACCAGATGTATAGCTTTAAATTAGAAGGGCAGTGACAACAACATGTTTTTAGGTTGAGTGTTAACATTGACATTATTTCCAAAAGCCAAAATAATTAGCAAGCATCTTGCGAAAAAGAGCAATTCATCAATGTTCATCAAAATGAAAAGCTAAAGTACAAAAGCATATTTCAAATAAAGAATAAGTGGCTTCATTAAGTTCATCGATGTTATAATTGTTTTCCATTATGGTACTTAAAAGTATATTTAAGACTTGTTCACTGAAAGCAAACTATTCCGCTCTAGCCTTTACATCACATAAACTCAGAACTAGGGCAATGTCAAGGATCATATTAACCTTGAAAATAATGGTACACATTATAGCAGAACTACAAACTTACATATTTGAAACAAATGTGTCCTATTTTTCACAATGTTGGAGCAGATCAGCTAAACGTTTCTAGACGAGCCTTTAAAAATTTCAAAGAAGAAATTTAAGAATAATTTTTTTGAAGAAATACTTAATTATTCCATAGCACACTTACACACTTTACGGTGTACAGTATAGAATGATATTCCAGACAATATTCAAAAGGAATTGCAAAAGGAATTTTCCCCTTAAATTCAAACAAAGTCAAAAATCCAGAATTTACTTTATGTTCACCTGGAAACCAGAAAAAAAGAAGCAAAAAGAAAACTGCTGTGTCTGCAGTCGGCATGTAGCAGATGAATATCATCATCATAGTTCCAGCGGCCACAGTGAATTATCTTGAGTTGAAATCAGAGAATCTGTAGAAAATTGACATGATCTGAGTGGTGTGTTTTTAAAGGTCCCGTTCTTCGTGATCCCACTGTTCAAACTTTAGTTAGTGTGTAATGTTGCTGTTAGAGCATAAATAATACCTGTAAAATTATAAAGCTCAAAGTTCAATGCCAAGCGAGATATTTTATTTAACAGAAGTTCCCTTTCAAAGCCTACAGCGAACGGCTGGCTTGGACTACATCCTGGTACTTCCTTCATAAATGACGTCGATAGAACAGTAGAACAGACTAACCTCCGCCCACAAGAATACGCGCAAAAAGGGGGCGTGGTCTCGTTGCTGACCCACGTGGAGAAGAGGACGTGTCGCGTGGAGAAAAGGAATTGTTGCGTTTGAGTGCGTTTGTCGCCATGTCGTCGAGACGCTGTTATTTTCATCCCGGAGTCAAATCACCTTTGTTTGGCTTTCCCAGGGACGCTGTAGAGATCATTGAGCGCAAACATCACCCCGTTAAGAGGCGTGACCTTTCCACGTGCGCTAAGCTGCTGTCGAATCACAACACAGGAACCGTGACACGTTCGCTAAGATGCGGTCAAATCCCAACACGGGAACCGCTGGCACAATCAGAACTCGTTACGTATTTCTGAAGGAGGGACTTCATAGAACAAGGAACTCATCAACCCGTTTTTAGGACAGTGAAAACAGCGGTATACAGATAAGTAAATTGTGTTAAAAATACTGTTTTTTTTTACACACGAAACATGAACACATGTTATATTGCACACTGTAAACACAATCAAAGCTTCAAAAAACACGAAGAACAGGACCTTTAAAAAAACGGTACCTTTTTCGGTACTTTAGGGATGATTACATCGATAACTATAAATAACCTGTAAGTCATTTATAGAAGTGTTATTGACATTATGCCAGAGCTGCCCTGGTCGCTGTCTGCCATTGTCTGTGATGTTTGTATGCTGTAATATTTACTAGTAAATAGTAGGCTATAGGTACTTAAAATTAAATCATAAAAACAACCACTTTTTTTTTTTTTCTTCATTTCTATGAAAAGATTTCCCACAAATGATGTATTGTGTATTTTCTGGTAATCAAATGAAGACATGAGACATTAATTTAATTTTATCTTTTAATTTAATTAAACTTTTTTTGTCAAACAAAGCACTTTTTTTGCCAAACCAATTTTTAAAAAATGTATTACTTAAAAAAAAAAGTTTTGATTATTATTATTACATTGAGAGTATCTAAAATCTACTGTACAACAGTGATGTATTTATCAAGATAAACCAGACTTTTATTTTGACGTGTTGCCGTGAAGACCTTTCTTGTTTCTGTGTTTATGATATGACGGTAGTTTTTCTCAAATTAAATAAAATACTCAGTGACTCAGTGGCTCTGGAGATGACGTTTGTGTGTTCATGTCCTCGGCAGAGGCGGCAGAGATGGAAACACGCGACCGTCATAGTGATAGTGAGCGCGATAGTGAGTGAGTGTGTGTGTGTATGTGTGGTAAACGCGCTTCTACGGCATTCATTCACACAGAGACACGCAGGATTCGTATTTAAATAGTCTTTTTACCATTTAATATTCACAGATATCACCAGATGCGTTCTCAGGTACCGAAATTTGGTACCGATTGATTTAATGTGAATCGGTAGTGCAGACGTAATTCGGTCGGTGCCCTTAAAAGTACCGAGCTCAGTACCCAACCCTACTCACGATCCAAGTAATCCAAATAAAAAAAAAACATTAGTAGTGAAAATCAAACGCAGTTCATGTTCGTTTGGTAGGAGGATGCTCTGAATTCTACTTCATTTCAGCATTTTACTAAACTAATTTTCATATTCACTCAACTATATTTGTATCTTTATTTTGACAAATTGCATAATTTTTCAGACATACACATGCTGCTTAGTTGTGGGGTTCCACAGATGTATCTTCATTTCTTCTTGGCAATTTGCTTGCAGAGCAGTCTTTTAGTTTCTTTTAGTTTGGTTGACCGGTGATAAATACATAGTTCCAGGTTTTTGGATTTGTTTTAAGTAAAAAAAAAAAACCTACACCGCAGATTTACAGCGTTTTTTGTTGCCTACTTTCCGACTATATCAATAAACCCCACCCTCAAGACTGATTGACAGTTGACTGTGTTAGGCATCGGAAATGCAAGTGCAAAAGGGATTGCGATTCCATTTGAATATTGTGAGGGTTGTGGCAGGACGCGGAGGAAGTTAAATAGTAAATGGGTGATTTTCTATTGTAATTCCAAAATGGCATAACTCGCAAGTCATTGTAAATGCAATTGCAAACGGATTTTTGCATTTCCATTTGAAATTTGGCAGACAAGCTACAATGTAAAAAAATTCAGGTCTCCAATTGAAAATTTTCTAGTGACCGATCACATCTAAAATTTTCAGTGGTCCAAACTGAATTTCTGTGAATTGATGCAATTTAATTCACAGAAATTAAATTTGGCCAACTAAAAAATTTAGATGTGATCGGTCACTAGGAAAATTTTCAATTGGAGAACTTTTTTTTTTTTACAGTGTACATACACAGAAAAGAAAATCCAAACGCAATCTCTTTAAATCAGTGATATTTTTACAATTATATTACTTTGTTTATTCTGCCAAAAGCCATAATCAGGTACCATATACTGGTAAATATACACTCACCTAAAGGATTATTAGGAACACCATACTAATACTGTGTTTGACCCCCTTTCACCTTCAGAACTGCCTTAATTCTACGTGGCATTGATTCAACAAGATGCTGAAATCATTCTTTAGAAATGTTGGCCCATATTGATAGGATAGCATCTTGCAGTTGATGGAGATTTGTGGGATGCACATCCAGGGCACGAAGCTCCCGTTCCACCACATCCCAAAGATGCTCTATTGGGTTGAGATCTGGTGACTGTGGGGGCCATTTTAGTACAGTGAACTCATTGTCATGCTCAAGAAACCAATTTGAAATGATTCGAGCTTTGTGACATGGTGCATTATCCTGCTGGAAGTAGCCATCAGAGGATGGGTACATAGTGGTCATAAAGGGATGGACATGGTCAGAAACAATGCTCAGGCAGGCCGTGGCATTTAAATGATGCCCAATTGGCACTAAGGGGCCTAAAGTGTGCCAAGAAAACATCCCCCACACCATTACACCACCACCACCAGCCTGCACAGTGGTAACAAGGCATGATGGATCCATGTACTCATTCTGTTTACGCCAAATTCTGACTCTGCCATCTGAATGTCTCAACAGAAATCGAGATTCATCAGACCAGGCAACATTTTTCCAGTCTTTAACTGTCCAATTTTGGTGAGCTTGTGCAAATTGTAGCCTCTTTTTCCTATTTGTAGTGGAGATGAGTGGTACCCGGTAGGGTCTTCTGCTGTTGTAGTCCATCCGCCTCAAGGTTGTGCATGTTGTGGCAAATGCTTTGCTGCATACCTCGGTTGTAACGAGTGGTTATTTCAGTCAAAGTTGCTCTTCTATCAGCTTGAATCAGTCGGCCCATTCTCCTCTGACCTCTAGCATCAACAAGGCATTTTCGCCCACAGGACTGCCGTATACTGGATGTTTTTCCCTTTTCACACCATTCTTTGTAAACTCTAGAAATGGTTGTGCGTGAAAATCCCAGTAACTGAGCAGATTGTGAAATACTCAGACCGGCCCGTCTGGCACCAACAACCATGCCACGCTCAAAATTGCTTAAATCACCTTTCTTTCCCATTCTGACATTCAGTTTGGAGTTCAGGAGATTGTCTTGACCAGGACCACACGCCTAAATGCATTGAAGCAACTGCCATGTGATTGGTTGATTAGATAATTGCATTAATGAGAAATTGAACAGGTGTTCTTAATAATCCTTTAGGTTAGTGTAGATACAGGTGTTTACTATAAAAAAACAGGCATAGTAACTCAGGGTTACTTTATAATAATACTGTTGCATACTCAGAGACTTTTGCACTTGACTTTAGGAGTCTAACATACTCCTAAACAAAAGTTATTTAAATCTTACAACATGTTTTGTAAATTAACTGTTCCAAAATTACCTTTATAAATGCTCGTCTTTACCTTTATACATCCTACCTTGTGTTTGCCGCTCACTTTTTCTGTGCTTCCTGCTTCTGCTTTTTATTTTCCTTGCAGTGTATTTGAGAAAGCATTGCAGTTTAATGATGCATAGTGCCCGACTTTAATTGTTTCAGAGTATTTTGCAATCAACAAAATTTAAGCAGAAAACTAAATTTCACATAAAGAGCATTTTTATTGGGATCTCATGATGCAACTCAAGCTCCTATTCAGATTGCAAGGTTAATTACCCAGAAAACAAAAATGTTTCTAAAAAAAAACTCATAGTCTTTACAGTTGAACTGGGTTGGCTTCTTTCTTTCTTTTTATGTCAAACTTGCCTTTATCCAGCAAATGTTAAATTCTGCCTCGACCAACGTTGGTTTTCTAGCTAAATTTTTTTTAATTTCTATAATTATTCTACTTCTTTACACTCAAAATTGTCTTGCAATTCTGCATTAGGTTTCCTAAAGAACAAGGTCCAAACTAAACTACAAACTTTGTTGCTTAAATAGTACCAGTCAAAAACAACCCTGTTCATTGTTTATTATTATTATTATTTCAAAAGTATAGGTAAGTAAGTAAAAAAAAAAAACATTAAACAAAATCACATTTAATCAAAATCTTAAAATAGCCACCCTTTGTCAGTGCCAATAGCCTCGAGGGCAGCGCTCTGACATATAGCTCCATGGCGCTTCCCGGCTCGTGGACGTATCCTATCATAATTTATATATTTTTTAAAAATTTAAATTTAAAAAAAAAAAAAGCCACCCTTTGGCCAGTTTACAGATTTTCGCACTCTTTCACCCAACTTCATAAGGTATGACTCTGATGCTTTTAAAACAGTATATAAGGATCCCTTATAGATCATGAAGTTTATAAGATAATGAAAAAAATTTGACCTTTAATAAAATGTAAAATGACCATATAAAATGTTCCACAATGGACCTTTATTTCATTGTTACACCTGAAAAACACAAAATAGAAGATAAAACGATTAAGACTGATTCACTCTCTGGGTATTCACAAAACCATTCCAGCATAATTAATATCCCCATGTCTCTGGATTTAATTTACCCTGCATTACTTGAGCAGACCATCTATTTGTTTTGGACTAATGGTGTATGTGAGATACAGAACACAATAACGTCTTGATGTTGCTCCAGTGGATAATTTACGGCCTCATTATAAGAGATGTTTGAAGACCAGTACACAGCTCCATTCACAGTATCCAGGTAGATTAAAAACATCATTATTTTTGGGAATAATTAATTCAAATTGCATTTTAGCATGCTGCCGGTCAAAAACGTCAATGTGCAAATGCATAATGAGCACTAAACTAGAGCCCTGCACTGGACTGTTTTCTTAATCCCGCTCCTGCTGAATTTTTTACCATTATCACCCGTTCCCGCAATGTTTGAATCCGACCAGCAAACATTCACATCTAGTAGAAATTGTGCAAAATTTACACAAACATTAGGGCTAAGCTAAACGTTCGGAATAACAGAGATAAAACATGAGTTTGATTATAAGATAAAGTAATGCTAGCACCACAAAACAACAAACATTCGGCCAGCTTTTTGTTAGCCTTATAAACTCTATCAACTGTTAAAACAAAACATCACAACTAGTGGAGCCTAAAACATATTTAAAAGAATGCGTAACAACACACACACACACACACACACACACACACACACACACACACACACACACACACACACACACACACACACACACACACACACACACACACACACACACACACACTAGGTAAACTTTGCACTGTAAAAAATTATTTTCATGATTTATCACAACTTTTTATCTTTTGTCAAATCAACTTAGATAATAAATATGATTCAGATAACAAAATGTATTTCTATTTATTAAATCAAATCCAAAATCTCATTTTTGTATTAACTAATTTTTTTTCCAAATCTAATTTTTTGTATTAACTCTATTTGTATTTATTTCAATGAAATCACTTTTAAAAATGTAAATAAATATAAAGCAAATACAATAAATGGGAAGTAAAAACCTCACAGATACCACAGGTGCTTATGTAGCCTGGCTAGTTAACATATAGCAAAAAGAAAAAAATATTTACTTACCCTCAAGTTGTTCCAAACCTGTATGAGTTTCTTTGTTCTGCTGAACACAAAAGAAGATATTTAGAAGAATGTTTGTAACCAAGCAGATAGAGCAACCATTGACTACCATAGTAGGGGAAAAAATACTAGTCAATGGTTGCTCTTTACAAACATTCTTCAAAATAACTTATTTTGTGTTCAGCAGAACAAAGAAACTCATACAGGTTTGGGACAACTTGAGGGTGAGTAAATGATGACAGAATTTTCATTTTTGGGTGAACTATCCCTTTAATCACTTGGCCCTGTTACTGGTCGACTGTAAGAACTTCACTTGTCGACTCCTTTCTTGTTGCGCGGCAAATCACCCACGCTGTATTTTTTGAACGCCCACTCCCACCCACAGCAAAGGTAAAACCGCCCACTCCCACAAGATTTGCGATGGGTTCCGGCAGGATCCCAATGCAGCCCTCTACAGTCTACATTAAATGAGCACAGACCTTACCAACCAATAGCCTAGCTTTAAATCTCTTTATTCCTCACATAATAAATTCAAATTTCAAATCAATAATCCATGTCTATTTATTTATTTTGATAAGAAGTCAATTAATAAGACTGTGGCGAGCAGCGAGGCCGAGGGACCGTGAGGGCGGGATGAGGCGGCGCTCATCAGAGAGGATGAGCGCCAGCTGCGAGCCGCAGCGATCTCGGCTCTCGCGGAGGAGTGAGGGAGTATAAAGGAGGAGCGACTACAGTGAGGGACGAGAGAGGACCAGGCCTGGATTTTGTGTTTTATTTTAGTTTTGTTATCCGCTGCAGTCGTCCGTGAGGGGCTGCAGCCTTTATTTTTACTTTGTGTTTATTTGTGTTTGAGTGTAGGCGGCAGTCGGCCGCGAGGGGCTGCCGCCGCCATATTTATTTTGTCTTTATTTTTGATTAAATACTTTGATTGTTCGCCGGTTCCCGCCTCCTTCTTCCCACACAAACCAACTTTACTACAAAGACATTTCAAAATAATTAACATTATTCTTTAGAGTTAATAATGGTTTATCAGAGTCGCATTAGAGAGAGTACTTTGGATACCCAAACAAGTATCTCACAAATCTAATTTATTAACATTAAATTCTTGTGTTCGTTCCCAATAAATATCCTTTTAGAAATGTGAAGTGGGGAGAGCCAGAAAGGCCAGTTGACACAGTTACATTCATGCAGACAGGAATTTTTGAATTGCACTTGCAGAGATTAAATGGATTCACTGAGTTACAGTATCATTGCATTTACCCCAGTTTCTTTTATACTTCATTTAGTACAAGCTAAAGATTGTAGAGTGTGGGTAATTAACAGATGAGTCAACTCAATACAATCTATTCTGGCACATATTGATTCATAAAGACTTCCTGTTGATCTGTTAGTCTGTGAGAATTAAGTTTGTGGTGCATACTGGAAGGTCAGGCAGTGTATGACATAACATGTTAGCTGCTCCTCTGTACTACAGTATGTGTGTCAAGAGGACAGACATTCTGCTGTCCTGCTAACCTCAAACAAGTTTATCAGGTCATCAGATCAGTAATGCAAAGTGAACAGAGAGTGGTTCATGCACATCTGTTAAACTCAAACACTGTCTGCGGTGGTACAGATTAAAAGAGAAACAGCATTTTAGAGCTGGACGGACCAAAGCATTTAATTCCTGACTTTCCATCTACCCCAATGCCAAATGGAAGAGTAATAAGTGTCTTGCATTCTGGGAAGCAACACGGACAGAAAAATATATAATTTGCGGCTAAAGATAAATAGTACGCCACCTTTGTTTAAATGTGATGACATTTGCAATGCCAGCGAGAATTAAAAAGGATATAAGTCAACAGTAGGGCCCTTGTATATACTGTATATAATCTCAATACCATCTCAAAAGCAGACACATTTAGAGTGATATTTTGATAACAGAGCCATTTAATTTTATTCAATGCATGCAATTGGTGTTTCTTTTTTAGAGATGAGAAAGAGACCACGCCAGGACGAACCATTTTAGCCAAAATGCAGCGAAAGCAAAAAATAAATCTTTTGGTTTTAGTGTTATATGTAGTTATTTGCAATTTTGCATTATTCAAAGATCAAATGAGAGGTTTTCATAAGCCAAGAAAGAGAAATATGAAGCCAGGTTTAGAGAGGAGGCTTAAGTTTCAAGCACCGTACACACAGAGCAGCATTCTTCTGCTAGTCTGTGGTCTCTTGTGTTATTTTTGGGCAACAAAACTGAATGAAAATTCAGACTTGAAGAATTCTTCTCCACTGGGATGCAATGATACACACACACATATTCCTCAGCCAAAAGGTTAAGCCTGAGGAGAAATGAGACTTCCTCCACACTTCCTTACATGGGTATGTGAACAGAAATGATGTGGAGGGTGAAAAGGACGTTGAGAAATCCCGGGGCACTGGGTGGAGCTGATTCAGGAAGTGGGGGAGGATGCAACATTTATGAGGCATCAATCAATTAAAGTCAATTGCTCTGAGGGTCCAACCAAGTATTGTTAAAATGACAGCCCACTAACAGAGATGGAGCAGAGAGGGGGCAGAAGCCCTGGCAAACATTGTTACAGTCTGGTAAGCAACTGGGAGCTGTTTAAGCGTGTAGACCAGACACCAGCAGACAGACAAAAACCTCATTGGCCCACATGTGAAATGAACCCCTCCAACTGGAGGTGAGTGGAGTGATTCTCACAACAACTCAAGAACATGCTCAGATATATTTCACCCCAAAATGTAAACAATCATTTGTAATAAGACATTTCGATTATATAATCATATCTGAAATATTATTATTTAATATTTAGAAATATTTAGCTTATAATTAAAAGATTCTAGATTTTTTTGCATTGTAACATGATCAGTAGGGGCGTGAATCGCCACTGGTCTCACGATTCAATTTTTACTCGCTTTCGTGTTCCGTCTCCCTCCACTATTTTACACTAGCACGAGAAGCGCTTATGTGATGAATGATGTCAAAGAAACGTCATTAGGCTACAATCGATTATGGTTTATTATACTACGGGGGTTGTTGAATGCTTTAATCTGATTGGTTGACAAACTTTCTAAGGTGGTGTGCAATTATTTTCAGGAAAACGCATGGCAAAAGTAGTTCCAGGCAGGTCTTGACTGCGTTACAGTTCCATATCACTTCACCAAATGATTTCAGATATTTCAAATGTCTTCACAGCATACAACCGCAAAAGAACCAAAAGCCACTGCGACACTGACCAAGCAAAGACATATACAGTGAGGAAAATAAGTATTTGAACACCCTGCTATTTTGCAAGTTCTCCCACTTAGAAATCATGGAGGGGTCTGAAATTGTCATCGTAGGTGCATGTCCACTGTGAGAAACATAATCAAAAAAAAAAAATCCAGAAATCACAATATATGATTTTTTAACTATTTATTTGTATGATACAGCTGCAAATAAGTATTTGAACACCTGAGAAAATCAAATGTTAATATTTGGTACAGTAGCCTTGTTTGCAATTACAGAGGTCAAACATTTCCTGTAGCTTTTCACCAGGTTTGCACACATTGCAGGAGGGATTTTGGCCCACTCCTCCACATAGATCTTCTCTACAGGGAGTGCAGAATTATTAGGCAAGTTGTATTTTTGAGGATTAATTTTACAACATTAATAATTAAACAACAACCATGTTGTCAATGAACACAAAAAACTCATTAATATCAAAGCTGAATATTTTTGGAAGTGGTTTTTAGTTTTAGCTATTTTAGGGGGATATCTGTGTGTGCAGGTGACTATTACTGTGCATAATTATTAGGCAACTTAACAAAAAACAAATTTATACCCATTTCAATTATTTATTTTTACCAGTGAAACCAATATAACATCTCAACATTCACAAATATACATTTCTGACATTCAAAAACCAAACAAAAACAAATCAGTATAAAAAAACAATATAGCCACCTTTCTTTGCAAGGACACTCAAAAGCCTGCCATCCATGGATTCTGTCAGTGTTTTGATCTGTTCACCATCAACATTGCGTGCAGCAGCAACCACAGCCTCCCAGACACTGTTCAGAGAGGTGTACTGTTTTCCCTCCTTGTAAATCGCACATTTGATGATGGACCACAGGTTCTCAATGGGGTTCAGATCAGGTGAACAAGGAGGCCATATCATTAGATTTTCTTCTTTTATACCCTTTCTTGCCAGCCACGCTGTGGAGTACTTGGACGCGTGTGATGGAGCATTGTCCTGCATGAAAATCATGTTTTTCTTGAAGGATGCAGACTTCTTCCTGTACCACTGCTTGAAGAAGGTGTCTTCCAGAAACTGGCAGTAGGACTGGGAGTTGAGCTTGACTCCATCCTCAACCCGAAAAGGCCCCACAAGCTCATCTTTGATGATACCAGCCCAAACCAGTACTCCACCTCCACCTTGCTGGCGTCTGGAGCTCTCTGCCCTTTACCAATCCAGCCACGGGCCCATCCATCTGGCCCATCAAGACTCACTCTCATTTCATCAGTCCATAAAACCTTAGAAAAATCAGTCTTGAGATATTTCTTGGCCCAGTCTTGACGTTTCAGCTTGTGTGTCTTGTTCAGTGGTGGTCGACTTTCTGCCTTTCTTACCTTGGCCATGTCTCTGAGTATTGCACACCTTGTGCTTTTGGGCACTCCAGTGATGTTGCAGCTCTGAAATATGGCCAAACTGGTGGCAAGTGGCATCTTGGCAGCTGCACGCTTGACTTTTCTCAGTTCACGGGCAGTTATTTTGCGTCTTGGTTTTTCCACATGCTTCTTGCGACCCTGTTGACTATTTTGAATGAAACGCTTGATTGTTCGATGATCACGCTTCAGAAGCTTGGCTATTTTAAGACTGCTGCATCCCTCTGCAATATATCTCACTATTTTTGACTTTTCTCAGCCTGTCAAGTCCTTCTTTTGACCCATTTTGCCAAAGGAAAGGAAGTTGCCTAATAATTATGCACACCTGATATAGGGTGTTGATGTCATTAGACCACACCCCTTCTCATTACAGAGATGCACATCACCTAATATGCTTAATTGGTAGTAGGCTTTCCAGCCTATACAGCTTGGAGTAAGACAACATGCATAACGAGGATGATGTGGTCAAAATACTCATTTGCCTAATAATTCTGCACTCCCTGTAGATCAGTCAGGTTTCTGGCCTGTCGCTGAGAAACACGGAGTTTGAGCTCCCTCCAAAGATTCTCTATTGGGTTTAGGTCTGGAGACTGGCTAGGCCACGCCAGAACCTTGATATGCTTCTTACAGAGCCACTCCTTGGTTATCCTGGCTGTGTGCTTTCGGGTCATTGTCATGTTGGAAGACCCAGCCTCGACCCATCTTCAATGCTCTAACTGAGGGAAGGAGGTTGTTCCCCAAAATCTCACAATACATGACCCCGGTCATCCTCTCCTTAATACAGTGCAGTCGCCCTGTCCCATGTGCAGAAAACACCCCCAAAGCATGATGCTACCACCCCCATGCTTCACAGTAGGGATGGTGTTCTTGGGATGGTACTCAACATTCTTCTTCCTCCAAACACGTTTAGTGGAATTGTGACCAAAAAGTTCTATTTTGGTCTCATCTGACCTCATGACTTTCTCCCATGACTCCTCTGGATCATCCAAATGGTCATTGGTAGGGATGCACCGAAATGAAAATTCTTGGCCGAAACCGAAAACCGGAAAAGAGGAAACCATGGCCGAAAACCGAAAACCGAAACACCAAAATAAATTATGCCAATTATTAGTACCATTGCATTTATGGCTATGACTGTGTACTAACTTTACTAAAATCAAGGCATTGCAATTGCATACATTAATATTGAAGTTTCAAAGAATAAATCAATTACAAATTATGCCAATATTTATTTAGCACATTGCAACAATGCACCGTATTAAATAAAATTCAAACTAAAAATTTTAACTTGACCCCACTCATTTGTACATTAAATAATAATGTACAGGCCAACAGAAAGGTTTTAAAATTAAATGTTCTCATAAAAACAAAGTGCATTTAGGTCAAGTGCATTTTACATTTTTCTCTGTAGGACCACTACAAGAAAGTGCATTCAGAACAAGTGCAACTGATTAAAGATACAACTATTTTCTCTGTAGGCCTTTAACATAATAGTGTATAAAAACAAAGACTGCCATATGTCAACTGGAGAATAGGGGTGTAACGGTACACAAAACTGACGGTTCGGTATGGGTTCAGTACAGCAGTTTTACAAAAAGTATCTGTCCTTAAATGAATTAAATTATAACTAAAAGTTTATTGAAGATATTGCTGTAGTGTAAACTATATAGGGAGCCCTTACTTGCACATTAATATTAAAGGTTAACAACAGAGCCCAAACTATTAGCCTAAATTCAGTTGCTATTTATTTTTAGGTCTAATAATCAACACTCAAATAACATAGTAGGCAAACATGTAAACTTCACATAAGGCAGTTTTTGCAATAACTTCTAAATCTAATTATAAAATAGTTTTTTATCCAATTCGTTGTTGAAATATAATAATTTATACACAATTGTCTGTCATTTTCATGACCGGTTTATTTAAACATAGGCTACATGAAATGATCAAGATATCATTAACAGATTAAGTAGAATATAATGAATATAACGGCTAATATAGGTCATATATTTAGTGAAAGAGTTGATTTCTCTTGTGAATAAAATTCTGTGGACACTGAATGACTGCCTGAGGTAAATGTGATGCTAAAGTTACATGACATTGTTTAGTTTACAGCAGTTATATTGACGTGTTTTCGCCGTTGAAACACTGATTGAGCGATTACACCACATATGATAGCCTACATGACAGTAAGTTGTAATGTATCCTCAACACACCTTAGATGTTCATTCATGTTTATTCTTAAGGAAGAGATCACTCACAGATGATCGCGTTCACGCGCGCGCGCTGCTGCTTGAACTGTGATGTGATCATCAGTGATGCCACATTAAAGAGCGTCAAAATGGCATTTATCGTTTGAATTTCGTGATACATGTTGATCGATGTTGGTGTGAGAACTCGGATTGAAGTGTGTTCCGCGCTTAAAACATGCCCACTGTTAAAGATTGCATTCGGAAACCGTCCGGTTTCACAGTGAAGTCTGGTCCTCTTCTCATCGAGAACATGAGGTGCTGAACAGCTCTCGCTGTCAGTGCTTGTGCATGGAGCAGACGTGGGTGTTTCTCAGATATACTGAAATACGTACACACCGCAGACATGTTGCTGCAGACAAGCACGTGCAGATCGCGGTTTCTGTTTGCGTCATCACAACATTTCGGCCATGTTGTTTCGGTGATAAAAGTCTTTCGGCCGAAAACCGAAAATATACTTTTGGGCCATTTTCGGCCGAAAATTTTCGGTGGCCGAATATTTGGTGCATCCCTAGTCATTGGCAAACTTAAGACGGGCCTTGACATGTGCTGGTTTAAGCAGGGGAACCTTCCGTGCCATGCATGATTTCAAACCATGACGTCTTAGTGCATTACCAACAGTAACCTTGGAAACGGTGGTCCCAGCTCTTTTCAGGTCATTGACCAGCTCCTCCCGTGTAGTTCTGGGCTGATTTCTCACCTTTCTTAGGATCATTGAGACCCCACGAGGTGAGATCTTGCATGGAGCCCCAGTCCGAGGGAGATTGACAGTCATGTTTAGCTTCTTCCATTTTCTAATGATTGCTCCAACAGTGGACCTTTTTTCACCAAGCTGCTTAGCAATTTCCCCGTAGCCCTTTCCAGCCTTGTGGAGGTGTACAATTTTGTCTCTAGTGTCTTTGGACAGCTCTTTGGTCTTGGCCATGTTAGTAGTTGGATTCTTACTGATTGTATGGGGTGGACAGGTGGTTTTATGCAGCTAACGACCTCAAACAGGTGCATCTAATTTAGGATAATAAATGGAGTGGAGGTGGACATTTTAAAGGCAGACTAACAGGTCTTTGAGGGTCAGAATTCTAGCTGATAGACAGGTGTTCAAATACTTATTTGCAGCTGTATCATACAAATAAATAGTTAAAAAATCATATATTGTGATTTCTGGATTTTTTTTTTTTTTTGATTATGTCTCTCACAGTGGACATGCACCTACGATGACAATTTCAGACCCCTCCATGATTTCCAAGTGGGAGAACTTGCAAAATAGCAGGGTGTTCAAATACTTATTTTCCTCACTATATGTTTTTTTTTCTTCAGAAAATTATGTTTAATTGTACGAAACGCACATTCTCTCTTTCTCCCGCTCTCTCTGTCCCACTCAAACACACACACACACACACATACACTACGGACACACTTTGCACAGAAACGTGTTGTCAGCACTGCTTGGACGATTAAGTTTAGCAACTTAAAAGCTACATGACATTTCTCACTAGGGAGGTCATAAAGGCGCTGTTCTTACAGTTCCGTATTAGTAGACGCTGCTGCCGAACACTGTTGAAAGCGACCCACAGACTGAGGTAATTCACACTCTCTCTCTCTCTCTCTCTGTAATAACTCACTGCATTTATAACTGCATTAGTCTGCTATCAATGGCTCAAGCCTCCGTTACTAACTCTAAAATGGCGTTTTGGAATTGGCAACGGAGGCTTGGGTTTAATAAATTATGCGTAAGAAATTAGTCCTGCACACAAGAGTGTTTTAAGGACAAAACCTGACAAATGTCTTGAAATACATCATCAGAACAATGTTTTGAGGTGTGGTACTCCGGGCCGTTGAATTATTGAAAAACAATGCACACCCGAGGTGTGTTACCACCTCGGGTGTGCATTATTTTTCTAATAATTCAACGGCCCGTCGTCAATTATTGCTTACTTACTGCATCGATGCAGAATCACAAACACCCCTAATAATCAGTGTTTGAACTGGGCCGTTACTTCTATATTTCAATCCTTTACTTTTTCTTGCGTACCGGCACCTCACATGTTGCCGTTACTTTGCTACTCAAGAGTCAAAGCGTAAGTGACCCCCAACTGACTTTATGTTGTTTTAAATAAAACAATGCTGCGAGGACCCTGTTGGAACTGCTCTCAACTTTTTCTTTCATTTTGGGGTGAAATGTGAACTGGACACACCCACAAGACTGTCATGAAGATGGAAGACACAGCAGTGTCTCAGATGTAAAACACACAGACGTGTGTAACCTGGGAAATACAACTTGTGACCTAACTGTATGTGGATTTTATACATGCTTTTGTGAAGGTGACAATCTAAATGGCTGCAAAATATGTGCTTAACTGAAGAAGAAGAAAAAACAAAAAGTATTTGTCTGTTCAAAGTTCGGAGAACTGTTACTGTGCTCAAAAGGAAAGTGTGGGACTCAGGGCAGGGTTAAAGGGTTTAAATAAAGCTCAGAGCTGATGGCAAGGGTGAGGTGGGTTAATCTTGACTGACTGGTGTGGTGATACACAGTGAAACCGCACTGGTCACTGTGAGAGGGCAAGAACTACAGCTTTGTGCTTTGTCACAGAACAGTGTTGAGCACTTCAAACACACACAGATGGGCTTACAGAAAGTATTTCAATGGGTCCCTCTACACACAGGACTGACTGAATAGATGCCAGTTCTGCGCAAAGGGGGGAGTAGATTTATCCCGTCCCATGAGCCCACTGGACCAACTGCTATTATCATAACAGAAGCGTTTCAGTCTGGTAGGGAACAGAGATTAGTTTCACTGGTTAATTATATTACCTTTCAACATTACAAAAACAAATTATAATGTTAATTGTTTAATTCTGGCAGTGATCCACATCGAACTCGCTCTATCCTTCTGTTTTCCTCTCCATCTTCCACTCTCTTCAACATCAGAATTTAACAGCTTGTATTCGTTATCCATTGACAAGACCTGGGAGAGACTTTTAGAATGTAACGCTCAAATTCAGCTCATAATCAAATTTGGCATGTTTCTCCTCAGACGTCCAGCATTCTGCATTCATTTTATGACTGAGAATCAAAACAGTAGTTTGTTCACATTGTGATGAGCCAAGGTTTAACACCGGCCTTCTCACACACACAGACAAGTGCACAAATCATATTTCAGAGGTTGGTTCACTTTTTTTTTTTTTTTAAAGCAATTGGTCATATTTGGCACAATCTGTTAGGGATTGTCTCACGTTTTCTATTACAGCTGTCACGAAACACTGGCTTTTTTGCATTTGACATAATAAAGTGCTAAGTAATGATAGTAATTAAGGGGTTAGCTCACCCAAAAATGAATCATTAAAGGGGACATATTATGCAAAATTCACTTTTACATGAACACAGATGTGTGTCCACAGTGTGTGTTAAACAACCAGACTATAATGGTAAAAATCTACCCAATACTTGTTTTATAATCCCCATAATTCATTATCAATCTCTCATAACGAAGCTGTTCCTCATTTCCCCCTACTAAGGATGACACTGCATATTTTGTGAATGTTTGCAAATTTCCTTTCTGAATGAGCTTTCTAGAATGCTGTACTGTTAGTATGGCTAAAGTTACCATAGTCTCTGACTGTATTCACAGAGACTAGAGCTATGTTGATTTGTTAGTTTTATCCCCAAAACACTCACCATCTGCGTAATTCATAAACACACATTTATTAATGCATTGTATAGTCGGGTGACGGATGTGTTACGTTCACACACAAGCAACTCTACAACAATTTATAGATTAACAATACGGCACATGCTAGTCGATGAGTTGAAACAACGTAACTCCACAACAACTAACGTTACATAAATGTATCCACTAACCCTTCAGAAACGTCCAGGTGCAGTCTAAAAGTTGCAACCTCTTCCAATTCTCTCCAGAGTCTCTCCATTTGTGTCTGACTCAGGTTCAAACATGTAATGCTGCACTCCACAACTGGGGCAAATTTGACAAGCTATAATAAATGTATTTTGAGCTGAAACTTCCCAGACACATTCTGGGGACACCAGAGTACATCTTGTGAAAAGGGGCATAACATGTCCCCTTTAATTACTCACCCTCATGTCGTTCCAAACCTGCAAGACCTTCATTCATCATCAGAACACAAATTTAGATATTTATGATGAAATCCGAGAGCTTTCTGACCCCACATAGACAGCAACACAACAAACACTTTCAAGGCCAAGAAAGGTAGTAAAGAGATTTTTAAAATAGTCCATTATTTAGTCCACAGTGACTACAGTGGTTCAACCTTAAATGTTATAAAGCGACGAGAAAACTTTTGTCGTACTTTATTTGTGTTCCCGAAGATGAACTAAGGTCTGGAAAGGTTTGGAATGACATGAAAGCGAGTAATTAGTGACAAAATGTTCATTTCTGGGTGAACTAACCCTTTAGGTTTTATCAGTGCATCATCCACATTCTGATTCTAATGGAAAGAATTTGAGAAGGTTCCTGTTGCTATGGTAACATTCTTGTTCACACAACTTTCATTTCCAATTTTCATTTTCTCTTCCTGCATTTAAAAAAAAAGGTATTTAAAAATCTAGAAAAAGACAAAAGGCACAAGACTGTGCAGTTGACATTGTCTATAAGGGAATGAACTGCTCACCCCATGAGGAAGGTTTGATGTAAAAGACATACATCAAATCAATTATTTAACTGAAGTCATTGCCTAGCAGTATAAAATACTATCACTTGAAGTTTATTGCAAATATTCAAATACAAAGACAAAAAGGCTGCTTGGATTACGTCATTCACAATGTTTTATGGAAGTGGGTCTTCACACACTCTTTTGATGTGATTCCTAACTCATGGAAACAGCAACTTCTCTTATTGGTAGATTTACCAATAAGTACTTTTACGGTTTTTTTTATGAAGTTGAATCACACTGATTTATGATTTCTACCAAAGTAAATTGTTAACCCATGGTAGTAGCACTGTTGTTTTTAGGTTATTGTTGAAAATTAATTTCTGTATGGATGAAATTAAGGGGAAATTGTATGTTGCATAAATATGTTCAAAATGCTCCTATGCTCTTATGTCTATTATGCTCACCAGTTTATTTGAGCAAAAAAGCAGTACAAATCTTTTTATTCTAATTATTGAAATATTTTTCAAATGTAATACTATTTAATTTAATTTAATTAACAATAATGTGACACTTGTTTTATTATGAGCTGTACATGTCATTTAATTTTCTATTTCAATACATTTTAAAATGCATTTTTCTGTGATGTGCAAGAGAAATATTTTCTTATGTGAATTCAATCAATGCTGTTGCTTTTACATTAATTTTACATGAGTTACATAGATTTCCTTACATAAGTTTTAATCATGAGAAAATGCCATTGGTTTTCTACCTTTATTGCTTATTAAGATATGTTGTTAGGAAAGGAGGACAAGAGTAATTGTTTCAAAAGAGTTTTTACTGTTTAAGAATGTAAGGGGATGAACTGAAGGTTTCAAGCTGGTCGCTGCCCAACGGAGGTTATGCCGTACATTTTGATTGATAAGCATGGAGATGTAAGTTATCTGAGGCACTCAAATATAAGGCCTCAGATAACTACTGAGCACTGACCCACTCTTTCTGTCACATACTTGGCAAAAGATTCAGATATATTGCCTTTTTATGTCTCTCTCCTTCTGATGTTTCAAAGCTAATCTACAATTTCTGTGAGAACAACTTGGGTATAATGACTTTTTCTAGAGTCAAGGTCAGTAAGGTTGGGAAGAAGTTCAGGGAGTCAGATAAAAAGTTTCCAATTAAAAATATTTAGCACATCAGGTGGGCACAACTATTATGGGATGTTGGTGATTATTATGAGATGTTGACGATTATTATGGGCTGTTGAACCGGAATATGTGTTTAGGGAAGTAGGAGGCCTTATGATAATTTGCTCATTTGTTTATCCAATCAATTTTGAAAGTCTTTGTTTGCTGAAAAAATAATATGATTTGACTGAATGTTTTGGTTTAAGAGAGAGACTACCCTGAATTTCCATTTTCAGAAATAAATTTGGTTTGATAATTGCACTACTGAGTGGCCTGACTTTAAAGCAGCACTAGGTAACTTTTCAACCTTCATAATATATTTTCAAGACTCTTGTGACGATACATCGACTTACAATAGGTTGAATGACACGTCTGCCATAGCCTGACGGGGTCTGTATCGTTTTTAATCGTACTTTTAAACTTCGGGTTTCGGGTAGTAACCCGAGAAAAAAAAGAACTACAAAATTCGACTGCTTTACGGCATATAGGTCACTTCCACCATCACCCCCACTTCCTTAAATTCGGACGTGCGGGCCCAACTATCCTTTGTTTGCCGGATGTTATAGTCATGGCCGAGGCAGCACAGAAAAAGAAGAAAGCAAAGGTTTTGTCGGAGGAATGCAAAAAGAGGAAACGAGAAAGTGATCGTATTAAAGGCAGGACGAGGATCAACATTGGGCCAGTGTTTGCTCGTTGGCATGAGCTGAAGTAGGTCAATATATTATATTGACGATATATGGTTATTACCTACCACTCAAACATTGAATTGAAGTATCATATAGATTCTGTAAAATGGTAACCAATAGACTAGACTACTATAATGACGCTGGCTTGTAAATGTGAGCATTGCGATCATTTGGCATTTGAAAAAAAAACAAAAAAAAAACATGAAATTATATTCATGACATGCTGAAACATATGCCACTCTACCTGGGATGAAGCCATTTCACACGGGACGCAAGCAGAACACCTGCATGTGAACTCCTCCTGAGGTGTTCAGGGCTATCATAGTTGTCATGTCAACAAATGCAAGTGCGATGCATCCCCTGATGTAGGATGACAGAGTTTACGATAGTAGTAGAGGACAATACTGTTTCCCAACTGTAGGGGGACCCCGAGAGCAAAACCTGCCTAGTGCTGCTTTAATCTTATAGGTGAATTTCCACCACAATGGCAAAGCTGAGTTTTCAGCATCATTACTCCAATCTTCAGTCACATGATCCTTCAGAAATCATTCTAAAATGCTGATTTGGTGCTTATTCTCATCAGAATTGAAAAAAGTTGTGTTTCCATATTTAAACAGTGGCGCATTTTTGTTTTCTTACACACATACTTGTCTGTATCATTTTTATTGCCCTGCCCCCTACTCCTCAGACTCAACGCTCACGTGGGTTGCCAGTTTCAGGACACGCAACAGAACGAGCGAGCGACAATGTAAGGAGATGAGACTTACACACTGTATTATGATGAGTTGATTTATCTGCGTTTTTCCGTTCATAGAGATTTTTAGATTTTAGGACGAGTAGAATCTGCGATCTCTGACCCAGTTTGTTTGCTGGCTCCCATGGCAGAAATACACTGTTTTCTGCCAACTGGCAAGCTGTGCTGTCGCAATACTATTGGGTAAATTGGCAACATGCTTTAAATCGCACAGACCAAAAAAAAAACAGACATTCCAACTAGGCATGTGACGGTATCAAATTTTCATGTTGCCATTAATTGCTGAAGCTTTTATCACGGTATACGGTATTATCACATTGCAAAAAAAAAGTTGTCCTACTATAAAAGGTTTAATAACTTTCTTATAACAAAAAGAACCGAACATTTAAATACAATAAAGCAATACACAAAAATTTATAAAGTAAACAAATATTTAAAACAGATTAAAGTGCAAAAGAATTATAAAGAGCAATGGGTAACACTTTACAATAAGGTCTCACTAGTTAATGCATTAAAGGGATAGTTCACCCAAAAATGAAAATTCTGTCATCATTTACTCACCCTCAAGTTGTTCCAAACCTGTATGAGTTTCTTTGTTCTGCTGAACACAAAAGAAGAAATGTACAAGAGTGTAAATTTACCAAGCAGATAGAGCAACTATTGACTACCATAGTAGGAAAAAAAAATACTATGGTAGTCAATAGGTGCTCTATCTTTTGTGTTCAGCAGAACAAAGAAACTCATACAGGTTTGGAACAACTTGAGGGTGATTAAATGATGACAGAATTTTCATTTTTGGGTGAACTATCCCTTTAACATTAACAAAGAGCGAATAGCTGTATCTAGCCGACCAACAAGACTGCTCATCACTGCAGTTGTTCATGTGATGGGAAAAGATCTAAAAAATAATGCTATAATCAACACTTTGAAGATTTGTTCATCTCGACGGCTGTGATGGTAAAAAAACGTAGTTTAGTGGATTTAGAGGGGTTCCACGTGTTACAAAGTTTGCAGAAGTGCCCACGATAATAATATTGTGCATGTTCATTATCGTGATATATTATATTACCGTATACTGGTGGCACATGTCTAATTCCGACAAAAAAACGCACATTTTAAAGTATAATAACTGGCTGTAGCATTGTTTTTCGAAGAAACGAGTATGTGAACTCAGCGTGTTTCCTAAATATCAGCAAACATATGTTTCTGTGCTTTTTTTCATGTCGTAACTGTAAACCCACTCTCTTCTGCGCTGCACACTGAGGGGGCTGGTGGAAAAATTGTGCTTTCTTTGGTTTAGCAATTGTGCATGCTCACAACGCGATTTTGATTATGATTTTAATAAAGCGCACACCCCTAGAATACTTTAATAAATACGTTTAAAATTTTTATTTTATTTTTGTCTTTACTGTCACATTCGATTAATTTGATGTATCATTGTCTAATAAAAACATGAAAAAGACAATCCACAACAGCCACACACTCTCAGAGAGCTAACACAAAGCGATCCAAACCCGAATGCTATGCATCCAAACAGCTTCATTTGGACTGTGGCAACGATGTCTCCTAACTCAATGTAAACAATGCACCGTGTCAAATCTGTATTTGTGGAGGCCTGAGACAGCGTCTCGCAACGTAATAAGGGTTGAGCAAGGAAAGAAATGCTAATGAGTTCTGCTTTTATTCAGCAGTGACAGATACAGTCTGGAAACACTTGTAGCTGAAGATGCATAGAGAGAACGATGGGAAAACAGACGGGAAATGCACCGTGCTTCGATAAAAGCGCTTCTAGTGAGAAAAGAAACTAGGAGCATAATTTCCTTATTGTTTATGTTTGATTTCTGGATCTCTCCCTTCAACTTCGACTCAAAACACTTGTTAGAGCCACAACACACTGGTTCTCTGATTAGCGGAAGAGTGCCTGTACAAACATCATGCCTTAATATCCCTCCGCTTCCAGCAACATGAGAGAATGAGAGGAAGCAGTAAACACCCAGGAAGTTGAAGAGTTTCTTTCCTCTTCCTCTCCTGCCATTAGAGAGAGCAGCCTCATAGATCTGTCTTTGCCTAGCGTCTCAGCAATGAGTACGCCTTAATGCCGCTGTCGATTGCCCCACTTTGCATTTATCCAGTTCGTTGTGCATAATTAATCTGCAGTGCAGTACAACTCTTTAAGTTAGAGGCCATTGAATATCTGGATCGGCCTGCAGAAATCTCTGCAGGCAATTGCGCATTAATTTGTGATATTGTAGCAATTAATAAAAGTTGACAAGTCAGATTTGCTGGAGCAGCAGATAACTCAATAATTATCTTATGGAGCTTTTGAAAGCGGCCAGTGAATGGAAGTACATGCAGAATTACAGGCCAGCACAGCAGTTGGAGTCATTACTGGAGGATGTTGGGCAATAATGTGACACTGTTGTTTTATTGTGAGCTGGAGTACGTGTCAGAGCGCAGTATGTGGTAATTACAGTCAATCAGACTCACATACACCCTCTGACCGATAAAAAGGACAGTCATTCGTGCATTCTAAACTCGCTTACAAACACACATACACAGTTTGTAATAGTTATGTCTTGAAAGATGCTCTCTTATTCTCAACAAGGCTGCATGTATTTATTTTTTAAATATAGTAAAAATAGTACAAATTTAAATTAACTGTTTTCTATTTTAAAATGACATTTATTATTGTGATGGCAAAGCTGAATTTTCAAAAGTAAAATTTTTTCTAAATTTTACATTTTCAAAAATATTAAGCAGCAACGACATTGATAATAATGAGAAACATTATTAATAATTGAGCACCAATAATAATTAATAATAACGAGTACCAAATCAGTACATTAGAATGATTTCTGAAGGATCATGTGACACTGAAGACTGGAGTAACAGCTGCTGAAAATTCAGCTTTGCCATCACAGGAAAAAATTACAATTATTAAAATAAAAATATATAAAAATATAAAATATATTAAAATATATTAAAATATATTAAAATAGAAAACAGTTTTTTTTTTATTTCAAAATATTCGTTTTTACAGGCAGCTTTGCCTTGCCTTGTTGAGCATAAGAGACTTCTTTCAAAAATAATAAAAAACCTTAAAGGAATAAAAATGAATTGAAAAATCAAAATTTCCTTGATCTTTTGACCAGGGCCGGTGCCATGAGGGGGTCATTGCGCCCTCAGATCTGATTTGTGCTACCTCAGTTTCAATTTGTCCCCCCTCCACCCCCAAAACACGATTGATTTTAACCCTTTGTTGTATACGATCACACCGGTGCAATTAGAATGTTCAGTGAATCACTGGTAAATAAAGTGCTTTTTATATATCATAACTATTCTGTGTCTTTAAACCACATCATGTTTATTTTAGGTTTCAGACATTTAAAATTTAGACCATGGGTGGTGAACTCCAGTCCTGGAGAGCCTCAGTGCTGCAGAGCTGTAGCTTCCTGTGTTTGATTAGGGTTGAAGCAAAACTCTGCAGGACTGTCGCTCTCCAGGGCCGGAGTTCGCCACCCCTGAAATAGACATTAAAATGAAGTCTGTGATGTTTTCTTTAGATGCTCCTGCATAGAAGTTGGGCTGCTGTGGTATGCCTATGCCATTTCTGTTTTACAGAGCGTGCAGAGTACCATTTTATTTGGTCTCTGTTTAAAACAAATCCCACACTGCCATTGTGGAATATAAACAGCGTGAAGAATCTACGCATTTCATACAAATCGACTAATTTATGTAATTGATGTGTCGTTCCTGCAACGTTTCATTCAATGGGAATAGATCTAAAAACAATTTGTTAAATCTCGACAGCTGTAATAGTAAAAACATAGTAAAAAAATGTAGAGAGTTCTTATACACTCACCTAAATAATTATTCATCCAATTTCTCATGAATGCAATTATCTAATCAACCAATCACATGGCAGTTGCTTCAATGCATTTAGGCGTGTGGTCCTGGTCAAGACAATCTCCTGAACTCCAAACTGAATGTCAGAATGGGAAAGAAAGGTGATTTAAGCAATTTTGAGCATGGCATGGTTGTTGGTGCCAGACGGGCCGGTCTGAGTATTTCACAATCTGCTCAGTTACTGGGATTTTCATGCACAACCATTTCTAGGGTTTAAAAAGAATGGTGTGAAAAGGGAAAAACATCCAGTATGCGGCAGTCCTGTGGGCGAAAATGCCTTGTTGATGCTAGAGGTCAGAGGAGAATGGGCCGACTGATTCAAGCTGATAGAAGAGCAACTTTGACTGAAATAACCACTCGTTACAACCGAGGTATGCAGCAAAGCATTTGTGAAGCCACAACACGCACAACCTTGAGGCGGATGGGCTACAACAGCAGAAGACCCCACCGGGTACCACTCATCTCCACTACAAATAGGAAAAAGAGGCTTAAATTTGCAAGAGGTCACCAAAATTGGACAGTTGAAGACTGGAAAAATGTTGCCTGGTCTGATGAGCCTGGATTTCTGTTGAGACATTCAGATGGTAGAGTCAGAATTTGGCGTAAACAGAATGAGAACATCATCCATCATGCCTTGTTACCACTGTGCAGGCTGGTGGTGGTGGTGTAATGGTGTGGGGGATGTTTTCTTGGCACACTTTAGACCCCTTAGTGCCAATTGGGCATTGTTTAAATGCCACGGCCTACCTGAGCATTGTTTCTGACCATGTCCATCCCTTTATGACCATCATGTACCCATCCTCTGATGGCTACTTCCAGCAGGATAATGCACCATGTCACAAAGCTCGAATCATTTCAAAATGGTTTCTTGAACATGACAATGAGTTCACTGTACTAAAATGGCCCCCACAGTCACCAGATCTCAACCCAATAGAGCATCTTTGGGATGTGGTGGAACGGGAGCTTCGTGCCCTGGATGTGCATCCCACCAATCTCCATCAACTGCAAGATGCTATCCTATCAATATGGGCCAACATTTCTAAAGAATGCGTTCAGCACCTTGTTGAATCAATGCCACGTAGAATTAAGGCAGTTCTGAAGGCGAAAGGGGGTCAAACAGTATTAGTATGGTGTTCCTAATAATCCTTTAAGTGAGTGTATAATACTTATTTCATATGCAAAGATGTTAGCCAATCACAGCAGTGGGCATTTACAATGAATTCTCACAGCAGACACGCCCCTTTCAACAGAGCATTAAAACCAGAGGGCTAAAATCAAGGTAGAAAATGGCCTTTTATTTCTAAATTATGACAATTTTTATGTAAAAATCATACTAACATTATAAGTGCACCTCAGGAAACTTTTTAAAATGCAATTAACAACCCTTTTAATTAAAATAATGTGCGTATATAAACACTTCTGATCGTAATCCTTCTCTCTGGTTTGAATGGAAAAGCAAATCACACAGAGAGAGAGAGACACACACATCTCAATATAAATGGCTGGAGTATCTTCTCCATTAGCTCCAGCTGATGTAAAACATCATTAGGATCCTGCTATCTATCTTCCCACAATACAGCAGGAGCAAGACGGAAACACATTGATTTATTTGGGGATCAGCTCTGTGGCACTGCTGAAAGAAACAGACCACTGACCAGAGTACTGTCAGCCCATTCAGCATTCTTGATAAACAAAGACAAACCTGCTTCGCTTACAGAGAGTGAAACTGACCCCTATGGGTGAAACAACGAAATGCAAGGAAGGAATAAATGTTGCTCCCAATTCTGAGATTTTGCTACCAACTTGAAAAAGAAGAACCCAGTTAATCTTTGTATATTAACTTCTTATCTTGCCTTTTTCAAAACAAACACATGCATACGTACAGAAAAAGAACAAAAAATCGATTACACTTTATTGCTGTCATCAGGCTTTAACAGCTCTTGCTGAGTTACCGTTACCCGTACACGCTTCACCACACTTTCATTTTAGCCAGCATCTACAAAGTAATGAGGCCATTCTTAATGTAAAGTATTATGATCAATGCGTTTACAATAAGAGCCTACACAACATTGTGTATGTGTTCATCCCAGATCTACCCGCAGCACTATTTATTTTGCCCTTTCAGCTCTTTATGAGATCCACATTCCTTCGACATTCAGCAGTGAAAAAAGACAAAAAGAGACAGACAGGGTGAGAAATAAATAGAAACGCCTTCTGTTATAGATTGAGTTTAACAGACAGTCCTCGGTACACTGCGCGCATTCAAAAATGAGTATGGAACTGCAATTAGAAGCATTCCACAAGTAAATAAAAGGCCTTTTTTGGGGTTGCTGTGATTCAGTTGGGAACCTTGGGATGATGTAGGACAATCTCTGAATGGCTTACACTGAAAATCCAGCCACCCAACAACCGGATTGAAGCTGAAGCATGTCTTTTTTTAAATGTCAAAATATGTTCTTGTCTCTGTTTAATATGCTAAGTCAACTATAAGTCTAGCAAGCCACAACTATATTTGGTTATCTGAGGATTTATATGTTTTTGCCAAACAATGAAAGCTGGGAGAACTGTTTGAAAAAAGTAATTCTCATCTCATCAAGTATTTTCTCCTTAAACTGCAGTGAAAACAAAAAGCGCGGTTTGAAATCGCAGGTGTTTCTTACATCACAAACTACCTTTTAACCAATCACGTCAACATGCGTATGTTAAGCTGCGAAGCAGGGGAGTCTCAGGAGAAGCCAGGTTATCCCGGTATATTGTTCTGTTGATATGAAAAACTGGGTATATTCAGCAATATAGCGGGTGAATATGTATATGATATATATTACGATGTTATGGTGATCTACGTGCCTTTCTGCACTGACGTTCTTGTTCAAAGTGTTTCTGAGGATCATACTGATTTGTAGAAGGTAGAATGAGATGGCGAACGAAAACATGGTTTGTGTAAAATTAGCAACACATAATTAGCTGTTTGATAACCTAGTCAAGCAAAAGGCTAATCCGATACATTACCATTATATATATATATATATATATATATATATATATATATATATATATATATATATATATATATATATACACACACACACACACACACACACACACACACACACACACATACATACACTCACTCACCTAAAGGATTATTAGGAACACCGGTTCAATTTCTCATTAATGCAATTATCTAATAATAAAAAAAAAATCACATGGCAGTTGCTTCAATGCATTTAGGCGTGTGGTCCTGGTCAAGACAATCTCCTGAACTCCAAACTGAATGTCAGAATGGGAAAGAAAGGTGATTTAAGCAATTTTGAGCATGGCATGGTTGTTGGTGCCAGACGGGCTGGTCTGAGTATTTCACAATCTGCTCAGTTACTGGGATTTTCACGCACAACCATTTCTAGGGTTTACAAAGAATGGTGTGAAAAGGGAAAAACATCCAGTATGCGGCAGTCCTGTGGGCGAAAATGCCTTGTTGATGCTAGAGGTCAGAGGAGAATGGGCCGACTGATTCAAGCTGATAGAAGAGCAACTTTGACAGAAATAACCACTCGTTACAACCGAGGTATGCAGCAAAGCATTTGTGAAGCCACAACACGCACAACCTTGAGGCGGATGGGCTACAACAGCAGAAGACCCCACCGGGTACCACTCATCTCCACTACAAATAGGAAAAAGAGGCTACAATTTGCGCAAGCTCACCAAAATTGGACAGTTGAAAACTGTAAAAATGTTGCCTGATCTGATGAGTCTGGATTTCTGTTGAGACATTCAGATGGACAGTCAGAATTTGGTGTAAACAGAATGAGAACATGGATCCATCATGCCTTGTTACCACTGTGCAGGCTGGTGGTGGTGGTGTAATGGTGTGGGGGATGTTTTCTTGGCACACTTTAGGCCCCTTAGTGCCAATTGGGCATCATTTAAATGCCACGGCCTACCTGAGCATTGTTTCTGACCATGTCCATCCCTTTATGACCACCATGTACCCATCCTCTGATGGCTACTTCCAGCAGGATAATGCACCATGTCACAAAGCTCGAATCATTTCAATTTGGTTTCTTGAACATGAAAATGAGTTCACTGTAGTAAAATGGCCCCCACAGTCACCAGATCTCAATCCAATAGAGCATCTTTGGGATGTGGTGGAACGGGAGCTTCGTGCCCTGGATGTGCATCCCACAAATCTTCATCAACTGCAAGATGCTATCCTATCAATATGGGCCAACATTTCTAAAGAATGATTTCAGCACCTTGTTGAATCAATGCCACGTAGAATTAAGGCAGTTCTGAAGGCAAAGGGGGGTCAAACACAGTATTAGTATGGTGTTCCTAATAATCCTTTAGGTGAGTGTATATATATATACAAAAAAAAATGTATTGCCCCATATATATATATACAGTGAGGTAAATAAGTATTTGAAAACCCTGCTATTTTGCAAGTTCTCTCACTTGGAAATCATGGAGGGGTCTGAAATTGTCATCGTAGGTGCATGTCCACTGTGAGAGACATAATCTAAAAAAACAAATCCAGGAATCACAATGTATGATTTTTTAACTATTTATTTGTATGATACAGCTGCAAATAAGTATTTGAACACCTGTCTATCAGCTAAAATTCTGACCCTCAAAGACCTGTTAGTCTGCTTTAAAATGTCCACCTCCACTCCATTTATTATCCTAAATTAGATGCACCTGTTTGAGGTCGTTAGCTGCATAAAGCCACCTGTCCACCCCATACAATCAGTAAGAATACAACTACTAACATGGCCAAGACCAAAGAGCTGTCCAAAGACACTAGAGACAAAATTGTACACCTCCACAAGTCTGGAAAGGGCTACGGGGAAATTGCCAAGCAGCTTGGTGAAAAAAGGTCCACTGTTGGAGCAATCATTAGAAAATGGAAGAAGCTAAACATGACTGTCAATCTCCCTCGGACTGGGGCTCCATGCAAGATAAGAAAGAAAGGTGAGAAATCAGCCCAGAACTACACGGGAGGAGCTGGTCAATGACCTGAAAAGAGCTGGGACCACCGTTTCCAAGGTTACTGTTGGTAATACACTAAGACGTCATGGTTTGAAATCATGCATGGCACGGAAGGTTCCCCTGCTTAAACCAGCACATGTCAAGGCCCGTCTTAAGTTTGCCAATGACCATTTGGATGATCCAGAGGAGTCATGGGAGAAAGTCATGAGGTCAGATGAGACCAAAATAGAACTTTTTGGTCATAATTCCACTAAACGTTGTAGTAAAGCTTGTTTGTATGGGAAGAAGGAGGCGGGAACCGGAGAACATTCAAAACGTTTAATACAAAATAAACACAAAATAAAATGGCGGCGGCAGCCCCTCGCAGCCGACTGCCGCCTACACACAAACACAAATGAACATAACATGAAAATAAAGGCTGCAGCCCCTCACGGACGACTGCAGTGGATAACAAAACTAAAATAAAACACAACACAAAATCCAGGCCTGGTCCTCTCTCGTCCCTCACTGTCGTCGCTCCTCCTTTATACTCCCTCACTCCTCCGCGAGGGCCGAGATCGCTGCGGCTCGCAGCTGGCGCTCATCCTCTCTGATGAGCGCCGCCTCGTCCCGCCCTCACTCGCTGCTCGCCACAAACATGTTTGGAGGAAGAAGAATGATGAGTACCATCCCAAGAACACCATCCCTACTGTGAAGCATGGGGGTGGTAGCATCATGCTTTGGGGGTGTTTTCTGCACATGGGACAGGGCGACTGCACTGTATTAAGGAGAGGATTACAGGGGCCATGTATTGCAAGATTTTGGGGAACAACCTCCTTCCCTCAGTTAGAGCATTGAAGATGGGTCAAGCCTGGGTCTTCCAACATGACAATGACCCGAAGCACACAGCCAGGATAACCAAGGAGTGGCTCTGTAAGAAGCATATCAAGGTTCTGGCGTTGCCTAGCCAGTCTCCAGACCTAAACCCAATAGAGAATCTTTGGAGGGAGCTCAAACTCTGTGTTTCTCAGCGACAGGCCAGAAACCTGACTGATCTAGAGAAGATCTGTGTGGAGGAGTGGGCCAAAATCCCTCCTGCAGTGTGTGCAAACCTGGTGAAAAACTACAGGAAACGTTTGACCTCTGTAATTGCAAACAAGGCTACTGTACCAAATATTAACATTGATTTTCTCTGGTGTTCAAATACTTATTTGCAGCTGTATCATACAAATAAATAGTTAAAAAAATCATACATTGTGATTCCTGGATTTTTCTTTTTTAGATTATGTCTCTCACAGTGGACATGCACCTACGATGACAATTTCAGACCCCTCCATGATTTCTAAGTGGGAGAACTTGCAAAATAGCAGGGTGTTCAAATACTTATTTTCCTCACTGTGTGTGTGTGTGTGTGTGTGTGTGTGTGTGTGTGTGTGTGTGTGTGTGTGTGTGTGTGTGTGTGTGTGTGTGTGTGTGTGTGTGTATATATATATATATATATATATATATATATATATATATATATATATATATATATATATATATATATATATATATATATATATATATATATTGATTTGTAAAAATCAGTATTTCCACATGCCTTTGTGCAGCATTTACTACAGTAAAGTTGAGTGAGTGGATCTCTGAGCTGGTGTGAGTGTGTGGAGGCGGGGGTAATTTGCATATGCATGTGTATACTAAATGAAGCAAGGGTGTAGAGTTGCATTCAAGCTATTTTAAGGCATGAATAAACAATCAAAAGATGAGTTTTAAGGAATTAAATTATTGACTGCAGGGGGACTTTAATTACTAGCTACTAATTACATCTTCAACAGTGTAATTAGACACTGTGCTAATTAATCACTCTAAAAAGTATTGCATTGCCTATCAATAATTACTTTCAAAATCAATTTCTAAAAGACGAAACTGCTTTTTTTTTTATTTTTCAGATAAATAATATAAAATTGCATAAATTATTCTTGAACTCCCAAAAGTACTTAAAAGGTTACATTAAAAGCATACTTTTTAACACTTTAGAAGTTAAGAAATTACACACGCCAATCTTTCCGTTCTAATCATTAGCAGTATATCAAACAAACTTCTTAACCATCTACAAGCTTATTAAATGTGCCTGTCTTCAGCTTTCGAAACATGTCAATAAACAAAAGATGCGTGCGATAACACTGTGCAGCTGTCAGATTGTCTCTAGTAGTGTTGATTTGTCAAGCATTATTCTTTCCAAATACAGAGCGAATTCTCAATCACTGTTACGATCGGACGTGAAGCGAGCATCGTTATTCAGCAGCATGTATGCAGTGCCAATGATTAAACAGATGAGTGGCCAGAGCTGTCAGCTGCGCTCCTCTCTTTGGAGAGGGGAAGAGAGAAAGGAAGAGAGGGAGGAAAATAGAGCACAAATTGGCAGAAGCCCAGACTCATTTGCATACCAAGATGTGGTAGAGCTCCGTAAATTCCCCTCGTGGTGTGAGGGCAGAGTAAAATCCCACATTAGAGTACAGACTACACGCATAGATTATTTATTAATACCACGGCCAGAAAACCAAAGGGCTTCCTACCAGGGACGTGCACAGACATTTTGAGGGGCAGTGGCCCAAACCAAAAAAAGGGCCACTGGGGTGGGGTGGCATTGGTGGCGAGGATTGGGTGCTTGTCCGTATAAATTATCCATCTTACTCTTACTAGTCAATCAAAACAGTTTTGATCTAATTTTGTGTCTATCGAAAATAGTAATATATGATATTGTATTATGTTGAATATCAAAGTTTTTGTGTCTATTTGTTAATGAGGGATTTGTGGACACAAATGCTTTGTGGAGTAAATGTTATAGCTTTTATTTTGAAGTAAAAAGATCAAATTAGACTCTTGGGGTAAGAGGACCCAGCCATATTTGGCACAGAAGGCCCCAAGTGGCATGTTGTTACTGGTGTTAAATGTAATACTTATTTTAATTAATGGGGCTTTTATTTAATATTTTTATAAATTAGATGTACATTTCAGGCATCTTCACTTTCATTAAAACCTATAGGTTAATTGAGTGAATTCTATTATGACAAAATCTATTATGTGTTTTTAATTTTTATTATGACATATCTTCAATTAAAATATGGGCAAATAAATAAATATTGATATGCTTGTACATAAGTCATAAATAAAATTACCTTCAGATTATTATCTTTTAATGGGATTCAGACTTTTCTGTTATCAGTTATTCAATTATTCTACTAAATAGTCCAAATAAAATTTTAAGTAAAATATTTTTAGTATTTTACATTAATGACACTTAGATATATAAATAGTAATAAGAATAAGAATATCAAAAGTAATTTGTATATTCGGTGCCTTCCCTTCCAAGAACGTGTATACCACCAAAAAATACAAAAACAAACTACCAAATTACTAATTCTGTGGATTGTAATGCATATTGTTAATGCGACAACATTCTGGATCATCTCCGCTTTGATCATCAGTGACGCTGGGGAGCGAGCGGGAAAACACGGGAGTGGATTTGCGAAATCGGTGGATCTTTAGCGGAGGGAAAACAGAACCCTTTTAGCTGGGATGGGTAGCGACCATAGACTGCAAGAGGGGCACCTCAGCTGATGAGGGCAGAGGAGCAGTGGCTCTAGCCACCGGGCCACCCCCCTGTGCCCGGCCCTGCTTCCTACTGTACCTGGATACCTTGCTTAGAGCAATATTCTCTATGAAAGGAAGATTAGGTCTGTAATGCAAAAATAGACTTGATTTGAGAATTTTAAATGGTTACTTACTATTGCCAGTTTGGGAGAGTAACTAAAGACTGGAATTCACTACATGACTTAAAATCTGAACATATTTTTAAAACACTAGGCATCATACACTTGCCGATTTGTAAAAGGTTACAGAAAAAAATTAACTGGGCATCATGCGCAAAACAACTGCAGGTCATTATTACCAGACTTATAAGACTTTACCAGACTTTAAGTCGATCCGAACACAAAAACATTCACACAGAAACATAGGCCTCATGGCTAGGAGATGTATAACAAATGAAAACAAATGTTTGATATCCTCCAACTGGATGGAATCATAGCTTGAAGCTAGAAAAATACCAATAATAAAATAAATTAAAAAAAAAAAAAATATTGGAGACTGTGCCATTTAGTATACCACGCAATTTTCTGTGAAATTGATCAACTCCAACAGCTGAAAATCTGCAGAATGGCTGTGACTTTCGCAAACTAGCATTGACTCGTCCAGACTACAAATCAACGCAAAAATCTGAGTAGTGTATTTCAGTCTTAAATTAACAACATTTGTCAGAAGTTCAGGCATATTCAAAATAGTATAGTTTTGCCAATCACACAGCATTTCTTTCTGAAAAATAGCGATGTAGCATTACAAAACACATAATCCCTATTTTAATGTCACATGCAGCATTAAATCCGAACAAGCAATAATTAACCATGTTAATGTTTAAAAGGGTTTTTTTTCAACCATTCTGATAAAGTCATCCACTCCAAAATACCTGATACCTCATTCAAGTATCTAAATTGTAGTTTAAAGGATTAGTTCACTTCAAACGGAAAATTTCCTTTTATTTTACTCACCCTCATCTCATCCAAGATGTGTCTTTCTTTCTTCAATCGAAAAGAAATTACATTTTTTGAGGAAAACATTTCAGGATTTTTCTTCACATAATGGTTTTCAATTGCAACCAAAATGTTGAAGGTCCAAATCAATGCAAATCCAGAGATTGCACAATCCCAGACGCGGAAGAGGATCTTAACTAGCGAAACGATTGGTCATTTAAAAATTTTTTTTTTTTAAATTAATATACTTTTCAACCTAAATTGCTCATCTTGCGCTGCTCTGCGGCCGCCAGTGATTGTACAATCATGTCGAAAACGTCACACTAGATGTAGGCGGAAGTACCGCCCCCGTATTTACAAAGCGCACATGCGAAGACTAATACAAACGCCCTTTAACAAAAAAAAGTAAAACGATGTCGGACGATTTTGAAGTTGAAGATGGAGTGTTTTTTGGTAAAGGGTGTTTGTATTAGCCCTCGCACGTTTGGCTGGGAAGGTACTTTTGCCTACGCCTAGTGTGATGTCTCAACACAATCATTGGCGGCCGCAGAGCAGCGCAATATGAGCAATTTAGGTTCAATTTAGAAAGTAATGTATTATTAAAATTTTACATCAAGAATTTTAAGGGGTTTTTTCATATACAGACAAGCTTTATAAAAGAGTAAATTCACACATACGTCAATCATTGCAAAACGTATATTTTGTAAAACTATGTGCAAAAAAATCTGTATATATGCAAACAATCACAAGCTATCATGCCAAACGACATGATGGCCGTGCTTGGCTGGGGTCAACACACAGTTTGTAATGACGGGATGGGGCTGACACCACAGGAATGCGGTTGAAAGCCCTTGAGAGACAGGCTCTTAATGACATTTATACACTGCCACTCTGACCACTGCAGGAGCACAGGCACAGACCCATGGAAGCAACGTGAACTCACTAGCAGCCTTTAATCACACTGCTATGCTTGCCACACTAATGCCTGTCACCTTGACAGGAGCCATTTGGCAGCTCAGACCTGGAGCCTGAAGTGAGTGAGAGGGTGACTGTTTGCGAGTGAGTGTGTGTGTCAAAGACCGCGAGAAATCGCTTGATGACCAGTTTTTCCTGACATTCTGACATATTTCAAACGAAATTTTTTTTGGAGACTATGGTGGGTGAATCTCGCTCTAGCGGGGTCAGAGGGCATGATTTTTGTAATGCTAAATTTTGTACATTTTAAAGTTAATTGCGTCAACCTGGTGCACTTTTCAAAATTAAAAGCTCCAACCCACTCAAACCTCTTTTTATACATTAAAGCAGTAATATATTACTATTGTAATACAACAATGTAGAGATATCTCAACATGTAGAGATAGATTACACCGCATTCACTGTAATTGGCGATGCAGAAAACACCAGATCATGCGAGCAGTGCCAAGAGAGTAGAATATTAGTAGATATTCTATATTTTTATCGATATTAGCATAATTTATAAAGGTAAATATGATCAACTTTTATGAGAACGTTATGGAATAAACATGGACTATTTTGTATATAGATGTTTTGTACAGCACTTCAGGTCAGACTTGTGGCTGTTTTTAAGTGTGGTTTATAAAAATGAAAAAATTTAAACTAACAACAAAAAAGCCCAAATTCTGATTTCACTGGGTCTTTAACTGGATGAAAAATAAAGGGAGATAAAGGGAATGAAGGGAGAGCTAATAAGTGAGGGCTAAAACGAGAGCAACATGGGAGTGTAAGAGTGAGTGTGTGTTGAAGTTGTGAGTTGTATGTATGCACGCCTGCATGTGTGTTTGAGTCAGAGAATTCCACTGCTGCACGCATGTCAGATGTTTTGCATGCCATCCCTGGTTGGTCAGGCTAGAGGTTGTCAGGAGGGCTTTAAAAATAAACATCTCTGCAGTGCCTGTAAGGAGAAGAGACACCAGCATGCCCCAGGAGCTCCGGTCCCGCCAGCACAGGACCAGGTCGATAGCGATGAACACATATCAGCTCACTTATAAGCCTTTTGTCAATAAAATTACTCAGCTCCTGAAAAGCTCCACTTCACTTCCAGTGATTACAAAACATCAAATTACCAAATGTCATTACAAAAAAATCAGATCACAGAATATTATTTTATGTAGAAATTAATAAAACAAAATGGGAAAAATGACACAATTTTTTAGTACATTACTTTATACTATAAATAATTATGAACTATTTTTAGAATAGTATTTTGATAAATAAATATTTACTAGTGATGTCCAAGATGATTGACCGAAACAACATAAACAAAATAATGAGCACATCTTTAACCTATTTATCTTAGACCATAGTAAAAAAAATAAAAAAAAACACTATATGACTATTTAAGCTAGGGTTGTTGTTTGAGCACAAATGATGAGCGCTGCCCTGATGGATTCTAACTTCTGTTTGGATGCTGTCCTGTTCCGGTCTTCATAGGAACCCATTGTTAAAAAAGGGTAAAAAGAGCAACTGAATTAATTGAACGGAAACGCAGGATTAAGCTGTGCTGTTGTCGACTTCCACAACAACAGCAATAAACTGAAGAAATTCCTGGAAAGTATGTTTTTGAGCACCAGCAAATCTAAAACAGGTATATGTGCTCTCTTGTCATTTTTTAAACCATTTTCATAGGATTTTTGTTATATTATCAGCTTGGAAAATATGCTAATTTGATTAGAAATACCAGAGACCAGAAATGTAAAGGATAATTCTGTTATAGCTTTCCTATAGCTCAAACAGTAGAGCATGGCGCTAGCAACGCCAAGGTCATGGGTTCGATTCCCAGGGAAAGCAAGAATTGACAAAAATGTGTACCTTGAATGCAATGTAAGTCGCTTTGGATAAAAGCGTCTGCCAAATGCATAAATGTAAATGAGTCGGCCGAGACTTCTGCGATTAAGAAAAAAATGGATAACACATAAAAATATGTTGTGATAAAACCCAAAACTCGTGCTGCTTTTAAAACAATAAAATAATATATAGCAAAATACTACTTGAAATTGGACTGTGGTTGTGGAAATGCCTCTATAGAAAGCATAGAACAGGTGCTAAGGAGGGAAGGGAAGACACACAGTTGCTGGCACAGCGACTGAGTGATGGATGGTCCTGTGGAAGCTCTCAACGCTTGGAGGGAAGTCAAACGAGGCCTCTATCCTCTCTATCTCCCTTTTCTCTCTCTCTAAATCTGTTGAGTGGAGAGCACCTCCTGTCACAGACAGATTCTGAGAGGACACATAGGTGAGAAAAATCACTAACAAACATCCAGGAGGCCAAAGGAATGTTGAGATAACCATTCAGGTTAAGCAAACAGACAAAAAGAGCCATCACCTTCACCCAAAAATTTAAACTATTTAATTCCACTGCTGCTGTTTTTTTTGTTTTTTTTTACAATTACAAAAAAAAAATATTATTCACAAAATACAAAGATTCTTAAAAAACTTTGGTTTTGCAAAAGTACAATGAAAGCCCTTTTTAAGCTATAATACACATTTCTAAAATTCTCTTATGGTTCAGCCCTTCAGTCTTTTTTTGCTTTTATTCACTTTCCTCAGCTGAATGTCTCGGCCTTACTAAAGCACCAATTCTGATACTCAAGTACACACTTACACAGCTGCACTCCCACTATTCTGTATCTCAAACAGCTCTGCAATTCTTTCTGCTTTTTGCAGGGGTTTTCATAGCTAGGGAGGTAAACAACATGCACATGTCAAAGATACACAAATCAAAGATATACAGTGTTACAGCAGCCTAAACCATTTTAGAAGTTTATTTTGAGTTTATTATAATGCCACAGAGCACCCAATTCACTTTATTACAGAGATCCATGATCCATCCTGCAGAGGGTCCACAGACTGATATACACTACCATTCAAAAGATTTTGTTTCAAAGAAATTAACACTTTTAATGATGCATTTAAATTATCAATAGTAACAGTAAAAATTGTTATAACAAAATTGTTGTTAACAACAATAAAAATAAAATTCAATTAAATGTTTATTTTTTTCTATTTATCAAAGAATCCTGGAAAAATGTATCACTGAATCACAAAAACATTAATGTATTTTGCTTTGCGATCACAGGAATTCATTTTAAAATATATTAAAATAGAAAATATATATATTTTTAATTATTATTTCACAATATGACTTTAAATGTATTTTTCATTTTGTTGTTTTTAAATATAAATATCCTATACATTTAAAAAAAATATTTTTACATTTAGTACATTAATGATCTGCTAAGATAATTAGTTATAAAATATAACAGCCTAATGTTTGTTAAAGTTTCAAATTAATGTTTTAATTCTATAGTGTTAATGATTAACTTTTTTTTTTAAAAAAGGTGGCCTGTATCATTTGAAAACACACTTTTCAATTAAAAACAACAGAACAGCAAAAACAAAGGCCTATTTTGAGATTTTCCCTCCTAAAACAGTGAGACAGAAATAGCTTAACGTATCTGTTTTGTGAAGGGAACTACAACCTCACCCGGTCCACATGCCTTTCAGCGCTTCACCCGGAAACATTAAAGCTCAATGAATAATTGTGTACCATGAAAATGCCACCACTGCAGTGCCAAATGCATAATCCAAATTAACTCCAGCTAGCCACTCCTCCACCTGTCCGCTTGGTCAAGGCTGTTGTTCCAGTCTGCGTACCAGCTCTCTTCATAGCACACGGCTTCAAAAGGAAGGCATCTGTGTTTTTCTGCACTTTGGAACATTGTCTAAAACAGGAGTTTCAAAAACCTCCACACTCAGCAGATTTGGCCCACAAAATAAGCATAAAAAGACTTAGGCAGATGAAAAGGCCACAAAAGTGTTGTTGACATTTAAGAGGATCAGGTGGACATTAAATCCAGCTCTGACTGATGATAATGCTTTTTAATACACTCTGTTATTACATGGGATGCATTTCAAAAACATTGGGCAGGCCAATACATACTAGGAAATAAGAAAATGATTTAGTGAGGATATCAAAGAGAGGTGAGTGAAACAGAAGTGGCTTTTGCAACAGAGGAACATTTTCATAGTTCCTATAACTATTGGCGGAAGTACACGTTTTTTGGTGTGATCGTACCGCAGGAACTGGGAACGATTTTAGTTATAAGAACGCTAGCCTGGATGCCAGCCGAACTTAGCCCCACCCACAACATTTTAACTCGGGCAGTTCGGTCTGGACTTGATCCGTAGAGGAGTAATTATGCCCGAACAGAAACTGTTCGGACCAATGAAATTGTCAGGGCAGGCTTTAAACAATGATGGACAGATAATAAACAGTGACGTAATCATCCACGTCATCAAAGGTGCTTGCTTGGGTTGAATTTGTTCTAATCCTAAACGGAGAACTTGTTCGTATATGCATTCACCTTTACTATTTCTCTCAGAAATGATGATCGTGTTGGTAAGTACTCTGTGTATCCTTAAATTCTTTTTTTACAACACTGGCAAAGATCGTTTACACTCTCATCTTATTCTTCTAACGCAACTTATTCCAGCGTGCGTGCAGACAGGGTTGCCAGGGTTTTACAACAAAACCCGCCCAATCCCGATTGCTACTCAAAACTAGCCAAAAACAAGCCCAATAGCTTTTAGGTTAGGTTCTCCGGGGGAAAAAAGGCATTTGGGGGGTAAAATGTGTTATTTTGGCAGGGCTGCCTGCTAAAATTCGCATTCCTGGGTCTGTATATCACATAATTGGGGTCACTTCAACCCGCGGACTTGGCAACACAGTGCAGTTGAGTTCTGTTGACATTTGACAACTAACGTTATGCGTCGCTCCGTTGCTCTGATTGGTTGTAGGTCTATCCAATTGAGGTCTTTCATGGTTCGGTTGAAACACGCCCCATAATCACAGCCCAACGGAGCAGTATCAGACTCAAATTCTGACTAGAATTGAGTATGACGACGTCAGGCTATAAGAACGCCTGTTGGGGGACTAAATTAGCTCCTACTTCAGAGTAGGGTCTAACCCAACACAATAGGAACTACCAGTGACGTTATTTATTTTTATTTATATATATATATATATATATATACACACACACACACACACACACACACACAACAAGCAGAGCAGCAGGATGTACCTGACAGCTTACATCACTTCAGTGATGCACTGGTGCGCAGTCATGCTGGAACTCTTCTGGGAAGTCTTTCCACAAGGTTTAGGAGTGTTTTTAGGAATTTTTTAGGCTAGAAGCGCATTTGTGAGGTCAGGCACTGATGTTGGACGACAAGGCCTGGCTCACAGTCTCCACTCTAATTCATCCCAAAGGTGTTCTATCGGGTTGAGGTCAGGACCTTGCTTTGTGCACTGGTGCGCCATCATTTTGAAATAGGAAGGGTCATTCCCAAACTGTTTCCACAAAGTTGGGAGCATGAAATTGTCCAAAATGTTTTGGTATGCTGAAGCATTAAGAGTTCCTCTAACTGGAACTAAGGGGCCATGGAGCATTCCATGAAGCTCTCTACACACTCTCTACACGTTCTTGAGCTAATCTGAAAGGTCACATTAAGATTGGAGGTCTGTAGCTATTGACTCTTCTAGTTGGCGACTTCTGCTCACTGTGTGCCTCAGCATGCGCTGACCCCGCTCTGTGATTTTATATGGCTTACCACTTCGTGGCTGAGTTGCTGTTGTTCCTAATTGCTTCCACTTTGTTATAATACCACTAAACAGTGTACCATAGAATATTAAGTAGTGAGGAAATTCCATGCTTGAATTCACTGAGCTCCTGAGAGCCACCCATTCTTTCACAAATGTTTGTAGAAGCGTCTGCATGCCTGCTTGATTTTATAAACCTGTGGCATGAAAGTGATTGGAACACCTGAATTTAATGATTTGCAGGGGTGTCCCAATACTTATGGCAATATAGTTAATCTATCGAACCTCTTATTTGAATACATTATGCGTACAATTCCTTTTCACATAAATGATTATAGGGGGCAGATTACCAATTACTATACTGAATTATTTTTGCATCATTCCTTGCACAATACCATGTTTATGACCTAAAAACACTTGTATGATCCTTGAATGATTTCTAAACTAGTACATTTTGATGTTTGCATCACATAATCAGCTCCATATGCTGTTCAGTAGCATCTGGACTCCAACTCACTAGCTCACCAACTGCCACAATACACACCACAACAAATGTAATAAAAAAGAATCATGTTTATCTGTTTCGGATTAAACTGAACGCACTTTTAGCACCACTCACTGGACATTTAAAAATAAATAAATCAATTAAAACGTAAAACGTGCAAGAAGTAACAGTCATATTTCAGAAAGGTTGTCACATGCAGGTACTTTTTTTCCAATGAGTGTAATCATGAGAAATAAAGACCTTGCTGCTATAAATACTAGAATTAAAGTTGCAATTGTGAGTACATACAGCGTATCACAATTAGGCCAATGCAATATAAAGTTGCAATTATGAGAAATAATATTAAAACAAATTCTATCCTATCCTGTCCACCCGAATATCAGGATGTCCAGCTTTGCTTAATTATAGTACAGTAAATAACTTAAGTTTAGCTTGAGATACTTTGACAGCAGTGTATATTAAGACAGGGTCAGATTCATCACTGTCTGACATTCTTATGTTATGTCTTATGTATTAAACTCTTGACCAATACTCTATATTCCATAACCCAAAAATACATTACAGACAAAACCTAGGAAGTTTTATAAGACCAAAGCAGACCACTGAAAAAATAAATAATCAGTTTGCGTTAAGCAGCTCTATTTGATCATTAACACGCTTGCTGTGAACAACTAAAGGCTTGTGGATGGGCATTTAACAAGCGTCCAGTGCTCTATGAAAAGCCAGATCTCAATTCCATGACAAGTATTAATTTGTGGCCTTTAGAGTGGTGATTACCTAAGAGCCTGTGGCCTGTTACAGCTGAGCAAGAAGCATAGAGATGGAGACCGCTTCCGCAGTCTCTCAAAGACCGGAACAGCATGCATGACATTAACATATAGAGCCTTGCTATTTATGCTCTTGTTAAATAGAGCCACGATTCTCTTAAAAACTCAGCTGTTTAAATAACTGAGCTGAAGCCGGTTCTAAAGGCTGAGAGGGTGAGAGTGGAGTGATAACGCTAAACGTAAGCTGATTAAAATGTTATGTAAAAGGCTACATGCTTGAGCAGAGGCTATAAAGTCAAAATGTGGACATAAGGAGATTTTTATTAGATGAACTTGACATGTGGCTTTATCTTATTCATCCTTATTTGTTCCAAGACTTGCAATAACAGTAGCAATTGAAACTCGACCTAAAGCATTAAACATAGCTGGAGCCATGGCTTAGCGTTGCACATTCATCAGACATTAAGAAGCAATTTCAAGTCTGCCATGTCCTAATACCACTCCTCTTTCTTTCCCAATATAGTCCTCTCTTACATTAAAATCAAATAAAGTGGCAAAATGACCAAAAACAAAACCACCACATCATAAAATTCTCAAAAGAGCAGACAACCATCCAATTAACCCCTAAAAATCCATGACAGAACCATACTGTAAATGTCTATTGTGATGGTCAAAATAAGTCATTGCTAAATATTGAAAATTTCAGTTTACTATTAAGCATGATTTGGAATGTAAATTATAGGTAAAGGGCTCGAGACATTTTGTGACCTTTTTCCTGTCGGTGTGACTAGTGTCAGGCAGTTCTACTAGTCTTGTGTTCCACATTGTTGTGCCCTTCCATTTTGAGATCAGGATATTGGCTATTTATTAAAATCAACAGTACAATATGTCATATAACAATGACAGATTCCAATTATGCTTAACGTGGTGGCAATTGGTCACACATTTCTGGGAAATATCAACAACCTTGTGGACACGTTACAGAAAGAAAGGCGCTATAGACAGAATGAACTATAAAATGTTTATAAGCTATATTTGCTGGATTTCAATTGGTCTGTGTTTATATGGTGAGTGCTGACCTTTATGTAATGTTCTGAAAACAACGAATAAAAAAAAAACTATTGTTTACAGGCAGGAAGTTAACAGGCCAGTAGGGCCATGGGAAAAGAGAAGAATCAATGGGGGCTTTGCAAACGATCTCCTGCAATGATCTCAATGTGGGGCATTTATGAGCACTGAGTGCAGAAAAAAATAGCTTTTTGTGGGGCACAGTGCAATAATTCCGCACAAAAATAATACTAATAATTAAACCAGACATAACTGGTTATCTGGTCTTAGCTGGTCTCCCAGCCTTACTAGTAAACAAATATCCAAAGCCCTTTTAAAAGCAAATGAACTGGACAGTGATGAACCACATAACGCTAACCATATGTGTGTCGTGTGCAGGCATATGTATGCGGTGCAGAGTGTGAGCCGTCTACTTCTGCTATTAGTTCTTTTTTTTTCAGTCAAAAGAAAAGCAGCATGCCAAATGATTCCAACTAACTAATTAGAGTGTGCATGTGCACATACACAAAATAAATAAATAAATATTGCCTGTTTTCAGTGTGCAGGTCATCTGTTACTTGAGAACAATAATACATTTAAAGAACATTAACTTGATGATTATTTGATCCTTAATATTTGCGCAGCAATAAAAAAAAAAATTCTCATGTAAGGTATAGTTCTTATTCTGCTCTTCGGGTCTTATTTGTCATTACAATGTGCTTATGACTGCACAGTCTCTGAGGGGATCGTCTGGTGAATTCTTGGTTTATTAATGTATCATTTCTCCCTGTCACACCCACTTCATAGGTTCTTTGAGTATCATAAAATCCATTTCACTCTGGTCAGATAAGAATATACACAAATGCGCCTTGCTAAACCTTGTTCCTTATCCAAGAAACAGACCGACCAAATGGAATATAAATCAATTCAAGCGCAAATAATAATTGCATACTTGCATTTATAGTGTGCAAAACTTACAATCAGACAGTATAAAACTCTATAGCAGTTTTTGTCACTAGGGGGTAAAAGGAAGATAAAGATGAAAAGTGGTCTGTTGCAAAAAGAGTAACGTCCTCCCATCTTTTCCCAGAGCTTTTGTGGTCCCCCAAGTCCAAAGAACAAAGGGTCAATTTTTCTGTAATCACCTCTTTTCCCCTCCAGATTGCATGACTTCTGAGGCTTGTGCGAAATCTGAGCAAAACCTGAAAATCCCAGAGGTAAAAGAGGCAGAAATCTTAATAGGAAATAACCTTGGATTCAGATGTAGTTGGGTGCCCTTTGAATTCTATTATCTGGAAAGAGGGTGTATGTGGGGACACTCAGATAATGTGGTAACCGGACTAATGACTGCTAGATAAAAAAGTGACCATACATTTCCACTGAGCAGGCCTTTCCAGTTCATTCTCTATAGGACATGGGCAAGCTTACACAGGGATTGTGAGATGTGAAGCATCAATGTGAATGTGTCAAAAATGCTGCATTTTATGCAAATGGAAGCCAAAAAATGTATACAGGGTCAAAATTTGTTGCCGATAACGATTGAGTTTCCAATGTATTTAGTGCTTAAATCACATTGTTACATATTAGCACATCTAAGTGTTTTAAAGCATATGTATACTTTTAAAACTCAGAAATAAAGTCTATATTTTACCCAACTGTAATCATGCGCATACACCAAGGGTCCTCAACAGGGGGCCGATAACCCCTACAGGGGTCCGTGGTAGCACTGCGGGAGGTCCCGCCAATTATCATTTAATCCTAACCTAGTTATTCTGAAAAAACGAAATGTGTTAAACAAAAAATACAATATTAACTACAACCAAAGTCAAAGAAGGCTTCACGTTTTTACAACAACAATTTTTTTTAAAAGTATTAAGTAAAATTGAGATGTATTGAACATATATTAAAAGCGATCAACCACAATACTAAACACAACCTAATTTGCTATACGTTTTACAGACACATACCCAAAGCAGCAGGCCTCTGGGTGGCATTGAGTGGATTTCTTCTGCATCAGAGGACACTTATTGTGAGGTAAAGAAGAGACCAGAAAGAAAACATTTCCCAGCAGTCAATGAGGACAGCACAAAATATAAAATAGACATCCATTTGCCAGAAAAAGGCAAATACAACCTCAACTTATTTGAAGCCTGTGAGCTGATTTTAGCTAAAAAGATAAAATAATTCATAATTTTTAAAACAGTCTATAATTAAGATTAAATTATCTCATTCTCTGCAAAATAAAAAAATTCTATTAATGCATTCCAACTACTTGCCTCTTGTAAAACAAAAATGAGAAACCGGTAGTTTACACATCACCATGTAATTACACTGAGCTGCAGGTATAGGTGAGCTAAGTGACCCGCAATAAATACTCATGAATCCCTACATTCATAATAACAAGTGATGAGAGGGATCAGGCTGTGTGTGTGTGTGTGTGTGTGTGTGTGTGTGTGTGTGTGTGTGTGTGTGTGTGTGTGTGTGTGTGTGTGTGTGTGTGTGTGTGTGTGTGTGTGTGTGTGTGTGTGTGTGTGTGTGTGTGTGTGTGTGTGTGTGTGTGTGTGTTTGTTTGTGTAGGTGGTTATAATATAGACAGAGAAATTTAATAGGTTCAGCAAAAGAAATGGAAAGAAACTAGTACTGTCACGATAACCGCAATATTGTAATACCACAATACTGACAAGCCAACTGCAAAGAAATGCAAGAAACCGCTGCAACTGCGATTCTTTTCTTTTCATAAGGTTATGCCCTTCTTGTTTTACACTTCATGCACATGTATTGAATGTTAAATAAGTTAATGAGGATTGTGGCAAGCAGGGCAGGAGCCATGGGATCGGAGCGAGGCCGGTGGAGCGAGTGTTAATGAGCATCACCTGACTTGACACCTTGACTTGGCTTGATTTAAGAAATATTCAAATGACAAAATATGACTCTTTTTTTCGACTGAAAGTCACAAAATGCAAAACAATGCAGGTGCATTTTACTTAACTTATTTAGGTTTTGATTAGTTCAAATTATGGTAATTAAATAAATGCATTAAACTTTTTAATCAACATAATTTCATTAATCTTTTATGCAAATCTAATGAACCTTGAACAATTCCTTTCACTTTTTGGTGCTGCACAACAGAGGTTTACCGTTTAAATTAAAACCGATGATAAAAGTATTTTATCATTTATTTTGATGGGTTGAAGTGAAGATCTTTGAGTTTCTGAGTGTACTTGACAATAGTTTTATCAAATTAAATGGTGAAATGCTGGTGAAGTGACTCATAGAGCATCTCTGGAGATCAAGTTCACGTAGAGTGTCGTCATAGCAAGACACTAAAAAACACTAGGTCCATTACAATCTTGAGTATGTGCAGTAGACGAAACTGCTCCGCTCATTCACATAGAGACATGCAGAACAAGCAGACTTCCTATTTTAACAGCAATCTTTCTGCTGTTTAATAAATATCACACTAGTCCATATAGTAATTTGATTCATTCATCTTTTTGATTTATTCATCCAAATGTTGCCAAATTCAATTTTCAACCAACAAAGATAAAAAGACAACAAACCTTCAGCACCATGTGAACTGACATATTAGACTCTACTTAAAGAAAACTTAAAGGAACACTCCACCGTTTTTAGAAATAGGGTTTATTCAACTTCTTTCCTACATTTAGATATGTGGGCAAATGCATTTTTGTCTCAGTGCATGCATTGTTTTAGTTTGGCAGGGTCGCCGCTAGCTTAGCGTAGCATAACAAATGGAATCCTATGTTGCCAGCTAGCTACAGTCCACGAGTAAAAGTGATCCATAAAAAAATAAAAACCCACCTAATTACTTCATGTGGCCTGCGTATTCACAACGAGTACAAATAGTGATGCAGATTAAGACTAGGCGATTTCCTAGGCAGATATTGACTTGGGACTATATTATGGGGAAGCACAGGCGAAGCACTGCTACTTGGGCGCAGAGATATCACGCAACACATGAAATCCCACAACTTCCGTCAACATACCGGCGTAAATAGTAGCTGGCTATTTTTCATACAGTACATGAATGGCGATGAACATGGCTGATTTTGTGAGAGACGAAGAGGGTTACTTCTTAGACAGTCAATCCAGAACCATACCTCTATGAACCAGAGCTTTCAGAAGAGGACCTATGCCTGCATGCTTTGGAAATAGAACGACAGGAGGAGGAGGTTGCGATCGCTCAACAGCCGAACAGCACATGAATGCAATGTCATATATGTCAACATATACAATTTACATAAACATTGAAGACTGTTCTGCTACTTCCTTTGGTCAAACTGCTTGTAGCCTTCTCTCTAGTAGTTATATTAAAACCCCTGAGTCAAAAAAAACAGGCTAACTCGATGAGAGAAATATAGCTAACTTAGCCCTCATTCATTTAATTTCACAGGTAACAATAAGATTGTTTTTTATTTTAGTTTCGGTTGTTCACGCAAAACAGGTTGAATTCAACATGAGGTTATACTAGAGGAGGCTAACTTTATTTGAAGCGTAGTCTATATACAGCTTCTCAGCATCTATCTTACAACCGAATAAAGACAAACAATAACATAAGGAAGAGTAATAAAAGACAACTTGCACTTTGTTCTGCCTGTGCTTTGAAAATGGATGGGACGGCTGTATCTTTCAGACGTAGTACCGTCTTTCTTGGCCCATATTGCATTTTTTCAAAGTAGTCCTCCGGTGCAAAATGCTCTTCGCAAACACGATACTGTTTAATTTTGAAGAGAGACGTTAAAGTACAGATATCCAGAGCAGCTAGCCATTTATTTCTCAGTTCCACATTGGATGGAATACTGTGAAACATTACATGTCAGGTGTATGTCCGTTGCTTGTTCTCACAACCTTTTACTACGCAGGCAATTACCATGTTTGCTGTAACTGTAGCTGTAACTTCTCAAAATAAACAATCCAAAAAATAAGACACTCGGTGCAGGTCACGCCGGTATGTTATACTTTTTTTTCCCGTTTTTTGTCGCGTTGCACGCCAGAATGTTGACGGAAGTTTGGGGATTTCATGTGTTGCGTGATATCTCTGCGCCCAAGTAGCAGTGCTTCGCCTGTGATTCACCCTAATATAGTCCCAAGTTAATATTTGCCTATAAATATGGAAATTGCCTAGTCTTAATCTGCATCGTTATTTGTACTCGTTGTGAATACGCAGGCCACAAGAAGTAATTAGGTGAGGATTTTTTGATCACTTTTACTCGGGACATGCTAGCTGGCAACATAGGATTCCATTCATTATGCTAAGCTAAGCTTGCAGCGACCCTGTCAAACTAAAGCAATGCATTGTAGCGTCTTAGGGTTACATATATTATTAAATTAAATTTAGCTCAATAGGGAATTATGGGTATTAATATTTAGGGACTTATGATTAATCACAACAGGTTATAATTGAATCATAAATCTCCAAAATCACCCAAATAGGGGAATACCTAACATAGGTATTTATGCAATATATATATATATATATATATATATATATATATATATATATATATATATATATATATATATATATACACACACACACATACACATATATATATACACATACATATATATATATATATATATATATATATATATATATATATATATATATATATACATACATACATACATACATACATACATACATATATATAGTTAACAACAATCTATTGCAATTAACTACGGATATATATCCATATTAAATACTCACAGAATAACCTCTAAGGAGTTGATTCAGAATTCCTCTAATCCGTTCTGTTTAACGAACGAGCAGTACAATCCATATCAACTTTCACTAGGTTTTCTACCCAATTTTCAGGAAGTTTAACCCTCTGGCCACAAAGGACAAAATTTCAGAGTTATGGTATTAATTAAAGCATTCAATGATACTTATAAGAGCTCGTAGCTTAGATCTGACATTAAAGGGACTCATGTTTTGTGAGCAACAACAGTGACAATCAAAACGTGGATACAATGGTTTTAATAGTGATGGCTACTACGATTACATACGACTACATAAAGGATACATGTATATACAGAATGAAGAAAGGTAAAGAAGGAGGATGAGGATGAGGAGAAAGGAAAGGAAAGTAAGAAGGGAATGGTCCGGTCAGACACTTTCCCAAACCGAACCGCTAGAGCCAGCAGGGATACGATCTTCAAACGCATCGAAATTTCGATAGAATTGATACTTGCATGGTTTCTTTGTGTTGTGTAAATCAAGATGCGTGCGTTGCGTTTCTTCGAGCGTTCATGCGCTGAAGCTCTCTCTCCGTTTGGTCCTTCCAGAGCGTGGTCGGTCCGCGGGAGATTTAAAAGGTGTTTCGAAGCGATTGTCTTGGAAGGGAACGTTCATCTCGTCCGCACTGAGAAGGTTCGCGCAGTGATGCGCGAGCTCGCCGACCATGTCGCGGAGTGCGTCATCTTCAAAGGAGACGATCAGCTTGGTCGGGCCGCGCGGGCTCGGGGCTGAAGCCCCGCGAGCCGCGCTGACGTGATGGGAGGAAAAAGAAAGTTGTCTCGTCGGCTAAAAAGTTGACTAAAAAGCCAAGATGGGCTTGTGTTTCTGTCCTTTAAAGTCCATTAACCTACGCCCATCTTCTCTGAGATGACCAATCGTTGGTGTGAATTTCCGACGGGAGATCGTCCCTTTGTTGGGACTTTTATTACTCAATGGAATGTTCTTTTGGCAGCCAGAATGAGTAAGGTTTCGCTCAAAAAGGGTACATCTCATAATCATATACTTTACACCATTGACTAAGACACAGAAAGAGGAATCTTTAGACATCAAACATGCCATGTCTTAAACGCATAAAAGGCCGTGTATCTCCTTTACAGAGCCATTCTAAGCATTTAAGATGGCTTTTACACCACATGAACATAGGAAATATAGGGAGCATGCTGGTGATAGGGATCTGTTTGAAGCTTCTCACAGGGCCATCATCGTGCGGCCTGCATTACATCTGCAGGTTGTAAAAGGGTGATAGTGTGGCCATTTGGGTCAGCCCCGATGGAGCTGCTACACTCATTTATATGCCAATACTAATTCATAGGCAGAGCTGTGGAAAAGATCTGCATCTCCGGTGTTTCTCGAACGACCCACCACTTTGATCTCACGTCAAGAGCGACTCCAGACGCTACAGCATGCACTGAGATTCTAAATGTAGGAAAGAAGTTGAATAAGATACTATATCTAAAAACGGTGGAGTGTTCCTTTAAGTATTCTCAACTTTCCAAAAAGCCATTAGTTGGAATTTAGTACTGAATGTTTTTTTTTTTTTAAATAAGTATTCTTCTCGTGATTTTTATATTGTATTTTGTCATAACATTACCTATAACTGCAACCTTTTCTAATGTTTTGACTTGGATTGCCTCACCATGTTGTTTTATTCCATTTCACCCATTTACTCATTAGAAATGCTCTTCCGGATTATTTAAATACCAGCCTCAACCACACACATTAAGTGGCTGTCAATGTCTTGCCAGTCTTCTGAGTCTCAGGAGAACTAAGAAGATTGAAATATTCAGCATTTGAGAGAGCGGTTATATCTGACTATGAATCCATCACATCTATTCACAGGAGGAGGAGAAGGTCACACATTCAGGGTTCTATCCCCTCAGTACATCAGTACAACCCACTGAATAGAAACCTATTAGCATATGCATACTGTATTACTGCCGAGACTGGAGGCCAAATAATGCATGAGGTGCTGGTGTCTCCATGATAAAACACATCACTGAATTACATAAAACAGCAAATTTAAGCAGTCCGATGTATTTAGAATGAGATATGAGACAGGTATTAAGCAGTCGAAATCGTGCCGCCTAGACAAGCTCTGATCTAAAGCTATTCCAAAGACCAGCACTGCATAGATGCATTCATTTCCATGCTTATAATCAACCTACAGACTGCATGCACAAATACTCACAAATTTGCATTGCTTCAACCCTTTGTAAAGGATTGCCTATTATTAAACACTTTCTAAATGAAAATTCCATTTAACGCACTCTGATGCCATTAAAACTCTCAGGGAGAAAAATATGTTGGGTAATTAAAAGGCAAGGCGGCTTCCTTTAACGAAAAGTGCCAGATGGACCATCAAACTTTACATTTGACCTATGATAACGGAGACCGATTCTATCATTTTTTTAATGGACTTTACAAAAGACCTCAGATCTGGTGAGCAGTGGGCTGAAATTACATGGTACAGACGCACATCATCAATCTGGAGGTGTCTTAGAACAAACACAAAAGACCCATAATGCAACAGAAGAAAATCACTTTAGGACTCAAGGATTTCTGAAGCAACTATCTGTGTAAAAATACACAGATATCTTTACTGAAAGCATCAGTATATATCAGTATGCGTTTTCTTCCCGAATCGACAAACCCTATCAGTTTACACCTTAAAATGCTTTGTTAAATTAAGATAATTATGAAATTCCTATTAACCCTCTGGTGCTCTTCGTTTAGGGGTTGCATTGGTCGTCTTCCCGTTCATAAGTGACCGGACACCTACAAATTAAACTTCCTCCACCCCAGTAAAACCAATGCAATTTATTTTTCTTCAATAATATTTTTTCTTTTGAATTTTGTATTTTGAGATGATTTGATGGTATTTTTTTATATTTATGCAATAATTATGGTCTATTTTTGCCATTGAAAATTATACAAAAATGTTTTTTTGGTCATTTTCTTTTTATTATTATTATTATTGCAGTATTTCAGGTTAAAATAGAGACTAGGCCTTCAAAATAATTTTTTGAAGGCAGATTAGATCCCTCTTTTGGAATTATTTAAGAAATCATGCAACCATGGGTGTAATCACTAGAGGTCTCTATGGAGAATTCCCTAGTTCTGTTTTGAACACATTTAATGATTTTTTTTTTATGGATTTGAATATATATTTAAAAAATCTCAAAGACTATTTATTATAAAGTTTTAGATTTTTTGTTGTTGTTAGAAATATAGATTATTTCTGTGAATTTGTGTTTTTGCAGATTTCCCATTAATTTCCTTTGGTGTCATTTTTGACCAAAGAGCACAAGTGGGAGTATTTTTTTAACGACCAATTAGCATGCTCGAATCATGCTTTTTTTGTGTGTTTACATACCTAATGCTAGAAAAAGTCACCAAGTTTCATATTATTCTGATGAAGCAGTGATTTTTAAAAATTCCAAATGTGGTACAATTTGTAGATTGTACACACACAAATTCTGTGAATTTTTGTAGATTTCCCATTCATTTCCTATGGGGGTCATTTATGACGACACTTAGCATTTTTTTTGTGTTAACATACATAATGCTAGAAAAGTCACTAAGTTTCATATTTTTCAGATGAAGCTGTGATTTAAAAAAATTCTAAATGTGGTTCATAGGCTCAGTTTTTCATAGGTGTGTGTGTGTGTGTGTATAAATGTGCGTGTATGTGAGTGGATGTGTCAATATCACACTCTTGATGTTTTAGAGTGTCACCACTTTACTGCTGTGTACTTTTTTCAGCATTGTGGCTGATTTGTAGTCTGGATGCCAGACGAACTTAGCCCCGCCCACAATTTTTTTTGCACGGGCAGTTCGGTCTGGACTTGATCCATAGAGAAGTAATTATGCCCGAACAGAAACTGTTCGGACCAATGAAATTGTCAGGGCAGGCTTTAGACGATGATGGAGAGATGATAAACAGTAACGTAATCATCCACGTCATCAAAGGTGCTTACTTGGGTTGAATTTGTTCTAATCCTAAACGGAGAACTTGTTCGTATATGCATTCACCTTTACTATTTCTCTCAGAAATGATGATCGTGTTGGTAAGTACTCTGTGTATCCTTAAATTCTTTTTTTACAACACTGGCAAAGATCGTTTACACTCATCTTCTTCTTCTAACGTGACTTATTCTAGCGTGCGTGCAGACAGGGTTGCCAAGTTTTTACAGCAAAACTCGCCCAATTGCTACTCAAAACTAGCTAAAAACAAGCCCAATAGCTTTCCGGGTGGGGCGGTTCTCCGGGAAAAATGGCATTTTCGGGGTAAAATGTGTTATTTTGGCTGGACTGCCTGCTAAATTTCACATTCCTGGGTCTGTACATCACATAATTGAGGTCGCTTCAACCCGCAGACTTGGCAACACAGTGCAGTTGAGTTCTGTTGACATTTGACAACTAACTTTATGCGTCGCTCCGTTGCTCTGATTGGTTGTAGGTCTATCCAATTGAGGTCTTTCCTGGTTCAGACGCCCCATAATCACAGCCCAACGGAGCAGTATCAGACTCAAATTCTGACTAGAATTGAGTATGACGACGTCAGGCTAGCTGATTTGTAGATTGTACACACAAATATTCGGTGAATTTTTATGTTTTTGCCGATTTCCCATTCATTTCAGGGCTCCAGACTGCGCCTAAAACGGTCGCATTTGCGACTAAAAATATTAATTTGCGAGTGATATTTTTGCAGAGATCGCCACTGGCGACCATACAAATTTACATATCATGATTATAAAATGTGCATGTTATGTGCGTGTTCTGTGAAGAGTAGCCCATCACATCAATTGTTGTGTTGACGTAGTAAAATGAGATGCTGCACGTGAAAGTTTCACTGTGATAGAGCGCCAAATGTGATTGTGAACGGGTAAATCGAGCCTCATCTTTCCGCGCTATAAACACCATGTCAAAACGAAAAATATCGGACTTTTTCAAACAATCCTCATCAAGCACCAACGGTGATGACACACCTGCTTCTAAAAAAGCAGGCTCCAGCAGCTGTGCCAGCACACCCGCGAGTGAGGACAGAGACACAGAGGATCTTTCCATGTCAGTCAATGCGCACCGTGTTGTTGTCGAAAGACATTTCAAAACGTCTTGGATTCAAGAATTTTCATGGCTAAGGTATGATCGCGAGTCACAGAAAATGTTTTGTGACTTTTGTTCAAGAGCGGGTAAAGAAATAGCGGGGAAAACGGACTTCATTACAGGAACCAACCATTTCAAAAAAGAGACTGTGAGAAAACACGCCGATAGTAACAAGCATAAAAATGCTCGTGATCACGTTATCGCAAAGAGTGCTCCACAGACTACACCATTAGCACGTGCAGTTTCTCGTGCATGCGAACTGCGTGACGAAAAAGAATGGACGGAGCTAAAAATGAAGTTTAACGCAGCCTATATGATAGCATGTGAAGAGCTGCCGTTCACTAAATTCACCTCTCAGATTTTGCTTATGAAGTTTGATCCTGAACCATGTGTCAAACGCTGGCTTTCTGCAAAAGAGGCAGCGGCCAAACTACACTCAGTGGCCAAGTGATGCTGACATAATTATGGTCAGTGACACTGCCTCAGATTCAGCATAAAGAAAAATTTTGACTGTATATAGTTCATAAGTTAGAAAAGACATTCAGTTCCCAAGTGAACTTCAAGATGACAAGATGAAAATGCTGAAACTGTAAAAAGAGGGGAGATGTACGCACAACAGGATGATTAAAAGTAAGTGATTTAAAAAAATTATGTTCATTGTAAAGTGGCTCTTTAAAAAATTATTTGGCGCCTGGTTTTTTACCCTATAGGAGCCAATGGCTCCTTAATTATTTTTTTTGTCTGGAGCCCTGCATTTCCTATGGTCGGTCATATCATTCTGATGAAGCTGTAATTTTTAACATTTCAAAACAGAACATTTTCCGGTCAGAAATGACCGAAGAGCACCAGAGGGTTAAATAATAAACCCTTGTGTAAATCACTATGTAATTTGCACCTATAGCTCCCTACACTACTAAATAAATAAAGTAGTCTTTCTTTTTCCACAATAGTACAGTAAAACAGTTAACGGAACATAAGCAAATAAAAGGGAGAGGAAGATAGCCTAGAGCATATGAGAGAGGGGGTAAATGAGAAAGATTGGTCCATGTTTCCCCCCTGTCATAAAGGCTAATTTACAGAACGTCCAGAGACTCTCCTCCACTTTGAAGCATGAAATTCAGGGCCATCCATGCTATAAATTGCAGGGCTCTAATGAGAGCAAAAAGAGGCTCCCCAGACACCAGCCATCAGAGAACAGTCATTTCACATGGCACTCTAATACGAAGACTGAGCAGAGGCCATGCTGGTCCGCTACCCCTCAGAAATAATGTGTGGATAGATAATGTAACTTGAAAAAAACCTGTGCAGACTTCCTTTGAGTGAGTTAAACTGAAAATGTTAGCTTCACTGGTCACTTTCAACGGTAAAATCTAGATTTGACTGTGATGTTGATACCATGGTGGCAAATGTAAGATACGCTGGGGATTTTCTGATATCAGTGGTTTATAGCCAAAATGCCTCTGAAATAAATGTAGTCAAACTTCGCTGAGAACAAAAAGGATGCTTAAAATTGTAGATTTTTTGGTGGACAGTTTGAAGAAATAAACTGTGGATAAAACTTGAAATTTTAAAACATTTTGTTTAGAGGAAAAATAACTAAATGGTGTAGCATGGTGGCGGAACATCATGGTTTAGCACTGCTTTGCTGCTTCAGGGTCTGGACACTTTCCAATCATTGAAGAAAATAGCAAAATTATGGAAATGGAAAATTATGGAAATGTTCACCTTGTGTTGTGGATTGACAGCTTTAAAGGGCAGAAGCAAAATAAATAAATAAACAAAACAAAAAATATTGAGTACTGAACAACAGATGCTACAGATGATACCTGCCTCTCCAGTGAGATACAAATAAGTGCAGGCATCAATCTCTATTCTCTACCCATCTGAGTGCAGAATCCCAAATATGCCTCAAAAACGTGGAGGATCAAAGAACACTAGGAGAGGAAGTACAGAAGAAACCCCCTTTTAATCTCTCGGCTTCTCCCTCTCTTCACCATCTGCTGGAGCTGGAGCACACATCGCAAATGCCAGAGGCATCCATGTAAGCTCAGCTTAGAAGCCAGAGAAGAAGTGTGGATGGTGCAGAGGAAGTAAAGGAAGAGGATAGCCATTTGCAGACTGGAGAAGTGGCTGCTGGTATTGCTGTTGAAGACTATACTAAACAAATCAATTCCCAACATTAAAAACTAGGTGCAATACAACGTCAACTGAATGCATATCTTTCCATGTTAAAACGATTTAAAGGAATCAACGTCATTATTTTCCCTTCGGTTCTTTCTTCTATGGAACACACAAAAGGAGATTGATAGCAGAATATCCAAGTAGATTTTTTGCTTACAATGAATGGTGACCACAAGATTTTCAGTAAATACCTTACATTTCAGTCTGTTCCTATGTAAGACTTCTTTATGTTTATATGGTTCTTTTGTGGAGCTGGACAGCCTGTGGTCAACATCGACTTTTCACTGTACTCAAAAGTGCAACACGAACCACCTGTTAAAACTTCTAATTTTGTGTTTGAGCTAAGAAAGATATACAGGTTTGTTGCATCAAGGGGGCAAGTACAGGATTTTCGTTCTTGGATGAATTATCCCTTTAATTTGTCATTTTGGCTGATGCTTGGTTTCTCTTGTGACATATCACTTGTCCAAATTCAAAGTTGGATTGGTTACATCAGTTTCACCATGAATTTTGCTTTCAGTGAGGACAGGTAAAAAAAATAACTTGACACTCAAAACATGATGCGTGAGGACAAGTAAAATAACTAACTTGACACACAAAACAGGACGCATCCCACGTGGTTAGGGCAAGTAAGTAAGTAGTAGTGAAGCCAACAGCCCTGAGATGTGCACACGAAAGCATTGCACATATTGCAGCAGCAGTTACAAGCTATGTCATGTCATCCTAATCACGTCAAGACTGAGAAATCAAGTGTCACAGATCTAAAACACGCCGGCTGACAGATACTCATTCGTTTCGGGTTAGACGCCTCTAGTTTCTAGCACCATTCTGACAAGGGCTAGAATTAAAACAGGAAATAACCAATGAGTTTCTTCACCCTTTTCCTCCGACACATCCATAAAAATGTTCATTCCTCAAACCAAAAGCTCAGTTGTTCTTCCTCTTCATCTTGCCCATGTTGTCACGACCACAACGGAACGAGGTAATTGGGGTCGCATCACTTGTCGCAGAGTTTAATTATTTTCTGATCCACTTCCTGAATATTAAAAAGCAACATCTGGACCAGAGGCTGGGGAGTCGAGCGTTAAAGACTGCTGGGAGAATTGTTTGTAGTGGAAGCTGCGAGGGATTTGCAGCATATGGGAGTGGATTATTAGCGCAACAGTGGGAGACTGCTGAATTAATGCCACCCTACAAGGTCAAACAAGAGTGTATACATATGAAAATCATGCCAGACAGTTTTTATTCAACTCTTTTCTTACCCTCTGAGGCTTTCAAAGGACATCGATAGAGATTTTGGAAAGATAATTGAGAGAATATAAAAATAAGAGAACACTGACAAAATGAGTTGAGGAAATCCTGAATTTCTCTTCATAAAGTTTATTTGTTTATCTCTGCTTGAGAGAAAGGCCTGAAACTGGCTTAACACTATTCAAGTTTAGAACCGTTGTGTCATCTGTGAGCTTTGAAATGAGACTGAACTGCGTTACAATAGAGGGGACATTTAAAAACCATTTGGAAGGACGTGACAAACAGCTTAAGCACAGAAAATACATTAAGCTTGAAGTTTAAAATTCCACAAAATAGACTCATACATCTGAGTTTATCCACTCCAAGTTATTTACCTCTATTCTGCCACAGATATGAAGTGCAGTCTCCGTAATAGCTGAAGAGAAAACAGCCTAAACGCACAAAATCGCTTCAACCCTTCACAAAACTTCCAATCAACCTTTCCCTCTCATATGAGATAGAAGACGACTGTGAGGTGAAGGTGAACACGAGGGGGTCAGACCTTCCAGTCATTTCCACAGATCTTCTGCAGCACAGACATGTGGATGGAAACAGCAGTAGTTTGATCAGAGTTTCACTACAATACATCTGGCTTACAGTATGCCACACAGCTGGCCTGAATGGGCCCCGTAACATTATTCACCGATATGTCACGGGTTATGCTCATAAAAGCCTCAGGCTTGCTGACTTCCTCCAGGGGCATATGGAAGGGATGCGTGTAATGCTTTCCACTGCTGCAGACAGCCTTGGAGAGTTCAGTTACAGTCCCATCCTAACTGACGGCTCCTCCGAGCTTTCGATGCATATTTGTTCAAAAGGCGCTCTTGCCCTGTTTATTCAGCATGGTTTATTCAAACGTTGACACCATCTCCGATGAGGTGAAAGGGCAGAATATAGGACAGAAAAAAAACATAGCTGCAGTCTACAAATTAATGCCATGAACCATGGAAAGAAGGGATCAGACATGCCTCACATTACCTTGCATTTGTATTTAACATACCTGTACATACATGTCTTTTGTCAATATAAATATGTCTATTTTATATATTGTGTTTATTTGTATTATCTGTGTCTTGTCGCTATCATCAATCGTGCACTAGAAGCTTCTGTCACCAAGACAAATTGTGAAAGCATACTTGGCAATAAAGCTCATTCTGATTTTGATTCTGATACAGAAAACATCTGGTGACAGAGATGATTTAATATCAAAAGATGACGTTCATGAGTGGGAAAGAAAGATATTGATATATAGTACACCACAGACTTGGGACCCACTTTATATTAGGTGCCCTTAACTACTATGTACTAACATTTTAATTAATCATTTGATACAATGCACTTATTGTGTACATACATGTTTTTACATTGTACTTACATTTAAAAAAATACCTGCATGTAATTACGTATGTAATTATTACATTTGTAATTACACAGTTCACACTTCCCTTACACCTAACCCTACCCTTAAACTCACCCGTACTACCACACCTGTCCCCAACTCTACCCGTATCCAACCTCAATATCAGCAAAGGTGTTTTGCAAAACAATTTGTACACAGTAAGTACATTGTACTTAAGGCCTCCAAATATAAAGTGGGGCCCAGACTTGTAATGATTATCTTCCTATAAGATCTGTGTAAATATCTGGGCAGATTTTACCAGCACACATGTTCGAGCTCATATAAATAAAAAGATCATCTCATCATGGCAGATAAAAGGAAGGCACTCTTTTATCATGTATACAATAAAAACAGGGTTCTCACTCTTTAATGAACACCAGATTCAATCAATCAATCAATTTGAAGTATTTTAAGACCTGCACATATATTACTTTTTAACATATATAATTGCTGCCATAATAACGGCCCATTTCAAATGTTTACGTGCTTTTCTTCTTTTCTTTTTTTTTTGAGCAGTGATGAAATATTGCTCTTGTAAATACTTGCCAGCATTTCAGTAAGGAAAGTCTAGATCTTTAAAATGCATCCTAATTACAGCAAAGCGCAACCATACGGTGCTCTGCAGTAGTCAAAAAGGATATAGTGAATTTTGAAGTGATTTCATCTTGAAAACTCAGAGATGTGGATTCGGACGGCAATTAAATTACCACACGTCCTTGGTGTTTGTCTAAAAACAGTAGGTAATTCGGCCGGGGATTTTTACGCAGGTGGTGGGAGAAAAACACTGACATTCTGGATTCGGACGGCAATAAAATCACTGACTAGCCCTGTCAATGATGAAAATACCTTACGACCCCACGAGAAACAATTACCATCCGAATAGGGCTTTTGACAGTAAATGGTGCTTATGGAACAGCAGAAATATATTGAAATAAATAGCTTCCTCCCATAATGCAGTTATGTTCTGGCTTTGGCAGCGCATCAAGGCCAATTTTTGTAATGGCACCATGCTACTCTAACAAAATGCAGTTCATGCTTAATTCAAGCACTTTCAAGGACCTATGTTTGTTTTCAAGAACTTTCCAGGCCTTGAATCCATGTGTCTGAAATTCAAGAACTTTCAAGAAGTGTGGGAACCCTGTAAATAAGATGACTGATGGAATATTTAATTCAACAGATAAGTAGAATGTGGATATTTATTAAATATAATTTATAATATATGAGAGAGAGAGAGAGAGAGAGAGAGAGAGAGAGAGAGAGAGAGAGAGAGAGAGAGAGAGAGAGAGAGAGAGAGAGAGAGAGAGATCCACTGAAAGCATTACCATTTTTTCCCCTATTGAGATGGCTAAAATAATGCCTTAGAATAGGAAATAAACATATTTGGCTTGCTGTTCTTGGTGGAGGGCTCGAGCTCAAGACTTGACCAGACACTCGAACCAATGTATCCGTATAAACCTGGTAGTATATTCGAATTATGGTACTTTTCCCCCTCATATCCCCCTGAGACAAGAGAATTATGCATTTTATTTCTTGAAAAAAATCCTCTGATGACGCAAATATCGTCATTTTGCGTCATCTGAGGCCAGAGCCTAGAGACTACAGGAGCTAGTTCCACATGTTTTCAACCCACCCACAGGGGAGGGATCTCACTCACAGAATGTAAATGTGCATGCCCGCTTGGCTCAGGCATTCATAACAGAGCAGTACGGAGCAAAGTGAGTGTTTCAACTTTTCAATGAATTCCTATGAAAGTTAAACTTCCACATGCGATCTGATAACGTGCCAGACTGGACACGCACCGAGAATGACAGCCACGCTTACCTCAGCTCAGCTCAGCTCTTCTCTCGTGATGAATGAAATCTGACTCCTGCTGCATCTGTGCTGTGACTGACACGTTCAGTTTTTAATTGTAGTGTCTATTCTCAAACTGAACAAAATAATTTTATTACAATGAATATCAAAACGACGTTGGGGGCGGTGCCACAGTCGGCAAGTGATAACCAATAGCCGTGGCTTTGGGAGTGGCCTCGTAGGGCAGCGAAGCAAGTGCATTCTGGGAGTTGTTGTCCATCATCCACATGAGACAAAAATAAATTTTCTGTCTTTTCTCAGTCTAGAAGGCACCAAATTCAAAAATAATTTCACATTTCTTCTACATAAATTACCCAGTTTAAATACACATTCATCTTCCCAGCGCTGAAGTGCCCCTTTAATCAGGGGAAAAGAGTGTAAATGCTCAATTTCAATAAACATTTAAATCCAATTGAAAGAGATCTTAAATAATCCATTAAACAAGAATAACTGCAATGTAAACCAACGGCTTTCGCAACCGGATTCAAAAATACCTTACATACGTGCACAGTGTAAGACAAATAATTCCCATGAAGTACATTTAGAAGAAAGCTTTCCTGGCATATTTTCAGTTACGTTAGAAAAGCAAACACGGCAGTTACACACTGGGGTGTCATGCTAAGCAACTTCTGTAGTCTGCTGACTCAGTGACTTTTTCAGTCAGAAAAAAGCTTCTCGCTGTTATGGCAACATTAGCACTATAAATGATGCTCATATGCACTCTATTATACCTTTCTCTATTATCAGAAAACTTATTATAAATGTCTTTCATTGTTATTGGTCCTTATTTTGTTTTTCTCCAGCTCCAACTGCTTCACTGTTCTGTTCATTGTCCCTCTATCTCCCCCTCCAATCCGATTTCTACCCAGCTTTGTGCGTTAAGTTAGAAAGCTTCTGATTGGGAAGCTTTCCCAAACAATCCTTCACCCGTTCTGGGAGTAAACTGAGCTATGCTGCCCTAAGACTTGTGAATTGGCCACTGGCCTTTGGAACACATAGAGCAGAAAAGTGAAAATATTAGCCTGGCTGTAAAACAATATTTCTCTCAATAATGCCAAGAGAATGAGTTCACAGGGCTGACTTTTACATAATGCAAAAGCTAGATGCAGGATTCACAAGTCGTGCTACAAATGATGGTGCTGAATTTATATTAACCAATCCAAATCATCTTAAAAGAACAGTTCAGCCAAACATAACTTTTCTGTCATTATTTACTCACCTTTAATTAGTTCTAAACCCACTTTTTTTTTTTCAAAGTAGAGCAAATTATGAAAGAGGTGTGGAAAGATTCTTCAAATATTGTTTCATGGACAAAAAAAATATAACATACAATTTTACAATATACTTATTTTAAAATAAGACTCACATACACTTTGATATTGTGCTCATACTTATTGATCTTATATTTGTTCTAACATAATAACTGACACATTTACAAGACTATAAACTATGTCCTAGATGTGTCCCGTATATATATATATATATATATATATATATATATATATATATATATATATATATATATATATATATATATATATATATATATATATATATATATATACACACAGGTCCTTCTCAAAAAATTTGCATATTGTGATAAAGTTCATTACTTTCCATTATGTAATGATAAAAATTAAATATATTTCATTCATATATTTTCATAGATTCATTGCACACCAACTGAAATATTTCAGGTCTTTTATTGTTTTAATACTGATAATTTGGCATACAGCTCATGAAAACCCAAAATTCCTATCTCAATAAATTAGCATATTTCATCCGACCAATAAAAGAAAAGTGATTTTAATACAAAAAATTCAACCTTCAAATAATTATGTTCAGTTATGCACTCAATACTTGGTGGGGAATCCTTTTGCAGAAATGACTGCTTCAATGCGGCGTGGCATGGAGGCAATCAGCCTGTGGCACTGCTGAGGTGTTATGGAGGCCCAGGATGCTTCGATAGCGGCCTTAAGCTCATCCAGAGTGTTGGCTCTTGCGTCTCTCAACTTTCTCTTCACAATATCCCACAGATTCTCTATGGGGTTCAGGTCAGGAGAGATGGCAGGCCAATTGAGCACAGTAATACCATGGTCAGTAAACCATTTACCAGTGGTTTTGGCACTGTGAGCAGGTGCCAGGTCTTGCTGAACAATGAAATCATCTCCATAAAGCTTTTCAGCAGATGGAAGCATGAAGTGCTCCAAAATCTCCTGATAGCTAGCTGCATTGACCCTGCCCTTGATAAAACACAGTGGACCAACACCAGCAGCTGACATGGCACCCCAGACCATCACTGACTGTGGGTACTTGACACTGGACTTCAGGCATTTTGGCATTTCCTTCTCCCCAGTCTTCCTCCAGACTCTGACACCTTGATTTCCGAATGACATGCAAAATTTGCTTTCATCCGAAAAAAGTACTTTGGACCACTGAGCAACAGTCCAGTGCTGCTTCTCTGTAGCCCAGGTCAGGCACTTCTGCCGCTGTTTCTGGGTCAAAAGTGGCTTGACCTGGGGAATGCGGCACCTGTAGCTCATTTCCTTCACACGCCTGTGCACGGTGGCTCTGGATGTTTCTACTCCAGACTCAGTCCACTGCTTCCGGAGGTCCCCCAAGGTCTGGAATCGGTCCTTCTCCACAATCTTCCTCAGGGTCCGGTCACCTCTTCTCGTTGTGCAGCGTTTTTTGCCACACTTTTTCCTTCCCACAGACTTCCCACTGAGGTGCCTTGATACAGCACTCTGGGAACAGCCTATTCGTTCAGAAATTTCTTTCTGTGTCTTACCCTCTTGCTTGAGGGTGTCAATGATGGCCTTCTGGACAGCAGTCAGGTCGGCAGTCTTACCCATGATTGCGGTTTTGAGTAATGAACCAGGCTGGGAGTTTTTAAAAGCCTCAGGAATCTTTTGCAGGTGTAATTAGTTGATTCAGATGATTAGGTTAATAGCTCGTTTAGAGAACCTTTTCATGATATGCTAATTTATTGAATTTTGGGTTTTCATGAGCTGTATGCCAAAATCATCAGTATTAAAACAATAAAAGACCTGAAATATTTCAGTTGGTGTGCAATGAATCTAAAATATATGAAAGTTTAATTTTTATCATTACATTATGGAAAATAATGAACTTTATCACAATATGCTAATTTTTTGAGAAGGACCTGTATATATATATGTGTGCACCTAAAAGGCTTCTGGCAGACTATATTATGATTCATGGTCTGAACCTGCATACACATGCACATATACCCATTCTTCCATTCTAATTTAGCATGCCTCAGTAAAAGCCACAATGTATCTCATCAGTGGTGAAGTAACGACTTTTAGTTGGTTTGGCTGTAAAGGAGGGAAACAGTATGCAGATGAACCAGAGAGGATTTGGCTAAAATATCCGACGTTGGGAACATGGTCAGCTTGACAGAAGCTTAAAGTCTCGCAACCCCAGAATGCAAGAATTATTTCCTGTGGCAGCATGACAGATGAGCTCTCTAACTCGCTCTCAGAGTCTCTACCGTTCTATGTGCGCATCTGTCTTTTAGTGAAGGGCGATACCACTAACTCTCTTTTCAATCTGATATCAAGCACCATCAAGGCCTATATCAAACTACCAATTTCCTGTGTTAAAAAGAACCATTTTTTATGATTTATGAGGATAAAATGGATAATTATGTTCACTGAACATTAAAAAGCCGTTGACATTAAATAGATCTAAACCTAAAAATGATCATTTTTGGTTCTCCATTTCTTAACAACAATTATAGAACATGTGCACTCATTTAACATCATCTGAAGTCTAAAGTTAAATTAAAGACCACAAAAACCTATTAGATATCATAAATGTCACATTTCATCCACAATTCAGTCAGATCATCAACTTTATGATCTACTTCCACCACTAATCAGAATTTACAGTTGAGTTCTGTGAAAACAAGACAATTTGACAAATTAAGACTAGAAGGACCAATCATTTTAGTAACTCGTGAAGTAAACTTTTTTCTAATATGGATAACTTTTTATAATTTCATTTACCTACACTACCGTTCAAAGTAAAATCTGGTCAAGATTAAATCAGCATATTAGAATGATTTCTGGCCACTGAAAATGGATTAAATCACATGAATAACTTAAACTTGAAATATAAAAAGTCATTTTAAATTGTAATGATATTTCAACAAATTACTTTTACTGAATTTCTGATAAAAAAAATAAAATAAAAAAAAAGGTGAGCCTTGGTGAGCATAAGAGACAATTCTTTCAAAAACAAAAACCTTAATGACTCAAAACTTTTGAACAGTAGTGTATATTGTGATTATGCATATATTATTTTATACTACGTGGTTGTTGAATGCTTGAATTTGATTGGCTGATGAACTTTCTAAGGTGTGCAATTATTTTCAGGGAAATGCACGGCAAAAGTAATTATGTCATTTAATTATGTACGAAATACATACCACTATCTACCAATAGTGAATCTACCACTCAAACACACACACACACACACACACACTACGGACACACACTCGCACAAAAACGTGTTGTCAGCGCTGCTCTGACTATTTTATCAGTAGAATAGTTTAGCAACTTAGCAACTAGTATAGTAAAAGCTATATGACATTTCTCACTAGCGAGGTAATAAAAGGCGCTGTTCTTACAGTTTCGTATTAGTAGACGCTGCTGCCGAACACTGTTGAAAGAGACGCACAGACTGAGGTAATTCACACTCAATTTTCTAATAATTCAACGGCCATTCGTCAATTATTCCTTACATGATTCAGCATATTTTTCTGATATATTTTCTGTGTTAATTTAATTCTTGTATATCCAAGCAAAAAACTAAACAAAACTTAAACTTCAACATTTAACTAGGTCGCTATTTAGACAGATAATGTTTCTTTTCTCTGTCATGACCTCTGGCAGGCACCACTCTCTCCGTTTCATTGAGTTCTGTACCGGCTTGTGCTTTTTCTGTTCATGTTCAGATGAGCAGAAGGAGAAATAGTTGCTCAGCCATTTGCGAATAAAACATTTTTTACTTCAAAGATTATAATAATCACAAACTCATGGTGCATTAAAATGATTTCCTTAATAATTAAAAAAGAATTCACACTTAGGATCACTGTTTTCATCTGAGAAACCTCATCATGAAACATCACTGTCTTAAGTACCAATATTTCAAGATTGATCTACCCATCTCTACTCTGTCCCAGACAGTCTTACCAGGTTTACTCCATCAGCACACACTGTCCTGTAGTGGGCGAATTCACAATCACAGATGTGACGCATCAAAATCCAGTCGTCCACTAGTATTCATGTCCAGCTGGTCCACCGTTCTTCATTTCCCCCTCTCCTCAGCACACACTGGACCAGGCTTCAGAGTTTGCCAAGGAACCCGGTACATGCATAAAGACACAGTGATAAGAAAGCTGGCAGTTCATCCTGACACATCCAGCCTCTGACAGAGGCTTCCTTTTATTTCCTGCCCAGTCTTAAGCATTAGCAGAAAAGCATTTATCTGACAGCTTCTTTATGAGACCATTCAGGCAAACCTGCATGTAGCTCAGCAATCCTGTCTTCTGCTAAAAGACTTCAATGGCCATCAAGAGCTCTTCATGTCCCTGAAATACAGTGGGAAGCCACAAATCCAACAGGGGAGTGATATGGTAAACATCCTTTCATTAAAAATCACTTTCCTCAAATATTGATATAACGTGAGACCGGCAATGTTCAGACCTTCACTAAGGACTTTTTTAAAAAGGGGGCTTCAATAATACTATGCAAGGGGGAAAAAAGCAACAGCAAGCAAAAAACCTGACATTTATTTCAATGGTCATTAAAATCATCCAATGATTTACTCACCCTAAAGTCCTCCTATATGACATTCTTCTTTTAGACAAATAAAATTGGAGTTATATTAAAAATGTCCTGGCTCTTCCAAGCTTTACAATGGTAGTGGATGTTGGGTCATTTTTGAAATCCATAAAAGTGCATCTGTCCATCACAAAACTGCTCCACACGGCTCCGGGGGGTTAATAAAAGCCTTCTGAAGCCAAGTGTAGCATTTTGAACTGGGCCTCTCGCAGTCTGATGACATTGCACACCAGTTACGCTCGTCAGATATAGCATAAGCATTTTGATCTGCGAGAGGCGCTACACTTTTTCCGTAAGTTGAATACGGAAGGCGATTCGCCGGAAGCTAGATCATTTAATTTGTGGTGCAGTTTTATGATGGACAGATGCACTTTTATGGACTTCAAAAATTACCCAACAGTCACTGCCATTATAAAGCTTGGAAGAGCAAGGACATTTTTAATATAACTATAACTATTTAATATAATTTTATTCATCTAAAAGAAAAATGTCATATACACCTAGGATGACTTGGGGTGAGTAAATCATGGGATAATTTTCATTTTTGAATGAACTAACGCTTTAAAATGACAAACAGAGTTTATGCACGGATCCAAAATACTGTTACACAACATGCGTTATCTTTCTCAACTATTTACGTTCCAAAACTAACTGTGTTTAACTGAATACTCAAGGGCATTTTGACATAATTTGTTGTGTATTTGACCTTTTACGTAATTGTGACTCACATGCTGTTTGAGAGGTAGCTTTATGTGTGAGCCACTTATATAGATCAGTGGTGTGCGTGCTTTTAGTGTGATCGCGAAACCTGCAGGAATTAGTATAATTATGTGCAACACAAGCAAATCAAGTAAATCATGGGATCATTTTCATTTTTGGATGAACTAACGCTTTAAAATGGCAGACAGTAGCAGGTATATCAGGCTGCTGTCACATTAAGAGTTTATGCACGGATCCAAAATATTTGACCCAACTGCAAACCTCCAGACCATGAGTAAGCACAGCAAAACACTCTCTAATTTCACAGGTGAAGAAGTCCTAAAGACACAGCAATGGGGGAAAAAATCATTTAAAGTGACAGAAAGAGAAAGGAAAGAATTAATGATAGTGTTTTTGGTGCAAAAAAGCTTGACTAACAAAATAAATAAATATATTATGAAATGACCTCTTTAGGAGAGCTGGTGTTTGAAATGTATTCAAAATGCAGTCTTAGCTAATCCACAGCAATTCTGGCACGTCTGCGGTAAGTTGGAGGGAACGTGGCTTTGCAGTGTTGAGCAGAGTGTTTTCAGGGCACTGCTAATTAAACAAACCTTTCCAAAAAGTAATTTCTCACACCATAATTGCATTCGGTACTCAAGGAGGAGAAATCAGCTATAAATAATGATAAAACTTGAAAACACGAAAGCAAGATTTTACTAATTATTGGCCAGCTATATAAATGGCACACCATTGGGAGCACTGACAGCAGCTCCACTCATCTCAGCTCAGAGAAGATCCATTTCAGTAAGGCAGAGATCAGGCATGCCACACTGGGACTCTGGGTCATGCTCCAACAAAGCAGTCTGGATCATTAGGACATTCTTTTTCCACAGCCCTTCCTCCAACAGACAACTCATACAAACATCATTAAAAAAAAAAAATAGACAATTTATCTCAACTCAGAGATGGGTGCTGCGTCAAACTTTGGTTTAAGGGTTCAAACATTTGTTCTTGAAATAAAAGGTTTTGCAGGCAACATAGGCATTATATACAGTGAGGATTCAGATTCAGATTATTTTATTTAATGCCATGTGAGCATTCAAAGCTATTTTCATGGCAAAAATTCAACTACAAAAATACAAATATCATATAAATGCAATAAAAAACAAAACAGCAAGTCATATTATACAAGATGTTTTAAATTAACATATGATAAAAAATCCAAAACCTTTTCAGGCATAATCTCATTAAATACGTCCTTAAGTGAAGTAACTTCATAAAAGAGCATTCTGCTTGTAATAATTCCAGGACAATCCAATAAAATATGTTTAACAGATAAAGGAATTTTACAAAACATACATAAAATTGGGTCTTCACCCTTAAGCAAAAAAGCATGGGTCAAACTTGTGTGACCCATACGACATCTGGTATAAACCACTTGATCAAGTCTAGTTTTAAAATTGTGAAAAAATCTGTTTGTAATTTCTGGATGAATTCCATACAATTTATTAGTCTTGTACATATTCCACTCTTCTTGCCACTTATTTAAAATATATCGATTAATAATCGGTCTGATGTCTGAAGGAGGAATTTGACATTCATTAACCTCCTGATTAAGAGCATCCTTAGCAGCTGCATCAGCTTGTTCATTTCCTGAAAGTCCCACATGTCCTGGAACCCAGCAAAAGATGATACTGAAGAACTGATTTAATAGATAATCCACTTTTGTTAAGATGCAGTCCACTAAAGGATGATCAGTTTTTAAAGTGTCCAATGCTTGAAGACAAGATTTCGAGTCTGTAAAAATTATAGAATTTTTTTGTTGTGTATTTTCAATGTGTTCCAAAGCCAAAAGTAAAGCACGTGCTTCAGCAGAAAAAATTGAGCATTGTTTTGGAATACGTATTCCATAGCGTTGATGTCCAGTCACCATTGCTGCTGTTACACTATTTTCCACCTTCGAACCATCTGTGAATATAGGTATATGAAAAGGGAATTGGTTTCTTATGTCCAAATATTGCTGTCTATATACATTTGGATGAGTCACTCCTTTCCTCTGATGAGCCAAATCCAAATTGATATTAGGCTTCTTTAATTTCCAGGGAGATATAGAATTAAATTGTATTTGACTTAAAATGTTCAAATTTGTATTTAAGTTCTCCAAGTGTGGTTTAATACGTATACCAAAGGATCTGATGCTTTTAGGTTTGCTCTCATACAAAGGAGTAAATTGTGGGTTGAAGACTGTAGAATAGGCAGGATTGGTTTTATTTGCCTTTATTTTGACAGCATATTGGAGTGAGAGCTTCAATCGTCTATTTTGAAGGGAAGGTTCATTGGCTTCAATGTACAAACTTTGCACTGGCGAAGTTCTAAATGCTCCCAAGGCAAGTCGTAAGCCCTGATGATGTACTGAGTCAAGCATCTGCTTATATGATTTTCTGGCAGAGTCATATATTATGCTTCCATAGTCCAGACGGGAACGAATTAGTGTTCTATAGAGTCTCAAAAGAACAATGTAATCTGCTCCCCATTTTGTTTTTGCCAATACTTTCATTATATTCATAGCTTTAAGACACTTGATTTTTAGTAATTTCAAATGAGGGATGAAAGTCATTTTGTTGTCAAATAGAAGTCCCAAGTACTTGATTTCCTTAACAACATTAATCGGTTCTCTATTAATGAAGAGTTCTGGATCATGATGAAGGGATCGCTGGATACAAAAGTGGGTACAAACAGTTTTTGATTTAGAGAACTTGAATCCATTTTCAACCGACCACTGATATATTTTCTCGATACATAACTGCAGTTTCCTTTCAATTGTATTCATGTTCTTCCCTCTATAACAGATACAGAGATCATCCACATATAGGCTGCAGAATATATTAGATCCGATGATACTCTCAATGCTGTTTATTTTAATGCTAAAAAGAGTGACAGAGAGAATGCTTCCTTGAGGAACTCCAAGTTCTTGTTTGTGGATATCCGACAAGGTGTTTCCTACTTGGACTTTAAAATATCTGCTAGCCAAAAAGTTTGAAATGAAGATGGGTAATCGTCCTCGAAAACCCATGTGGTAAAGATCTTTCAAGATTCCATATCTCCATGTTGTATCATATGCTTTTTCCAAGTCAAAAAAGACAGCGACCACATGTTCTTTTCTAATGAAACCATCTCTGATATAAGTTTCCAGTCGGATTAATTGATCCAAAGTGCACTTTCCACGTCTAAAGCCACATTGATAATCACTTATTTGTTTCTTCGATTCCAGTGTCCAAACAAGTCGATTATTTACCATTCTCTCCATTGTTTTACAGAGGCAACTGGTAAGAGCAATTGGACGATAGTTATTTGGATCTGTATGGTCTTTTCCTGGTTTAGGTATTGGGATTACGGTTGCTTCTTTCCAAGAGGACGGTATTTGTCCAGAAGACCAGACAAGATTGAAGTTATCCAAAAGAAGAGATAATATACTTTGGGGTAAGTGCTTTAAAAATTGATAATGAATTTTGTCTGGACCAACAGCAGTGTCATGTGAGCATTTTAAGGAGTGTATTAATTCTTCTATCTTAAAAAGTTGATTATATACTTCTTTGTTATCTGAACAGAAGTTCAATTTTTTCCTTTCCTGCTGTGTTCGTATTAACTGGAATTCGGGGAGGCAGTTTTCTATTGACGAATTCTTTTCAAAAGATTCTGCTAATGTATTTGCTATATCCATTTCCTTTGTCTGAAGAATATCCCGTTTTTTTATATGTTGTATATAAGACCCATTTCCAATGCCCTTCATTTTGCGAATCATGTTCCAGATCCTCTTCATGGGAGTATAACATGTTAAACTTGATACAAATTGTCTCCAGCTCTGTTTTTTTGCTTCATTTATAGTTCTGCGAGCTTGAGCTCTACAAATTTTAAAAAGTGTAAAATTAGTCGTTGATGGCTGTCTATTAAAAAGTCTTTCAGCCTTTTTCCGTGCCCCAATAGCTTTTTTACACTGCTCATTAAACCAAGGGTTAGTCTTACAGTGTGATTTAGAGGACGTCTTTGGAATTGTTTCATTTGCAATATCAATTAACTGTTCAGCAAAAGTTTCTATAGAGTTCTGATTATCTTGAGTTGCTGAAATAAATTTTTCATAACACATGATTTCAAAAGAAGGCCAATCTGCTTTCTTAAGTAGCCATCTTGAAGGTCTTTGTTGGACATCCGATTTTGTAAATGAAGTAATAAGTGGAAAGTGGTCACTCCCACATAAATCATCCCAGACCCTCCATGTACAATCTAAAAACATTTCAGCACTGCAAATAGTCAAATCAATTGCAGAATAAGTGCCATGACCTGGATGAAGGTAGGTTTTTGTTCCATCATTTAGTAAACACAAATCATTATTATGTATAAAATCTTCCACTCTCTTTCCTTTAACATCACATCGATCTTCTCCCCATAAAGGATTATGACTGTTAAAATCACCCATAAGTATAAATGGAGTCGGCAATTGTGCTACAAGTTTATCCAATTCTTGCGTTGTAATAGCTTTACTGGGAGGTATGTAGATAGAGCATAGTGTAATGACTCTATGAAGGGTGATTCGTACTGCTATTGCTTGTATTTGGGTATCCAGTACAATATGACTGTGGATTATATCCTTTTTAACCAAAATGGCTGATCCACCAGAGGGTCTTTGTACATTTGGTCCATATACACTAAACATCTTAAAATTTTTAACAGTCAAGGGATCATTTGGAGATAAATGGGTCTCTTGAATACAATAAGCAAGGGGATTTAAAGCAGCTGTTAAACGTTGTAACTCCGCAAAGTTAGCTTTTAAACCCCGACAATTCCATTGAATTATATGGTTACCTATCTTCAAGTGGGGAAGATAGGTACAGGTCCTTTATTCTTGCACTTTGGAGAAAGGCTACGACTTCGACTAGTCATTAGGGCTGCACGTTTTCAAGTTTTTCATTAACCGTTAACCGAGGCCCTTAGCGGTTAATACTCGGTTAACCTAGCCGGATCTCACGAAAAATGCGTATAAATAGTACGAGTGTGCAATGTCGTGGAATGTATATGATACGCACTTTATGGCGTATTACCGTATTTCCTCAAATAAAAGCCTGTATTCAATTAAACGCCGGGCCTCTGAAAGTGGCCGGGGGCGTGGCCAGCACGAACAAATAAAGGCCGGTCTCAAATTAAGGCTGGGGAAAAAATATTTCCTTTCATTTCATGTGCATTCAAGTTCAGTGTAACGTACAGTAGGGTTATGCCGAAGGAGCGAATCCATCGTGGCCAGCGCCCCCCGCTGTAGTCTTGCGAGTGCGACGCACAATCCTGGTCTCTTCTATACTTAACCTAAACACTTTGCAGGGATTGCTCTGTAAATTAAATAGAGAATATAACTGATGCATATCTGCTATTTTAAATACTGTAGTCTATGAGAGATGTGACGTGTGTTAGTCTGTGAAAGCTACACAAATGATCTTGACAATCTCTAAGTCTCTCGTCTTTTTACACATCTTATACTCTGCATTTAACTTAAAATATTTTATTTTGTACAAGAAAACAGCATAGGCTTCAAAATAAATTATGTTATTGAAATATTGTAAAGAGGTCATTTGAACTACTCGAACGAACATTTAAAAAACAATATGCAAAATCAAAATGGAATAGCTCCATAACGGATTGAGAAAAGTGCGCGCATTAGTTGGGTTAGAAAATTTAAAAAATAAAAATAAAGTAGAAAATAATATTTATGTAAAGAGATATATATTAAAATTAAAAGTGCAGGGGCGTAGCCAGAACATTTTTTCAGGGGTGGCCAGGTAAGACCCAGTGATTTTATTGGGGTGGCCAAAAAAATTACTACTGACTATGACATGCTGTACCAAAGCAAATTCTACAGAAAATATAGATCACAAACGAACAAAAATAATTAAAAATTATAATTTTATTTACAATGTCATACAAAATAAGTCAAATATGTACTGTATGTTGATAATTTTAGGGAAAAAGACAAAAAGCTTAAAGTCAGAAAAAAAAATCCTAAACAAAATTAACAAGTCGTTCACACATGAACAAAATTCTCAAACTTTTTATGCTTACTGCTTTGTCCTTTGCCAAACAAAATGTTGCCCTAAGAAAACAGATAAAGTATCATTACAAAAAGAGAAAAGTTACAAAATTTAAACAACATAGAAGTTTGTACAAAAGAAACCATAGCATTTTTCTATGAACAAATGCTAAATTAATTATTAAATAAAGTAAATTAATTAATTTAACTATTAATCAAATCCAATGTCTCCTTGTAAAGAAAAAAACTATATGTTAGTATTTAATCTCTAGATACTGACAGGCGACACTTCATTTACAACAACAACAAAGAAAAAGAACTGTGAGTCTGCAAGACTATAATTAATATATACAGCTACTTATACAACAGTGACAGTCAGTAAGTGTATATGTAATGTTTGTGGTACCTTTTTTTAATTAACTTGCTAACATTTGCAGTAACTTTAGCTAACATTAGCTAATTTATATGATTAATAGAGAGTATGCGCATCTGGGTATTCGCTTTGGTGAGTAATGAAGCCAATCACAGTCACAGACATGTTTGTTGATTTCTAAAACGCAATGGCCAATCACAGGTGTTGAAGTTAGAATCCACTCACCACCTGAGTTTTTGTCCAGCGACGAGGTCTGTACATGCACTAATAGACCTAATAGACCTTATTCACAGCAGCGCCTTCTTTATGAAAGAAATTAGTCTGAAAGTGAGGCTGTGGGGATAGACATACATCTCTTCAGTGGGTTGTACTGTTATTTAATGTATTTTTGGATTGTTCTGCTTATAAAACACTGAAAAAATATATTTCAAAGATGTTTCAGTAGACAAAAAAGCTGTGGAAAATGATAAGTGATTTAGGAGCTTTATACAGCCTTTTACAGCGGATGCCATTGAAATGGTACGTCTTACCCTCATAGCCTCACTTTCAAACCTGGAAATTTTCCAATTTTCCATTTTCCAGATGTTCAAACCTGTCATGGCTCTGCTCTGAATAAGGTCTACACTCCAAGTGTAGACATGTAAGAAATTGATTGATTAATATAACAGAACTTGAGATCACATTCATTGAATGACTGACAGCTTTTAGTGATTATAAAGGGAATGCTCTTTGCACACTATCTAGGCGATATAACATATCTGATATATGATATATATGATATATTCAGAATTTGAATAAAACTTTTATTTTCCATTCATGACAATATTTATGTATCGAAATCAGGCTCGTCAGGAAAACATGATTCCTGGCTGCATGTCAATATCCATGGATCGCTGGATCTTTGTTAAGTTGTAAGGAACACTATATCGAGTCCAAAACCTTTAGTTTAAACTGATAACTGTTTTTTTTACTTGCGTTTCCCAAATCAATATCCATTCATGCAGCAGTCCCACTGAGTCCCGACTAACGACGATGCATACCCTAACGTGTTTCTGCTAAGGAAACATTCGCAGTACCTCAACTTTAACAAATTCACAGAAAAGGTAGGAAAACCAGCTTGTGCTGAACTTGAAATATTACCGCTCGCTTATACCGTCACACAGAGACAGAACCTCAGACAGTGCGCAAGCGAACCCCTTCACCAGAAACCCCGCCCTGCAGCTAATTTCATTGGTTAAGGTACTAGTGACAGGTGGTTTAGGAATCAGTGTTTGGTCAGTACTGTGATTGTCGTGACCAATAAAATCGTAAGAATCCGCTGCAGGGCAAAGTTACCGTCGAACTGGTTTTGGGGGGAAGCTGTTCAGAATAGCGCACTTTGCGCAGACTGTTTGTGTGAGAGCGGCGATTTTAACGTCAACTCTTAGTCATTGTCAAGTGCTTTTCAGCTTGCACAACAGGGGTGGCCAGAGGGGTGGCCAAGCTTCAAACAGGGGTGGCACTGGCCACCCATGGCCACCCCTTAGCTACGCCCCTGTAAAAGTGCTTAAAGGAACACAACTCTTCTTGAGTGGAAGGAAGCTTTTTCCCTCACGTGGAATATAGAAAGCACATTAGTTGGGTTGAGTCTATAAAACACGAAAGAACAACAAATATATCACAAAAAAAACTTTCTTTAAAATGAATTTCGTTTTGTATAAATTGTATCTTAATTTTAATCTATGTTTTATCAACCAAATTGCCCGGATTTAATAAATAACAAGCCATTAGCTATAACAGACAATGACATGAGGTGGATGCGCAGCGCGATCAACGGCTTAAATGAACAACTAGGCTACTAGAAAAGAAAAAAACTCTAGTTAGGGACAGCCCTTACTATTTATTTCAGATAGGCCTATATTTTGTCCAGCATGTCACAAAGGGAGTTCTGGGTTGAGCGGCGGTGCTGAGCGGAATGAGCTTCAGAAATGAGCGGATCTCCAGAAAGACGCTCTCACTCTGGAGGAAATATTACCGCTCTTTCAACGCACGTACCGCAGAAGTCACAATATGACCTCATGTATGTTTTAAAAACACAATTCAACTTATAAATAATACTTTTTAATGGGCCACTTAAAATGTTTATTACAAATAAATTAGTAATTCTAAAAATGAACAAAAATTTGCATTGCATTTGCAATCCTTTGAAACCACCCCACTTCCCGCGCCCCTGATGATATCTGTCCTCTGGAGCGCTAGCGCTTTTCATTTAAAATGGTTTATTTAAAACATTATTTTTTCAAATAGATGGAATTCGAAATACAGGCCTGCCCCTAATAAAAGCCTGCTTCAAATAAAAGCCGGTGACCTTCTGCAGTTCAGGCAAATAAAGGCCCCGGCTTTTATTTGAGGAAATACGGTATACATACGAACCCCCCACCCCACTACCCTAAACCTACCCAAGAGAGCGTCATATATACGCCATAAAGTGCGTATCATATGCACGCCAAAATGAGTTTTGGCGTATACATTCCACGACATTGTGTGATCGGGGGGTTATTATTTTTAGTTTATTAAGTTGACGACCGCCATCTCCGTAGTGAACGCGCCTATAGAGAGAAATGCACATCATCGATTACATAATCAGAGAGTAGCCTATTTCTTTTCGTTTTAAATTGTTAAAAGACATTTCAAGCTGAATTTTGCACACATAAGTTGAAAGGCATTTGTTTGTGCATGCATGTAAAACATCTGCAACATTTATAAAGTTCACTGATAATTATGCGTGCATTTATGAATTATTATCTAAATTAATAATGAAACAAGGACGAAGCATAAACTGCTTTGTTTGTTTAGAATGGAATGGATCGCATCGCAAATAGATCCGAATGAAGAAACGAACCATAGCCTAGTAGAAAATGTTTTTTCCGTCTATTTGAAAGTTAGGCTAATAAACATGTTGCATTCGGCGGCCTGATTATGTAATTTTTTAAGTTACATAGCCTGCCTCCAGTTTTCTTCAACTTTACTTATTGAGGCGATAGTTGACCGGCATAGCCTATCATCAAAATGTCTGGAAAACGAAATCTCTGCCGGTCACTTTGACCGGCACCCTTTTTTTCTAACTGAAACTCTGGTGTGCGCGCCGCAACCCCGAGATACAGACACACACAAAAAAAGGGTAGGCTAGTTCATTTTTGCACTGCATTGCAATACTTGCATTTTGCCCCGTCACTCTCAATTTTAAAGTGCTCCCACGCTGTACTTTTCTTTGCCCGCTTCATGTTAGAAAACTCATGATTTCTTCTTGTGGATATTACAAATGTCTGGGAGCGTTCTGGCGGTCTCTAGTGGTGCAAAAATATATTACAACTAAATTCAAAGCACGCCATTGACGCCACTTAACCGAGCAAAATGTTTCACTCGGTTACGCAATTTTTAACGGTTAATCGGTTAATCGGTTAACCATGGACACCCCTACTAGTCATAGGTTCTGACATTTCAACATCTTTTGGATTATCCTGTTTTTTAGTTCTATTTTTGTCTTGACTTGATTGTCGAGTTACTGTGCTTTGAGATTTCTTTTTCTCTCTGGATTCTCTTTGTTCCAACTGGATGTCTTGAGTCGGATTAGTTTGGATATATACATTCTTGCTTTTTTGTGAAGACAAGTTCTTATTACTGCTTACAACTTGAGGTTTGTCTGTAGATATCCAAGTCAGTTCTGTCTGAGTACTAATTTCCCGTATGTTTGGTTTAACCACATCAGAATAGGATTTATTCAATGTGAAGGCAGGGAAACCTTCAACAATTTTGCGAGCTTCAGGATAGCTCACCTTCTTTGTGTGTTTAATTTTTTGTATTTCCTTTTCTTTAATCCAGGCAGGGCATTTCTTTGATGAAGCTGCATGATCACCAAGACAGTTTTTACATTTAGCGAGATTAGTACAGTTTGTTTCATGATCATCCTTACCACAATTGTGGCAAACAGCCTTATTTTTGCATCCAGCAGAACCATGTCCAAATTTTTGACATTTATAACATCTCAACGGGTTCGGTATGTAGATATCCACAGTGACACTTAGATATCCTATTTGAATTCTCTCTGGCGGATGAGGTCTGTTAAAAGTCAGAATGTATGTTCCTGTTGGAATTATTTGTCCATCTTTTTTGATGCTTATTCTTTTGACATCAGTCACACCCATATGATTTAGTTCTGAGGTTATATCAGCTTCGTCCATGTCTTGCAATTCTCTGGTGCGGATCACTCCTTTGCTGTTATTCAGAGAAGGGTGACAGAATGCTTTCATAGTGACTCCTGCCAGATTTGTTGCTCGTAATAAGTTCTCTGAGTTTGCTTTCCGAACACATTCCACCAAAATTTGTCCCGATCGCAGCTTTTTGATATCTTTGACTGTTCCTGCTATTCCTGTGACTCCTTTCTGAATAGCAAAAGGAGACAGTTTAGTGAGGGGGCTATCAATTGATAGAGACTCAAGTAATATAAATCTTTGCCAATTGTCATTTTTTGACGTAAAGATAAGATTAGTGGTTAGTTCAACTTCCAAGTCTTGATCCAGTATCCGTTTTTTGGTGTTTTGTTTATTTGCCATGTTAGAAAGAATTGGTTCATCATCTCTGCTCCTCACCCACCTCGGAGTCCTACAAGGGGATGTACAGTGCCGCGGAAATCCACCGGATGTACACCAAGGATACAGTAATGATATACTTGAGCATATAAACACAAGATTTATACTACTCAATTGACCCTACGCCAGTGCCTTCTGGAAGTGGTGATAACTACATAGTTGAGTGTGATTCAAAGCCAAATCCAGGGCAAATCCTGACAAGCCGATTGGTTAGAATGGGCCATTCCAACCTCTCGTCTAAATGAAGTAGGAGCCAAAGTGATGTGTTGGAAATATGGCGGCCGCAGCAAGCCAAAATCCTCAAGCACCAGGATCTCTTCCTCCACTGACACGAGTCGCAACCCACGGCACACAAGCTGCCCCATTTGTCGCCTCTTACGATCAGCAAGGGGGTGCTAGGGACCTATTCTACCCCGGGTCCCCACGGGGATATACAGTGAGGAAAATAAGTATTTGAACACCCTGTTATTTTGCAAGTTCTCCCACTTAGAAATCATGGAGGGGTCTGAAATTGTCATCGTAGGTGCATGTCCACTGTGAGAGACATAATCTAAAAAAAAAAAAATCCAGAAATCACAATATATGATTTGTTAACTATTTATTTGTATGATAGAGCTGAAAATAAGTATTTGAACACCTGTCTATCAGCTAGAATTCTGACCCTCAAAGACCTGTTAGTCTGCCTTTAAAATGTCCACCTCCACTCCATTTATTATCCTAAATTAGATGCACCTGTTTGAGGTCGTTAGCTGCATAAAGACACCTGTCCACCCCATACAACCAGTAAGAATCCAACTACTAAGATGGCCAAGACCAAAGAGCTGTCCAAAAGACACTAGAGAAAAAATTGCACACCTCCACAAGGCTGGAAAGGGCTACGGGGAAATTGCCAAGCAGCTTGGTGAAAAAAGGTCCACTGTTGGAGCAATCATTAGAAAATGGAAGAAGCTAAACATGACTGTCAATCTCCCTCGGACTGGGGCTCCATGCAAGATCTCACCTCGTGGGGTCTCAATGATCCTAAGAAAGGTGAGAAATCAGCCCAGAACTACACGGGAGGAGCTGGTCAATGACCTGAAAAGAGCTGGGACCACCGTTTCCAAGGTTACTGTTGGTAATACACTAAGACGTCATGGTTTGAAATCATGCATGGCACGGAAGGTTCCTCTGCTTAAACCAGCACATGTCAAGGCCCGTCTTAAGTTTGCCAATGACCATTTGGATGATCCAGAGGAGTCATGGGAGAAAGTCATGTGGTCAGATGAGACCAAAATATAACTTTTTTTCCACTAAACGTGTTTGGAGGAAGAAGAATGATGAGTACCATCCCAAGAACACCATCCCTACTGTGAAGCATGGGGGTGGTAGCATCATGCTTTGGGGGTGTTTTCTGCACATGGGACAGGACAACTGCACTGTATTAAGGAGAGGATGACCGGGGCCATGTATTGCGAGATTTTGGGGAACAACCTCCTTCCCTCAGTTAGAGCATTGAAGATGGGTCGAGGCTGGGTCTTCCAACATGACAATGACCCGAAGCACACAGCCAGGATAACCAAGGAGTAGCTCTGTAAGAAGCATATCAAGGTTCTGGCGTGGCCTAGCCAGTCTCCAGACCTAAACCCAATAGAGAATCTTTGGAGGGAGCTCAAACTCCGTGTTTCTCAGCGACAGGCCAGAAACCTGACTGATCTAGAGAAGATCTGTGTGGAGGAGTGGGCCAAAATCCCTCCTGCAGTGTGTGTAAACCTGGTGAAAAGCTACAGGAAATGTTTGACCTCTGTAATTGCAAACAAAGGCTACTGTACCAAATATTAACATTAATTTTCTCAGGTGTTCAAATACTTATTTGCAGCTGTATCATACAAATAAATAGTTAAAAAATCATACATTGTGATTTCTGGATTATTATTTTTTTGATTATGTCTCTCACAGTGGACATGCACCTACGATGCAACATCCCCAGGCACTCGCATACGAGCCCCAACCCCAGGCCTGGCTCCAGGGTGGGGCCCCGGCTGCGCCATACCGGGCGACGTCACGGTCCTCCTTTTTTTGGCATCATAAGGGTTTTTGAACCCTTATCTCCTCCATGAACTGCCACCTTAACGTGGTGGGGGGGTTTGAGTACCCGAATGACCCTAGGAGCTACGTTGTCCGGGGCTATATGCCCCTGGTAGGGTCTCCCAAGGCAAACAGGTCCTAGGTGACGGGTCAGACTAAGAGCAGTTCAAAAACCCTTATATATATATATATATATATATATATATATATATATATATATATATATATATTACACCGTATGTATACACCGTATGTATGTGTGTGTGTGTATGTATATATATATATATATATATATATATATATATATATACATACATACATACATACACACACACACCTAAAGGATTATTAGGAACACCTGTTCAATTTCTCATTAATGCAATTATCTAATCAACCAATCACATGGCAGTTGCTTCAATGCATTTAGGGGTGTGGTCCTGGTCAAGACAATCTCCTGAACTCCAAACTGAATGTCAGAATGGGAAAGAAAGGTGATTTAAGCAATTTTGAGCGTGGCATGGTTGTTGGTACCAGACGGGCCGATCTGAGTATTTCACAATCTGCTCAGTTACTGGGATTTTCACGCGCAACCATTTCTAGGGTTTACAAAGAATGGTGTGATAAGGGAAAAACATCCAGTATGCGGCAGTCCTGTGGGCGAAAATGCCTTGTTGATGCTAGAGGTCAGAGCAGAATGGGCCTACTGATTCAAGCTGATAGAAGAGCAACTTTTGACAGAAATAACCACTCGTTAAAACCTAGGTATGTAGCAAAGCATTTGTGAAGCCACAACACGCACAACCTTGAGGCGGATGGGCTACAACAGCAGAAGACCCCACCGGGTACCACTCATCTCCACTACAAATAGGAAAAAGAGGCTACAATTTGCACGAGCTCACCAAAATTGGACAGTTGGAGACTGTAAAAATGTTGCCTGGTCTGATGAGTCTCGATTTCTGTTGAGACATTCAGATGGTAGACTCAAAATTTGGCGTAAACAGAATGAGAACATGGATCCATCATGCCTTGTTACCACTGTGCAGGCTGCTGGTGGTGGTGTAATGGTGTAGGGGATGTTTTCTTGGCACACTTTAGGCCCCTTAGTGCCAATTGGGCATCGTTTAAATGCCACGGCCTACCTGAGCATTGTTTCTGACCATGTCCATCCCTTTATGACCACCATGTACTAGGGATGGGCATTTCAAGCAAAAATAATATTCGAAGATCGCTGGGAATTATTCGATTTTTATTTGAAAATCGCAACTCCTCCCCCGCATGCACACATGTAAAGGCTACACGCATATAAACAGAGAGAGAGAGAGAGAGAGAGACCATTCACACTCTCAATCTGTATGATAACAAACTGTTTAATTCATTAGGGAATAGGCTATATCAACTCAAGCCATATAATTAGTGTAACATGCTGAAACTGTTATTTGACATTGCCCCAAGTTACCGCAACCGTTAAATGCCTAAAATCTACAGTGTGCGCGTGAGGCGATGTGTTCAATAACACACATGTAAGTGATGATAGTGTTGATGATTTACCTGAGATACGATTGCGAGAGCGAGCCTGCAGTGTATTCGCGCATAGAGTGCAATCAGGGCAGCAAATGAATGGCAATTCACGTCTTCTCAAAAGAGTCTGTTTGCAAGCAGCAAAGCCATCTTCACGCGACACACATGCGGTAAACCCAAGTGTTGTTTACTCAGCTGCACATAATAGCACCAAATTAATAAAAAAAAAGCCCAATATATTTGACCCGCGTTCTATTTACTATCATGCCCGTGCACGTTAGTGATGACGTAAGATGAACGCAAACGCACTAGGGTTCAAGTTGAGTGTGAAACCAGACCAACACTGCGGAGGTGGAGGGAAGAATCACGCTCGGACCGCAGCAAACGTGCCCAGTATAAAACACCCCGAGAACTGACTGACAGCTTTAGGTGCGTTATTGGCAGCGCCTCCCTCTGGATACATGAACGCGTCACCACCACACCAAAAACATGGGGATTTTTTTGAGGACGATAATCGCACAAACTATTCGATATTCTATAATTAAATCAACTATCGAATATTCGAAAATCGCGACCCATCCCTACCATGTACCCATCCTCTGATGGCTACTTCCAGCAGGATAATGCACCATGTCACAAAGCTCGAATCATTTCAAATTGGTTTCTTGAACATGACAATGAGTTCACTGTACTAAAATGGCCCCCACAGTCACCAGATCTCAACCCAATAGAGCATCTTTGGGATGTGGTGGAATGGGAGCTTCGTGCCCTGGATGTGCATCCCACAAATCTCCATCAACTGCAAGATGCTATCCTATCAATATGGGCCAACATTTCTAAAGAATGCTTTCAGCACCTTGTTGAATCAATGCCACATAGAATTAAGGCAGTTCTGAAGGCGAAAGGGGGTCAAACACAGTATTAGTATGGTGTTCCTAATAATCCTTAAGGTGAGTGTATGTATATATATATATATATATATATATATATATATATATATTTATATTAGGGGTGTAACGGTACACGTATTCGTATTGTACACGCGTGTACCGAACGGTTATGAATGTAATCTTTAACAGTTAACTGTCGGCTTGTTGTAAGCACGGAACACACTTCAATCCGAGTTCCCACACGAACATATTAAGTATTCAGTCCATTTTATCACGAAATTCAAACGATAAATGCCGTTTTAACCCTCTTTAATGTGATGTGACTGATAGACGCGTATCAGTTCAACTTGCAGGCAGCGCGCGGCGCGCGAGTCAATGCGATCATCTCTTCCTAAAGAATAAACATAAATGAATACATCTTAAGGTATGTTGAGGATACATTACAACTTACTGAAATGTATCATATGTCGTGTAATCGCTCCATCTGTGTTTCAACCGCGGAAAGACAATAAAACTGCTTGTAAACAATGTCATGCAGAATCACGTTTACTCAGAAGTCATTCAGTGTCCACAGCTGTTAGCTCACTAGAGAAATCAACTCTTTCACTGAATACATGCACTATATTAGCCGTTATGTTCATTATATTAGCCTATATATATTCATTATATACTACTTAGCCTGTTAGTAATGTCTTGTTTATTTAATGTATGTTTAAATAAACCTGTCATGAAAATTATAGCCACTAAATGATTATATTTCAACAATGAATAAAAATAATTCGATTTAGAAGTTAATGCAAAAACTGCCTTATGTGAAGCTTATGAGTGTTGATTATTATATCTAAAAAATAAATAGCAACTGAATTTAGGCTAATAGTTTGGGCTCTGTTGTTAATCTTTAATAGCTATATGTAAGTAAGGGCTCCCTATATAGTTTACAGCATTATCTTTAAGAAACTTTTAGTTATAATTTAATTCATTTAAGGATAGACACAATTTTGTTAAACTGCTGTACCGAATCCATAACGAACCGGGACTTCAAAACCGAGGTACGTACCGCACCGTCAGTTTTGTGTACCGTTAAACCCCTAATAATATATATATATAATTATATAATAGAAGATGTTTTGCTGACAAGCTTTTTAGGGTGCTTTCACAATCGGTTCGATTGCCTGGTCCGAACCAGTGTTCGATTCCTCACCTCCTCCCTCTGCATTCACATCATCCAAGCGAACCGAACTTGGACGTCAATTGAACCCGGGTACACACCAAAAATGCTAGTGTGAAAGCACCCTTAGATAATACAAATAACAAAATCTAGGATTGCAAGATAATGTGTGCAATCCTAGACGGCAAAATCTAGGATTGCACACATAATTGTTATCATCTTCTCTCAGTTAAACAGGTTATTTTTATATTTTTTTATTTGACATTCACGTTATCTTGCATTGGTAACAAGCCTCCAAAAAGCGTTCATGCTTGCGGTTGCCAGATGTCAAGAGTTTAAATTCCCCAATGGGGAGAATTTAGTGTGTTATGTAGCCGTTCCAATGGACGCATTTTCTGCCCGACATGGCAACCATGTGCAGGGGGAAAAAACGAAAGATGTTCTGAAAACACAGGCACACATGTACATTGGAGTTTAGCATGCTGCTGTATTTTGCTCAAATGTAAGTGTAATACAACAGTCGGATTTCTTTCACACAGTCATTTAACACAGTCAACTAATTCTGCAAGGAAACCTCAGTGATTCATAAATCAGCGGCTAGTTGCATAAACTAAGCCATTATGTTAAGACAGTGTCTTAAGATCTAGTATGAGCCACTAGCAGCTAGGCAAGTGGCATTCAGTCTTACTTTTCGTATCAAATTAGGCCAGTCTATATTTTTATGTAACTGATTTTAAGAAATGATGAACAGTCTTAAAGAAAAAAAAATGGATGTCTAACTTGTAAGAATAGTCTTAACGGTTTATGCAACCGGCCCCATAAGATGAATTTAGACTACACAAAAAGTATTTTTTGTTGTTGTTTAATAATAGAAAAACATTAAAATAATTTGGAATTGTTGGAGTTAATATTAGGAATTTCACTGGTTTATTGTGAAAGATATACCAGTGCATAATGTAAAGAGTGTTTATTCATTTATATGAAAAATAATACATCAAGTTAATGTTCTCTGGATTTGTGCGTATGAAAATACAATAATGTTAAATGTCAAAAGAAATATCATAATGATTATAATTTTGGAACAAAACCATCAGTTTAATCATTATCATGTAGACCTAAAACAAACCATGAACTAAAAGATCATTCCAAACTTCACCTATCCTGAAATATCAGCACTTTGCACAAATACGCCACTCTGCAGGTGCCCTTTCTGGTATAGCCAAGTGAACTATAACATCAGCTATTTAGTTCCTGTCCTGAGGCACACAGTGCAGTGTTTAACCTGCCTGGATGTTCCAGTGATTACAATTAAGCAGCTCTTATCCCTGGACATAATCAAGCCAGGGTTAATCCACACACACCATGACATCCACCGCAGGACATGTCCCACCAGCCTGCACTGGAACAGGGTCAAGTATGACAGGAAGCATCTCCTCTGCCAAGTAGGATGTGGAGCAAGTGACGGGAGAAAGGGTTGGGAAATGAGAAGGGCATTGGGAAATGACTGGAAATTTCCACCAGATCACATTTTCATAAATCAAGCCCTTGTCCCAGCACAGTGCGGAGCAGAAGGGATTGGGAAAAGAGGATTAGTTGGGCACAGCCCAAACACAGGAGTTAAAATGTTATCCAATATCATTCATACGAGAACGTGAGGACAGATGGATGCTGACTTTGCTGTGCAAGAGCAGAACTGAAGCTGGGGAAGTCTAAAATGACAATGCTATTCACAACAGTATTATTTTGAACAGAAAAGAAGCCACTTGCAATATCAAATGATTGCCTGACGCATTTTTAAAGAATCTCTCTATATTGTCCTATAGCTCTCTTTAGTGTGTTATGTAGCCGTTTGAGGTTTGTAACTCTGCATATCTTATAAATTCACAAAGTCCATTGTATGTGTTTTTTTCAGTTGAGACACTTTGCTCGACTAGAATCTAATTTTACAGATTGTTTCTGTACAGTTTCTATATAAAAATGCAGAAACAATGTAAAGTCGGCTATTTGCTCTGGCTCTTGTTTTAAATGATTTTGTTACATTTATGCTTGCTGTTATCATCTGTTGACATTGTACAAGCAGAATGTGGCAGTTGGTTAGTGTTGTATTTGTCCCGCCCCTCCTCCACTGTGATTGGACGGCTGAGTAAAAAGTGACAGTGAGGATAAGTGTTGCGTTTTACCCAAAGTTTAATATTCTTCAACTCTCGGTGACCAGTAAAAAACGGCAAGTGCTCAGCGCCTCGTCACGCTCCTGGTGTTTTAAAAACGCAGCGCTCCCTTTGAAAACAATTGGAAGAATACTCTAGCCTCGGGAAAAAAACTTTGGTGGACAAACGGCCTAATTCATAATAAAATTCCTGTGTAAGGTGAATCCTCATAAACTAAAATGTCAATTTTATATGTACAAAAAATTCCTACATCATATCTATATGCACTACACAGACCTAACAAAAAACAAATATTAAAAAAAAAGACTTGTTCATCCTTTTTAACCATTCATTCTTTGCAACAAAAACAACTGTAAAGATTAATGTAAAGAAACTAATGGGACAGACTTTTTCAAACCAACTTTGGCAGAGGACTGAAGGAAGTGATAAAAAAAATCTACACAGTTGAACTGACAGCATTCAAAGAAAACTAGGCTTGAAAACTATAGGTTTATTTTCTGATGCATTGTCATGCTGATGATATAAAATCTTTATACTACGGGGCCGTTGAATGCTTGAATCTGATTGGCTGATGAACGTTATTTATTTATACAATTATTTTCTGGGAGACGCACAGCGAACGTAGTTCCAGGCAGCTCTTGACCGCATTACAGTTCCATATCACTTCGCATAGTTAACCGTAATAACGGACATTACAGGACTAAAAAAACAACAATATGACAAACGATTTTCCTAAAGAAAATCTTAATATTTACGGTGAATATAAAACGTTCAACAACTGGGCGGCAGCAGTATTAGACAGTCCAGATGAAAACCAACAGACGGAAGCGGACATCAAAGGCAAGCTTTTCTGTCTCATTACTGAAATCACACATGCTCGCACACACACTACAGTTTGCACAAAAAGGTGTCAGCGCTGCCCTGACGATTTGATCAGTTAGCCTATATAGTGGAGCATTTAAAGGCTATACGTGACATTTTTTCACTAGCGAGGTAATAACAGCGCTGTTTAGAGACGCACAGAGGTAGCCTAATTCACACAAGCACTCTCTCTCCCTCTCTTGCTCTCTTTCTTTCTCTCTCTCTCTCTCTCTCTCTCTCTCTCGCTCTCTCTCTCGCTCTCTCTCTCGCTCGCTCTCTCGCTCGCTCTCTCTCTCGCTCTCTCTCTCGCTCTCTCTCTCGCTCTCTCTCTCGCTCTCGCTCTCTCTCTCGCTCTCTCTCTCGCTCTCTCTCTCGCTCTCTCTCTCGCTCTCGCTCTCTCTCTCGCTCTCGCTCTCTCTCTCGCTCTCGCTCTCTCTCTCGCTCTCTCTCTCGCTCTCTCTCTCGCTCTCTCTCTCGCTCTCTCTCTCTAATAACTTTATTAATAACTGCAGTAGAATGCTATCAACGGCTCAAGCCTTCGTTAACAGCTTTAAAATTACGTTTCGGAACTAGCAAAAGAGCCGTTGGATGAGACGCGGAAGAAATAGTCCTACTCACAATAGCGATTTAAGTACAAAAACCGGACAAATCCCTTTAAATATATCTTCGGATCGATGTCTTGAGGTGTGGTAACCGTAGTATAAGCGGAATAATTGGCGACGGGCCGTTCAATTATTAGAACAATAATGCACACCCGAGGCGTAACGGCCACTCCGCTTCGCGTCGTGACCGCATCACCACCTCGGGTGTGCATTATTGTTCTAATAATTGAACGGCCCGTCGTCAATTATTCCTTACTTAAACAGCCTACCTTTGACCATTGCGTGAGCAATGAAAACTCTCAATTTGAAGACATAGAAGCAGAATTTATGCCCGAACCATTCCTCAACCTGAAGTGGGCCTGACATTTGTTAGACCTTCTCAATCAAACAAACAGTCCCACCGCAGCACAAACAAAAGAAATGTGTGCTCTACATACTAATTTCCTGCTCCCTGGAAATGCGTACAAACTCTTTTACATGATTTATGAGTTGATAAACCTAGATTAATGATATTTAGGACAAACAAAACATTGAGTCTCTGCTCTGAATTGCCACCAAAAAAGGCTATTTATCAGGAAGGATTATTCAGAGCAGGTGCCACAAACTGTGCCAAGGAGAGTCAGTATCGCCCAGTCATTGATTTTTTGCAGCATACCAAATGGCCTGGGAGAGATGGGACAAGCAGAGCTATCAAGCAGGTGTGTGGCCATAAAGAGTCATTCACCCTCACAGGGAAACCTCTCACTGTCCCTTCTTCATCCTATGACCGTTTCGCTCAAAGGTGGTCAAACAAACCAACAAAACTATTCACTGTTATCATACCGGATCACGATGTACGTACAACAATGAAGTAATTGTTATACGATTAGCTTACATTTTGGCACATTTTCCATCACTCACTATGTTTACATGGACAGCAGTAATCTAATTATTGACCTTATTCTGAATAAGACAATATTCTGATTAAGGTGTTTACATGAGTTGCTTTTAGAATATTTGTTCATGTTCCCGTTTTACATGTTATAGAGCATAGCTCGATTAATGGCACGTCATTATGTCCCCATGCCATGCTACGCTCTCCGACGTCCAATCATAGCCCGACTTTGGCAGATCTATTAAAATTCAATGGGCTCAGGCAACCCGCTGTAACTTTACCTGCGGGTGTCGCCGTTGGACACTGTTACTTTATAAAAACAAGTGATGTTTATACTTTTTAATAGCCTGGATGCCAGCCGAACTTAGCCCCGCCCATAACATTTGAGCTCGGGCAGTTCGGTCTGGACTTGATCCGTAGAGGAGTAATTATGGTGTTCTCCAGAAAAAATTTGGGGGGTAAAATGTGGGTTATTTTGTCAGGGCTGCCTGCTAAAATTCACATTCCTGGGTCTGTTTATCACACTCTGACCAGCTGACATAAAGCATACTATCAGTAAACGGGAGACAAATTATATTCAGTTATGAAGCGTTTTCTGTGTGTTGACATCTTTCGCGATGTTCTAACAGACGGGATTCGCACACAACGCGTCTGCTAATGTCCGATTCACGACCTAATGAATCCTTTGAACCGAATGATTTTAACGACTGGTTAGAACAACTGATCTGTCCAACACTGAACTCATGAATCAGTTGATTAATTTACTCAGAACGCATCTGAAAAGAGAACACAAGTGTGCTTACCCAATTTAGCAAGAGTGGGTAAGAATTATTTTTAATTATCAACAGTATTTCAGCTTATTTCAGTTGACAATGTGTAGTAAAATAAATAATAGCCTACAATTATTTAGACTGGAGTGAGGTGAACCCAAAACAAAGTTGTTATTAGCTAGCTGATCATTTTTATTAAATTGCATATGGCAGAAAATTAAGACTATTTGTTAATTTGTAATGCTACTTTTTAATATTAAAATGATTATATACCAAAACAATTATCTGTAATGTAAAAAATGTTTGGTAACTGTCAGATTACTATTGTATGTTTGACCAATACACAGTTTTTTGTTTCCACTGCTACATTTTATTTATTTAAAGAAGTTTGATTACATTCTATTTTAGATTTGAATGCACAATTGTTTTTTAAATAAATAAGAATTCAACACTTTACATACATCTGTTATTTTGTCTTAGTTATGTTTAGTTAGTAAAGTCTGGTGCCTTTAGTCTCTTCAAGGAAGGTATAAGGTGGAAGATATACAGTTTATTATTAATTCAACAGTAGTATCGGATCAGTATCGGGTATCGACAGATACACAAAGCCCAGGCATCGGTATCGGTATCGGGACTGAAAAATGTCGGATCGGTGCACCCCTAGTCTTTCCTAGTTCGGTTGAAACACGCCCCATAATCACAGCCCAACGGAGCAGTATCAGACTCATATTCTGACTAGAATTGATTATGACGACGTCAGGCGAATTTTTTTATGTAATTTAATATTTACGTTGTTTTATTTTTGTAATATTATATATTGTCTCTTTCAGTTTTTTTGAAGAGACACTGCCCCTCTTGCCTCCTTCTTGACAGCCTACATTTCGAATAATAGCTTTGATTAATGATGAAAAAGTTTACAAATTCGTGATTGTTTGGATTGTTTTTTTAGAGGGTCGCTTTTGATTACTTTAAAAAAAAAAAAGAGCAGGGCAGGCTCGACTTGATCCTCCAAAGCCCTCCCCTCTGCACTTGCCTGGTGTGTATGTGTCCTGTCACAAAATGCGGCGAAAACTCCTAAACGACGTTAACAGTTAGATTAAGGTGTGTACATGTCTGTAATGCTCTACGATAATGTGACTAAAATAGGCATACTCTACATTCACGCAGATTTGCGTTTATTTCTAGTGTGACTTTAACCGGATTAAGGTCATTAGAAATGGCTGTTTACATGGTAGCTTCTTAATCAGAGTATTGTCTTAATCGGGTTAATATCGGAGTCTTGTTGTGACTATTTGGATACATTAACAGCTAGAAACCATTAACATGGTTTAATATAACTACAAACCAACACTATTATTTATTCAGAGAGGCATCATATTTATAAGCATAAATAATAAGCATATTTTAATCATATATATATATATATATATATATATATATATATATATATATATATATATATATATATATATATATATTAGTGAGGAAAATAAGTATTTGAAAACCCTGTTATTGTTATTTTGCAAGTTCTCCCACTTAGAAATCATGGAGGGGTCTGAAATTGTCATCGTAGGTGCATGTCCACTGTGAGAGACATAATCTAAAAAAAAAATCCAGAAATTTTAGTTTTAGTTAAATTTTTTTTAACTATTTATTTGTATGATACAGCTGCAAATAAGTATTTGAACACCTGTCTATCAGCTAGAATTCTGACCCTCAAAGACCTGTTAGTCTGCCTTTAAAATGTCCACCTCCACTCCATTTATTATCCTAAATTAGATGCACCTGTTTGAGGTTGTTAGCTGCATAAAGACACCTGTCCACCCCATACAATCAGTAAGAATCCAACTACTAACATGGCCAAGACCAAAGAGCTGTCCAAAGACACTAGAGACAAAATTATACACCTCCACAAGGCTGGAAAGGGCTACGGGGAAATTGCCAAGCAGCTTGGTGAAAAAAGGTCCACTGTTGGAGCAATCATTAGAAAATGGAAGAAGCTAAACATGACTGTCAATCTCCCTCGGACTGGGGCTCCATGCAAGATCTCACCTCGTGGGGTCTCAATGATCCTAAGAAAGGTGAGAAATCAGCCCAGAACTACACGGGAGGAGCTGGTCAATGACCTGAAAAGAGCTGGGACCACCATTTCAAAGGTTACTGTTGGTAATACACTAAGACGTCATGGTTTGAAATCATGCATGACACGGAAGGTTCCCCTGCTTAAACCAGCACATGTCAAGGCCCGTCTTAAGTTTGCCAATGACCATTTGGATGATCCAGAGGAGTCATGGGAGAAAGTCATGTGGTCAGATGAGACCAAAATAGAACTTTTTGGTCATAATTCCACTAAGCATGTTTGGAGGAAGAAGAATGATGAGTACCATCCCAAGAACACCATCCCTACTGTGAAGCATGGGGGTGGTAGCATCATGCTTTGGGGGTGTTTTCTGCACATGGGACAGGGCGACTGCACTGTATTAAGGAGAGGATGACCGGGGCCATGTATTGCGAGATTTTGGGGAACAACCTCCTTCCCTCAGTTAGAGCATTGAAGATGGGTCGAGGCTGGGTCTTCCAACATGACAATGACCCGAAGCACACAGCCAGGATAACCAAGGAGTGGCTCTTTAAGAAGCATATCAAGATTCTGGCGTGGCCTAGCCAGTCTCCAGACCTAAAACCAAGAGAGAATCTTTGGAGGGAGCTCAAACTCCGTGTTTCTCAGCGACAGGCCAGAAACCTGACTGATCTAGAGAAGATCTGTGTGGAGGAGTGGGCCAAAATCCCTCCTGCAGTGTGTGCAAACCTGGTGAAAAGCTACAGGAAATGTTTGACCTCTGTAATTGCAAACAAAGGCTACTGTACCAAATATTAACATTGATTTTCTCAGGTGTTCAAATACTTATTTGCAGCTGTATCATACAAATTAATAGTTAAAAAATCTTACATTGTGATTTCTGGATTTATTTTTTAGATTATGTCTCTCACAGTGGACATGCACCTACGATGACAATTTCAGACCCCTCCATGGTTTCTAAGTGGGAGAACTTGCAAAATAGCAGGGTGTTCAAATACTTATTTTCCTCACTGTGTATACATACATACATACATACATACACATATATGTATATATATAAATAAATAAAATAAGAAGTTACGTTTTTGCTGCCATACAAAAGCAGAAAGAAAAGTGTCAGATTAGAAACTACATTAATCTATTTCGTTCTTTGCTCACTATGTTACATTCACTATGTAGTGAATAGTGGACGAGTGAACGAGTCAGTGGTTTTAGACACTGTAAACGCACAAGTCATTTATGTTCTCTCATGCATCTCGGGAGTTCAGCACTGTGGTGAGATGTCATGATGAACAAGAGCAGTTTTCTGTTTTCCCTTTGCATACTCTTGGCATAGCGCTGATGCTTACATCATTACTATAGCAACCAATGCAGGCACACCGGATATAAAACACACTGTCTGAACAAGCAAAAATCAGATCATGTAAAATGACAGTAAGGACCACCAGACCTAAATATCAGATTTGAAAACCAAAATGGATTTGTGTACACTGTGAACAACGCCTTAGTGTATGTGTCAGTGCAGAACCAGGTCTGAAATGAGATTCAGTACAAGAAAAGCTTACATAATGAAGACACTTCATTAACATATGAAATGAGATCCAGGCAGGAGGCACTGAGGAACTTCCATTCCACTGTTATTGTTTCAAAGAACAGGGGCCTGACAGTCAAGGCCAAGACAATCATGGAAAAAGAGATGGTGAGAGAAAGAGAGAAGCTTTAGAGAGACTACCCATCAAAGTAGCTCAAACTCTAAAACTTCACAATGATTTCTATATTCTAAAAGTGAGATATGAAAAGTTGATCAAAAACACACTTTAGAAGAGTTCCTTCACAAAATCCCTCTCATAATTTTCACCCCAAAGGCAACTGACCACCCAGGGCAAAATAAAATATAGATATGAGTCTGCAACATACTACACATCAATATTAATATTTATTAAAAACTAATAACAATTATTCCATATAGATTGTATAGATATTGTAAGCAGCACAACCATTTTTGACATTGACAGTCAATTTATACCATTAAAGTACTGCATAGAAACCACAACAGAGTAGATTTAAGCTGGTTACAAATGCTGGCCCTTCAACTTTTTATCATTTAGACAAATTTCATGTCCTTCTGGAGGTCTAAAATGACTGATAGTTAAAATTCCCTGCACACTTCCAATAAAGTGAATAATGTATGGATTACTTAATCCCCATACACGTAATGTGGTTCTTCGGACTGAGAATATACACTCATATGAAATCTTAAAATAGACGAATACCCTGTGAAGTCCACTTCGCAGGAAGCGACCACCAGCCAATGGGAACACACCCCGAGGCTCATCCTGTCTTCTCTGTGAGAGCACTTTTTTGCAGACACAAGCTCAGCTCTGTCAGCTCTCATCCATCTGACTAAAGCAAGATCACATTGAGCACGATGAGCTGCAAAATGCTGAAGACCAATAAAAAACACCAGCATATGTTCCCCACTGGCCTGCAACACTGTTTTTGTTGCTTAATGAATCTCTATAAACGCACCAAAGTCTCTCCTCCTGATGCAAGAAGCAACAAAATGACTTTGACAGCATGCATCCATCCATCCTTGAATCACATTAAAACAAAGGTTTTTTCAAAAACATGTTCAACTTATTTAAATTATAAAATGGAACAAAGGGTAGCTCTTTGCGTAGATCTGAAATTCTCCTGACAATCAAAGCTGCTCAGTGTGCCATGAATGACAACACTGCCTAATTTACCAAGCTCCACATCTCAACTGGGGTAAAAGAGTTTTTAAAGAACATAAAAACTTAAATAGAGCACAGGTTATCAATATGACACTAAGCCTTGCCAATAAAACAAGCAAGTAAAGTGAAAGTGAAGTTGAATGTTAATTAATTTAGCCAACAAGCAAAGTTTCTCAGTTATATACATTATCACATCAAGCCTAATTTAAGGATGAAGGGATAGGGGGCTTGTTATGAGGCTAATTATGAGGCTTGCTCACGCACCCACTACTAGTCAGATTTGCACATTGATTATTAAATGAAAGCATATCCTTTAACAAAAACTTATCATAAAAGTATAACCTTATAATTGATTATACCAGTTACTTATATTATTTCATAAGACAAATGCACATCACATCTCACTCCAGCTGATTTCACACTGTATTTAACCCTTTTAAAAGGAATATATAGGCCTATGAAATCTCAGCAATTTTCAGCTGACGAACGATAAAAATAAAATAAAAACATTGCCAGCCAATCAAAATCCACGTGAGTTTAACGCGCGCGCTGCAAATGTGTTCTCACACGAAATATACACGCGCACGTTTATTATAAACATGGCGTTGTCCGTTGGTGTGGATGCTAATACTCATTAGAGTTGCCATTTTAGTTATAGTTATAGTATCGTTCTTGTTGTGCGCAACATGCCTCACCACTGGGTTTTGGATCCCATGAGGAGTTAGCATCGAATTGCAGTGTCAACGGTAATGCGGTCACATATTCCGGTTACAGTGAGTTGTTTAACGTTAGCTACCAAATCATAAACTAATTATTACTTACCTCGTTAAAAAACGTCTTGTACAGTAGCAGAAACTTCCAAACGTGTGATTCTTAACGTCTACATTTCACTTTCTAGCAAACCAAAACAGGTCGCGCGCACGTCGTGCAAAAGCTGTGTTCGTCCAATCAATACTGATCTCATGAATATGCAAATAAGAACGTTCTTTTACTGTTTACAAATGTACAGTGAAATTCATGATGATTATTTACTAATGCAGGCTAAAGTATAAATAGTGTGGGGAAACCCCTATTATTAGGTCTACGTAAAAACAGGGTTACAGTCCTGGGTTACAATGTCACACGCGAAAATACCTTAAATGTAAGGGGGGTGAAGTAATGTCAGTAATGTGGATCTGTTGGGATTCATCCAGAAGATGCGAAATTTCTATTTAAACGTGCCATTTCAACAAGACAGGGCGATCCCAATGAAAACACCCGCCCAGACAAGTCCCTGTTATTTAGGCAATTGTAATGCATTTATATAAAAGAGCGTTACTACTCTATAAAACAGAACAACTCTTGTAGTAGAAAGGTATCTTTGCTACAACTGTAATCACGCCATGCATTGCCACCAGGAGCCCCCTTTCTGACAGATGCCAAAACCATGAAATGCAATTCAGTTCTCATGAGTAACCAAACCAGAAACACTATATATACACATTTGTTCACATAATTACAAATTATTCCCTTTAATTTGATGCTGTGGTTGTAAGAACACTGATAAACTCGTGCATCATGATCAAAATCAAAAACGACCACGGTCAAATTAAACGGCATTTCACGAGCGCGCGTGTTACTATCAAGCATGCTGACGCGCTGCCTCAAAACAACGCAGACAAATACCAATTGTAGCCAGATACATCAAATGCTTGAAAGTAAACTACCATGAATTCATAATGAGATACCTACAAACGCACAAAAACAAAACATATGTAATGTATCTGTAATTAGAGATGAACAACTGCTCTCAATTGATAGACAGTAAATAGCCTAAGCGTAATTGCTCGATCAGTTGAGATGCGCGTACACGCGAATTGAGCAGTAGGCTACACGTATAACCTATTGGGTTTGTGAAATAAGTTTCTAAATGTCGAGTTTAAATGATCATAGATAAAGAACACAGCGGCGCAAAAGAACGAGCAATCTTACCCGTCTCCTCTGTGTGAGTGAGTTGTGCAGGGACAGCAGCGGCGGCACACACACACGCTCGCTCGTTCAACTTGTCAACAGTATCAGCGGATGATTCCACGATTAGCTTCACGCATCTCCGCGAGAAAACCCACTGCTTACTTTTTCCAAAAAGCCGTGTTATTATTCAAAGCATATGTCTCATCGTAAATTTAAACAGAGGACGTGTAAAACGCCACGGTGCTTTCCATCTAGACAACAAAAACCCTGTCAGTGTTATTGGATTCTTCCGAGGCTGGCTTTGCACACTACTACAAGTGCGCCGAGTACAGAGCTATCTTTCTGATACAGACTCTATATTGCAACGCTTTTCAAAAGACAAATCCGTGCTTTGTTAAGGACCAAACCTGCAAAAAAAAATGATATAAATAAATGATGTCAGTGAAAAATAATAAAATGCGCATATTGTAAAAAATAAATTTACAATATCCACACAATTTAATTAATTAAATGATTTATTTGTCAATTGCTATAGGCTAATCTAAAATAATTATTATTTTATTTATTTATTTATTTATTTATTTCGACTTCCAATAATGGTCCGTTTACTTCTATTGATTGGTTTGGTGTTCCACGTGACCACACTAAAGAGGCCGTTTTAATATCATTAGCATATTTGAAATGTCCTAATAAAATCTCGATTTCAGTATGGTTTGGGGGGAAATATTTAAGATGTCCCTATTTATTGGTGAATATATTTAATCACATATTGATTAATGCTAAACAGCTGTTTGGAATTCAAATCGATGACCAAAAACAATGCAAACTTGGTTCATTATTGTTCAAATATATACATTTTATACGTTTAATATAATATTTTTTTAATTCATATTAAATATGTTCATTAATAATAAATATGTGAATATTTAATAAACAAATTAATATAGTAGGCCTAAATTGAATTCACTGAATTCCAGAAACTATTCAAAACTAGTGCTATAATCAAAAGTATTCTGATCTGGGTTCAGTTAGGGTTTGGGTTCTTTCAACCTCTAAATGTGATTATTGGAGGATTATGTTTTAACGGCCAAATAAAAGCTGATCCCTGAGCAGTTGCGATGCTGTGGGCGGTCCAGTCCTCGCTTTCAGATCCAGTTTCAGCCAATCACAGGCGAAATTCTCTGCAGACGTCAAAGCGAGGTTGGTTTACCCCTTTGTACAGTAAAGAATTAGCCTGTGCTCAAAGTTAGCTTTCACATTACCGGTACAATGAATGATTGCGATTATTGACAACACATGGATTCGTAAGTGACATATCATATCTGTTATAAACTAAAGAGAAAATAAACTCAAATGTTTGTTCGTTATTGTTCGCGGTCTTCAAGTTATCTGACCAGTTAGCAAGCCTGTTATGCTACTGCTAGCCTGCTGTCAGATCTGCTTCTTTCAGTTGACACAAGCCTGACATTAAACCTACTGGATCATTCTCAATGAATAAAGCACACTGTGGAACAAACAAAGACAGCAGTTTAAAGTTATCTGTCTAACGTAATACATTTATACACCTAATAATCATATCTTAAAACGCTTATTGTGACTTACTCTGAACTCAGACTGTCAGAATGTTATATTAGAAAGTGGAAGATTTGATTCGTGATTCGTTTATGACTGCTTTCATGTATACAGTGTACATAAGACAAATGTGTTCAGTGATTCTACTATGTTCTACTATAGTTACTTTCACATCAAAAATGTATGTGTGTGTGTGTGTGTGTGTGTGTATGTGTGTGTGTATGTATGTGTGTATATATATATATATATATATATATATATATATATATATATATATATATATGTATATATATGTATATATATATATATATATGTATATATATGTATATATATGTATATATATGTATATATATATATATATATGTATATATATATATATATATATATATATGTGAGATGGTGGTCCAGTGGGTTAAACCATGGAACTGACACGCAGAAGGTTGCTGGTTCGATCCCAGCGGTCACCACCAGTGTGTCCTTGAGCAAGGCACTTTGTTCCTCCAGGGGGATTGTCCCTGTAATAAGTAATACATGAAATAAGTCGCTTTGGATAAAAGCGTCTGCCAAATGCATAAATGTAAATGTACTGACACCTATATATATATATGCTGTTCAGCACAATATGCATTGCAAGACAAGTAGGAGACCATGGTTGTAGTGTTATTTATTTATATGTATAGCGTCGGTGTAATCAATACCAGTTTTATTTTATTTATCTTTAGATTGAGGTTTTATAAGATTTACGCGTGTTACTGGAATTATGTTTGATTGATGGGCTTTCCTCTGGTTTACTAGCACTGCTTTTGTCTCTTATCCAAAATCTATTGTCTCACTGTCTCTTCCATCTCTTCCTCAAGCACCTAGCACGTCCCAGCTCTGACCTCTGACCTCACTGTGATTGAAAACTCCTGCCATCAGTGACCTCCTCATGTGCATCATCTTCTTGAAGTTTGACCCTCGCCCTGCATCCAAAAATGCCTACAGGTAGTGCACCTGTTCCCAGAAGCTTTACTTTATATGTGTTAAATGCAAATAGGCATATGAAAAGTTCTTGCATGTGTGTGGGAAAAAGGTGTTGTTTGTTACGGTAAAAAAAACTGATTTGTATAAATTTTGATAATAGTATAAAGTGTTCAAGTACATTTAAACCAAAGTAAAATCTTTGGCCCTGATTTCAGATTTTAACGGTGCACTTGACACCGTCCATTGGTTGCTGAATCATGCAAAGCAAACGTTTTCAGTTACCCATGACATTGTATAAATGCTCACAGTGAGCTATGATTCATTTTTCAGGCGAATGTGAAATTTATTCCACAGGCAAAAGTGTCCAGGAAAAGAGTGGGTATTATTCAGCTGGTCATGTGATCTCAACAATAAATAATACAAAAAACAGCTTTTATTATTACATTTGCCATAAATAATGTTAATTTATGTGATGTGTACAATCATGTGTACTGTATCAATTTGCATGTACCAGTAATCTATGTCTTCATTCCCCTTCACTACAGAGAGGTTACCTCCGTTAATACTGTCAGTTTGTAACATGCAACGCTAATCAGGATTATTGCCCAGCAAGCTGTAATTTGATTATCTAATATTGAGTCAGTCACAGTGGTTTAGCGTCACAGATGACTCAACCCAGGACGTACAATCTAATCAATGATGCTGTGTCTTGAAGGTTGGTTCCTATGATTTAGGGTAGCATCACCTTGTTTACAAAACAACACAGAGATGTACTATAATTAAGATCGGGTAAATGTGTAAACAGTATCATGGAAAATAACCAGATGTTTATAGAATGGTACTTCTGCTTGTTTTACCTTCTGTAACCTAGCAACTTGCTTGGTTCCACTTAGCAGATTCTCAACAAGGGGTATGCATACCCTAGGGTACTTCATCGGATCTAGGGGGTTTTTACAGTGATTTTCATCATTTTGTGTATTGTTATACCTGTATAACAGAAATGTCACTTGTAATATTAAGGCTGTCTAAAGCTTCAAATAATTAGTTCTCAGGATCTCAGATTTTTTTTTTTTTTTGTATTGAAGCGTTAACCTATTAATTAACCTTTTAATTATTTAAGAAATTCCTGTGTAAAAACATGTTAATTTCTGTCTAAGTTGACTAGTTGTCCAACAGTTTAGACTATAGTCGATTAGTAAGGTTGACTAATTTATCTCGATTTTTATTCTAAAGGCCTGTTCGCACTGGGACGATTTTCAGTAGATGGCGTACTGTTCACTCGGCGCATTGCCAGTGAAAATCGTTTGGGCGTGAACACTCAATACGCGCCAAAAAACGTCTCGAAAAAAAGCTGCCGTTAAGCATGCACGATATTCGTCCCGGTGTGTGCATGCTCAACAAGGCTGCATTTACTTGAGTAAAATCTGTAATATTGTGAAATGTTATTTGCATTTTAAAACAACTGTATTCTTTTTTATATATATATTTTCAAATGTAATTTATTCCTGTGATGGCAAAGCTGAATTTTGAGGAGCTATTACTCCAGTTTTCAGTGTCAAATGATCCTTCAGAAATCATTCTATTATGCTAGTTTGGTTATTTATTTATTTTTATGAATAGAAGGTTCAAAAGAACAGCATTTATTTAAAACAGAAATCTTTTATAGCACTGTAACTATATTCACTTTAACTTTTATCTTTTTAAATCATCCTTGCTTAATAAAAGTATTAATCTCTTTGAAAAAATCTTACTGACCCCAATCTTTTGAATGGTAGTTTATTTGATCTTTTTAGTACTTTTAACAACAGTGCTCTTTTGCAGGTAAAACCTTCTCCTGATAGTCTTTAAATTCATCCTCTGGTACATCCATACACATTCAGCCTTACATCTTTGGCCAACAAGTTACATCTCACACTGTTTTTTGAGTGTCCCACCTTCATATATAAGATGCCATGTCAATTTAAAGTCCATCTTAATAGACCAAAATGCATATTGAGACACTGCATTGTGTCTGTTTTGTTGCGATTTCTATGTTTTTGAACCCAAGAATGCATCTTAAATGCCAAGAATGCCAAAACCATGCTAATTAATTATGCAGGATTTTCATGACCGATTGGTCATCATGTTGTTCAGTAAACCCACTACTTAATCTGAAAATATGTAGTTTTACATATTCCCTAATTTCAAGTTTTGATGTTGATGGTGGTGCTGGAACCTTATTGACACTGACAAACTGTAGGCTACAACTGTAATGTCATATCATTAGCACTGACCTCTTGAGGGTATTTTACCAACAGAGGATACAATTTGGCAGGGCTCTAGACTAACTTTTTTCACCTGAACTGAACATTTTAGGGGCACAACCAGAAAATGTAGGGGCGCACACCGTAAATCAACATGCTAACCAAATCTACTAATTTCCACTGTATTACTAATAAATACTTTGATAATACAGGGCTCCAGACTAACACTTGAGAGCAGTGGAACCAGCTCCATTAAAGATGGTCATAAGATAAAATAAAAATAAAATTTATCATAAGGTTATTTTAATCATAAAATTACTATTGTTTTACATTGTTTTGTTAATAAGTGCAGTTACTAATAATAGTACATGTTTGTTTATTGGAAATTTAACAGTGAAGTGCTGAGCTTGAATTGTTATGCAGAAAAAAATTACTTATATTAACAACAGTAATGTGCAAAAACTTAATTTAAGGAAATGAGGAATAAGGAAATGTGTAATAGTAATTGTAAACTCTTATTAAATGTACTATTGTTCTTCTATAGTGTCATACTGAACTAAAAGGAACACTCTTTAGTTGTTTTCTGTGTAATCCAGTCACAATTTGAAGAAAAGTTTTAGTTTTTCATGAGACTTTGTGACTTCCTACTTTTTTTCCATATGTTAAGGAGTGGAAATGTCGAATAAGTCAAATAAGTGCTCCTATGCCACCACCTACTGGTTATAGTGGGGGGTTTTTTTGTTTTATTTTGCTTGTTTTTTTGCCATAAAGTGGCCAGCACTTTTTAACGGTCCCATGGCATGAAATTTTCATTTTTTGAGGTTTTTTAACATTAATATAAGTTCCCCTAGCCTGAATATTGTCCCCAAGTGGCTAGAAATTTTGATTGGTGTAAACCGAGTTCTGGCTGTCTTTCTCTGCCTTTGAGAAAATGACAGCTCAGACGAGCTGATCTGAAATGTTCCTGTTATGACATCATAACAGGAACGGTTACCTCCCTTTCCTCCGCCCAGAGAATTTGGCACGCCCATGCGAGCGCCATATTTGTTTGTCCTCGAGAGAGATCATGGCTTGTGAACGAGTGAATTCTCAGTGTTTGGATGTACAAATGAAAACAGAAATTTTTTCAGTTCCTTCTGATCTGTGATCAATGATTTCTGATGTGTAGCTAATTATTCAAGTTCACACAGAACTTTATTATTCGTGCACACGCTGCGGCTTCTCTCTCTCGACAGAATGATGTTTTCTATCTTGTGAGTCAGTGTTTTTGTACGTCCTCGTCGCGTCCATCTGTTCTAAAATGTGCATACAGTCAGTAGTTTCTGCTCAACATCGGCAGAGCCACATCTTTAGAGATAAACCTCACGCACGCCGAAGCTCGGGCTTGGCCTTCAACATCACCGACCCCCAGTAGGCTACTGTATCTTGCCCACAGCGGAGGCGCCATATGCGGCGCAAGATTAATCAGAAGGGGGCTAGGCTAGCCAGCTATCCCCAAAATAAACTGGATTACATTCGATTACTGCTGTTGTGTCTTTGTTTGCGCTGTGTACTCAATGCGCCTCACTGAAGCTTTTCATACGATAGGAAAATATCTAAAAATAATGCTATAATCAACACTTACTCGTAACTCGTTCATCTCGACAGCTGTAATGGTACATTACTTGTGTTACAAAGTTGGTTGAATAAGGAGGAAGACGGTCTCGGCGTGACTGGGACTCGTGTTTATTCAGAACTCTCAGATACAATCAAAATAAACTTGCGCTGACAGCGCTCTCACAACTCAGGACAATATCACTTTGTTAGCAATCTCTCCACTGATGTCCGGTTCGCAAACAAATCGTTCTTTTGAACCGTTTTTTTTTTGTCGAACCAGTTCACCAAATCGGACTGAATCGTTCTAAACGGTTCGCATCTCAAGTCAACGCTGATCCATAATTTACTAAAGTTACTAACTTTTTGACATGAGTCCCTCCGACTAGAAATAAACTTATAACCTGAAGTATATGCTAGTAACTACAACAGTTCACTGAACTGAGACGTGCTGAGAGAACTGATGAGAAGTGAACTCAGGTCCATCCGTCTCTCTGGTAGGCTTGTTACCTCGTAGACCTCGTTAAACCACGCCCCCTCCGCTACACAATCTAATAATCATTTCAAATGCAAAGATGTCAGCCAATCACAACAGTGGGCGTTTTAACTGAAGTCTCACAGCAGACAAGGGTAAACATCAGTATAGAAAAAATGCCTTTTATTTCTAAATTATGACATTTTATGATGTAAAAATCATACTAACAATATAAGTACACCTCAGAATACATTATAAAATAAAATAAAAAATCCATGCCATGGGACCTTTAAACTTTTAGTTTTACAAATCATCACACTAAAAATAATATTAAAATTGGATAATATTTAGAGCTTTGAAGTGCTGGAAAAAGTGTGAAACACTTGAATTTCACTCTCAAAAGGTTGTACGAACCCTGAGATGAATAATGTAAAAATGTAATTTGACAATTTATTCCACAATACCATGGGGTGTTACTACATTAAATCAATGGTGAATGTTTATGATTTGTGGACTGAAACCCCTGAATGTTTCAAAATGTTCCTCCTGGTCTCCACGTCAGCGCTGTTTGATCTGATATCTGTGGTTTATAACAGAATTCTGCACCAAACGCTTCCCACTAGGTCTCGCAGTAGCGATGTTATTAATACTGTGGTGAATTCAAATGCTTTCTCACTGGATCTCCCAGCGCTGTTTAGTAACAGTGTTGTGTGATCGAGATTGGCCCATGTATGAGCTCGCACTGCGATGTCTATTATTGCTATAAACGAGTATCGCGGATCCGCTTTCGTTTTCATTTTTCCGTCCGATGTTTCTCATATGTAACAGAAATGGCAGCTCTTATCAGTTGGGCACCGCGGTGGTCACACCAGTTCGACCTCCAACCAGATTCAGTCGCACCAGCAGGAAAAAAGGTCGCAAAATGCGATCATTTATTCGCTGTCTGGAGCCCTGTTTGGCATAAAAAACTCTATCATTAGCCCTCTTGCTCTATGACAGGAGGGCTTCACCCCATTCAGGTCAGTTGCATTAATCCATTTTAAAAACAGAAATGCCTTTTAAGATTAATGAGGGTTTCTGCCTCAATACCCAGAAGAAATGTACAATTATTGCAAAGTGCATTACAGTTCAAAACCAACCTTCCTCCTACCTCATGTGGTTGGTGGGAATAAACGCCTCTTTTTGGAACCATTTAATCTTCATCATGTTAACCTCTGACCTTGCATTCACAACTAGCAGCTCTGAAATCCCTTTGAGAGAAAACAGGCCAGAGGTCTGTGTCAGTTTACTTATATATGGCCATAATGACTTTGAGGTCGCTAAAATGGATCCACTTAGCTCTAATATTTTATCTTTGAAACAGATGTAATCTGTCAGATATGTTAAAAGTCTCTGAAATACAACTTAGTCTCAAATTTAAGATAGAAATCATTTGGATAAAACTCAAAACTACTTGTAAATTTTTTTTCTGCTAGTATTGAGCTATTAGAGACACAGTATAAACTACAGCTGACATGCTTTATGTAAGGAATAATTGAACGGCCCGTCGTCAATTATTCCGCTTATACTACGGTTACCACACCTCAAGACATCGATCCGAAGATATATTTAAAGGGATTTGTCCAGTTTTTGTACTTAAATCGCTATTGTGAGTAGGACTATTTCTTCCGCGTCTCATCCAACGGCTCTTTTGCTAGTTCCGTAACGTCATTTCAAAGCTGTTAACGAAGGCTTGAGCCGTTGATAGCATTCTACTGCAGTTATAAATAAAGTTATTAGAGAGAGAGAGAGAGAGAGAGAGAGAGAGAGAGAGAGAGAGAGAGAGAGAGAGAGAGAGAGTGCTTGTGTGAATTAGGCTACCTCTGTGCGTCTCTAAACAGCGCTGTTATTACCTCGCTAGTGAAAAATGTCACGTGTAGCCTTTAAATGCTCCACTATATAGGCTAACTGATCAAATCGTCAGGGCAGCGCTGACACCTTTTTGTGCAAACTGTAGTGTGTGTGCGTATATGTGTGATTTCAGTAATGAGACAGAAAAGCTTGCCTTTGATGTCCGCTTCTGTCTGTTGGTTTTCATCTGGACGGTCTAATACTGCTGCCGCCCAGTTGTTGAACGTTTTATATTCACCGTAAATATTAAGATTTTCTTTAGGAAAATCGTCTGTCATATTGTTGTTTTTTAGTCCTGTAATGTCCGTTATTACGGTTAACTATGCGAAGTGATATGGAACTGTAATGCGGTCAAGAGCTGCCTGGAACTACGTTCGCTGTGCATCTCCCAGAAAATAATTGCACACCTCAGAACGTTCATCAGCCAATCAGAATCAAGCATTCAACGGGCCCGTAGTATAATCTGTTTCGAATCATCTAAAGCTCCTACCTTTGACGTTTTAGTGCACATTTCTTATTTCTTGATGACATTAAATATGATTATTTGTTCATCATGAGATCATCGTGATGACCTGCTGCCTCCAAACTGACATGAAACATAGGCCAAACACTGAACTTAAGAAGGACATCACTGTGTGTGTGTGTGTGTGTGTGTGTGTGTGTGTGTGTGTGTGTGTGTGTGTGTGTGTGTGTGTGTGTGTGTGTGTGTGTGTGTGTGTGTGTGTGTGTGTGTGTGTGTGTGTGTGTGTGTGTGTGTGTGTAAAGGAAGGGAAAGTGTGAGTGCAGTGCAATTCATGACATCAAATTATTAGTTTGAAATACACTATACTTGACCTTTACTTTACTTTTATAGGTGAGTTGTGTCATTATTTTAATGTTTAAAGGCCAAAATCAGCATTAATTGCTGTTCTCAAACCATTTTACTTCCACAATTTGAGCAGTACACTACCTTTCAAAAGTTTGGAGGCAGTACGTTTTTTTAAGTTAATACTTAGACAAGAAAAGAACTTCAGTTGTAATATTTTGTAAAAATTGTAATATGAACTCACAATTGCGAGTTATAAAGTCAAAAATGTGAGATATAAACACGGAAATGCAAGAAAAAGAATCAAGAATGTTTAAAAGTTATCTATGTAAAATGTTATAGGTTTAAATATTATTTCATGCTGTAACTGCTATGTATGTCCCCTATGAACTGCATTTGTGAATATTATGTAGGCTTACTGTTTACATCAAATCCATGCTTTATTAGTACACTAATCATTGCAGGTTTCATCAGTCCAGTCTGTGACTTGCAACATAAACGTCTGCGTTTAGCTTCAAAGGCCGTTTTCTACGACGGAATTCTATAATGAAGACCGTATTTTTTGCATTCCAATTCTGATATACAAAGGCACAACAAAAAATGTTTCTCTTATTCTGTGGATTTTGCTAATTTTCCTCCACGCTATTTTTCTGCAGCCACTATGCATGCGCGGCTGGGTCTGTTAGAATGATTTCTGAAGGATCATGTGACACTGAAGAGTAATGATGCTAAGAAATTTAGCTTTACCATCAAAGGAATAAATTACATCTTTAAATGTAAAATAGAAAAGTTGTTTTAAATTGTAATAGCATGTCATCATAATATTAAATGTATATTTCACCCAAAAATTTAAATTCTGTCATCATATACCATTAAGTTGTATAATTGTATTTCTTTTGCTGAACACAAAATAAAATGTTTTGAAGAATGTAAGTAACCAAGCAGTTGAGGGTGAATGGTGACATTTTCATTTTTGGGTGAACTCTAATGTTTTTACTGTATATTAGAACAAATAACAGGGTCCCCGCGGGATATTAAAAAGTCTTAAATGTCTTTAAATTCAAAATCAAAATTTTAAGGCCTTAAAAGTCTTAAATTCGCTGAAGTATTGAGTTCTAGGTCTTAAATAATTTTAAACGTGTCTTAATTTTCCTATGTCCATGTAACGCTACTCCATTGCTCATTGAAATGCTCCCGCAATGTTTTAGAGAGAGAGAGAGAGAGAGAGAGAGAGAGAGAGAGAGAGAGAGAGAGAGAGAGAGAGAGAGAGTGTGTGTGTGTGTGTTGTTAGTTCGTTTTTTCGCTAGTGAGAGACCAACATGCATCTTATATAGCAGCCAATCAGCTTTCATGTTATTGGCGCGAGGCTCTTTCTGATTGTACCACAGACGCATCAAACGGATTTTATTCTTCAGCTTCAGTTCTCCAGTTCTTCCAGTTCACGCGATCGTGATAGCAAAGGCGAATCTTTCTCACCTGCCATCTCGTATAATGACCAAATAAAAGTTTGATATGCCCGATAGCACTAAACAAAGAGTTTAAAAAGCGGTGAAAACCCCGAACTCATTCGCTACTGACACACGGACTGATGTCAGACTGGCCGCGGATTCTGCAGGCGTTTGCCGCCGGTCAGCGCTCGCGCGAGTGAACCGAATCTAGGCATATTCATACATATCCATATCTATGGGCTCATCATTACTGTAGGTCTTAAAGTGAAAGCAACCCAATATAGCCGAGCCTATACCCCCTCCTGCCTGTGTCGTTAGTATTAATCAAACAACAACAACGGGGAAAAACAAACAGTAGCCCTAAACTTAAAGCACTGTTTGTATCTGTATATTTAAGTTGTATTTATTTGTCCTATTGTCAAACAAGATTCATGCATTTTGTTTGTTTTATTGCCATGTGTGACTATTGTGCATCTAATATAATGATATGGTAAATGTGGCATCCTAATTATGAAAAAAAAAAGAAACATGCACATTTCTGAAAATGACCATCACAAAATCAGTAATTTTGATCTCACAAAAAATGTATATACATACACACACACTACCGGTCAAAAGTTTGAGAACGGTTCGATTTTTAAAATGTTTTTTAAAGAAGTCTCTCCTGCTCACCGAGGCTGCATTTATTTGATCCAAAATACAGCAAAGACAGTATTATTGTGAATGTTTTTTTATTTTTTTATTTAAAATAACTATATTTCAATATATATCTTAAATAGAATTTATTTCTGTGATTCAAAGCTGAATTTTCAGCATCATTGCTCCAGACTTTAGAGTCACATAATCCTTCAGAAATCTTTTTTTTTTTTTTTACTTTTTTTTATCCATCAAAGAATCCAAAAAAAAATGTTTTACACAACTGTGTTCAACACTGATAATAAACATAAATGTTTGTTGATCATCAGATCCTCATATGAGAATGATTAGTGATTTAGTGAAGGATCATGTGACACTGAAGACTGGAGTAATGATGTTAAATTCAGCTTTGATCACAGGAATAAATGACACTTTACTATATATTCACATAGAAAACAGTCACAACAGAACTGTCACAATATTACAGCTTTTTGTATTTTTAATAACATAAATGCAGCATTGGTGAGCAGAATGTAAAAACATTTAAAAATCTTACCGTTCTCAGACTTTAGACCGGTAGTGTGTTTGTATATTAATCCTGGTGGGATTGAGCTATGAGGAAGTGCAAGATTACTAATACTTTGTTCAATTTGAATAAATTAATTTGCTTTGCAAGTAATTATGTGATTCTGCATTTCCTTTTGTACGTTTTTTTTTTTTAAATTGCGTGATATAGGTCTTAAATTTAATTCATAATGGTCTTGAAAAGGTCTTAAAAAGTCTTAAATTTGACTTGGTGAAACCTGCAGATACCCTGAATAAATGTAGCCTTGGTGAGCAAAAGAGACTTCTTTCAAAAACATTTAAAAAATCGTACAGACCCCAAACTTTGAATCATAATGTATTTCAGAATTAAATAAGATATTTAGTGAGAAAAAAAAAATGAGTGCGGGAGTAGACTTGATTTTATCCAGAAGGAATTTGAACGTCCAACACAACCCTAATTTTTGTCACTCTCCATATCTGTCACATACAGAAAGAGTTTGCTTGTCTGTCTACATCACTGCCTTCTGCACTCCCAAATGCCTCTTGATCTACCCTTGACTTATTTTCAGCTCTCCTTTTGTCCAGTCATTATTTTGCCATTTTTCTGTTTCAGTGAGAATGAATATCTCTCCATTTGGGCTGACAAAGAGGGTGATAACCTTGCCCAAGGTCTGGCGTAATTGACATTGTCAAGCCAGTAAGTTGTTTTCAGATGGAGAGGGGTTTTTCTGCTTTGCAAGCTGTCTCCAGTACAGAGCACATATTCCTGGGGTGCATCAACCATTGCAGATCAATCTGCAAAGCCCTCAGGATATTGCATCACTTTTTGTCTCTCTGGTTTCTTTCTTCTCTGTCAGCCCGTCAGGTCCCACGGGCTGAAGAGCAGTGGACGTGTGACTCTCTTTGCTGTTGTTAAGCAGTTAGTGCAAGTTTTACCTTTGCTGTAAGCATGGCCAAGAAGGCAGAAAAAGAAATCTGTGCACACTGAAAAGAACCAAGATTAGCATTTTAACTTCAAGGCTTAATGCATGGATCTTTTTACTCTTGTTTTTCTATGTCCTGACAGTTTACATTCACTCAACCAACTGTGTTTGGGTAATAGATCAATGAGGTGAGTCAGAGTTTGAGAGAGTTTTGAGCAAGTGCTGCTTCGTCGCTGAAAGTTTGACATTCATTGATTTTGTACTTCCATTTTTATGCCTTGCTTTGTGTAGTGTATTCAGCATTGTCTTTGCAAATTCTACTGATTTATCACCAAGACATGCTATTTAGCTGGATAACTTGATTTGTTATCAATCATTTGTTGCATCATATGTTCTGCATCATATGCCATCAAAGCAAAAGTCTATGAATTTATAGTTACATTAGAGCTGTAATATAAGGAGTGTCATAAAACACTGTATTGATGATAACTGTATGTTTGACAGTCCAATTGGCAATTTTTTTTATTTCTAATTTAGTAAAAACATGTAAATTAAATATGAATTTAATTGCATCATGTGCTATTTACTTTCTTTAAATTAAATCCCATTAGATAATGCCTTCATTAACATTAATGATGAGCAATGCATTTGTAACAGTATGTATTAATATTTATTAATGTTAGTTAATAAAAATACAAAAACAAATGTGTTGTTAGTTCATGTCCATTAAATAATATTAACAAAGATAACTTTTCATTTGAATAATGTATTAGTAAATGTTGAAATCAACATTAACTAAGATTAATAAATGCTGTCATTGTTGGTTCATGTTAACTAATGTAGTTAACTAATGCTAAATTAAACCTTGAAAGGGTTGCCATAGGCTTTATATTACCCTGCTCTGTAAAATATTTGGCATCAAAAAAATCGATTTCAATCGAACACTACTGAAAAGTGTTTAGCATAAACTTGCAGTGCTTTCATCTAGTTGCCTGTTGATTTATACTTTATATTCTTTTAGTTTAATTTTTTTTTAATGCAGAATGTGTGGTTGACATTTCACAGCTTCCTGACATCTCATAGACCCCAAATGACATCAATACGCTAAGATATAAATGAATATTCCATTACACTGGATATTAATTACAGAGAGGCTGAGCAAGGACAATAAAGCCACACACAGCAGCTTTCAGCATCACAGCTGAGGCTTCTCTGGGCCTTAGGTGTGTAGCTGGCACAGCAGTCAGCGCTCTCCTGGGATCAGCACGAGATAAACACATTTAGGTGCACATGTGACCTCTGAGCCCATTCAACAGTGCCAGCCTCCATCTCTCCCCCTCTAACAGAAGATCTGACTGAAAATCAGCTCTTTATTGGTTAACACAATGAGTAGCACATTACAAAGCACAGCATGACATTTATGAGATTATACTCTATGGTTGATTCTATAGGTGGTCTGTTTTATTATAGAAATTATATGTTATTAGTATGATTGGATAGTGAGGATACTGTGAAAGAGATTATGTGATGTCACCTTCATCTTTTTTATGCAGGCTTATTCTGGCTGCTAACAGAGATGAGGTTTACAACAGACCGTCCAAGACTGCAGACTTCTGGGGCAGCAACAGTGAGATCCTCAGCGGTAAAGATCATTCTTATTATTCAAATATTAGAGAAATATTTAATATCCAAAGTCCAGCTTTATCTCACCAATATTTGAGATGTTGTAGACTTTTCTGTGTCACTGAGGAATTCAGATGTTGGTTTCAATCTCAACACAATTCGTCTGAACTCTAATTAAGAAAAGTATTTGAGTTCCTACATTTTAGGATGAACAAGAGTTTCTTCAAGAGTCTCTTGCTTAGAGTCAGCCCTTTTTTCACATAGAGAGACGTTTGACTGGTGTGGTTTAGTCCATGTATCATGTTATTCTGGTAAAGAATGTTGGCGTGTTTCGTTATCATATAGTTTTTGATGTGCCATTTAGGGGCACAGATTATTTGTCATAGTTAAGTAGCTTTGTTGGCTTGTTTATCTTTTTACTTTTTAATTTTATCTTTAATACTTTGATTATTTTTCAACTAACCAGCTAGTCAATTGGTGTGGTTTACAAGTTGATCTAGATGTTTAGGCAGATCTTGCACTGTTTAGCCTTATTTAAAGGCTAACTATTATTTAATTCAGAAAATATGAGAAAATTATGCTTGTGGCTATCTAGATTTTTTACTACTATGTGTTTTATATTTCAAAGATTTGATGCCACCAGAAAATGGCAAAATCCAATTCCTCAAACTACTTCATGCTGGTTTAAACTGTGTCATCCAGTGAGTGATTGTTATATGTCAGAACATTCAGTGTAGAGAGAAATATTGAAGAAACACAGAAGATAAGCTACTGGCATCCACTGCTTGAGTCTCTTGCATCATGCATTAGTAGTTGGAATTCAGTCATAATCAAACATGGATAATTACATTTTTCTCCCTTAATGTCACATTGATTAAGTGTCCATTGTCAGGATTCAACTGACCACCCTCAAGGAGTAAGAATTGTTCAATTGATTGATGACCCACAGTCTGTAAAACAATACATCTCAGAACAGAAATCATTCATTCCCCTATAGTTGCAGAAGATCATGGAGCTTTTTCTTGTCCATGTTCCCCCCTTCAATCTTATGGTTAGACAGAACTGGATGGCCTTTAATTGATGGGTGCTTATGACAGTGGTAGAAATACATTTCGCTGCTAAGGAAGAAGACCTTATCTGTCTGGAGGGGTGAAGTGTGGGGTGTGATGAGCAATGATTGAGTCTTTGGGTGATGATGACAAGGCCAGGCATTTCTGAGAAGGCTATTGGGGTTGTCCTATGAATTGAAGCTAATAGTTACCGATTATGAATCAGTCTGTGGTATTTATGAGTAATTTAGTATGAAGCCATGATAGCCATCTAGCACTTTTGAATTTCTGAGAATTTATCTTTTTCTCACTAGCCTGTTCTAGACAGATAGATCAGTGTGCTTGGGCCTATAAAGTTCTGTTTTCTTTCAGTTTCAAGATGAAAAATATTATTTTGTACCTTCAGTCTAGGTCATTCTCACTGAACATTCCTGAGCTGTTTGTTACATCTAAATCTGATCTACTGCTGGCTTTATTATTATAGCAAGCAGACAATATTTAATGTCACTTTGACATTAAATAACAATGTGACTTTTTGTTTTCTGTCTTTAGGTATGGACATGGAAGAGGGGAAGGAAGGTGGTTCATGGCTAGGAATTAGCAAACGAGGAAAACTGGCAGCCCTGACCAATTACCTGGAAGCACGGCAAAATCCAGATGCCCAAGGGAGAGGTAGTGCAGATCTTTAACCCATTTGTATTAATGTACTGCTATTACTGAGCAGTGACTAGGCACACTTAAACAATCTATTACACTGAAAAATTACTCTCAGTAGTAAGATAATTCACCTTTTAAAAGCCTTCATCGTCCATGTACTTTCTCTTCAAATAAGCAGGTATCCAGAGATAATATTTCTGTATTTTTTATTTAAAAAGAGCTCAAGTAGATCAAGTCTCTCAAAAAAATTATGTGCAAAAAATATAATTATGACATTCTGAACTGGGAGTCTTATGATGGCAGGATCCAGTTTGCAACCAGCACCACTATACATTCACACCTCCAAAAACATTTGTTACATTTATTTGCTTAGAATATACAAGTTTAAAGCTGAAACAAAGAAGAAAGTAAAAACAGCCTAAAGGGGCTTGTAAAGAATACTTTTCCACACATAAAAAATAAATTAGATTTTCAAATCAGCAAAAGAAATAATAACAGTAACTAGATTTTTACATTTTTCACAAGAAAATGTAAGTGGTGCTTGCCTATGCAAAACTCACACTATGCTAGAAATAGCCACACTCATCACAATTTCATATAGTAGTCCTACAATATCTCTGTAACATTCTAGATATGACTTGGACTGCAAAATTTGTCCATCTTATCAAGGTGTTTTTATACATTGTTAAAGCCTTCTCAGTTGTTTTTAGCTTGTGGCAATATCGATTTTTATCTGTACTGCCCCTTTTATGGCCAAACTATACTCAGACAGGATTGGAGGAGAGGAAAATTAATGGAATAAGTACATGTATATAAGGGCCGGGTTTAAAGGGTGAGGGGGCATGTTCAACTGACGAGTAACATTGCGTTACGTTCCCATTGGAGGCAGTCATTGCGGGTGGATCGTGGGCAAAGTGTGCATTTCCGGGCATCGTGAGGAGGAGGAGGTGGTGCTACCGGGCAGCCTTACGTCAGTTTTCCCTTGGCCTGTGAATACTCCGCCAAGTTTTGAATGGGACTGGTGTGTGGACCGTACTCCTAATTCGGTGGCTTGGTAGAGAAGGAAGGAAGGACAAGAGCAAGATGGTCACTGACGATGTGCCCGGATCTCTCTTAATAACCTGTGCTGTCAACATTGGCTTTGGGACTGCGAGTCGACATCAGACTGTTGTTGGCCAGATTACATCATCATTACAGTGGTCTAGCAGTTAGAGCTTTGCCCGTCTACGCAGGCGTCCCGAGTTCGATTCTCGCCTCAGAAGATTAATTTTTTTTGTTTGTTTGTTTGTTTTTTGTATATTGTTGGGGCGACCACCGTTACAGAAGTGGCGCCCAAACAAGGACTTGAACCAAGTATGAACTTGACATGAACTAAATATGAACTGTGCAAGAACTAAATTTGAACACTTGAAATTTGTGATTATGAACCTGGAAAATGTATGGACTGTGAGCACTTGAATCGATGAACTTTTGAATGGCTGAATTTGTGAGACACTGTGAAAACTCTTGATTTTTGATAATTTGGTAAATTGATGAATAACTGAACCCATGTGAAAAGAAATCCACGTGGTGGGTGTTTGAGTTTTGTTTTTGGAAAATTTAACTGCTGTGTTTTTGGAAAATGTGAAACAAATGTAGGCCTATGTGAATAATCTTTGTCAATAGATGTCATTTGCTTGTGAATGTGAGGATGGGTTTGATGTTGTTTGGGTACATTTAAATTGACTTTTTTTTTGAGAGAAGAGTTTTTTTGTTTTATTTTGTTAAACCTCTGTTGCCTAAAAAACGCATACACATTTGGAAGTACATTAGTTAATTTATCAACATTTCAAATACTTATAAACATTACAAGACATGGCTACTACCCCTCCCCCATCATCCACCTATGTGGATATTGATTAACCTGATGCACCCAACATTGACACTCCAAACTGGCCACCTCCTACACCATCCCAGACCCCCCCCCCCCCCCCCCCCCCCCCCACAGCTTCACTTATCTGAGAACCCAGGTGCGGGTTTTAGGAGGCAGTACCCCAGTACAACCTCTCATGTGGGCTCCAGAACCTGACAACATGCAACTCTGTACGTCCGCTGATGTGACATCGCCTTCATCAATGGCTCAGCATGACCTGCCTGGCGTCCTTCCCACACCTAGGAGGGAAATTCAACACTTTACCGCTCAGGTGCAAGGTAACTGGGACAATCTGATAGAATTTATGAAAAAACAGGAAAAATCTGTAAATGAACTTACTCTTAAGGTACTTAAGGTACTGAAGGCCTCCTCTTCTCACTATGAGGGCCAGATCAATGATCTTGGGGCTAAGGTGGACACCAACAAGCAACAGGTTGTCACCCTGCTGACTGCATCCAAACAACAAGAGGCATCTGAAGCTGACCAACTGACCAAGGCTGTGAAGGTGATGATTTCAAAAGAAATTCAGAAAATAGAATCAAGCATCACCTCTACACTCCGGGATACAGTGGATCAGCTACGGTTGGAGGTCAAACAAGATATCCAAGCCATTCAACACACACTTTTGGGTAGCATGGATCAGGTAACCACAAATGTTCAGCAATGTGAAACACAAATTGACAAATGTCTTACCTGTGTAGATGAGCTACGACAGGATTTCCAAATGTACAATAAGAAAAGTGGTGACCCACAAATGAAAAAAACAATAGCTCTGGTACCTAGTACCACACTGCCAACACCCCAAGTAACAGAGACCGTTTCTGCCTTTCCAACAACCCCTATGGTAAAAAGTGACCATATTAAGTTAACTTTTCCAATGTTTGGTCGGACTATAGATGATACTGATCCTTTGTTGTATCTGACTAAGTGTCAAGATTTTCTGGCTCTGCATCCTTTAGCAGATGTGGACATCCTGGCTACCTTCCGCACAGTGTTGCATGGCACTGCACGGGACTGGTGGGAAGTAAGTCGTGCCACTATAACCACATGGAAGGAATTCGAGACGGCATTCCTCTCTGCTTTCTTGTCCGAGGACTATGAGGACGAGCTGGCAGAACGTGTTCGTATCAGGGTTCAAGGAGAGAGAGAATCGGTGAGAGACTTTGCATTCACTTATCGAGCACTGTGCAAAAGATGGAAATCCTGTCTTACAGAAAACGAGATTGTCAAAATGATCCTAAAAAACATCAAGCCTTACCTTGCAAGCCAGCTGCGTAGTCGGGTGAACACTGTTGAAGATTTGGTCAAACTCTGACACCAACTGGAAAAAGACCATGAAGAACAGCTTCGTTATGAAAGTCGTAAGGGTCTCAAACAACAAGCCAATTCACCAAAAAACGTAGCCAATCGAGTGGCTGAGAAACCACAGGTTCAGTGTTGGAAATGTAATGGCTCACATCACCCAGGAAATTGTCCCCAGTATGTACATCCACCTTCTCATCCGTCTTCTGGTCAACATTTCAGCCAGGGGAAGTATTCTCATCACTCTGGAAAATCAGGGGCCCGACCTTCTACTAACACTGTATCAGCCTCTGCAACATCCCAGTCGCCAGCAGAATCCCAGGTCTTAAACACTCCAAGATCCAACGCATTCATGACTGTACCACAGCAATTAGTAGTACCAATCAGCATTGGATCCTGGATGGGAAAAGCCATCGTGGACACTGGAGCAAGCTACACGTTAATACACGAGAGTCTTATGAGGCAACTTGTAACTCCGGGCCAGATCCAACCATGGTCCTGTGGCCCTCTCTATTTGGCTAATGGCAAAGCTGAGAGTCCTTTAGGATGGGTAAACATCCCCATTCATCTGCATGGTAAAACCATTACCTTACCTATTGTCGTACTTCCTTCTCAAGCTCTTGCCTATGCCATTGTCCTGGGTTTGGATTTTTTTTTTTTTTAGTGGTCTGCAAATTAATGTCAGTGAACAAAAATATTTCTTCAAGTCTGACATTTCTGAAGAACACCCATTTCAACCTGGTAATGCTAGTGAACCCTTTGTTAACTCCCCAACCATGAAGGAAGGGAAAAGAACCGGCAGAAGCAAACTAAACTTTACCCTATTAAGTGCTGTTCTTCCTCCCCAATCCTTCTTGACTGTGCTACAAACGGACAGAGTGGATGATGCAACACTAATCAGGGATGCTGTAAGTAAAGCTCATCTACCTCTGGATGGAAAGCAGGAATTACTTCAGATCCTAGAAAGCAACCCACAAGTATGTACTCACCAAACTGGGCGAACAGATGTACTGCAGCATCGTATTTACACCACCTGTCAGGCACCTATCAAGCAACAGCCCTATCGGTTGTCTCCTGTAAAACAACAGGCAATGGAGGAGCAGTTGGAAGTGATGTTGAGGGAAGGAATTGTGGAGCCATCCCATTCTGGTTGGGCATCACCAGTGGTCTTGGTTCCAAAGAAAAATGGAGAACTTAGGTTCTGTGTAGACTACCGCAAAGTCAATGCAACTACGGAAAATTATGCTTACCCTCTCCCAAACATCACAGAGATCCTATAATCACTCTCTGGGGCATCCATTTTCTCTACCATAGACCTCAACAGTGGGTATTGGCAAGTGGCAATGGACCTTGATAGTAAGGCAAAGACTGCTTTTATCACACCTACAGGTCTATATCACTTCAACGTTATGCCTTTTGGTTTAAAAAATGCACCGGCTACCTTCCAAAGGCTGATGGAGACAGTTCTGGGGGAGTTGAAAAGAAAGGTATGCTTTGTCTACATCGATGACATCATTATTTATTCTCCCTCAGTGACCCAGCATTTCCGTGACCTTCAAATTGTTCTCCACAGGCTGGAAACCGCTGGTTTGACCATTAACTTGAAGAAGTGCAAGTTTTGTCTTTCAGAAATCTCTTTTCTGGGTCATGTGGTAAGCACTAAAGGCATCACGGCCGATACAAGTAAAGTTCAGGCCATTCGCGCTTTTCCTGTTCCCAACAACATAAAGGAAGTTCAGTAGTTTTTGGGATTAGCCGGCTGGTACCACCGGTTTGTGCCAAACTTTTCCAAGATTGCTGAGCCCCTAAATTCTCTGAAAAAAGGGACGAGTGTTTAAATGGACGATGCTGTGTCAACAAGCGTTTGACCAGTTAAAAGCATGCCTCATCTCGCCGCCCATTCTTGGCCATCCTGATCTTCGAGTCCCATTCATCATATATACAGATGCCAGTGACACTGGACTGGGAGCCATTCTCACGCAGCGGAAGGATCTAGGCAGAGAGGAGGTTATTGCTTATGCCAGCAGAACGTTAACTGGAGCAGAAAGCAACTACACAGCCACAGAGAAAGAGTGTCTGGTAGTTGTATGGGCTTTGGAGAAGTGGCAACATTATCTTGAACACAAACTCTTTACAGTTGTCACAGATCATTCCGCACTGCAGTGGGTCATGGGATCCACAAAAACCAACAGTTGTCTCATCCGATGGGTCCTGAGACTGCAAAAGTTCAACTTTGTCATTGAATACCGTAAAGGGAGATTAAACATAGCCCCTGATGCTTTGTCCAGGTCGCCCATTACAGAAAGTTCTTCCATCACACCACTTTGTATGCTGTACACAAAGAAAAAGATGGACCAACAAGCAGAGCTTCCTGTATCAGATATTGTCCTATGGGAGGAACAGCATAAAGACAGTGAAATAACAAAGTTGTTACAGGCAGTAGCGGAAAAGAAAAACCCTCAAATGGACCAATACGAAGTGGTAGAGGACAAGTTGTATCACACAACTCAGCTGAAAAATGATCAGATACACTATAGAGTGTATGTTCCCAGCAGTCTCAGACCAACACTCCTTCAGCATTATCATTCACAGATTTGGCAGTTGTGTGAAATGCCAAACTCTCAGGCATGATAACCAGAAACCTGCAGGAAAACTTCAATCAATTACCACCAACCGTCCAAATGAAATGCTGGGAGTGGATATTATGGGTCCACTACCCCGGAGTACCCAGCAAAATGAGTATTTGCTGGTTTTTGTAGATTATTACACCCGATGGGTTGAGTTTTTCCCCATGCGTCACACCACCGCTCAGAGTGTTGCAACAATTTTCAGAAAAGAGATCTTAACCCGTTGGGGAGTCCCAGACTACATTCTTTCTGATAGAGGTACCCAGTTCGTTTAATCTGTGTTCAGGGAAGTATGTGAAAATTTGGAGCGTTACCCACAAATTAACTACTGCATATCACCCTCAGACAAATATGACGGAACGTGTGAACAGAACTCTTAAAAACATGATTGCGGCATATGTGGATGACAACCACACAAAATGGGATCAGGTTTTACCAGAGTTGAGATTTGCCATGAATTCTGCAATCCAGGAAACCATTGGGGTGACCCCTGCAGAATTACAGCTCGGAAGGAAACTGCAAGGGCCAATGGATAAAATACTTCACGGTCCAAATCTCACTCCTGATGCTTCCTCCTATGATGTGGTTTGTCACATACAACAACTACAATCTCAAGCTAGAGAGAGCAGCAGAAAAGCCCAACATCGACAACTCCGGAACTATAATAAAAAAAGACAAGACATCACTTTCAAAATCAAAGACAGGGTATGGCTTCGAAACTTTCCTCAGTCCAGTGCACAACACAAGTTTAGTGCCAAATTGGCACCTAAATGGAAAGGGCCTTACAGGATTCTGAAACAACTGGGACCTTTGAATTACCGCATAGCGTTGGAGGTAACTGGAGAAGATGTGCGGACTGCACGTGTGCAATCTCAGAGTGTGTTTTCCAACAGCTGAGGAGTTGGAGGACCAGGCGAAGAGGAGACTTCAAGACCTCTTTCAAGAATCCTCAGATGAAGAGGAGTTCTTGGGGTTTTGATTCTCTTAACAACCATGGGTTGTTTCAGCCAGCGGGGGAGAGTGTGGCAATATCGATTTTTATCTGTACTGCCCCTTTTATGGCCAAACTATACTCAGACAGGTATAGTTTAATGGAAAGGAACAAGAAAATTAATGGAATAAGTACATGTATATAAGGGCCGGGTTTAAAGGGTGAGGGGGCATGTTCAACTGACGAGTAACATTGCGTTACGTTCCCATTGGAGGAAGTCATTGCGGGTGGATCGTGGGCAAAGTGTGCATTTCCGGGCATCGTGAGGAGGAGGTGGTGCTACCGCGCAGCCTTACGTCAGTTTTCCCTTGGCCTGTGAATACTCCGCCAAGTTTTGAATGGGACTGGTGTGTGGACCGTACTCCTAATTCGGTGGCTTGGTAGAGAAGGAAGGAAGGACAAGAGCAAGATAGGCTGACACTGACAATGTGCCCGGATCTCTCTTAATCACCCGTGCTGTCAACATTGGCTTTGGGACTGCGAGTCGACATCAGACTGTTGTTGGCCAGATTACATCATCATTACGGTGGTCTAGCGGTTAGAGCTTTGCCCGTCTACGCAGGCGTCCCAAGTTCGATTCTCGCCTCAGAAGATTTTTTTTTATTATTATTATTATTATTTTTAATTTGTATATTGTTGGGGCGACCACCGTTACAAGCTTGTGGTAATTACAGTATTTGTGGTACGTGTTATGACATTTCTAAGTGGTTTTTAGATGGTCTAAGTTTCTTCTTTCTATGTAAGTCATGGCACATTTCACTGCTCAATTAAAACTGTGTTATTTGAGGTATCATTCATTAAAGGTCCCCTTCTTCGTGTTTTTTTGAAGCTTTGATTGTGTTTACAGTGTGCAATATAACATGTGTTCATGTTTCGCGTGTAAAAAAAACCTGTATTTTTAACACAATTTACTTATCTGTATACCGCTGTTTCACTGTTCTAAAAACGGCTGATGACTTCCTTTATTCTATGAAGTCCCTCCTTCAGAAATGCGTAACGAGTTCTGATTGTGCCAGCGGTTCCCGTGTTGTGATTTGACCGCAGCTTAGCAAACGTGGCACGGTTCCTGTGTTGTGATTCGACAGCAGCTTAGCACACATGGAAAGGTCACGCCTCTTAACGGGAGATATATGCGCTTAATGATCTCTACAGCGTCCCTGGGAAAGCCAAACAAAGGTGATTTGACTCCAGGATGAAAATAATAGCGTCTCGACGACATGGCGACAAACACAGTCAAACGCAACACTTCCTTTTCTCCACGCGACACGTCCTCTTCTCCACGTGGGACAGCAACAAGACCACGCCCCCTGTTACCCATGAAATGATAACATAAATGTGGAAATGTTTTTTGTTTTTTTTTTACTTTTATTCCTCTTGTGCAGAACTCACACAGTACACATTTGGTCGTTGTTATTGTAGTTTACTTTAGTTGAGTATTTGTGCACATTTATGCATGTGTGTACATATGTATGGTCAAACTTCAAACACAAAACAATTCACAATTAATATCTAGTAATGTTCACATCACCAAATACGTTTCTAAAACATTGTAACATCAGCTACTGTGTACTAAGCATTAAACTTTGTTTATCAACTAAATGCAACATATTTTACAGAAAATACAAACTGTAAATGTCTAAAACAAAACAAATATATAACATTAGGCGTTTAGGCGCTAATCGCAAATAGCCCTCTTCCTGCGATCACATGCACTCCGGAACAACGTCCTTAAAGGGGCAGCACCCAACACCCCCTTTTTTCGCGTATTCTTGTGGGCGGAGGTTAGTCTGTTCTACTGTTCTACTGACGTCATTTATGAAGGAAGTACCAGGATGTAGTCCAAGCCAGCCGTTCACTGTAGGCTTTGAAAGGGAACTTCTGTTAAATAAAATATCTCGCTTGGCATTGAACTTTGAGCTTTATAATTTTACAGGTATTATTTATGCTCTAACAGCAACATTACACACTAACTAAAGTTTGAACAATGGGATCACGAAGAACGAGACCTTTAAAGGTTTAGAACAAACTTCTATCACAGAGCAATACTTGTCTCTGCAAGAACCACTAATAATAATTATAATATTGTACAAAGAAACTAAAATAAATTAAAAGAAGAAAGATCTAGCCACACGTGCCACCAGAGTACTTTGCTGTTTAATAGATGTTTCTTCAGATCAGTTGAGATTAAAATTAACCAAGATGAACCTTATTCTAATTATATAGTTTTTATCTGTATACTTTGTTAACATTCTTACTGGAAGGTCTTATCACCCACATTGCTGAAGAAGTTAATCTGAATATTAAGTAGGGTTGCTTAAATTGTGTGATTCTTAATTATTGCTGATATGTTAACATAAAACACATGCATATGGGTTGTAAGGCCGGAGATTCAAGCAGCTGTTCACTGCAGATCTCTACTTAGCTGAACTAGACTCCTCAGTGTCATCACCATAATGTCTGTTTAGGTTCTTCAAGGCCTCTTTATAGGCTGAAACCTTACTAGGACTACCATCAAAAGCATGTCGAACACACCCCTCTGTTCCAAAGCCATGTCACTAAATATAATGCATACAACTCAGCTGTTATTTGGATGGTTGTACACAACAGCTGTGTGTAAGAGTTGGAGTAATATGGCTCAGTACATGTTGTTTAACAAGTTGTATTAATTTACATGTTACATTAAATCATTTAACAGATGCTTTTATCCAAAGCAACTTACAAATGAGGAGAACAATAGAAGCAATTAAATCAACAATGGGGCAACAATATGCAAGTGCTGTGACAATCCCAGTTAGTCTAGCACAGTACATGTAACAAGGTTTTTTTTTTTTTTTTTTTTTTTTTTTTTTAATGAATAGAATAGAAAATAAATATATTACAATAGAATAGTAAGTGTTAGTATTATTAACAGGTTAAGTGTAGACAGTTTCTTGAAAGTGACTAAAGACTTGGCTGCTCGGGTGAGTTAGGCAGGTCATTCCACCAGCAGGGAACAGTCCAGGTAAAGGTCTGTGGAAGTTATTTGTGCCTCTTTGGGATGGCACCACAAGGCGCCGTTCACTTGCAGAGTGAGGGCAGTAGTCAAGTGAGTTTAGGTTTGGGTGTGAAGAGCCAGTAGTGTTTTGAATTTGATGGGAGCAGTTATTGGCAACCCGTGCAAATTGATGAAGAGAGGTGTGAGACGTGCACACTCTTCGCCTCGTTAAAGATCACTCTCTCTGCTGCATTCTGGATCAGTTGCAGAGGTTTGACAGTGCATGCTGGAAGGAAGGCCTGCCAAGAAAGCACTGCCAAGGAGTTATAAAAAAAAAAGTGAAGTGACGTGTAGCCAAGTATGATGACCCATACTTGGAATTTGTGCTTTGCATTTAACTCAAGTGCACACACACACACAGTAGTGAACACACACACACACCATGAAGACACACACCCAGAGCACTGGGCAGCCATATTGCTGCGGCTCCCAGGGAGCAATTGTGGGTTCGGTGCCTTGCTCAAAGGTCTCACCTCAGTCGTGGTATTGAGGGTGGAAGAGAGAGCTGGTTATTTACTCCCTCCACCTTCGGGTTACAAGTGCAACTCTCTAACCATTAGGCCACGACTGTGTAGCATTCTCTGAAAGGCCTGATCTTCCTAATTTTGTACAGAATAAGTCAAATCTGCAGGGTTGTTCTAGCAATGTGGTCTATAAAGTTTAACTGATCATCAATCACAGGTTCCTGGCTGTCCTGGAAGAAGTTATGATTGGCGAACCTAGCTGAGGGGAGAAGTGATGAAGTGTTGGGTTGGCTGAGATCACAAATAGTTCTGTCTTTGCAAGGTTGAGTTGAAGGTGGTGGTCCTTCATCCAGTCCGAAATGTCTGTCAGGCTGGCTGAGATGCGAGCAGCTACCGTCAGATGATCTGGCTGGAATGAGAATTTAAAGTTGTGTGTCATCAGCGTAGCAGTGATAGGAGAAGCTCTTAGAGATGTCATAAAGATGGAGAAGAGAAGTGGTCCAAGCACTGAGCCCTGAGGCACCCCAGTAGCTAGATGTTGTGACTTCACATCTCTCCAAGACACCCTGAGAGGTAAAACTTGAACCACTGAAGCACCTTTGAATGGTTCCTGAAATGCCCATTGTCATGAGGATCTGGTGGTTAACCAGGTCAAAAGCAACATACAGATCCAACAAGATGAGTGCTGATGATTTGGAAGTTGCTCTTTCCAGTCTCAGAGCTTCAATTACAGAGATTGAGTAACCAATAACTCTCGGTTGAGTGGCCAGACTGGTTGTTGTCCAGGACGTTGCTCTGTTTAAAAAAGGTGAGACAACAGAACGTGAGCTAAATGGAGCGGTGTGACGTGTTCGCTGTTAAGATGTTTTTGTCAGTGTGTGGAGTGGAGAATTGGCCACTGATGGTTGTTGTTTTATTTATGAAGAATGTGGTAAAGTCCTTAGCTGTTAGAGTTGAGGAAGGAGGGGGAGGAGGAGGACAAAGAAGAAAAGGTTTTAAAAAGTGCGCAGAATCAGAAGAATTGTTAATTTTGTTGTGGTAGAATGTTGTTTTAGCAGGGGAGACATTTGCAGAGAAGGAAGAGTGAAGTGGCCGATACAAACTAAGGTCAGTGGTATCTTTCGATTTGTGCCACTTCCTCTCATCTGTGTTTAGAACGATGCTCACGGAGAACATCAGATAGCCAGGGGGTGGCGCGGTTTGGCCTGGATGACAGGGGACAAAAGTTGTCTAAACAAGCTGTTAGAGTGTAACAAAAAGCATCAGTAGCACTGTTAGTATCTAGTGATGAGAACTGATTAGGAGGAAGTGAGGATGAAACCATAGAGGATAGGCGGGAGGATGAGAGTGAACATAGGGAGTAGGAATTTTAGTAAAATTAGTTATCAAAATCTGCCATAAACATTTTATGCACACAAGGGGACAAAATGAAATTAACTTTACAAGCAGTTATCAACTGATTTCTTATCTTTCACAATCCATGCTTGTATATTTATCACGCTTGTCTTCATTTATAATTTTTACTCAGGTTCCCTGGTGTCCAATTATTTGATGGATAACCTGGACAGTTTTGGGTACCTTCGTAAAGTGTCTTCAGAAGCTCATTTATATAATGGCTTCAATCTTCTCACTGCTGACTTCAGGTAAGTGGTGGAAGGCAAATCATGGTTGGTTCTTTTCATATACATACCCTTGCTTAAATGGTGAAAATGTTGACTGAATCTTAAATGGTTTACTTTTATCGATTTCCCTAAAGGTTTGTTTGGTTTTTCTGCGCTGAACTTGTTAAGGTTTTTGGTGGAAAATACAGAATTATAATAATAATTTATCATTTAAAATGAGAATTTAAATTAGATATTTCATGATCTAATCATATTCATTGTTACATCAAAACACAATGCTGTCAAATAAAACCTGAATTGCCTTTGTTCCTACTGTTGTAAAGAGAAAAAAAAATGATAATGGATGCATTCTTACAGAGTCTTTCAGTTAAATCCAATTAAATCATGTACCTCTCAGCTGTCAGTTCACTAATTAAAACTACTTGTCACTAATTGTAACCACTTGGTGTTGACATCACACATCAAGACTGTTTAGAAATAACTCTAACATTTCTAAGAGTAAAGTGCCTCTCTTTAATGATCTCACTTTCTTTATCATTTGTTATGAGGATGACATGACAGTGATGATACTGACTAATCTCTGGAGTCCTTGAAAGGGACAGCAGGCTCTGGTGCCACCACCTGCTCTCCATATACCGAAGCTTAAGAAATCTATTTAGAATATAGTCCGAACAGATGGCGTGTTTCCAGCAGCGTGACTTTCTCAGAGCATAGTAATTTGAGGTAATTTAAGAAGATGAGGTTTCATGATTCCACATATTAAAGTTCGAAAATAATGACGGTTATTGAAATAATTCATGGTTGTTGTTTTTTTGTATGATACATCCACAATGACAGTGACATGAGCAACAGCAGTAAGAGTGAACAATGGAGCTCACTAAAGGCCGCTACATACTCCGCGAGAACAGAGAAAAAAGTTCTCGCTCTCAGGGCTGCGAGAACAAAATGACATAATTTTGTTCTCGCAGCCCTGGTTTGGGAGTTCTCGCAATTCGTTAACGACACATCATCTGAGCAGAACTTTTTTCTTGTGGGTGTCCGAGAACTATTGTGTGATTGGTCAGAAATGTAAACGCGTGCTGCAGTGGGCGGGGCCTCTGAGGACTCCCTAGAAGTTCGGCACCTGCTTTTCTCGTGAAGTATGGAATGCCCTGGCCATAACAAACTTTGTTCTTGTTCTTGCCACCTCGAGAAAACAAACAAATTTCTTTGTTCTTGCGGAGTATATACCAAGCTTAAACCGTCTCCTGATGGACACTATAGCCAAATTGAAGGTGCTCAGCGAATTGCCAACCTGCAACGATTTGATTGACGCTGCCGTGTATAGCTAGATTTACCTGGATATAGTAGTATGTACTTAAAACAGTGAACTGTGCGATTGTTTTTTTTTCTTTTGTCCTTAATCTAATCAACTCCTACCGTTTATCTAATATTACTAATATATTTTAAATTGTGACATTATCTAATGTATTGTGACATTATCATTATCATCGCTCATTATCATTTAAAGGCAGTATGTAAGTTTCGCCGCTAGAGGTATCTTATTCAAAACTAAGGCGTAGCTTGATGATGCCTCGAATGAGCTTAGAATCATGGGAGTTGTAGTCTTGACTCTGCACCGAGAGCCCTTGGAAGCAAATGCTAATGAGTGAGACCTGCGCGAAACACCAGTCTCAGAGCTTTTATTATGCTTATGCTGCAGTCGGCCGCTTCCGCTCTTTTCATTGCGTATGTGGGGTAACACAGTGCTGTTTTACATGGTTAAAACAATCATATTAAATACATCTGAGTGTGTTGAAAATTATGATATGTTATTTTCTGCGCTCTCTCGATGGCTGTAATGAGAGACTTGTTGCACTTTGCAGTAATCAAGATCGATATTAGAAAATCATATTAATACAAACAGGATGACTAAATGACTGTTGCTAAATGACATGCAATTAATTTTAAAATATATTCTATGATGGAGAATGCTCTCTCTGATTATGCTATGTTAGCCACTTGATAAAATAGTGTTGTCTCTGAAGCATGGTAAAAATGTTACTCGGGGGTGAATCAAGAAAACAAGCAATTCAAACAATGTGAGCGTGAGAGCACTATTCCATAAAAGAGCAGATGGGAGTGGACAGTTCTGCGTGATCTACTGACTACGCGCAAATTAAAGAACAAAGACGCAGCCGGATCATTTCCATAATGATTAACACAATCTACCCGTTAACTTAATAAAGAAACAAAACTACTTTGACATTAAAAACAAAACTGAACTATTTTAATGGCTGCAACAATGTGTAGGGAGGATAAAAATTTTTTAAAAAACACAGGCTCCAGTCGGACTCGGGCCGAGAATTTTGAAAAGCTTTCGGACACGGGCCGGGCTCGGGCCTCAGCGTCTCGGGCCAGGGCTTGGCTAGGGCCTAGATTTGAGGCCCGCGCAGGGCAAACCTTTATAAATCACCTTGTGTGATTCATTTAAATACTCTCCTCCCATAAATTTTGTGCCTGAAAGGGAAACTTCTACAAATACATTTGCAATAAGGTCAGCCACAAAAATAACTGTGTCACTGCTTGAGTTTTTTAACGCCAAACGAGGGTTTGCACTTGCGCAAACTGTTAGTAAATCTGGTCCTAACAGTTTTTCGCTGTAGAACAATTATTAGTTTTCTGTTTATAAATGTATATCCAAACAGTTGTGTCAGTTTTTAGAGCCTGTCTAATAAAATACATACTATATTAAAGCATCTTTAGTGTTTCCATTGTTTCTACGGAAATCATGACAGGAGACACCAAGGACACGGTCCGTGACTCTGGTTAAAATTGCTGATTTCTCTGGATTTAAACATTGTTGGAAACATTTGGGATAATGTAGTACACAGGTCAACAAAATATATAACATTGTTCTAGTGTTTTTTGGATATTCTAATCTTAAATATCTTACATAGTGCCTTTAAGGTGAAATGTCCTCTTTATTTCTTTTAATTTTTCTAGATACATTAATCATAGCAGTTAGCTATGAGCTAGAGACTTGGGGCAAGACATCATCACCCCATCCTTTAGCTTGCTTGAATGGCTGTCAGCTAATCTAGTGATATATTACTTAAGTCCGTGCTGTCATCTGAGGGGCTGGAGGGATAATATTTGTCCATTCATCTCTGTCTTTTCAAGCCTGTATTTATAAACTGAAAATACATTGGAACGCCACTCTGAATCCCAAACTCAGTAATGGAAAAGAAAGCGATAGCCATGGGGAATGTTATTCATTTGTTTACCCTTTTAATAAACAAGATCATTATGTAGCTTATTGTATTCTCCCTTTCCTTAGCCACAAAGAACAAAATGATACATGTCCAGATAAACTCTGAGAAATTACAATGGGCATTTTGTGCTGAAATCAATACAGCTGCCTTCTGTAAATAGAGATGGCATTTCCAAAAGAATAAAGATATTTTGTTTGTTCCTCTACAGGGATGTGACTGACAACACTGAAAATAGCCTAATGTCTTATATTATATTTTAGCCCATTGAAACATTTACCTGCTTGTTTTATCATGTTTGGTATTCAAACTCCACTTTGAGAGTGTTGCTTACAGCTTTCACATATAGAGCATATAGATTCTTTCAAGTCTCATGAGGAATCAAATTTCTTTGGCAATCAAAGTTCATTCAAAGTTCATAAACTGTTCATTCTGTAATTTTTGTTTTGAAATAAGTATCTTATTTTTGTAACAATGTAAAAGTATTGAATGTCACTTTTGATCAATTGAATGCATCCCTGCTGAATAAAAGTATATTTATTAAATCTAGTTCTACCATACACCATCTGGTGCTACTTGGACATGTCATCAGTGATGATCCCGGGGTCAACAGGTGTTTTGGGTCTTTAATCAACAGACACCCTCGCCCGGGCGACCCTGCCGGGGGTGATCAGTCCCCGGCCTGCATGTGTCCAAGTGGCATGCTACTCCACGGATCTTTTTCAGCAGCCTCTGAGATGTTCTTTATAGCTTGTCTGCACAGTTGTCCCTTAACTCCATGTAGTTTGAGTGTTCGGAGCAACGACTGTCCGGCAAAGCCCAAACAACCAACCTCCACTGGCTCGCTGCGTACCTTCCAGCCGCTGCTCCTGCACTCCTCCACCAGCTCTGCATACTTGGTTCTCTTGCGCTCGTTTGCCTCCTCCAATCTGTCTTCCCAGGGGACAGTAAGCTCCACTGTGACCACCTGTCTGGTCGATTCTGATGTTATCACCATGTCTGGGTGGAGTGAAGTAGTTGTGATGTGCTTCGGGAACTTAAGCTGTCTTCCCAGGTCCACTTGGAGGTACCAGTCTCTTGCATTGGAGAGGAGCCCACCTGGTGAGCGTAGCTGCTGTTGTGACTTCTCCCCAGCTCTGACAAAGGAGATGGTATGCTTGGAGGGATACTGACACTTGCTGTTCTGTATCGCTGCAGTGATTGTATCTGCCAGAGCCCTAAGGACCTGATCATGGCGCCAGCGATACCGCCCATCCACCAAACCCTTTGGACAGCAGCTGATGATATGCTCCAGTGTGCCACTACTCTGGCACAGTTGGCATGCTGGAGAGTCTACCAAGCCCCAGCGGTGCAGGTTGGATGGGCTAGGTAGTAAGTCGTACACCGAACTGATGAGGAACTTGATGCGCAGTGGTTTAGAGCTCCACAACTCTGCCCAGGTGATCCTGTGCTGCTCTGCGTTCTCCCACTTAGTCCAGGCGCCTTGCTGCTGCATACCAACCATCTTGGTCAGGCGATTAAAGATTAAATCTATAAAATCTTACAGACCCAAACTTTTGAATGGTTGTGTAGATTTTTTTCAAGTGCTCATATTATTAGGAATCCAATTTTCCTTCTTTGGAGATTAAAGTGTTCATTTTGTTCATTTCAGAAAGTCCTTCCCAGTGAGAAAAGACCATTAACTAAAATGGATCTGCAAAAATGGCTCGTTCTGTACTTCTGTATCTTTCTGGTGTCTGGCAGATTAGTTCATTTGTACAGATCCACATATGACCTGCATCATTTGCACGTCAGCAATGCCTTTTCGATCACAGTAGGGTAATAGAGAGGAAGTAGGAAAGGTACTGTCTGCCAAACGTTGTGCTCTTCCTGGCTATCTGTATCCTTCTGAAAGATCTCAACTTTAGGAAAGAGTGGCTGATGTAATACCCGCCAATCATTTTAGTCCAATTTCACTTCACAGTTTGAGTGGCACATTTCAGCGTGGATTGTGCAAAGCCTGAATTACATTCTGACAGGATCAAAACAGAGGCTACTTTAAAGGATGGAGCTGTTAAAAACTGTATTGGAGCCATATATCAGAGGCGGACAGTAGTGAAGTATTTTTGAGTATATGTACTTTATCAGTGTTTTTCTTTGGAAAACTTTTACTTTACTACATTCTAAAGCATAATGTCATACTTTTTACTGCACTAAAGAGTATATACACTATATTGCCAAACAAAAATTGGGACACCTGTCTTTACATACACATGAACTTTAATGACATCCCATTCTTAATCCGTAGGGTTCAATATGGAGTTGGCTCACCCTTTGCAGCTATAACAGCTTCAACTCTTCTGGAAATGCTTTCCACTAGATTTAGGAGTGTGTTTATGGGAATTTTTGACCATTCTTCTAGAAGCGCATTTGTGAGGTCAGGCACTGATGTTGGACGAGAAGGCCTGGCTCACAGTCTCCGCTTTAATTAATCCCAAAGCTGTTCTATCAGGTTGAGTTCAGGACTCTGTGCAGGCCAGTCAAGTTCATCCACACCAAACTAGCTCATCCATGTCTTTATGGACCTTGCTTTGTGCACTGGTGCACAGTCATGTTGTTCCCAAACTGTTCCCACAAATTTGGGAGCATGAAATTGTCCAAAATGTCATGGTATGCTGAAGCATTAAGAGTTCCTTTCACTGGAACTAAGGGGACAAGCCCAACCCCTGAAAAACAACCCCTCACCATAACCCCCCCCCCCCCCCCCCTCCCCCGTATATATATATATATATATATTGTAGCTGTAAATATGTGTTTGATTGTCTTTTATCAGGGAGCACTAACTCATTTTTTTTCTCTCACTGTTGTTGGATACAGGGCCAATGAAGACACATTGTGTTACTATGGAAACAAGGGCAATTTGGAGCCCATTCATCTCAAAGCAGGTTTGTTCAGTCCCTCGGTTAGCACTTGCATAAAGCACCTCTGTTTGCTGTGGTACACCTACCGTCTGCATTACAGACCACTTTCACTCATTCAGCACCTGATTGGTGGGTGTCTCAAAACTCACAGGAAGCGATGGATGATTGTGTTTGTTTCAGCAGGAATCTATGGGTTGAGTAACTCTCTTCTGGAAACTCCTTGGAGAAAACTGCAGCATGGCAAACAGCTGTTCACCAGTGTAGTGAGCAAAACACTGCCCTCTGATGGCTTAGTGCAGGAATTGCTCCATATCCTCAATAATGAGGAGCTGTAAGTGTGCATGCTGCTTCATTATGAAAATTACTATTCTTTTGCTTTTTTATTCCGTTTCTCTTTATCTTCCATATACTTTGATCTTTTTTAAACAATCAAACCAACATCCATCCTCTTTGATCCTCAAGAAGCACTTGACATAAAACAAATAGATTTTGAGATAGTTACTTTATAGAATCTTTGAAGTACCAGCAGCATATTTTTGAAACCTTTTTTATTTCCTCAGGTTTTATAAGGTAAATGCAGACAACATATCATAATGAAATTAGATATTAAAAAGCAACATCGGATAAATCCACAGCTTATGTCCATGTTAAGCATTGTGGTTTGTCACTGTTTTATTACCCATTTCCTTTTTATTTTAGCACTTATCAGAGACTCTCTCTTATCAGAGACAAATCTCATTAGACATTATGAACCTATTTGCATTCATAATAATTATGTATTATTCATCAGTAAGGGTTATTAATGAAAAATTTAAGTCTGCCCCTAACTTTTGAACAAATGTAAGTGTGTGTGTGTGTGTGTGTGTGTGTGTGTGTGTGTGTGTGTGTGTGTGTGTGTGTGTGTGTGTGTGTGTGTGTGTGTGTGTGTGTGTGTGTGTGTGTAGATGAGTTTCTGTACAACGTCATCACAGAGATAAGCACAGGCAGAAAGCAGCACTTATTACGGAGATATATAAAGCATATATATATGTATATATATATATGTATATATATATATATATATATATATATATATATACACTCACCTAAAGGATTATTAGGAACACCATACTAATACTGTGTTTGACCCCCTTTCGCCTTCAGAACTGCCTTAATTCTACGTGGCATTGATTCAACAAGGTGCTGAAAGCATTCTTTAGAAATGTTGGCCCATATTGATAGGATAGCATCTTGCAGTTGATGGAGATTTGTGGGATGCACGTCCAGGGCACGAAACTCCCGTTCCACCACATCCCAAAGATGCTCTATTGGGTTGAGATCTGGTGACTGTGGGGGCCATTTTAGTACAGTGAACTCATTGTCATGTTCAAGAAACCAATTTGAAATGATTCGAGCTTTGTGACATGGTGCATTATCCTGCTGGAAGTAGCCATCAGAGGATGGGTACATGGTGGTCATAAAGGGATGGACATGGTCAGAAACAATGCTCAGGTAGGCCATGGCATTTAAACGATGCCCAATTGGCACTAAGGGGCTTAAAGTGTGCCAAGAAAACATCCCCCACGCCATTACACCACCACCACCAGCCTGCACAGTGGTAACAAGGCATGATGGATCCATGTTCTCATTCTGTTTACGCCAAATTCTGACTCTACCATCTGAATATCTCAACAGAAATCGAGACTCATCAGACCAGGCAACATTTTTCCAGTCTTCAACTGTCCAATTTTGGTGACCTCTTGCAAATTTAAGCCTCTTTTTCCTATTTGTAGTGGAGATGGGTGATACCCGGTGGGGTCTTCTTCTGCTGTTGTAGCCCATCCGCCTCCAAGCTTGTGCGTGTTGCGGCTTCACAAATGCTTTGCTGCATATTTTTATTCATCTTGGGTTATTTCAGTCAAAGTTGCTCTTCTATCAGCTTGAATCAGTCGGCCCATTCTCCTCTGACCTCTAGCATCAACAAGGCATTTTCGCCCACAGGACTGTCGCATACTGGATGTTTTTCCCTTTTCACACCATTCTTTGTAAACCCTAGAAATGGTTGTGCGTGAAAATCCCAGTAACTGAGCAGATTGTGAAATACTCAGACCGGCTCGTCTGGCACCAACAACCATGCCACGCTCAAAATTGCTTAAATCACCTTTCTTTCCCATTCTGACATTCAGTTTGGAGTTCAGGAGATTGTCTTGACCAGGACCACACCCCTAAATGCATTGAAGCAACTGCCATGTGATTTGTTGATTAGATATTTGCTTTAATGAGAAATTTAACAGGTGTTCCTAATAATCCTTTAGGTGAGTGTATGTGTATATATATATATATATATACTAGTGGTGGGCCATTATTGGCGTTAACATCAAGAGCACAATAAATTACTCTCCGGCAAAGTTATTTTGGCCTTAAATGCGCAAAATGGCCTTAAACATTTTTTGCAAGAAATTGCAAAAGGTTTTCTAATATATGCACGGATTGATTCTGACAGCGCTGCACGAGCTCACAGCGCCATCGGCTGGACACTATTCGCTTGTTAGTCAGGGTTTAAAAAAATTAATCTATGCCCACCACTATATATATTTAGCTAAATACAGAAGATTATGGATCCAGGCCATTAATAGGGCAGATTGGGGTCCCGGAGGTCCTATAATGTATATATTAAATGTATAGAACATGTATAGCAATATTACATAAGAGGGTGTAGTTTCACAATAACACTTTTATTTAACTTATTAAAATGATTGAGACGTTAAATATATTTCAGAGCTTCTCATTGAAATGAAGTGTCTGCACAGAGATACATTAAGGGCACAATTAGGCCCTTATGTTATAATGCTTATATTTTATGTAGCTACATTAAATACAGTGCTTAATTTGTAAGTTAATTATTGCCGGGTCAAAATGGCAATTAAAAGACGCTGTGACCGACACTGACCATATAACTTCAGTTTTCCCGGAACATAAAATGACGGCACAGCTGTAAGAGCATCGTTCACAAGTTTCTGCACTGCCCTAACTACAGCCTATAGTGTATTATTCTGTCACTTATTTAGTGTTGAGACCAAAAATCATTCAGTTGATCAGTGATATTTTCTCACCGACGACATTGTTGCCTTTTCATATATCACAACTATTCAGTGTTTTCATATATATATATATATATATATATGCATTCTTCAATTACTCAGATCTGAATCAAAACCCAGAATGATTTTGCTCATTAAAGGAGTCATAAGAATCTCACCTCTGCCTTTTCCAGAAACACCCCGGACCCCACGCAGGAGAGTCAAGGTGTGGGCTACAGCAAGGCCATGCTCCGAGCCCTGTCTGCAGTGTGTGTGCGCTCACCGGGATATGGCACAAGGTCCCATCATGCTATTCTTATTATCACCTCTCTCTCTCTCTCTCTCTCTCTCTCTCTATCTATCTCTCTCTCCATAGAAAATGCAGCATGAACTGGTTGAGTGTCACCCTGATCTATTTTACTCTCCAGTTTTGATGTTTAACCGGTGTCATATTTGTGTCTATCCATCACAGGACCAATACAGTTATCCTCATCGACCGAGAGGGAAACGTGATCTTTACAGAGCGCACCATGCTAAACTGTGACATCACCCAGTGGAGCACAAATAGCTTTCACTTCAAACTGCAGGAATGAGGGCCAGATGCCAGGCCAAGGGAAGAAGATCCTCACGCTGTGCCTTTATTCAGCCACTATCTGCTCAAGCCATGCAGCACCACTGTTTCTACCAATATAAACATCACCACTTTCCTGTTCAAACAGGAAAGCGGTTCATTTTTACTACAGGAAGATTGATTGCGCTGTCCCTTTTTTTTTCTAATTTAGCTCAATAATCGATGGCTCACAAAAAGGCTCACACGGAAGCTACGGCCAGATTTCCATATGGTTTACAATGTTTAACTCCATCCACAGAATTCCACAGATTTCCCCTTAAATCAGTGCTCAAAGGTCCGCATATTCCATCTGGATCTACTCATAAGGTGTGATTTTGAGTGCATGCGATTCTCTCTAGATATATTATCATTGGCATGAAATGCTGTTGGACAGAATCATTTGAGGAGCAAGTTGTCTACTGCCAAAGAATAATTGTGTCAGTCACAATCATTATGAACACAAGAAAAGAAATAGTCTTCATAATCTTGCACAATGTAATATTTGCTTGCTATTCGGTGCGGTAGTGATCCACTGTAATACATTTCACTCAGGAACACATTGAATGCTACTGCCCAAATTTTTTTCCTTCCCTTTTTTAACATTAAACAGTGTTTTCAATCATTAGTTTAAAACAGATAGATTATTTTCAAATTGATTTTTTTTTGGTGATATTAAATGAAACCAATTTTGATTTAACTTTGTAAGTGTTCACAGTTTGAAGTCTGTATGGTTTTATATCTCCATCGCTGCTTTCATAATATCTGAATTCTATATTTTCAAGTTATCTGAATTCTAATATCAACCCATCGTTATGTCAATTGTCAGGAATCTGAAATGAACATGTCATTTGATGTCACATCTTTAGTTGTTAACATTGTGCCTGAAATTTCAGCTTTTAAATGACAGTTGCGTCCACATGTCTGAATATGATAATATGCTACATGGAAACAGGCCCCAGATTAGACAGAGTAACATGTAGTTACAATTAATGATTCAAAATTAGTCCCTGATATTTTAGGCTTGTGTGTGTGTTTTGTTTTTCAGTTAATGACAGTGAAAAACAGATACGTTTTTAGATACAATTATCTTATCTGAACTGACAGCGACAACATTTTAGCTACTACCAAGTGTGGGAGCTCAGGTATTCTGTTCAGTGCAGTGACCTATGTTAGTTTCCCTTGTCTTTGTGTATGTCAAGAATAAAGCATTTACAGTGTTTCTTAATAGATATGTGAGTTACTGCACAACATAAAAACAAGCATGTTGTATTAGATATTGCATCTGTCATCTAATATAGGGATGTGACTGATTGTGGTCTGCTGCCATCTAGGGACATGTGACATTTTTATTTTTATGAAATCGGGTGAAGCTGATCCTAAATTATAATCCAACAAATTAATTTCATTAGTGAAAATTATCTTGAATTAATTAGACTAGGAAAATGTCCTTTACCTTCACACATAAAATCGAATGAGAAATATGAGAACAAAGAAGGAAAGCCACTGAACACACACTTTTACAACCCAAATATGTTCAAATAAATTATTTTAGATCGGACTCACATTTCCTTCATCCTGTGCATTCTTACTATTTTCAGTTCTCATTAAAGTTAAGTCAGTTCATTCATGGTCATGGTATTAAATTAGTTGGATTTAATCTTCTCAATGTCTATTTCCATTTGGCATTTCCAAAGAGTGTAATGAAATGTAAATTTAGAGAAATTAAAAAAGCACTTCTTCTGACCCAGTAATGAAGCGAGATTACAAACATATAACACAAACAATGCAAGCAATCTCAAAAGAATGTTTTATTCAATCATAACACTTTACTATATATAAAAAAAAAAATGTATATGAAAAGAGAAAATATAATATTTTAAGGAATAGTATGAATATTTGAAATATATTTGCTGAGTTCTTGACTTATATAAATGCATTTTCAATATAACATATTAAATACATCATACCAGAGTTCAGCTTAATAGAATGACAAGGGATAATTCTTACAGCAACATGTCAGCTAAGATGGACATGAATGTTATAACTGTTACATGTATCATTTTAATAACAAGGAAAATGTCTGTCACTCTACAGCACTGTGATAGAAAATAGCAAGTACTCCAGACAATGTACCCAATAATACACCTTTTAGTTCATTTTAAACAATATTCATGGCACAACCAACACGTTAAATGCAGATAAACACATTCTGGCCAATAAATATTAGCAATATGACTAATAAACTGGATACATTTCTAACATAAATATACTTCACATACAATGACTAAATGTCTAAATGCTGAATAAAAATGTGAAATCCACCTTTAGTATATAGTCTGCTCTTGCCTGAATGTGTGCTAATGTTTTTATTATTATTGCAACCAATGAGCTATTTAAAAAAAAAAGCTATTAAAAAGGGATGGTGATACTATAATATTTTAGTCAGAGGACAGCTAATATACTATGCCCACACACTATATTAATGGTTCTCTAAGAATCACCCTATAATGCATTTCAAAATGTCACACATTTTTTTATTGTATTTTCTTTTTTAAAAAGTGGATAATGCTGCAAAATTTCAAATGATTCAGTTATATCAATATAGTTTACATACTTTTATTGTATGTGTTTTATTTAACTATAAAACACAGAAAATCAAGGCAAGTCTTTTTTAATGAACCTCTTCATTACGCTGTTGTGCCTTTGAACGTCGCTGTATTACCATTATAGTCTTGTATGGTCTTCTTGACTGTTTTATACAGTCTATGGCGGATTCTTTCGAGCCCCTCGGCCGCCGTACTTTGGCATTGTGGGTAAAGTAGTCATCTGAAACTTGCGACAGCTAGTGGCACATTCATTTCAAATCGACAAATAACTACAATTACAGTGAGGCGCAAGGAACAGGTTTAGCAACAGTGCCTTAAAGCAACAACCACAGTTGAGTGAGGTTGGAAGCAGGGAGTAGCAGGACTTGAGGTATGTAAATATGACTGTCTTAAATGCTTGTTAAACATGTTTTTTTCTCTCACAAATATTTTCAGGACAACTCCGTATCATCTCTTGAACTCACTTGCAAGCAGCAAGTAATTTGCCTCTGGCGTCAGCAATCGTTTCAAGGTTTTGTTGGACTCAACGGCTGTCTCAACCGAGTGAGCTTCCTACCAAGACAGCATTTTGGGACATCTCTGTCGCGTTCGAATGTTTTACGAAAATGCTATCTAAGAAGGCAGCGCACTAGGTTTCGATACACAACCGCTGTTAGCTTCATTGCTAGTGAACACGGAATTGCTACCTGAGAATTGAGACAGTCGGTCATTTATATTCAGAAACGAACCAGAAGAGATGCAAACTGTTTGATTGTACAAAAGATATCGTGAGATCAACGAAGGCCGCCTGTATGATACTTTAGTTGGTAATACAAATGAGTGACATGAAGTCGTTGATGAAGAGTTGTTGATGTCAACATCGGTAACAGATTTTTGTGTGCTGATGCCTGTAGTCTATATCCTAAAGTAAGGTTTAGATTTTCTGATTATGCTTGAAAACCTAGTAGGCCGACTGTCTATATCGCATTGTAGTCATCATACCACAGCTCATAAGTGGTCTGCCACTTATCAGTGTTGCTTTGCTGCAGCCAGGGTTTTAGATAGCATCATGTGGCAGTCATGTGCAGAATTCCAGTACAGCTTAAGTTTTTAAAGAGAAGTTCACTGCAGCATAGACACTCAGACTGCAGGATATGACTTTGGACTAGAAGTGCTCTTTGTTACAAAATCAAAGGGCAAATTGCCATTGGAAACCAGCTCTAAAATCCCCTAAAATGTGTGCATGAACATTAGCTTGGCTGCTTTAGTTAAAGTAAACATGACATCAAAATCAATTCTCTTTCCTTTCTTAAAGTAAGCATGAAATGAAAATTCACCCTATTTTCTAAATGCATGCCATCAATCTTATTGTACATGGTTAATTCCTGCATGTTCCTTTTGCTTTTTTAATTTGACCTCATCATTTTAAATCAAACTGTCATAACCTAATCTTCCAGTGAAACGACAGACATCTCTCTGATGACATATGCTGGGCTTCTCCAATCATTTAGTCTGCTTAAACCTTCTTACAATCCACTGCAAGCTCGCAGTCAGATCTGCCATCCATCCAATCAACAACCAGATTGAACCAAGCCACGCAAATTTGTGTTTATCTGTTGCACTCACAATATAAGATCTGTGGCTATTTCAACTTTAATGCACGTTAATATTTAATACAATTATAATAACTTTCTTTTGTTTACGGCTGATGTCAACCTTTCCATTTACTTGTTTATCTTCTTGAATATTCTGTCTCTCTCTGCAAAATGTCTCGTTATAGAAGTGAAATGAATTGCGAATTTTGTCATGACCTTTAAAGTTGATTGTTAATATTTATTTTAATGAAAGAACTTGCTACAATCTGTCTAAGTCTCTCTCCTCCATTTACCTCATTTGTTTCCAAAACACTGATCAGGCCTGGATTTGGCAGCTGGAAAGAAGGGGCAGCGTGGCATCCCTCTCCTCCTCTCATGTCCCCTCCCTGTGTGTCCTTGCATGTCAGTGCCCCCTTGTCATCCCCCCCTTGTCTCACCCCGCCAGCCCACTGTGTTCCTCCCCCTCATGCTTGGGACAGACTGGCCTCACTGTCAGACCAATGACTGCCTGGATCATACTGCCTGTTAGCCTGGCTGCCTTCTCTATAACTGGGATATGGATAGTGTGAGTTTCAAAATGCTGTCACCCTTATCCTGTTCATTAATATCTGTCACATCAAATAGTTTCTAAAAGTTGACATCAAAGCTTTACCTTCCAAATATATAGATTTCAATTGCAAACAATATAGTGATGCTTTGCTCTGTCCTCAGATATGCTATGGCTGTAATGAACCACCATGTTTGCCCTGTCGAAAACTGGTGAGTTGGGCTTATTTTGGTCCGTTTATTTAGAGAATGTGATGTTTACGTCATTTGATTGTCAATGCTATTATTTTAAAGGTCGTACAATGTGACCTGCACAGAGGAAACGGCCAAGCTGGGCTTCCAGAAAACATGCTGCACCATTCAAGACATCCCCCTCATCAGGTAGTCTTTATTTTGAGCTCTTCCTCTATTTCAAGTCTGCGTTTATTTCCAGTGTGACCTGACAATGTCTTTGTCTTCCCTTTGATTCAGTAAATGTGGATCTTACCCTCCCGAGAGCTGTCTGTTCAGTCTCATTGGTAATGTGGGAGCTTTTATGGGTAAGACCGCTTGTTCTCATATTTCCACACATTTTACAGCAGCAGTAACTTATCGGATAACAGAGAACAAAGCATGAATGGAAGCATTCAGCACCCTTGCATTCGATGCTTTTTGAGTCACAATGCCAGAGGTGTCGCAAAGATGGATGCCTGCAGGAGGGGACATGATAAATACTGCATCATCACTGATGAATGTTTTTTGGGGTTGATTCATTATGTTGTGTGTTGATATATTGATATGATTAGGGGTTTGATTGTCCTTGTTGAAGGTTGGCGTTCATCTGCTTCTATTTGTGTTGTTGTGATATGAAATCAGAGGTGTGTTATTACACACTTTTACACACCACATCAGAACGCGTAAAATATCAAGACCTTATAATAAATAGAAGTTCAAAACCATAAGAATTGTGTGGGCAAGTACAGCTAAAAAGTAACATACAATATACATAAAGTTGTTCCCAGAAAGTATTTGGATACTAAAGTCATGCTTAAGAATGTATACATGTCTTTGTATTATAAAACAAAATATCAAATCAAGTAACATTTATTTGAAATATTTAGCAGCACACTTCAGGTTTCTAACATACACTATCGTTTTAAAGTTGTGAAAGAAGTCTCAACAAGGCTGTGTTTATTTTATAAAAAATGCAGTAAATTATTATAATTTAAAATAGCTTAGAAGATTTAAACAGTCTTCAACGCATTGCCTTTTCTACAGTCATAACACGACCCTTTAGAAATCATTATATTATGTTGGTTTGGTGCTTAAGGGACATTTGTTATTATTAATATCAATGTTTAAAACAGTTTTGCTGCTTAATATTTCTGTGGAAACCATAATACATTTTTCAGGATTTTTTTTTTTGATAAATAGAAAGCTCACAAGAACAGCATATATTTTATAACATTAGAAATACGGCTTCTTTTGATCAATTTATTGCTTCAATAATTCATTGCTGAATAAAAGTAGTGGACTGTCACTAATGTCCTAATAAAAACTGTATACTGAAAATATTGGCAGAGCAAAGGAAAAAAACAACAACTATGGTCTACAAGTGCTCTACTCTATGGAAGAAAAATCAAATAAAAGTGTGAAGTGGTCTGATTGCTTTACTTGTGCTTCTGTTTTCTTTTTATGTGAAGTGGTGTTGGTGTGTTTGCTTCGGTACGCTCAGATCATCGAGCACAGGAACCATTGTTGGCTCAACACAAGCGGACTTGTGTCTGGATGTACCAATGCTGTGGGACTAGTCATGGTGGGCAACTTCCAGGTCAGTCTCAGAATTCTGCCTAAACAGTGTTTGGTGAAGGATTATTGTCTGACACATTTATCTCATAGTAACAGTAGAACATTATTAAACCATGACTTTTTGTCATGCCCCAGTCACCATTCACATACCAAACATGGTAAGATGATTTTGGACATCTGTTTTATGCTTTATGAGAAGATCTGAAGGGCTGACTCTTTACCTTTTGTCTTTTCATGGGTTGTAAATTCAGTGCACCAGACTGATGCATTGATCAGCATCAGAGTGTTTCAGGGAGGCTGATGTTCTCAAAGTGATTAGTATTGATCCATGCATGCAGCAGTCTCATTCTTCAAAATGGATTTTAGAGGGCGTTTCTCTCCCTCATCCCTTAACAACACTTCCATCCATATGCTGAGTGTGCAATAGGCAAGTTTCTTGTTGCAGGAAGACATATATGTCAGTGTTTTTCTGTCCCCCAAGTTAGATGTCACACAAGTATGTCTGTTTTCTAGTTTCATTTCTGTTCTTTTATTTTCAATGCTTTGATTTTATTATTATTTGAATAACGCTGTACTGCTTTTCGGCCAGGTGGACCATGCAAAAACACTTCACTATGTGGGTGCGGGTGCTGCCTTTCCAGCAGGCATTCTGTTCGTGTGTTTGCAGTGCTTGCTGACCTACCGGGTGGCTGTCACCTCTCTGGACTACTGGATGGCTCACGTGCGTGTAGCACTGGCTTCTGGTGCTCTCATCACACTGGTTCTTAGTATCCTTCCTTGTTGAGTGTGACTGGAAAATGATGCATAAGTGTGTGTTCACAATATGTCTTGACATTGATTGCTTATTTGACTTGTTTATTTAGACCGTATTACCTGTGTAATTTGAAGGCTGTTGTCATTTCTTCATTGTCATGTCATTCCAAACCTGAATGACTGATATGCTTCTTAGGAATTGAACTGGTTGCTCTATTCTTCTCCATGCAATGAGTGGATGCTGGGGATAGTTGGCTCAAATAGTTATAACTATATATACCAACTATATAACCAAAAATGTATATTCTGTCATCATTTACTCACCCTCATGTCATTCTTAATCTCTATGACTTTCTTTCTTCTGTAGAGCATAAAAGAAGATATTTTGAGAAATGGTTCAGTGCTTTTTTGTACATGTAATGCAAGTCAATGGTAACCAAAACTGTTTGGGTACCAACATTCTTCAAAATATCTTCTTTTTGTCCTGCAGAAGAAGGAAGGAAAGGTTTGGAACAACATGAGGGTGGGTAAATGATGACAACTTTTAAAAAGGACACACAAGCATCATAAAGCTATCATAAAAGTGGTCTATATGATTTGTGCAATATTTTCCAAGTGTTCTAAAGTCATACAATAGCTTTGTGTGAGGAACAGATGTATATTAAGTTATTTACTGATAATATTTTCAGATGATAAGTCAGTGAGTTGAACTCGAGAAACAGATCAGTCCGTTTTGTCTGTGAAACATTGAGTGTAGTTTTATAAACTGGATCAGCATATTTATCGAAAAGATACAACTCAAAAGAATTTGCCTCGTAATTTTTAATAATATCATAATTCGATCTTCAGGTGAAATGACAGACTTCTTGTCACGTATGCTGGACTTTTCCAATCATTCTGTCTGCTTAAACCCCACCCCTTTCTTACAGTTGCTAGCTTGCGTTCATATCTGCCTCCATCCAATCAACAACCGGATAGAACAGACCCCGCCCTACTTTTTCTTCCACTTGAATGTATGTAACCATATGGAAGAAAGATCTACCGCTACTTTCATTTCATCATGACTTTAATTTCAACTCGCAGAGCTATTATAGCTCAGAAGACTTGCAGTATGGGTCACAAGTTATATGGACTACTTTTATGATACTTTTACAGTTTGCAAGATTCTCATTCATTGTAATTGCATGGGAAAGATATACAGGTATGCACCAATATGAGGGTGAATAAATTATGCCATTTTTGAACTATACCATTTAGCATCAGATGTTTTAAATAATTTGCGGCACAATCAGGGCAAGGAAAGCCCTAGTAGTACTGAGCTTTTATCTGTTTGTCTTCCTGCTGAGGTTCTGGTCATGATCATGAAGCCCCTGACTGATATTATAGTGGAGGTGTAATCTAATTGCTTCGGTGTAGATGTCGGCATGGGGACGGATGTGCCCAGCTGGAATCTCCCGGCCTTCCTGCTTTATCGCCGCTGTGTTCGTCAATGATTTATGGATAGTTTTTTCCCCAACTGGGGGGTGGGGGTGGGGTAGTAATGTAACTATGAGAGCAGCTAATTAAACAGTCTCTTCATAAATAATCCATGGCTTTCCTCACTAAAGTTAATTTCATAAAGACCAGCTGTGAGCCATTTTGAAACGTTTGAATCCTTGATGGTCCTTCTCAGGTGGGATATTCTTCATCCACGAGAGCTTTGTTTTACAACATGCAGCGGCCATCTGCGAGTGGGTCTTTACTGTAATCATCCTCGTGTTCTATGGGACTTTCACCTACGAGTTCGGCACGGTTACAACTGAGACCATGATGGCCGGCCTCCAGAGGAACCTCTCGCACGGGCCCGGTGTCATGATCGGAGACGACGTCCAAGCAGGCGGCCTGGGAAGCAGCAAGGGTTTGAAATCTCCAGGAGGAAGCAGCACCTCCACTCATCTGAACTGCACTCATGAGAACATCGCAATGCTTTAAATGCAGTCACATACTGGCAGGTGGGATGCCTCACGACGGTGCTCTAAAGACCACGGGTTTAAAGACCACGCTTGGGCTGAGATTAAAGTGATTTCGAGGAACTGTCCAGTTTGAATTGAGGCAGGTTTTGTCGGGTTTACATGTGTGACTGTTGTATATTACCATTTCAGATTTGAGTTTTGTCTGATAGATTTGTCTTTTTTCCATCTTGTTCTGCCTTGTGAGAAACTTCGGTTAGGTTGTTTGTGAATGAGAAGGACAGAATGAGCATTTTTCTAAAGAGAAAGACAGAAGGGGGATTTTAGCTCCACTTTAAGGTTATTGTAAGCACAGATCCAATGATTCGTGTCATGTTACTTTGCTGTTGCTTGAACTGGGTGATGGGGTCAATTTTTACTGTCACGTTTGCACAAATGTTTCAGGGTTATCTCTTTTAGAGCTACTGTTTGCCCACCCTTACTGTTGCAAATGGATGATTTGCACGTTACACGATGAATGAACTTGTAGTTTTAAGTTTGTTTCACTTTTATTTGGGATTACAGACTATCATGGAACAGAGTATTATCATTTTTTGAAATAGTGAATGTCTAAGATTTGGATCAAACTATAGCCATTTGAGTACCTGTTATTCTGGAATTAGTAGAAAAACACATTTCAATTGAAATCTTATTTGTTAAATTAAGTCATATTCACCCATTTTTGTAATAGTGGCCTTTTTAATGATGCTGTGGGTAAGATAGATGTTTTGTCATGCTGGGTTGCTTTTGTCCTGTTTATTCTCTGACGAGGCGGGTTTTGTTTTTCATTTCGAGCAGAAGGAAGTGATGTAAGGTGACACCAGCTCTATCCTTGCCTTCCTGAGAAGTTGTAGAATAAATATATTCGCATTGACTGTATGTTTTATATATTATATATATATTTTTAAAATAAATTTCTTTATTTTTTCTCTGTCAAAGGTCATTAAAACCACTCGAAAAATGCCACATCCATTCAGAGTTTTACATTGTGAATTTGCTTGCATATCTTTCCTGATTGCTTTGCGTTTTCACCGTAACATAACTAATCAGGCTGGTGTGAAAAGTGATATTTGACATTATCAGCACATCAGTTTTTGTTTATCTCTGTTGCCAAAGGATTCATTTTATTTAGCTAAATATGCCTTTGACTCATTTAACTTTCATTGTTTTTTGTAGCAGGACACATAGCCACTGAGAAAATGACAGTACTGCAATATTATCACACTTTGAAGCGATTATATGGATGAAATTGACTGGTCTCTAGGCTGGAACCTAGGAAACCATGTTTGAACTTTCTGAGGGTCGAGTGGTTATGGTGGCCTTACATTACTGTAGTATTTGTGTGATGTTTCCAATTCAGACTGTCAGCCAAATGGTCTGTATTGTGACTTATTGTGCTTTAACGTTTAAATTTCACACAGAAATGTGCCAGTTACTGTCTCTGTTTGTTTGCTGCCCTTCAATGGGACAGATACGTTTCATGCCAATGATTAGACTGTAAATTTAGACGTGGTCACTAGGCATCATACATGTTTATCTTTGTTGACTCCTCTATTATTGGAGAGCTATTTAAAATATTGTTTCCTGCTCTTCGCATGCAAGGGAAGATTCACAGGGCTGCACTGTACACCTGAAACCATCCATTAAATATCATTTTGAAAGATGTTTTTTTTTTTTTTTTCATTGCTACCTCCACAATTTATTATTTGGTCATTACACAACAATACACTCAACTCAAACCAAACTGCATATAGAGATACAGTAACATAACGGTCAAATGTAATTTAAACAAAAACAAAAGGGAATAAAACTTTGAGTATTGTAAAGCATGTTTAAATTAGCTTATAAACCTAAAGTCGATGTTAATGTCATTTCCCATTGCCTTTTTTTGCCATATCATTTGGTATAATAAATGACATGCAATACTTGTCAATGCATATAGAGCATATTATATTATCTGAATAATAGGTTAGTCATTTATAGGTCACCTAAGAGCAAACGGTTGTGTAAGAATTGTTTCCTAGACTTGGTCAAATACTTTCAAATCACATGGGAAAATTTAGATATATTTCATTTAATTTTGTTGCCAACTTTTGCAATTTATCTGTGCTTGTGAGACAATGTTTGTAAGAGCCTACACTTCTATATAGGATTGAGGATCCCACACTTTAAAAACAGGACTATCTGAATCTCCTTACATGAAAATGATTGAAATATGTGTTTTTGGTTGATGATGTTTATTTCTTGGATGTTTCATGAATTGCAGCTGTTCTCTGGATAGAAGTTATTTTTCTGATGCCTTTAAATGATGTAATCAAAGTATTTTTTATCAACACAATACAGAGACTTGAGGATCACACTCCAAAATTGAAATAGAAACAATGCAAAGAATATTTTTATTTGATAAATTACTTATGTAAATGTAATTTCAATGATTTTCTTTGACAAGAGATTTATATTGAATAATTACCAAAACATCTGATGGAAAATAAACAAGTGTATCTGTACCTCTGTCTGTGATCATTCAAAGATCATTTCTTCTACACACTTACTAATAATACACACTGTTTAGAGAAGCTCATTTGTTTTATTTTAAAAATATGGAAAAGACAATTTGACTTTTTATGAATTCAAGACAATTTCCTGCTTAGACATTAGTAAAGTTGTTACAAGTCTGTCTCAGCAAGGTTGAGTCATTACATCATTTTGCATAAACACATTTTCCATGAGGTAGAGTTCTACCATATTATATAAGGAGGGTTTCATTTGCTGACTGGAATGAAGACAATGTAAAGTCCACTAATAAATTCATGACCATTGTTATTAACTATGGCATTCATTGCTTATGATCAGCACAATAAAGATTTATTCAGCAAGAAATCTCTTGAATCAAAATGAATCCATAGAAGATCATGGAGCAAACTAATTCAAATTCACAATAAAACATTGCTTTAAAACATTGAATAAAATCATATTTATAAGGCTACATTAGAGTTTCATACAAACAGTTTTCAGTGCATAGCCATACAAACGCAACCTTAAAAGGAATAACAAAATCGTTTTTTTTTCAAGTACAAGCAAACAAAATAATGTCAAAGCCTGGTCCCTGCGCAGTAAACTCACTTCCAACAAACTGAAAGTTGAATTCATATATTTGTATTTGTATCAAGTTTTTGAGATGCTGAGGTCATGTGTACATGGCTCCATGTAGATCCTCTAATCTGTGTTCTCTTTGTCTTCTCCGTTCCTTTAAAAACATACAAACGCACTAAATGCTTGGGTATATTCTTAAGGTGTTCATTCATTGTAAAGAAAAACACAATGAATGAGTTACAGAAATAACAAGAACTGTGCGTGACTTTAAACAGAAAACGTCTCCTGTCGGTTTCCTGAAACGAGGGAATGAGACATTGCATCATCTGATGACGCTATGGGAAAACAACTTTCTTCTAGAAATAGTGAAGCCTGATTGAATCACACCATTATGCCTTGCAAAAGCCAATGGCATTCAATCATTGGCAACACCCCCGATATACCATATATGCGCTGAACGGCATCTTTCGTCTGAATAAGCCAGTCACAAAAAAAACATGAATATAAGTAACACAGCATGAACGTAATGTCTTGTTCTCTCATTTCAGGAAACCGAGGTTACGTCAGTAAATATGGCACAGTCTTACCTTATCTTTTTTGAACTCCTCATAGTCTGGATTGTCAGTGGGTAGTTCAAGTCGACACAAGGGACATGAATTGGTCTGTAATGTTATGTAGAAACATTAAACATTATCCATGTACATTACGGTTCAAAAGTTTGGGTCGGTAAGATTTTTTTTCATGCTTTTGAAAAAGTCTCTTATGCTCATCAAGACTGCATTTATTTGTACAGTAAAAACTGTAATATTGTGAAATACTGTTACAATTAAAACGTTGAATATGGAAGGCAGTCTGACGGAAGCTAGATATTTTACTTTATAACGTTTTAAATAGGCATTTATAAACCCTCGGAGCCGTGTGGATTACTTTTATAATGGATGGATGCACTATTTTGGGAGTCAAATTTTGGGCTCCCATTCACTGCCATTATAAAGCTTGGATTAGCCAGGACCTTTTTTAATATAACGCAATTGTATTCGTCTGAAAGAAGAATGTCACATACACTTAGGATGGCTTGAGGGTGAGTAAATCATGGGGTCATTTTCATTTTTGGGTGAACAAACCCTTTAATTCCTGGCAAAGCTGAAATTTCATCAGCCATTACTCCAGTCTTCAGTGTCACATGATCCTTCAGAAATCATCCTAATATGTTGATTTCTTATGTTCATCAGGATTATTTGATTAATATAGATAGATTCCTTTTAGTAACAATGTAAGAGTTTTACTCTCACTTGTAAATGTTTCTGGCCTCAAACCTTTGAACAGTAGTGCATTTACTTCTGGACCATACAGAAGATTGAACCACTAAACGTACCTTACTGAGCCAAGGCAGGATGCATCCTGTGTGGAATAGATGTTTACAGGGCATCTCTCTCACAGTCTCTTCCTCTTCAAACTCCAATAAACATACAGGACACTTAAGTCCTTTGTCTGTCAAATGAAGAAAGCGCTTGAAGAATGACAGCAAGGATTTAAGACCCATGAATTCAATCAATGCCACAACACAAGGAAACATTTGCCTACAGCTATTATCAATTATCTTTACTGCCAATGCTAATGTTCCTTCATGCAATAATGTCTTCTTTTAATGTGAAGTTTGCCCATGATTATGAATGAGTAACCTGTTACCTGCTTGTTCAGGGGAGATGATGACCACAGGAAGACTCTGAACCACAGTTTTGGCTGCAGGAGGGGGGAGACGCTGGTCCCAATCCGACAAATCAAATGAACCTGAGTCTATGTCAAGACCCTGCATCAGAGACCTACAGCCGCAAAGTGTTTCAAATGGTAAGCACTATCATTACATTCTCATCTACATAGCTGACAAAAAGTATAAAGGTTGGTTTTAATACAAACTAACTACTATTATGGCTAATACTATTAAATGAGGGTACACCATTCAGTACCTACCTACAGTACCGTTAAAAAGTTTGGGGTCTGTAAGTTTTTTATAGTTTTAGAAGGTCCATTTACACACCAAGGCTACATATATTGTGAAATATTATTACAACATAATACATATATATATATATATATATATATATATATATATATATATATATATATATATATTATAATATATACAGGTCCTTCTCAATAAATTAGCATATTGTGATAAAGTTCATTATTTTCCTAAATGTAATGATAAAAATGAAACTTTCATATATTTTAGATTCATTGCACACCAACTGAAATATTTCAGGTCTTTTATTGTTTTAATACTGATGATTTTGGCATACAGCTCATGAAAACCCAAAATTCCTGTCTCAATAAATTAGCATATCATGAAAAGGTTCTCTAAACGAGCTATTAACCTAATCATCTGAATCAAAATTACACCTGCAAAAGATTCCTGAGGCTTTTAAAAACTCCCAGCCTGGTTCATTACTCAAAACCGCAATCATGGGTAAGACTGCCGACCTGACTGCTGTCCAGAAGGCCATCATTGACACCCTCAAGCAAGAGGGTAAGACACAGAAAGAAATTTCTGAACGAATAGGCTGTTCCCAGAGTGCTGTATCAAGGCACCTCAGTGGGAAGTCTGTGGGAAGGAAAAAGTGTGGCAAAAAACGCTGCACAACGAGAAGAGGTGACTGGACCCTGAGGAAGATTGTGGAGAAGGACCGATTCCAGACCTTGGGGGACCTGCGGAAGCAGTGGACTGAGTCTGGAGTAGAAACATCCAGAGCCACCGTGCACAGGCGTGTGAAGGAAATGAGCTACAGGTGCCGCATTCCCCAGGTCAAGCCACTTTTGACCCAGAAACAGCGGCAGAAGCGCCTGACCTGGGCTACAGAGAAGCAGCACTGGACTGTTGCTCAGCGGTCCAAAGTACTTTTTTCGGCTGAAAGCAAATTTTGCATGTCATTCGGAAATCAAGGTGTCAGAGTCTGGAGGAAGACTGGGGAGAAGGAAATGCCAAAATGCCTGAAGTCCAGTGTCAAGTAAGTACCCACAGTCAGTGATGGTCTGGGGTGCCATGTCAGCTGCTGGTGTTGGTCCACTGTGTTTTATCAAGGGTAGGGTCAATGCAGCTAGCTATCAGGAGATTTTGGAGCACTTCATGCTTCCATCTGCTGAAAAGCTTTATGGAGATGATTTCATTTTTCAGCAAGACCTGGCACCTGCTCACAGTGCCAAAACCACTGGTAAATGGTTTACTGACCATGGTATTACTGTGCTCAATTGGCCTGCCAACTCTCCTGACCTGAACCCCATAGAGAATCTGTGGGATATTGTGAAGGGATAAGTTGAGACGCAAGAGCCAACACTCTGGATGAGCTTAAGGCCGCTATCGAAGCATCCTGGGCCTCCATAACACCTCAGCAGTGCCACAGGCTGATTGCCTCCATGCCACGCCGCATTGAAGCAGTCATTTCTGCAAAAGGATTCCCCACCAAGTATTGAGTGCATAACTGAACATAATTATTTGAAGGTTGACTTTTTTTGTATTAAAAACACTTTTCTTTTATTGGTCGGATAAAATATGCTAATTTATTGAGATAGGAATTTTGGGTTTTCATGAGCTGTATGTCAAAATCATCAGTATTAAAACAATAAAAGACCTGAAATATTTCAGTTGGTGTGCAATGAATCTAAAATATATGAAAGTTTAATTTTTATCATTACATAATGGAAAATAATGAACTTTATCACAATATGCTAATTTATTGAGAAGGACATTATATATATATATATATATACACACACTAAATATTGGTCTATATACTAGTTTTTATACCATAGACTATAAAAGGTTTAAACGTGTTAGCCAAACATGTTTTAGGTGTTTTTTTGCTCCTCTAGATGGCACTGTCCTGCTAGTTACCTGGCAAGCTCCAGCAAGGCGTTCTGTCGGTACTGTTCTTCTGGATTCGTGGGCTCACAGTCATGCTCATCGAAATAAGAGGCCATTTTCTACTTCACCTGATAAACACATAACGTTAGACCATTTTAATGATATTTACCGGTGGGGTGGTGCTTACCTAAATTATCAGGATTTTCAGAGTGAGGCTTACAGTGAGGTTGCTAGTTCACTCTCACATACAGTAGCAGTAGCCCAGGAACAGGACAGTGGACGATTTAAATAACTATTCTTACAACAAATGTTGATATATTTGAAACCAATGTTACACTGACCCATCTCTGGTAATGAGAATTATTTGAAAGAACACCGTATACTACATTTAAACTGTTTACTATGCGAGAACAGTCATGGTAAATTATAAGATAGCCTCTCTCTCTCTCTCTCTCTCTTCAGACTGACAGACAAAGAGAAACATAGGTGGATGGACATAAAGTACTGCTTGGATTAATGCTGCCTTCACGTGCTATCGAAATTAACGTAAATACTAGTTTCCTAGTTAAAAAATGGTACGTTACATGAACGCCCTCTCGAGTCAAAATTTGAATACGATGAGCTCATAATAACGACTTCAGAAGCGGGAAGTGGGAAAATTCCGATAGCACATGAAGGCAGCATGAATCATTTCAGATATCCTAACGTTAGTGCTTCTAAAGATACAAGCTGCTGACATCTTTATAACAATAATACTAGCTGGTTAGCATAATAATTCAAAGTAAATCGAATTGATCAGATATCATTGAATCTCAAAAAGTATGTAATAGCCTTATTCTTTTAAAAGGGTAAAATATAATAAATTAAATTCGACCTACTGTTTTGTAATCATCAGGAATGGAAACTTGTTTCACTGCACTGTCAGCGCGAAGATAACTCTATCGCGATATTTGCGAGATGACGGGGGTTGCCAGATTGTGGTTAAAAATCCCCACGCTGTTTAATGTTATGTAGTAATGTACGAATTACGTCTATTTATGTGTCTGGTAATGATATACGTTCATTCTTTTAATTTAAAAATATAGAAATACATATATAAAGCTGATTAATAAAAAATACTAAAAAAACAAAAAAAATACTAAAACAAAAAAATAATCTCGTTCCGACAGACAGTTAGTGGGTGTGTGTAGTTGCCATGCCACTGCAGCGGCGCATGGATGTGTTCATGCCAACCAATTTCTGTTGTACAGGCCAGTGTCTAGAGGAAACTAGAGTGGAAATACGTAGACGTAAGTCCAAAAACTTTAATTAATTAATTCAGTGAGAGCTATGGATAAATGTGCATATTGCAGAATGTGTGTAATCTTTCTGGACAACAAAATGTATTTGGATTTTGGATTTTTCTGTTAAAATACAACTGTAAACCAACCTCTATTTCTTAGCATAAGTATAAATAAAAACACACACAAAACACAAAAACACACATATATGAGGTATGCAGCTTTGCATGATATAAAAAAGTTGGTTCTTTATTAGACTTTATGAGGCTCTTTGTATGTAAGAGGCCCTAGTGTTTGTTGGGGACCCTTTCTGCTGTGTTTCCCAGGCAACCACATAACCAGCAACTCCCCCCTTTAAACTGTCTGCCTCCATTCCAGCTCAAATGCTCTGGATTCCAAAGAGATATGTTAGTTTTACATCTTATGCATAAGTGATTTTTCTGTCTTTTTTTTAGAACAACCATGGAAAATGATGGATCTGAAGAAAACACTGATGAACTGCTCTCTGCAGGTCAGAACAATTGGCATTCCCTTTCAGGCTTATACGCTGCATCTACTGCAGTACAAAATGCTGTATACCTCTTTTCTTCTCAGATGTGGACGAGGGGGTTGATGTTTATGGACTTATACCTGAGGCATTGTCCCATGACCACTGTGATGTACTACTGGACGCCATAGATGCACAGCTGAGTCATCTACAGGTCAAGCACTTATAGTTTGAAATATTGATAACCATGGTGTATTCATTTTGTCATAGTAATGGTAAAATTCAGGCCTGATTTTGTGTTCCACCAATAGATCCACAGCCAAAGCCAAATCCATGGCGGAAACTACAAGAGATATGAATTTCCTTTCTCAGGTAAGCATAAACCATTATATATATATATATATATATATATATATATATATATATATATATATATATATATATATATATATGGTCTATTTATGTATTATTTTTATGTGCATTTATTTCCCTAATGCTCTCTAAATTCCAGGCCATCTTGATCGGAGTCAGTCTGTTAGTAAAGACACAGGCTTGGGAAGCACTGTTCTAACCAATGATAAAACACCATCCAACCCTGACTGGACTCTGTCAGGTAGTCCTTACTAAATTTTATCCCATGTGGACATGAATATATAATCAGATCATACCCAAATCATTGTCCAAAGTAGCACAATTATGAACATTATGACTGCTATATAGGCTACTACTATATAATTGAAACTTTTTGTTGTGGAAAACAAATAGTGACACATTTTTTATACCTGCTTAAAATAATCAAATAAAAAAATAATAAACAAATATCAATATATATGAAAAAGAAAGAGACCAGTATAAAATCCATCATAATCATTTCCTGTTCAAATCAGGAGGCAAAGATGACCAAATAGAACATCAGACAATGGAGATTATGAAGGTTGGAGCCTCAGTTCCAGATGTGTGGCGTCCTGAGGGAGATTGCAGCTTGAGATCAGTGTCCAGAGTAGAGCAGTGTCGTTGGAGGCTGGAGAGGCTTCTTGGGAGAAGTGCTGAGGTTGCTGGGATAGGAAACGAGGAGGATGAATTCACTATGGACAGCGTCTGCACTGAGGACTTCTCAACACGCTTCAGAGAGGAAATGCTGGTCCTGCCAGCCTCAGGTACACAGTCTAAACAAAAAGACGTAAACACTCATAATGATAGAAATTAAGTAAACAAGCACTGAAACGTGGAGGTGTCATCCAGGGCTTTTGAAGCTGTTTTGAGGTGGTCTCACATTCAGGTGATTTTCATCCTGCTGTTGACATGCTCACTAGTCTTCCTTGACCAGCCACAGCACTTTACATTCTGCATGCTAGTGGTCTCACTGTGCTTTGAAATAATTCTGTGGGCATTGTGACCATTCATATCCTGCACATGAGCAATATCTAAAGTGTCCAGATTGACCAGATTTAGCCATTGCAACAATATCCTCCTTGGTTGCTCCTTCCATCTGGCTATTTTCACTAAAGCCCAGAAAAAAACTTATATCGCCCTGTAGCCCAAGACTGGTTTCCCACTAAAGCTAAGCAGGGTTGAGCCTGGATGGGAGACCTCCTGGAAAAACTAGGTTGCTGCTGGAAGAGTTGTTAGTGAGGCCAGCAGGGAGTGCTCACCCTGTGGTCTGTGTGGGTCCTAACACCCCAGTATAGTGATGAGGACACTATATGATGTTTTATAAACAAAGTTCGGGAGGAGCACGTTCAGATAATTGACACAGGTGGAGAGCAATCAGCTAATCATCAATAAGAGGTGTATATATACACGCAGCAGTCTTGCCTCTGTTCATTGACAGTTTTCCAGCAACCCTCCACCACCCCTTTTTCACCACTTTTATTCATCAACCACTTACATACACGGGGGGTACTTTGGGTTCGGGCCATATTCCGAGCTCGAAGCCCTCCCCCCGGACAGCACGCCAAATACGCATTTAAATTACTCTCCATAAATTATATGTAAGTGTGAACTCGTGAAACTGTAACAAGCACTGCCCTTCGGATGAGACGTTAAACAGAGGTCCTGACTCTCTGTGGTCATTAAAAATCCCAGGATGTCTTTCAGAAAAAGAGTAGGGGTGTAATTGGCCAAATTTGCCCATTGGCCCCTGTCCATCATGGCCTCCTAATAATCCCCATATACTGATTGGCTTCATCACTCCTCTCCTCTCCACCAATAAGCTGGGCGTTCTGGCACAATATGGCTGTCATCAATATGCTATCATCCAGGTGGATGCTGCACATTGGTGGTGGTTGAGGATATTCCCCCTTTCTATATGTAAAGTGCTTTGAGTACCCAGAAAAGCGCTATATAAATGTAAGAAATTCTTATTATTATCTAATAATATAGCTAATACTTGCCACATAGTGATTTATTCAATTGTAGGCTTGGTCTGGGAATAATGAGAACAAGCTTGGTATGACCACTTGACTAAAAATGCCAATTCATTATGTTTCATTGCGTCATGACAAATGATACAATTGAAACGTGGAATGTGTATATTAGTTTTACACTCCAGGCACAACTTCACAACATGCATACAAAATACACAGATCAGGCATAATATTATGAAGGTGAAGTGAATAACACTGATTAGTTCTTCATCACGGCACCTGTTGGGTGGGTTATATTAGGCAGCAAGTGAACATTTTGTCCTCAAAGTTGATGTGTTAGAAGCAGGAAAAATTGGCATCAAAAGTGGTTCAAGGAAGGAACAGTGGTTGACGGGGTCATGGGCAGCCAAGGCTCATTGATGCACGTGTGGTCCGATCAAACAGATGAGCTACTGTAGCTCAAATTGCTCAAGAAATTAATGCTGGTTCTGATAGAAAGGTGTCAGAATACACAGTGTGTTGCAGTTTGTATATGGGGCTGCATAGCCGCAGACCAGTCAGGGTGCCCATGCTGACCTCTGCCCACTGCCAAAAATGAACTGTCTTTACTGTCACGTTTGATCAATTTAATGTGTCCTTGCTAAATATAAGTTTTAATTTCATCTCCAGCCCAAGATGCTCGCATTAACAGCAATGGCACAGCAAAACGATCGAAAAAACAACCACAGCATCCATCCAGAACACCAATAAGACATCTGGCAGGTACAGCTGTGCTATGCGATTTCTGTAGATTTTTGCATATCTTCCTTGTGATCTACATTTAAATAAGAAGCTGTTTTAACATAAAACTTTTAATATCCCATTTGTTTGTCCTCTGACAGGAATGCCCATGCAGAGTTTTGATTCAGTCACCTTAGATACTGATCTAGACACAGTGTGCTCAGAACAGGTTCAACAGCACCTGAAGTCTTCACACAGCAAAAGGACAGCAGGTACCATATTAACTTACGCGTGTCAAATGTCATGTGTTCTTTTTGTGTGCTGAATGCATGTGCAATTTTATTGGTGCTATAATGCTTTTTTACTTTGTAAGTATGTCACAGTTACACACTTTGTAAAATATGCTGACAGAGAACACTCTGACCAGGAATATAATCCAAAATATGGTATGTTATCTTACTTTACATTCCTTGTAGCCACAACCTGGTGTTTTTATATGAATTCACTCTAATCCATATTTTACACAGTGAAACTGCATTGTTTTGATGCACAGTGATGCAATCTATCAATCAATCAAATTTGAAGTTATTTAGATATTTGTATTTGGTCCATAACATATTAACATAACTGGATTTGTCTGCCTTCATATGAATGCCACTATAGCCTTACATCTGAGCAAAGAAAATGGATTCTGTACAGGACAAACCATCCAAAACAATATTCAGTCTTTCAGGTACTTCTCAACATTTTAACAACTGCAGTTCAATTAGACGAAATTAGCTTTTTGGATAACGTCTTTTGTGGTGGTGGTGGTGGTGGTGGTGGTGGCGTTTAATTCATGCTACTGCATGATATGACACTCAGAAATGCAACTTAAGTGACCTGTGGGCAAAACCCTACATTACTGCTATCTTTGTTTTAATTGGAGTTTTTATATAGAGATATGTACCTTCCAGTCACTAAAGTTGGATTTAAATCATCTTTATGTGAAAAATACATTTACAAATTGCTAATGAACAGCAACATATGTTCATTTGAAACATTATGCAGATATTTCTAATTCTGGGAGAAATGATTGGGTTAATTGTCTACTACTGATTGGACTATACTATTTATATATGTAATATTAATGACTGTTTCTCACTATTACTCCATGTGTTGTAGCTCTGATGATGAAAGAACTGTTGAGGAGACAAGCAGTGAAGGTGCTGTGTCTAAACTTTACTACAGAAGCAGGAGACATTCATCTGGCAAGAAGGTGAAGAGGAGGAGTTCATACCAGAGCAGAAGGAATGACTCCCACATTGTGAGACCTTAGTGCATTCTCTAAACAACTACTATAATAATCAGTTAAGTTAATGAAATGAACCATTATCATGTGTAATTATGTTATACATCATTTTTGCAAATATTTATGAAGGAGACCATTTTAATACTCTTCTCAGGTTTGTAGTATTTTTTGTTTTCAGAGCACAGAAAGGGCTCGGGACAAGAGCAGAATAGATGGAGATCAACTTAAAGAGCTGAGGATATCACCCTCTGAGCTTCAACAACAAAAAACAGTATGCATACTATATTATCACTCTGTAATTCTCTTACTTATCCATACGATTACTTTTCCATATGATTACTATGATAATTATCCAAATGTTACTTAGCTTATTTATTAACCGAAAGTGGTGTTATTTCCTCAGGCTACACTTCATACTCTGGAGAATCTGAGAGAGGAAATTGATCAAGCTAAGAGAGAGCAGATTTCTCTACAGTTCAGTGTGAGAGACAGCAGAGCACAGGCCCAGAAGATCACGTATGGTCTACTCACACCTTAATCCCATTTGCTTTAATTGACTTGTTTTTAAATTCCATAGTACATAGTCAAACCAAACATTATTCAGACACCAGATATCATTTTGTAGTAGTGTGTGCAGGACACTATAGTTCATTTATGTAAGTGAGGAGGGCAAAATAAAGTAAACTGTGACATATTATACCCAAAAATTCTTCATACAGTGGGCTACAAGTAAAATTGACATTGGTTGACCTAAATTGCTATTATCTAATTGTGTACTTAAATGTAACAGCTGATTGGTTGATTGTAATCCATTACATACCTTTTTATTAAAGTTATCTGACATTTTCAAGATGAATTTGTTCTGACAAAGTTTAAAGGATTAGTTCACCCGAAATTAAAATTTCCTGATAATTTACTCACCCCCATCTCATCCAAGATGTTCATGTCTTTCTTTCTTCAGTCGAAAAGAAATGAAGTATTTTGAAGAAAACGTTTCAGGGTTTTTCATCCTATAATAGTTTTCAGTTACAACAAATCAATGCAGTTTCAAAGCACTTCGATGGATTCCAGAGACTCAATGGATTGCGTGATCCCATATGAGGAATATACTTTTATATATTTTAATATACTTTTTAACCTAAATTGTTCATCTTGTGCAGCTCTGCGAGGTGCTAAGGATGACGTAATCACGTCAGAATGGTCACGCTAGACGTAGGCAGAAGTACCGCCCCCGTGTTTACAAAACGCTCGTGTGAAGACTAATACAAACGCCCTTTACCAAAAACACTAAATTTTCAACTTCAAAATTAGGGATATATCGTTGTTTTACCTTTTTTTGCTAAAGGGCGCGACCTTTCCTATGTGATTACGTCATCCTTAGCACCTCGCAGAGCTGCGCAAGATGAACAATTTAGGTTAAAAAGTATATTCATTTTTATCTTATTTTTTTAAATGACCGATCGTTTTGCTAGGTAAGACCCTATTCCTCATATGGGATCATGCAGAGCCTCTGGAATCCATCGAAGCACTTTGAAACTGCATTGATTTGGACTTTCAGCATTTGGGTTGCAACTTAAAACTATTATATGATGATAAACCCTGGAACGTTTTCTTCAAAATACTTCATTTCTTTTTGACTGAAGAAAGAAAGATATGAACATCTTGGATGGCTTTGGGGTGAGTAAATTATCAGGAAATGTTCATTTCGGGGTGAACTAATCCTTTAACTCTGTCTTTAACTCTGACTTCTTGTCATATTTTATTACCATTTTCTAAATTATACAGAATAAACTGTGATAATGTGAGAAAATGTTGAAGGTGTCTGAAATTTTTTTGGTTTGAATGTATATGTAACAACTGTTTTTTTTTAAAAGCACTGTATGTATGTCTTTAAGGTATGAGTTACACAGACTGCAGGCCCAGAGGGACTTATGTTTGGAGGAGGTCAGGGTTCTACAGGAGCAAAAGGTCACTAGTTAAGAAACAAAAAATTCACATCAGCTCTTATATATAAAATACCTATTAGTATAAAATGCCTGTTAGGTTTTCCTTAAACATCTGTATTGTTCTTTTTTTATTTAATGTAATTTTAAATAAATTAAATAAATACATGCATGTATGTCCATGCAGTAGCCAGATAACATATCCACTATTTTCATTTTGTCTGTCCCTGTCAGTGTGTAAGCCACAGTGTGTCTGTTCTGGAAAGGGAGGAGATGGACCGACAACTGGATAATGCTAAATCTGACCTGTTCTCAGAACAGAGGCGTTTTAGACACACGCAAGACTCTATGCAGGAGGTACTGTTGATCACATATATATATATATATACACTACACTATTGCTATATTTATCGTCATGGGACCCAGGTCTTCTGACCTTTTGTCCTCTGTAGTGGACATTATATTTTAGTGAATTTCTCTGACAACATACATGTCACAGTTTTAATGGATGTCCTGTAAAGAGCACATTCAGAGCTTTTCAGAGATACCAAATGTTTGGAGGTTTTACCATGACAACAACAACTCCTTGGTCTTTAAAAATGACTGACATTAATTCAGTGATCAAATGTAGCTCTCTTATGGAAATATGATAATATTTTGTAATTATAGTTTAAATCTGACTAATTTTCTAATTGTTTGTCATGAATCAACATCTCAGGAAAATGCTATGGGGTATTTTCTTTCTGTTACAAAACAAGATGTGGATTTCATGCATGTCCATTGTGGAGGACATCAGAACTTAAATAATGTTTATCAGGCATTTTTGGAGACACAAGTGAATAGCGAGATAAATTATATAGCATTACTCCTATGCAATGTTAAATATTATTATGAAAATGTTGCCAATTATTACTCCCATTATTACACTTCTGTTTTCATCACATGTTGCCCCAAGAACTCTTTAATATGCAAATTAGATACAGTGTATAAATACATGGTTTTGAATGGGACTACCCATGTCTGGCCATTTTACCCACATATTGCATAAAGTAAAATGTAATATCAATTTATTCCATTATATCTTTCATAACATAGTTTAGAATCATCTTTATACAAAGTTTGGTTAAAACAAATCTTGAAACCTAAAAATTGATCCTATTGTTTTTGCCTTAACATGTAATTTCATGTCATTTAATTTTTTTAAACAACTGAGTCCAGGTGTCTACTACAGTGGACATAGCATAACATGTGAATAAAATATCATCTTTCTTTTTTCCATTTGTTCCTTGTACTCTAAACAATGTAATCACATGAAAAAATACTAAATTCAAAAAGCTTTTTTTTCTGGGTATCATATAGTCATATAGTTCAAACAAGTATTTTGACTATATTTTACTATATATATTTTATTTCTTATACATTTGGGATGGGCTGATATTTTTACATCTCTGTCTTAACACTCTCATGCTCAAGTGCAAATAAGAGCACAATGAGTGGGCATAATCTGAAGGAAAAACGTAATGACCAAATAAAAAATGCATTAATGCGTTGCTTAATTTTATATTGCCAGCTAAATACTCGAAAAAATATATATTGTGAATATATTCACACAGCCCTCAATATGTACACAATAATGTCATTCTTGTTGTCTCGCTCAGAGGCTAGATGAGGTGAATCAGGAACTGGAGCAGAGGGAGGAGGACTGCAGGGCTCTCCAACAGAAATGCAGTGAGCTGGAGCAGCAGATGGTTGATACGATCAGAGAAAAAGAACAAATAAAAGAGGTTCTCACTCTTGTTTCTTCTTCTTAATCTAAAAAAAACATGTTTTCAGTATCTGATACAGAGACAGATTACTGTATAATGTATAATAACTGTATAATATGTGTGCAGTCTACACAAGAAGATCTAGAGCAGCAAGTGAAGCGCTTTGGTGTGCTGGAGCGAATTGTTGCCCAGAAGGAGCTGCTTTTGCAGGGGGCCGAAGAAGCGAAGGAAGCCCTTCTTCTGGAGCTCTGTTCACTGAGAGAGGAGCACAGCTTAAAGCTGAGAGAAATACAGAGCAGGACAAAAAAGGATATGGTAGGGAAGATATAGTCATTTATTTTCAAGCACTACCATTCAAAAGTTTGGGGTCAGTAAAATGCATTATATTGATAAAAAGTGACAGTAAAGACTTTCACATTGTTACAATACGCTTCTATTTCAAATAAATGCAGTTCTTTTGAACTTTCTATTTATCAAAAAATACTGGAAAAAAATCACAATTTCCACAAAAACATTACAATAGCCATTACATTATTACTTTTTGTTGTTGTTGTTTAAATAAATGCAGCATTGGTGCACATGAGATAATTTAAAAAAACATTTTTAAAATCTTACCGACTTGAAACTTTTGAATATCAGTGTATATCAGTGTTGAACGATCTAACATCATATGACAACATCCAATATATCCAATATGTTTGTTATTTATACATTTACTCTGAATGATGTAAACTGAAAGACTATGTTCATGAAACTTGGTTCACCAGCTAGACTAGCGTCAAACTATCACTAGTCACCATAAACCAGTCCGAACGATATGTGCTTGTCTTTTCAGTAGGGTAAAGTATTATTTTTTGATTACATATGATTATCAATTCCTTCTCAGGAGCAAGAAATTGAGCAACTGACATTACAGTTAACCAAAAGCCACAAAGAGGAGCTTCAAAAGGTAAGATTATTTATTCACTCTGAGATTTATCACATATTATTCAGACATAATGTGAAATCCTGAATCTGTTTGGTTGGAATGTGTGAATCCAGAAGCGTCAGCACATGTCAGCTGCTCTCAGTGAACAAGCTCAGACCCACAAACAGAGCTTGGACTCCTTACACAACTGTATCCAGGTCAGCTGTCATAGCGTATGCCCTTTGTATCTCACAACACTGCAATTCAGTCTTACATACACATTCACCTCTCTCTCTTTCAGATGAAAGATGAGGAGGTAAAGAGGCTAAAAGAGGCTCTAGAGCAGCATGAAGAGAAGATGAGGAGTCAAGCAGAGGAACTCAGAAGACAAACTCAGGAAAAGGTTTCCTCCCTGTTGTTCTGTTTTACAGTTGCTCTGATGACAGTTCTGTCAGGGCCCCTATCGTCAAAGATGATTGACAGTTAGCATACAGTGTGGATTGGCGGTATGGTTCCATTCTGGGCAAGAACTCCCTGCGCATCCATGCAGCCTAGCATGGATAAGAGCAGGGAGAGCAGCAATAACCCCCCTAGGGTAAAACAGAACAAACCAACATAATGTATTACAGATATCATTAATGTCAATATTTATTGTACAAAATAATTCAGGAATCTGATTCAAGGGGAATCAGAATACCAAATCCTGAGTGGATGAGAGGAGGAGCTGGGGATGGAGGAGGGTAATTAGCTCCAGAGAAAACGCGATAGCTGCTGATAGTACTGAAGGAGCTTATATATCTATGCTGTGATAGACATCGTATTCCTATAGGTAGCCTTGATCAGCTGACAGTCAGCTGATGCGAGATTGACTAATGTGACCTGCCAGAACTGACGCTACGATTAATATTTATCAAGGATTAAGTTTGGCATTAACTTTGATGTGGTTCTCCGCTGTTTAAATTCTTGTTCTCACAAAAGAACCAGTGTATCTCTTGTCATCTGAACTAACAGATTCAAAAAGCTGTGAAGCGAGAGGAAAGGAAGTGGGAGGAACAGCAAGAGAAGGCTCTGAAAGAGCAGCGTGGGACTCTGGAGCAGCAAATAGAGGAGGCAGTGAAGAGAGGGAGAGCAGAAGTGGAGAAAGAGAGAAGGAACGCACTGGCCTTACAAAGTAAAGTGATTGAGCTTCAGAAAGTGAGTGGAATCAGAAGCCGTCTTTTTATTCTTTACATTTAAATGCTGAAGGAAAACAGATGCAAAATTTGAATAGATTAATATGGATAAATATATATATATATATATATATATATATATATATATATATATATATATATATATATATATATATATATATATATATATATACTCACCTAAAGGATTATTAGGAACACCTGTTAAATTTCTCATTAATGCAAATATCTAATCAACCAATCACATGGCATTTGCTTCAATGCATTTAGGGGTGTGGTCCTGGTCAAGACAATCTCCTGAACTCCAAACTGAATGTCAGAATGGGAAAGAAAGGTGATTTAAGCAATTTTGAGCATGGCATGGTTGTTGGTGCTAGACGGGCCGGTCTGAATATTTCACAATCTGCTCAGTTACTGGGATTTTCACGCACAACCATTTCTAGGGTTTACAAAGAATGGTGTGAAAAGGGAAAAGCATCCATGTTTTCTTGGCACACTTTAGGCCCCTTAGTGCCAATTGGGCATCGTTTAAATGCCACGGCCTACCTGAGCATTGTTTCTGACCATGTCCATCTCTTTATGACCACCATGTACCCATCCTCTGATGGCTACTTCCAGCAGGATAATGCACCATGTCACAAAGCTCGAATCATTTCAATTTGGTTTCTTGAACATGACAATGAGTTCACTGTACTAAAATGGCCCCCACAGTCACCAGATCTCAACCCAATAGAGCATCTTTGGGATGTGGTGGAACGGGAGCTTCGTGCCCTGGATGTGCATCCCACAAATCTCCATCAACTGCAAGATGCTATCCTATCAATATGGGCCAACATTTCTAAAGAATGATTTCAGCACCTTGTTGAATCAATGCCACGTAGAATTAAGGCAGTTCTGAAGGCGAAAGGGGGTCAAACACAGTATTAGTAGTATTAGTATGGTGTTCCTAATAATCCTTTAGGTGAGTGTGTATACAGACAAAACAAACATTACACCAGATATAATTTTTACTAGTGGGTGCAGGATACTATAGTTAATTTATGTAAATGAGGATAGCAAAATAAAGTAAACTGTTACATATTATACCCAAAAATTCTTCATACAGTGAACTATCAAAAAAATTTGGGACCAAAATTATTCAGACACTTTGACCGGACCATGTTTTGCTTAAGTGTTTTTTTTCTTTAATTGCTAATGTGAACTTTTACACCACAAACTGAACAAAATTAATCATTGTTTGGTAATTGGTTGACCTTAATTGGTATTATCTAATTGTGTACTTAAATTTAACAGCTGATTTTTGTTTGATTGTTTACATACCTTTCTATCAATGTTATCTGACTTTATCAAGATTAATTTGTTTAACTCATATTTTCAGTTATTGTCATATTTTATTACCATTTCCAAAACTATAGCGAATAAACTGGTGTAATGTGAGAAATTTTGAAGGTGTCTGAATACATTTTGGTTTGTCTGTATATAAGATGGGATTTACAAAAACGATCTAAAGAAAAACATCCAAACACATTACAATAATGAGAAATTGCAGAGAATTTGTAGAAAGATAGTATTACTTTCAAGGTGCTTTGCCATGGAAGTAATTGCACAATGCAAAAATCACTGTGGTTATAAATATATGTCTTAAAGGTCCCATGGCATTGCATTTTTCTATTATTTTATAGTGTTTTCTGAGGTGTACTTATATTGTTAGTATGATTTTTACATCATAAAATGTCATAATTTAGAAATAAAAGGCATTTTTTCAATACTGCTGTTTGCCCTGTGGCTGAATGCCCTGCTTCAAGAGGCGTGTCTGCTGTGAGACTTCAGTAAAAACGCCCACTGTTGTGATTGGCTGACATCTTTGCATTTTAAATGAGCGGAGGGGGCGTGGTTTAACGAGGCACGAGCAGGCACAAGTCTGCCAGAGACGGATGGACCTGTGTTCACTTCTCATCAGTTCTCAGCATGTCTCAGTTCAGGGTGAACTGTTGTAGTTACTAGCATATACTTCAGGTTATTAGTTTATTTCTAGTCGGAGGGGCTGTCACTCATGTCAGAAAGTTAGTAACTTTAGTAAATTATGGATCAGCGCTGACTCGAGACGCGAACCGTTTAGAACGATTCAGTCCGATTTGGTGAACTGGTTCGGTTCACTAAAAAGAACCGATTCAAAAGAATGATTCGTTCGCGAACCGGACATCATGGAGACGAAGCGATTGCTAACAAAGTTATTTATAGTACCTACTGAGTTATGAGAGCGCTGTCAGTCAGCGCTGTGAGTTTATTGTGTTTGTATCTGAGAGTTCTGAATAAACACGAGTCCCAGTCACACCGAGTCCGTCTTCATCATTATTACCAACTTTGTAACACATGCAATGTACCATTACAGCGAGATGAACGAGTTAGTAAGTGTTGAGTATAGCATTATTTCTAGATATGTTCCAATCATATGAATAGCGTCAGTGACGCGCATTGAGTAACGTTACACAGCGCAAACAAAGACACAACAACAGTAATCGAATGTAATCCAGTTTATTGTGGGGAAAGTTGGCTAGCCTAGCCCAGATATTCTCACGCTTACCCCCCTTCTGCTTAATCTCACGCCGTGTTTGGTGCCTCCGCTGTGGGCCAGATGCAGTACTGGGGGTCGGGGATGTTGGAGGCCGAGCTTCGGCGTGTGTGAAGTTTATCTCTAAAGATGTGACTGCTGATGTTAAACAGAAAAGACTGTATGCACATTTTAGAACAGATAGACGCGACAAGGACGTACAAAAACACTGACTCACAAGATAGAAAACACGAAAACACCGTTCTGTCTGGAGAGAGAGAAGCTGCAGTGTGTGCACGAATAATAAATAATTAGCTACACATAAGAGATCACTGATCACAGACCAGAAGGAACTGAAGAAAGACTTCTGTTTTCATTTGTACATCCAAACACTGAGAAACTGCCAGCGTTCACTCGTTCACAAGTAACGTTAATGATCTCGAGTGTTTGCATGGGCGTGCCAGATTCTCTGGGCGGAGGAAAGGGAGGTAACCGTTCCTGCTTGGACGTCAAAACAGGAGACTTCAGGATTGGCTCGTCTGGCCTGTCATTTTCTCAAAGGCAGAGAGAGACAGCCAGAACTCGGGTTTACACCGATCAACATTTCTATCCACTTGGGGACAATATTCAGGCTAGAGGAACTCATATTAATGTTGTAATACCTCATAAAATGAAAATTTCATGCCATGGGACCTTTAATATTTTTTAATGCAAAATATCATTTCAAGTTTTTTTTTTTTATTCTGGAGTTTGTAATTTGTGCAAATGTATCAAAGTTGTCCTCAGCTCTTTACTTTCTGCTGGTTTCTTGTTACAGGAGGCAGAGAAGGAGGCGGTACGTCTGAAGAAAACTTTGCAGCGCTCTGAAAAGGAGCTTCAGGAGCTGAGGACAGCTGTCATCGAGAAAGACCAAAAATACCAGAGAAGAACAGCCAGACACGAGCAACAGAGCAGACGCTGGGCGCAGGAAATACACACTGAGTGTGTTTCCCTGCAGGAAATGCTTAAACACAATGTCCTGACTGTTGAAAACAAGCACTCGTCAGAGAGGTGTGCTCACTTGTGATATATACAGTACCCTTTGGTGCTCATACACACACAATTATATGCCATGTTATGTGTTATAAAGGTGACTTCTGCTCCACACATTGTGCATTGGTCCTGATGTGGGAAATGCACCTTCAAATCCAGCTTATGCCATATCCTGATTTCAGGCATAGCATTATGACCACCTTCCTACTATTGTGTTGGTCTCCCTTTTGCTGTCAAAACAGCCCTGACCTGTCGAGGCATGGACTCCACTAGACCCCGGAACGTGTGCTGTGGTATCTGGCACCAAGATTTTAGCAGCAGATCCTTTAAGTTGCGAGGTGGGGCTTGTTTGTTCAACACATCCCACAGATGCTTGACTGGACTGAGATCTGGGGAATTTGGAGGCCAAGTCAACACCTCAACTCGTTGTTGTGCTCCTCAAACCGTTCCTGAACCATTTTTGATTTGTGGCAGGACGCAATATCCTGCTGAAAGAGGCCACAGCCACCAGGAAATACTGTTTCCATGAAAGGGCGTACATGGTCTGAAGCAATTCTTAGGTAGGTGGTACGCGTCAAAGTAACCTCCACATGGATGGCAGGACCCAAGGTTTCCCAGCAGAAAATAGCCCAAAGCATCACACTGCCAGCTTGCCTTCTTCCCATGGTGCATCCTGGTGCCATGTGTTCCCCAGGTAAGCGACGCACACGCACCTGGCCATCCACGTGATGTAAAAGAAAATCAGGCCACCTTCTTCCATTGCTCCGTGGTCCAGTTCTAATGCTCACGTTCCCACTGTTGGCACGTTCGGCGGTGGACAGGGGTCAGCATGGGCACCCTGACTGGTCTGCGGCTATGCAGCCCCATACGCAATAAACTGAGATGCACTGTGTATTCTGACACCTTTCTATCAGAACCAGCATTAACTTCTTGAGCAATTTGAGCTACAGTAGCTCGTCTGTTTGACTGGACCACACGGGCCAGCCTTCGTTCCCCATGTGCATCAATGAGCCTGTCACCGGTTCACCACTGTTCCTTCCTTGGAATACTTTTGATAGATACTGACCACTGCAGACCAGGAACACCCCACAAGAGCTGTAGTTTTGGAGATGCTCTGACCCAGTCGTCTAGCCATCACAATTTGGCCCTTGTCAAACTCGCTCAAATCCTTACGCTTGCCCATTTTTCCTGCTTCTAACATATCAACTTTGAGGACAAAATGTTCACTTGCTGCCTAATATAACCCACCCACTTCACCATAATGTTCCAATGTTATGCCTGATCGGTGTAGAGTAAAAAAATATATATTTATAGTATTTCAAATATGCAGTCCTTTAATTTTATATTATTAGTGAAACTATTGTATTTTATAAACGTGTATATTTTAATTTGTTCCGGTTCAGTCCTACAGTGAGTGAAACTCTCCAGACCCTGCAGTCCCTCACAAAGGCCCTACAACAGCTTATTAACGATCTAATTATTGAGCTTAACTCACAGAGATGTTCTGCACTGCAACTCAGACGAGAAAAGGTACAAGAAAAGTTACAAACAAAATACACATCAATTCACAGCAACTCATGGGTTATGAACAGACGCTGCTTATGTGTTTCAGGAGCAAGAACTAAGTCTGCAGAAAGAGCAGCTGATGGAGGAAAAAGAACGAGCACTGGCTGCTCTAAAAGAGAAACTCATACAGGTATACTGACACGCACATACAATATGTACGATTTATTATAAATCGCAAAAGCATCTGAATGTAAAATGAACACTTTGAGCAAATAAGTCAATTGCTATAAATGTATTAAAATCTTGGTTTATGTCTCGTTTTGTTCACTGATGTGTGTAAACTTAAGGAGCACATTGAGGAAATGAGCAGCCTATCTCGAGCCCAGCTGCGCATGAACAATGATGATACAGACAGACTGTGTGTCCATCTGCGCAGGCAGCTGCGGACTAAAGATGATGAGCTCAGACAGGTGCAGAACAACATGGCACAGTGGAAAGACCAAACCACTACAAGACTCGCACACAAATTTGAGCTGGAGCTTAACGCAGAATTGGAGAGGTGCGTCATACTTTTGTTCCTTAGGGGCCATTTAGTCAACACTGAAAATGGAACGCTTTTTATCCGTTTTGCTCGTTCATTTACACAACAACAGTTTTTTGGGGGGCATGGTAATGCACACTTTTGAAAACGATACTGTTATCTCCTCTGTGTAGACTACAATAACAAGAATTTGTGAAATGGGTGACATCATGCGCATGCTCAGTCTGTAGGCGCGCAGTGTTACTTTTCAAAGTGACATCGGCAACTACTGGCCTGCCATGCATAATACAAAGTTTTCCCGGATCTGTGTGGATCGTTTGACAATGGTGTTGTCTGTATGTGAAAAATGCGAAGGAAACATTTTTCCGTTTTTAGTACATCATTGTTGCGCAAACATGCCCTTAGTTAACTACCTTTCATATAAAGTAAATTGAATGATTAATAGGTCAGGATTCAAACAAAAAACTACCACAAGACATATTATACATATCATGTAGAACATGTTTTTTCTTAAGTCATGTCTCATTTAGCCTATAGCTAGAACCGCCTAAATAAATACATGAACAAATGAATGACCCCACTGTAGATTATTGGCTACCATAACTTTTAATTATCAACATAATTATCCTCCATAACCTATACTGTATACAACAGGAAGGTTCCAAAGCCCAGAGCAGAACAGCAGAAGAGATTGGAGAGACTGGAGAATGAGATGAGACATCTGACTGGGGTAAATGCCAGTATTGATTCAGTATTTTTTTTGTTTATTAGTTTAGCTTTAATTTATTTTTATTTAAGTTTTAGTAATTTTCAAAGGCAACATTTCAAATTTTCATTGACGTTTTTCATCCAACATCTGTATTTTATTTTATTTCAGTTTATTTCCCAATGAACAAAAACTATTTTTAATCATTTTTATTAATAGTTTTTCAATAATTAAAAAGCAATGGTGCTATCATGCTTCTGGTATGAATATCAGCACGATTACTCATATTTTGGAACAACAGCACCCTTGTGTTATATTGATTAAATATAAACCGAAAACATACTTGGAGTCACATTTGCATGTTCACTCCTTATGACTGTAGTAGAAAGAATATATGAAAAGTACATCTCTCTGATTCTCTGACGCTCTGCAGCAATGCCGAGAATACAACGAATCCCAGTTGGCCTCCACTGGTCTTCAGGGTGGCACAGATTTCCATAACTCCAGAGTCACCCAAGACCTGACCTCATATAAACTGCTGCAGCATCTCCAGAGCCGCATCCGGCAGATTCAAGCAGAGAGACAGACACAGGATCCCAGGGACTTGGGCGGCTCTTATTTGGATACGGTATCAACTAATCTCAGATTATCATAGTTAGTATTTTGCTGTTGTATTTTAGTATTATTCATGTACTATTATATTTTTAATTTATTTATTTACTTAAATGTTCTGTAATTTGATGTGCCTTTGTCTTTTTTTTATTAGTTGTTTTTTAAATTTTAGTTAACAATAACGACACTGGTATTTTGATGCTACTTTTTTGTTCTGTTTAAGATTAATTAAGATGAAATTATTTATATTATTATTATGTGCAATACATTTTCAAGAATGCGAAAGCGGGTTCAAAAGCTTCTCATTATCTTGGCAGATTGCTCCATCCCAGGAAAGCTACAAGACAGAGGAGCACCTACCAGCAAAGACCGTTTCCAGTTAACATTTACTTTCAGCTCTCTTATCCTAGAATTTGTCCATTAAATAGTTGATTTTAAAACCATGGAAACCATGTTTAAGAAAATAACTTAGTAACTCATCTGTGGAACTCATAAGCTGTTCATGGTATAGATGGACAGAACTTAGCACTTTATTGAAGGTGAATGTTTAATTCAGACGTGTTAAAGATCAACGGATGAACTTTGATATTGAATGAACAGAATTCTTTGACTTAGAATTCTGCTTGAGTTTACTATGAAATAATGAATAAATAAATAAATGAAAAAAGGCAGAGTGGTGTTTTATGACATTTCACTTGAACGCGCGTCTATTTCGCTTCAAAAGCTCAATTTATACGCGCGCCCAATTCGCTGTGGACGCGCGAATGGATTCAAAATGTTCAAGCGTCCAACTAGACGCGATTTTGACGCTCTATTCGCGTTTGGTGTGAACGCAGCATTACAAATAACTCTTGCACTTGTGTAATGTATACTTTGCAGCAGGGCCCTGCACAGACAATTTGAGGGGCAGTGGCCCAAACCAAAAAAGGGGGCACTGGGGTGGGGTGGCATTGGTGGCGAGGATTGGGTGCTTGTCCATACAAATTATCCATCTTACTCTTACTAGTCAGTCAAACCGGGTTTTAACAGTCGAAAATAGTGATATATGACATTGTATTATGTTGAATATCAATTTTTTTGTGTCTATTTGTTAATGAGGGATTTGTGGAAACAATGTTTTTGGTTTTGTGGAGTAAATGTTATAGCTTTTATTTTTAAGTAAAAAGATCAAATTAGACTCTTGGGGTAAGATGACCCAGCCATATTTGGCACAGGCCAGCAAAGTTGGTGTTATTTATATTAAATCAGATCGGGTACAACAATTTGATAAGACAAGAATTATAATTATCTTCCAAGAACATGTATTTTGCACTATTAGAAGATCAGGAGCAAAGTAATACCGACAGAAATACAAAAACAAACTACCAAATTACTAATTCCGCGGATTGTAATGCATAGCCTACTGTTAATACGACGACAATCTGGAACTGTTGTCTCCGCTTTTCAGATTTCTGCGCACAGACTCTGAGTGACGCTGGGGAGCGAGCGGGAAAACACGGGAGCGGATTAGCGGAATCGGTGGATCTTTAGCCGAGGGAAAACGGAACCCTTTTAGCTGGGATGGGTAGCGACCATAGACTGCGAGAGGGGCAGTGGCTCTAGCCACCGGGCCATCCCCCTGTGCACGGCCCTGCTTTGCAGTATCTGAATTTGTGATTTTTAAAAAAAAAAAATTATAGAACTAATTATTGTAATTGATCAACATTCCTGAAATCAGTAACAATTCATGATGTACGAATGTTTTTATTGCATAAATAAAATGTCCCAAGCAGAGAATTATAATGCCAAACTGATTTTTATTGAAAACCAAGCCTGCCTTTGTCTGATCTGGTCAATATTTACACATCATATGACATCTGCCAAAATGTATAAAATCACAAAAAGGTCAAATGAAACGTTTAAACAATAATTTAGGCCAATGTTTAAACTAAATGCAAAATGGATTTACAGCTTATTTCACTGTTATTCAAGAATTACAGCCAGACTAATAAGTGCTATTTGTTCTTTACCTAGATAAACTGAGCCAGGTAATATGATTTAAATATGTATCCCCATGCATCTCATCCAAGAATTATTTTTCTGTCTGTGTAAAGGTTAAACCGGCTGCTGTCTCTGTATATCCAGTTCAAGAGCACATGCGATCTCACTCAAGCTAGAATTCCCTACATAAAATGCATCAATCATTACTTTCCATAAGAACAGCATCTTGAAAAAACAATATGGACACCACGAAGAAACAATTAAAAGAAGTTTCAGGTTTTGACCAGTTGGATGTCTGCTAAAAAGAAAATATTACACATAACAAAACAAGTGCTCTGAATCTGTACACTGCAATAATACTAGCTGCATAAAGACAAAACAAAAATATTCTTGCATTGTTAACCAGTAATGAGTTTGGATGTGCACGGCGCAGAGCTATCGACAGCAAACAGAGTGAATATTAATTTAAACTGTACTGCAGTGAAAAACAAATCACTGACCACATTCACATAGGAAACATCTCATTTTATCTAGTGCAAATATGGTCCCACCTACAAAAAAAAGTGCAGGTTGAAACAAAATACATGGCACAAGAAAGATCTCATGTGAGCGTTGTGAAGTGCTTGCGTCCCTTGTGGTAATTCCTCATTTGCACTGATGAAGTTCAAAGCTCATTTCACACAAAGGGTCAGCTAAAGTACTCATGGATTTCCCTTTTATAACTCCATGTCTTCCTCTCCAGAGTTGAGGAGCGCAGGGCTGCTGAACAGGGGGCTGAAAGTCTGCTCATTGGTTGTTGTAAACTGGGGATGGGATGGGGGGTTGCTGGTAGATGGTACAGGGGTGGGAGTCTGTCTGTTCACTGCCAGCTGCTTGCGCTGCTGTCTTTGTAAAGAGTCCTTCAGCCTCTGGGTGAGAGGGTCTTCTGGGGGGCGCCACACCACCAGTTCCATACAAGAGCGACCCCTGCAGAGGTGAGTGAAGAAGAGTGTGCTAAGCTGGATTCCTGTTGGTAGAAACTGATGGTCTACAGAACATTTGTGCTTGGGTTTGTTTTCAAAAATGATCCATACAATTTCATATAATCTACTTTGACTTGTTTCAGGTATTCTTACTACATGTCCCTTGTCTTGTTTATTTTTCAGGAGCGTTCAGTACACCAAAAATGAACCCTTTATACATCTTTTTTTTTTTTTTTTTTATCATTATTTGAATTTACTCTACCGTTAAAAAAATTGGGGCCGTAAGATTTTGTTTTTGAAAGAAGACTCAAAAATACAGTAAAACTAATATTTTGAAATACCTGTTTTTTGTATTTTAATACATTTTAAAATATAATTTATTTCTGTGTTGGCAAAACAGAACATTAATTATTATTATTATTTTCAATGTTGAAAACAGTTGCTTAATATTTTTTGTAGAAACTGCATTATTCATTATTGGAAATCTTTGATTAATAGTACATTCAAAAAACTTTATTTTCTTTTATTTGAAATTGTTTTTTGTAACATTATAAATGTCGTTACGGTCACTTGATCTCAATTTAATGCATCCTTGTTAAATAAAATATAAATTTTCTTACAAAAAATATCAATAACTTTTTAACTAATATATATATAAAAAAAAATTTCCCCTAAATGTAAAGGATTATGCTTAGACGCTTGAAATTAAGCTAATGTATATATTTTCATTTATCAACTCAAATTTAAAGGATGGGTTGATGAATCAATCAAATACTTTAGCTGGACAATAACTTTTTTCTAGAGCTGATGTACAGCCAAAACAATCTCTCTTGCATTAATTTCCTATTATCAATGTAAACCTGCTTTGAAACAATCTATATTGTAAAAAGCGCTATATAAATGAAGGTGATGTGACTTGAATTAAAGAGAGAAAATAATATACCCACACTGATTGTGCTACCATATGGGGTAGAATGTCATCAATCCCACGCTGCAGCCCCTCCCTTAAGCTGTCGGACATCACCAGCACTGGCCTGCGCTGAGCCGGTTCTACATCCAGCTCTTCTTCGTCACTATCATCTTCCAAAGTTATCCTGTAACACATAATCAGGAAGACTACCTATAAAAACTGCAATCTTTAAATGGAGTATTTGAACCTTCATACATCTCATTTCTGATCACTGACTCAAGCAGAGATACAACATGCACATGTACAGTTTGAAATAAAGCTAATGACCTCTTTATTTCAGTCTCACCTTTCTTCTATCTCCTGCAGTCTCCTCTGAGCGGCCTCTACCTCCATGCCTGAGCTTTCTGTGGGTACTCTGGGTAGTGGAGAGGGAGAGGGTGCGACAGTGAGGGACAGACTCATCTCATCTGTCCTGGGTCCAGTCTGCAGTTGGACCAGGCTGGTCTCAGATGAAGAGGAAGAGGTGGTCCGTGTAACGCTTCACAATTCAATTTTCAGACCATATAGTGCAAATGCAAAAAATAAAATATTGAAACAAACGTCCATTTTTTCCTTTTTCTCGGTTACTTCATCAGTGGATTTTTGCCATTTTCTCTCCTTTTTTCAAATTTCCTTTTGCTAAATTATGACTTAAGAAATTATCTTTTGAATGAATTGAAATCTAACCGATTTTATTTTCCTTCTATTTTTTCCCCAATTTACGTGGACTGTGCCATAGCTATAGCGGGGGAGGTCGCGGACTGTTTTACATCGTTTATGTAGGCTATAGCCTGCGTGCACGTTGAGAAGTAACTTATAGTTTAAAAGGCTAACACAGAGGACGCCATAGTTTTTGTTGTTAATAAATATATAATAGGCTAATAATACTGTGCTAAATGTAGAATTCAGGTCTGGCCATCGGGAGCAGCGGGCAAAACGGTGGCCTGGCTACTTATTTGCCCGCTGGTTTGTATTTATCTATACTTATTTGTTATTAGTGCACGTACACACACACACACACACACACTCACGTGCACGCATGCACACACACACACACACACACACACATACCTACTTTATTATATTGATGCATGCCTCGATGTACCCGAATGATTTAAGAACTCGCCATTTGATAATTAACTGATACAAATTATGAATCCGCTACTCTTGACTTGCAGCATATCATTATATAGCCTACATATTTAGGCATATCAAAGCCTATCATTCTCGGCTAACGGCTTGTAATGAACCGAGTTAATGACTGCTAAATTTAAGGGCAAGAGAAGATGTGAGAAGCAGTAGGCTATATTCAATGAAAAGTTCAATGTTGCCGTGGAAACGAGAATGATGATCACTAAGTGAAAACATCGGCAAAGGAGTTTATTTAGGCCCAAATATTTTGAATGTTTGGCATGTAGGCTAGGCTAATATGTGGATAAAAGCTAACTAAAATTTGCTGAACTTTATAACTTTAACAAAATTATAAAGAAAGAAAAAGTGAAAAGACAGTCACAGGCATAGGCTACCAATTCAGATAGATTTTAAACATTTTGCCTTATGTAAATATTACGGTGACGCATTGCTGCCACATACATATAATTTTTTTCACTCAATTATGTCATAATAACGAGATCTTATGAAAAAGAGACTACTGTCTCAATGTGACTACCCTGGTAAAACAAAGGATAAATAAATAAAAAAAATCTTATGTCGTTAAAACAACATCTTTTCTCGTAATAACGTGATCTTATGTCGTAAAAACAACATAATTTTCTCGTAATAACGAGATCTTATGTTGTTAAAACAACATGTTTTTTCTCCTAATAAGGTGTTGTATAGTGATGTGTGTATATATGTCTGTATCCACATTAGAGAATGTATTTAGCCCATGCCTTTGTCACACTTGTTTGAAAGCAGAAAAATATCTCATCCGCTGCCTGTATCAGTGGCAGTGCCCATAGCACGAAATTGTTGTAATTTATTGATTGAAGCCTGCAGTTCATAACAGCCATGGGTAGCAGGTGCCATGGATCACTAATGAAAAGCGTGTAACTTTAACCTAGTAATGATGGACCCCGGTGCAGCCACAAATATCATAACTCTCTATAATAGGCCTACTGTAATTAAGACATATATTCAAAAAATTTATTAAAAACAGAAAGACGCTATTTCAGCCTTAGGCTACTCAAAGGCCGCGGAAACATGGCCAGTGGGTTCCTTACGCATGTCAATCCATTCCCGGCGTTCTTGGTTTGCTTCTTATGTATTAAATATACAGGCAATTAGATGAACCTTGATTAAAATTAAAATAAAATTTATTGAAAACGAAATTCACTTCAAAGAAATGATTTCTGCAAAACAACACTCAACAAAAATCATGTCTGACCCCACTCCATGTTTCCAGACATATTGCGCGTCTTATAGCCTATCTTACTCATGCCGACGAAAGCGCCCGCGAATTCTTTAATATTTTTCATTTTTGCAGTTTTTTTTACCACTTCGTTATTTTGGCTCAGAATTTCGTTTGTTGGAAATATGAACTGAATTTAGAAATTACATTTGAAATTAAAACTTTGCGTTAATAAACAAAATACATTTTTGAAGCTTTTGGAGTGGAGGCTAAATGCAAAACGTAGCCTATTTAGATTCATAGTTAGGCTATATGTTTAAATCAAGGTTTCATAAACTAATGGCCTGTATATTTAATACATAAGAAGCAAAATAAGAATGCCGGGAATGGATTGCGTAAAGAACCCACTGGCCATGTTTCCGCGGCCTTTGAGTAAGGCTGAAAGCGTCTTTCTTTTTAATACATTTCTAGAATATACAGTGAGGAAAATAAGTATTTGAACACCCTGCTATTTTGCAAGTTCTCCCACTTAGAAATCATGGAGGGGTCTGAAATTGTCATCATAGGTGCATGTCCACTGTGAGAGACATAATCTAAAACAAAAAAATCCAGAAATCACAATGTATGATTTTTTTTTACTATTTATTTGTATGATACAGCTGCAAATAAGTATTTGAACACCTGTCTATCAGCTAGAATTCTGACCCTCAAAGACCTGTTAGTCTGCCTTTAAAATGTCCACCTCCACTCCATTTATTATCCTAAATTAGATGCACCTGTTTGAGGTGGTTAGCTGCATAAAGACACCTGTCCACCCCATACAATCAGTAAGAATCCAACTACTAACATGGCCAAAACCAAAGAGCTGTCCAAAGACACTAGAGACAAAATTGTACACCTCCACATGGCTGGAAAGGGCTACGGGGAAATTGCCAAGCAGCTTGGTGAAAAAAGGTCCACTGTTGGAGCAATCATTAGAAAATGGAAGAAGCTAAACATGACTGTCAATCTCCCTCGGACTGGAGCTCCATGCAAGATCTTACCTCGTGGGGTCTCAATGATCCTAAGAAAGGTGAGAAATCAGCCCAGAACTACACGGGAGGAGCTGGCCAATGACCTGAAAAGAGCTGGGACCACCGTTTCCAAGGTTACTGTTGGTAATACACTAATGAAATCATGCATGGCACGGAAGGTTCCCCTGCTTAAACCAGCACATGTCCAGGCCCGTCTTAAGTTTGCCAATGAATCTGGATGATCCAGAGGAGTCATGGGAGAAATTCATGTGGTCAGATGAGACCAAAATATAACTTTTTGGTCATAATTCCACTAAACGTGTTTGGAGGAAGAAGAATGATGAGTACCATCCCAAGAACACCATCCCTACTGTGAAGCATGGGGGTGGTAGCATCATACTTTGGGGGTGTTTTTCTGCACATGGGACAGGGCGACTGCACTGTATTAAGGAGAGGATGACCGGGGCCATGTATTTTGGGGAACAACCTCCTTCCCTCAGTTAGAGCATGATGGGTCGAGGCTGGGTCTTCCAACATGACAATGACCCGAAGCACACAGCCAGGATAACCAAGGAGTGGCTCTGTAAGAAGCATATCAAGGTTCTGGCGTGGCCTAGCCAGTCTCCAGACCTAAACCCAATAGAGAATCTTTGGAGGAGCTCAAACTCTGTGTTTCTCAGCGACAGGCCAGAAACCTGACTGATCTAGAGAAGATCTGTGTGGAGGAGTGGGCCAAAATCCCTCCTGCAGTGCAAACCTGCTGAAAAACTACAGGAAACCTTTGACCTCTGTAATTGCAAACAAAGGCTACTGTACCAAATATTAACATTGATTTTCTCAGGTGTTCAAATACTTATTTGCAGCTGTATCACACAAATAAATAGTTAAAAAATCATACATTGTGATTTCTGGATTTTTTTTTTTAGATTATGTCTCTCACAGTGGACATGCACCTATGATGACAATTTCAGACCCTCCATGATTTCTAAGTGGGAGAACTTGCAAAATAGCAGGGTGTTCAAATACTTATTTACAATCATACATATACACACACACACATATATATATATATATATATATATATATATATATATATATATATATATATATATATATATATATATATATATATATATATATGTGTGTGTGTGTGTGTGTGTGTGTGTGTGTGTGTGTGTGTGTGTGTGTGTGTGTGTGTGTGTGTGTGTGTGTGTGTGTGTGTGTGTGTGTGTGTGTGTGTGTGCATGCGTGCACGTGAGTGTGTGTGTGTGTGTGTGTGTGTACGTGCACTAATAACAAATAAGTATAGATAAATACAAACCAGCGGGCAAATAAGTAGCCAGGCCACCGTTTTGCCCGCTGCTCCCGATGGCCAGACCTGAATTCTACATTTAGCACAGTATTATTAGCCTATTATATATTTATTAACAACAAAAACTATGGCGTCCTCTGTGTTAGCCTTTTAAACTATAAGTTACTTCTCAACGTGCACGCAGGCTATAGCCTACATAAACGATGTAAAACAGTCCGCGACCTCCCCCGCTATAGCTATGGCACAGTCCACGTAAATTGGGGAAAAAATAGAAGGAAAATAAAATCGGTTAGATTTCAATTCATTCAAAAGATAATTTCTTAAGTCATAATTTAGCAAAAGGAAATTTGAAAAAAGGAGAGAAAATGGCAAAAATCCACTGATGAAGTAACCGAGAAAAAGGAAAAAATGGACGTTTGTTTCAATATTTTATTTTTTGCATTTGCACTATATGGTCTGAAAATTGAATTGTGAAGCGTTACACGGACCAGAGGTGGTAGAGTCCGCAGGCCATCTGTGGCTCACTTTAGGACTTGGATACTCACCTGCACCCATCAGTTTTCGCCGTTTGGGGCTGCAGCTTCTGTAAGGGAAAAAGATCATGTAAAATCCATCACTGCATATAGCAAGTATCACTTGTAAAAAAAATTACTCACTCATCATCTGTCCTTCTCCTTTGTTTCCTCATGCATCTTCGTTCCCAGCTTCTAAGTTTAAACGTGCAGACAAATAATAAGAGTGGCTGTCTTAATTTGATTGCATAAACAAAGACTGCATAACAAGACAATTAATACTTACGTATTTGGCATTGATCCACCTGTCAGATGATGTGAGCCTCTGGTTGGCCCACTAATTATGACAAAATCAGCTTTACTGAAGTGTGCATGGGGGGAAAACATGACGAACTCCAGCTCACTGCTTCCTGACCTGGTGCTCTGCATCGGCCTCCTGGTGAGAACAAGCTGAAGACATTAGAATAAAATAACTGCAGTCAAGCAGTGGATAGAAGATGAAGAATCTGGAAAACAGAAAATGAGTAACTTCAGAACAGGTTCTGCAGATGTTCCTCTGTTCTGCAGAGTTTTACTAGTCTATGGGTAACTTATAGAAGGCAAACTCAAAGCTTTTACCTTTACCTGAAAGATATTTATATATATATATATATATATACACACATTAATATTTATATTGGAAGTACACTGCTGACCCCAAAGTCGAATAATTAATTGTTTTAATTAAAAAAAAGCTAACTGGTCGCTAACTTAATACATTTATGTTTTCCTTCACACCGTAGGCCATAACATTGAAATGCGAGTCCTTTGTGCTCTGTATTAGTAAATATTTATTTCAGTTTTATCTGTAACTATCTAAAATATTTTCCCATGAAGAAATGTGGTGACATTCTGGGTAAGAATAACTTGAATTGATCGCTGCCTGTAGCTTGCAACATCCTCTAGACATACGCCCCACAACATACACAACAACACCTCGTCAGTTCTTTCATTAGGAACACAAACACTTACCTTTCACACGCTCACAAAATGGAATATGTTTGGAATATGAAAAAATGTCTAAAGACGGTTTGCATGAGAAGTTGCAAAAGCCTAGATTTACGACGCTTTTCTAGAACAGTGTGTATGCGAGGTTGCATGGAACTTGTAGTCCATTGGTTTTGTAGTTCTTTAACCGGAAGTGAACATAAATAACAGTAAACAAACTCACGTTTGGGAAGAGAGAGAAGCATTTTCCTTGCTGGTACACATTAAAAAAACTATTAAAAAAAAAAACTAAAAAAACAATAATGAAGTAAAAACTAGACTACTAGACTAGTTCAAGACAAAAAAAAATGAGATTGCAGATAATTTAGAGCAAAGGTCGACAAGATGTTGCAAAACTACAAACTGTAGATGAGTAACTAACTGGAGAAACTCCTCTACTCACGGTCATACTGTTTTAGTAAAAGAGCCAGTTGTTCATTTTAACGGGATTCAGCAGGACACCTTACTTTGCCTTAAAATGGTAAGAAGCCTTGCCTAAATAAATTCAATCTTTCGTTAATATGATACAGTAGCTACTTCTTAACCACGAAACTCAATAAAAGTTAATAAATAATTTAGTATACTGCTAACAAAATTGTTTTTATATGCATCGCGGGTTAGCGTCGCATTTTGTGATTAATGTCAGTCTGATGGCTTACGTCTGGTCATTCAAATTTCACCCGTTGTCTTTACTGTTTTCAATCTCAGATTACTCTTATCATTGTGAGTGGGCTGCTTGCACTGGCTGTTGGAAAACCGTGTAGTAAGTAAGACTTAGTTCGACTAATTATTTACTTTTCCAATTCTTTATATTGCCTGCAATGGCGAATTCCCTATTGTTCTCCTTAGGATCTCCTTAGGGGAATAGATACTCCCTAGTATCAAAAAAACTATTTTTTTAGATACTAGGCAGTATCTATTCCATTAGGTACTACTAATTGCTACTGGTGCTTATTATTTAGGTACTAATACCTTTTAAAGATACTAGTACTTGTTCATTAAATACTAGTTCTTATGTACAAGATTTCAATAGTGTGTAGCATTTAATTATACTTAAGGAAAAATATAACTAGTAGTTACTTTTTAGACCAAAGATATTGTGAACTTCATAATAACTAGTACTTTTTAAATGTTTATTTCTGCTTAGTATGCTAATAATACATTGAATATTAATGAGAGAGATTAGACAGGAAACTGAAATAAGGAGGTGGCTCTAGAGGTGTTATGAATTTTTTTTCCATTCATATTACATATATGAATGATTAGAAACACCGACCCTTAAGAAACAGTGCAGAAAACAGTGAATGTACAAGCAAATTATTTTCATCAATAATAAGACCATCTCTGGTTTCGTTTCGGTCTGATAGAAAGAGCGACTAGTGAAAAGACACATCATTCTTAGTGTGTTGCTTTTTATTAACATTATAAGGGCAAAATAAACCTTTTTTTATCATCAAAGGGCCACACTATAAATATAAATTCACAAACCATAGCAATTTGTAGTCTTCTTTAGCTGAAACATTTTGAGTATGCCTATTTTACGGAGAAAATGGCTCTTATTTTGACATGCCTCTCATTCGCAAACACAGATAAATATTAATTAATTTTTAATTTAAGGAAATATAAATACTCTCCAAAAGGCACAATCTCCTGTGGTGGATGTTGTGGATATTGTGTTTGTTTGGGTGATGGGTATTGTGGCTGGTGTGGATGAACCCATTCATTGCTGTCTGCAGTTGCTGCAGTACAGGATAAGAAATCTCTTAGGCCTTATCATTTTCTATCACTTAGAATAACAACATATAAAACAACATCGTTTTATATAATTTTATAATCAAATAATAAATTCACAATCACTTGAAAATGACCCATAACATCCTGTCACAAGCAGTTTATTTAAATGATCTCATGGATGTGGTTTGTGGTCATAGTGGCACCAGCTGGCTGCAGCAAATGTGGCCTATTCAAATGACTTTGACCTGGTCCTTTTATATTTAACTGCTTCAAATGAATAGCCACCATGCACGTTTCCTTAAACCCACCAGGGTGGCGGTGGCATCGGAGCCTGTCATCGCTGCTTGCAGCTATATTTCTAATGTATTTATTTCTAAAATTTTGTCAATGTAATTTTGACTTGTGATAGTCATGTGATGGTGTAATAATAGAAATGGCGTCGTTGCGCAATAGGGTGAATTCAGGGTGATTGGGACATTTGGGACAAATGTGTCCCAATCAACCTGAATTCACCCCTACCCATGTCCTATTTCTACAGTACTAATACCTTTACATAAATTACTGTATCAGTAAAACAGCACAAATGATGGCCATATATGGTAATTACAAGGTAATTTAATATATACTAAATAATTACAATATTCATATCCTAATCAGGTATTTTTAAAGAATGCTATAGACTACTATATGCTATATGTCATCAAGAGTAGTATTTTTTGTGTGTGTTTTTTTGATATCAGTGCATATGACTGCATTTATTTAATGTCTTACTATGTATGTTCTCTGTATTACTGTTCAGCACCGGATCACAAGGCTCTTCTCACGTCCCTCAATCAGCAGCTACTCCGCTCTGTGGAAACACGAGATAACCTATCCAATCCCAGTGTGCACATCGCCCTGCGGCTCTCAACACACCATAACCTAGCTAAAGAGAGCGAACATCTCAACTACCTCAAGACGGAGTTTCATGAGGAGATTGAGAAGTATGGAGCATATTTACGCAAATTTTTATTACTTGTGATTTTCGTGTGTATAATCCTAAATAATATTAAAGGGATAGTTCACCCAAAAATGAAAATTCTGTCATCATTTACTCACCCTCAAGTTGTTCCAAACCTGTATGAGTTTCTTTGTTCTGCTGAACACAAAAGAAGATATTTAGAAGAATGTTTGTAACCAAGCAGATAGAGCAACCATTGACTACCAAAGTAGGGAAAAAAAATACTATGGGAGTCTATGGTTGCTCTATCTGCTTTGAAACAAACATTCTTCTAAATATCTTCTTTTGTGTTCAGCAGAACAAAGAAACTCATACAGGGTTGGAACAACTTGAGGGTGAGTAAATGATGACAGAATTTTCATTTTTGGGTGAACTATCCCTTTAAGTTGCTTCAGGAAGGATTGTCAGTGTGATAGTGTTGTGTGAGAGTAGTGGGGAAAAATTCAAATTTTTGTTCTAATTGCGTCATTACTATTCTAAATATCTGCCTGTAGATCTCTCAGATATGGTGAGTTGGTGGTTGGCCGTCTTGCCCTGTACATCTTGGCTTTGAAGTCTTCCTGTCATGATCTGCAGAGCGTATATCTCAATCATAATGAGATGAGGGAGCCCGTCCTCACTCAGCTTAAGAAAGAAATGGCGGAAGAGCAACAGAACATTGCATGTAAGAGCAATTTTTTTTGTAATACACTACCATCAAAAGTTTGGGGCCTGTAAGATTTTTTTTCAAGTGTGTCCGACTGCGTCCTGCAGTACTACAAACCACACCCCTACTACAAGTTATGCCCCCTACAATAAAACAGCCTATTAGGGAGATGCCATCAGAGCCCCTCCCTTCTGGAATCGCTGATGTCATCACTAGTACTTCTATTTCGCTTTTCTTGCTTTGTTAGGCGTCACTATCGCCTCCTAGTGATAAGGCATACAGCTCGTGCATAGATCAGCAGATGCCGTAAGTCATCTTGTTTGTTTTTCCTCAGTTTTTAAAGTATTTTAATTATGAAACTCTACAGTAAATAATTTTTAGGGTAAGGTTTAGGGTTGGGGGTAGTATTTCCATTTTTTAGAAATAAAATGTTTTACTAATTGCTGTTATTTCATACTTCATAAGATTTGTAGGGGCATTTGTAGTACTGCAGGATGCAAACAGACTCTTTCTGAGGTTTTTTAAAAAAGAAGTCTCTTATGCTCACCAAGCCTGCATTTATTTGATCTAAAATAACAACATACAGCAATATTGTGAAATATTAACATTTTTAATAAATGTTTTCTATTTTAATATATTTTAAAATGTAATTTATTCCTTCAGTGTCACATGATTATTCAGAAATCATTTTAATATGCTGATTTGCTGCTGAAAATGCATTTCTTCTTATTGAGAACTAAGTTGAAAACAGTTGTGCTGTGTAATATTTTTGTAAAAAACCATGATACTTTTTCCAGGATTTTTTGATGAATAAAAAGAACAACAGAACAGCATTTATTTAAAATATAAGTCTTAATATCTTTACTAACAATTTTATATATATAAAAATCTTACTGACCTCAAACTTTTGAACAATAATGCATATGTAATTGTGTTGTACTATAATTCTAATTTTAACATGAGTTCTTTTCTGCAGTCAGTCACCGTCCAAAGACCAACTACTACCAGTACTCTCTGGGCATTCTGGCTCTATGTGTGAGCAGTGTTAGAGTCAGCACACATGTCAGCCACAAGCTCATCCATGCTGTGGCACACGGACAGATAAAACACGGAGAGTCCTTATGTGTCGGTGAGTTTTTTTGGCCCAGTAGTCATTGATAAGGTTCATTTAAAGGGATAGTTCACCCAAAAAGGAAAATTCTTACCCACCCTCATGTCAATCCAAACCTGCATGACTTTCTTTCTTCTGTGTTGCACAAAAAAGGATTCAAAATACCATGAAAAGGTCCCATAGAACTATGTTCCAAAACAGTCAGAATCTCTTCCTTATAACATCTAATTCCTTATAAAGGAAGTCATGTGACTTTGGAACGTCATGCATAAATATGGAAGGAACTGCATAATATATTGGACACTATTATTTATTTTCCTTTGGTTAGATTTAAGGAAATATATTCACATGTGCTAAGGTCTAACTATTCCAATCACCCTTCAGACTCTCATGCGATGGCAGGCATGGCATTGCAGTGTCTGAAAAACGAGGGAACTGCTGTTAAAGATACTGCGGAGCTGGACAGGGCTCTTGCCACCATTAAGAAGAGGCTTCTTGACTCTAAGAGAGCTGATGGTCACATGGGCAATGAGTTCAGTACAGGATTGGCAGTGCAGGTAAGAATAATGATATGAAATAAGCCTTATTTGAGTGGCAGGTTCTCATGGTTCTCTGTCTCACAGGCCTTGTTGGCTATGGGCAGTCAGATGGAGGAATATGCTTCTGCTATGGAGGCTTTAAGGGCAGATGTTAAGAAAGGAACATACCATAACCCTATGGCAGCCTCCCAAGTCCTGCCTGCCCTGCACCAACAATCTTATCTTGATCTGAAGAACAAAGAATGCCGCAATGAGGATGGTACGTACACAGGACAGGCAAGCTCAATGAAGTATCAATCGGCAGAATTGTGTTTGCAGGCTAATTTCCCAAAGATATACAGTGTATATACAGCTCTGGAAAAAAATGAAGAGATTAAAAATGTAACATTTTTGATTTATCAAAGCATTTCTTCCAAATTTCAAATAAAAAATATTGTCATTGAGAGGATTTTATTTTCAGAAAACGACAACTGGTCAAAATAGCAAAAAAAGATGCCATGTTTTAGACCTTGAGTAATGCAAAGAAAACAAACCAATACTAATGTTTTTTTCTATAGTTATGTTTATTGAATTTGTACTATAATACTCATACAAGACATCACCAAAACTCAAAACAAAAAGGAACACAAATAGCTCAGATTTATATATGAAACAGGACTACACCATAATAAAGCAGATTAAAACACGTTTCAAAAAGATGAATAAGTCAAAAAAGGTTCAATGTCCAGAGTTATACAATTACAGTATTCTTCGTAATATAATAGGGCAAAGAGTTTCCAAATAGTCCAGATATGGGGTCCAGACTTTATAAAACTGGGATGTTTTTTAATACATAGGTAAGACGCTCCAGTGGAATCAACTCAAACATAATCTTATGCCAACCTTTAAGAGATGGAGGTTTATTTTATTATTGATCCAGTTAAGTAAAATATTTTTTTCTGCCAGCAAAGGATAGAATATTGTACAATATCTTATTAGCAGATGAAGCAATGCGTCCATTAGGTATACGCAACACCAGTGAGACTGGGTCAAAATCCAACTGAATATTAAAGATCTTTTCCATTTCCCCCAACACCAAAAACCAATACCTTTGCAGTCTGTTACATGACCACAGACACTGTGTTAAAGTACCTATTTCAGCTTTACATTAGACATACACATAGAGAAGGGTTCCAAAAAATGCCTGCAGTTAGGGAAAATATGGAGTCTATGTATAATTTTTAATTGTATTTATCTTGTACGTGTACAAATACTAATGTTTTAATTTAGGAATATTAACTTAGTTCAGCAATCAATATTTGGTGGAGTAACCCTGATTTCCAATCATTGCTGTTGGGCGACTTTATGCCACTCCTAGAACAAAAATTCAAAATTCAAGCAGCTTGGCTTTTTTTAGCTTGGCTGGTGACCTTCTGTCCTCCTCTTGCTTACGTTTCAGAGGTTTTCAGGCCTAAATATTAAAATAATGTTTTTTTTTATTATTTATGGAAAAAAGGAAAATAAAGTTTAAATTTATATACAAAAATAAGGTATCACAAAATTAATGTTTAATTTTCATATTAAACAAAGTATTTTAGAATATTTCAATGCTATATATTATATACAAAATATGTATTTAATATTTAGCAGTTTAATATTAACTGAGTTTTAGTACAGCATTTAAATTTAACTTTTGTGTTTTTTTTCCCCCTCCTTTTTATTTTCCGTGCCCTCCTGGTCCGATGTTCCTGATTTAGACACTCTTACTATTGATGCGGATTCCGTTTCGGAAGTTCTTCCAAGTCACGTGCAAGTGTCTCTACAGGTGGAGGTTATTAAATCAAATGGTGCATCATCAGTGTTTTCCATCAATGTGCTCAGGGGCTCCTCGCTATTTGAAGCCCTCAACCTTCTCCAAGACAAACAGACTGGTTTCACGTGAGATGCTTTATTTCAAATATATTGTCAAAACAATTTTCAGCAAATATTTGTTTGCTTTTTTACTGTGTTACTAATTTTTATGGATTTTGTTTACGAACAACCCTTTTGCTCTCTGCATCACAGCTTTAGCACAGAGGGCAGCTTGTGGGGACCCTTCCTCAGTGTGGTCAATGAAGAACAAGCACGTCAGACTGACCGTAGATACTGGCACGTCTCCTCAGGTGGCACCTCTCTGACACAGGGTGAGAAACAAATATTTTACACAAAAGTAGGCGTAACAATGCACATGTCTATAAAAATTAAAAATGTTTTCTCATTTCTATTCGTTTTGTATAATATCGTTTAACTCTAATGCTGTGCTTTTCTCCACAGGTATCAAAGACTATAAGATTGACTCAGCTCAGAGCATCACCATTAAGAACACTGGGTACTGAGTCCACCGCTGGATGCAAGGGATGAATGGGATGAAACCATAATACATTTATTCTATAATTCTATTGTTATAATTGTCTTTGATTTTCTTGTTATGAACAGATATCTGTTTGACTGTTGCCTCACTTTGTCTTAATGTTTAAAGGGTCATGAAAACAACAATCAGAGCATATCAATGTTGTTTGTATTTTACTTAGAAATGTAACACACAAATATCTTTTGAAATCTAACATATATTTGTATGAATCTGCAGCTGCTACCATTTTAGATGAACAAATATTAAATAAATATTACAATTATTTAAAAAATGTGTGGTTTCATTAAAATGTTGAGAGGACCGTATCTCACACAGTGGAGATAAAATGTTTATTGTAGCACATGGTTGCATGTAGTTGATAATGTTTCTTTGTAACTTAAAAAAATGTTGTGTAAAACAATATTTGCTTCATAGAATGAATTTAATAAATGAAAGTGGGAATCTCATGTTTGCCATTTAACCCCAAATAAAAAAAGAAGCCTAAGACCATTAGGACATTTTGTACTATCTAAAAACAGGTATGCTATAACACCTGTTTTGTCATTTTAATTTTTCTTGTGAATGATTCTGATTAATATAATATAGACAGAGCTACAAATACTTCTATAATGTATAATTGAAAATATATATTTATATATTTTGTTCACACTACAGTAATAGGTAAAAAATAATGTTATTATAGGTATTACAAAAACATCCTAAGGTGTTTTTTTTTCTTCTAAAAGACAAATATAATTTTTTTTAAATATATATTTTTGAGTGAAATAAGTCATGACATGACATAGTTTGTTGTGTATAGAGATGTCTCTATGTTTTTAGCTAAATTCAGAGCTAATGAGCTAGTGTTGGGACTTTTATTTTGAAATGTAATTATCGTGACCGTAGATAACCCTTCCGCAGCGTACTTCACAAACACAGAACAGCATTTCAATGATTTGATTATTCATAAGCTGTTCAGGTTATAGAATGATCACACTGCACAGTGGGTCAGAAATGTCAGATGTTGAGCGTTGGATCTAATCATTCAGTTGCTCTAGTATAGACGACAATATCACTGTAAGTACAAGAGCATCACAAATCTGTTAAAAATACAGTTAGTTCCGCGTTAGCAGGCTAGTATTTACAGACAGCTGTCAAATATCTGACATAACAGCCCTTATATAATACCGGTACGTTAGTTTCTATGCAATTTGCGCTTATTTTTTATTTATTGCTACACTCCTTTCTATTATATAAACATCACGGCCATTTCTATTATGGTAGAAATCGCAGTCTCAGGTTGTGTCTACCTAGACAGCATTTTTGGACATCATATTCCACACACTCATGGTGTCCCAAAATGTTGTTTAGTCAGGCGGTTTACTGGGTTTTGAGACACAAACTAAGGCTTCACTGCAAATTAGAGTTACTGCAGTGCACTGCACTGCAACATATTATCAATCCATGAAAGAGGCTTTTTATCCAGGTATTGATATAATGCTTTGCAGTTTCATTCAACTCAGCTCACTGTTGTTGTTTGTTTCTGTATATTGTGGCAGCAGCAGCAGAAGCTGATCAGATTCAACGGTTGAATGAGGATCTTGTGATGCTGGACTGCAATACCCGTGTTATTCAATGGAAAAGGATCCAGAGATGAAGATCTGAATTTATTCTTAGATGTTATGCTGTGCCAAAGCAGGACTCATTCACCTCTCCAACTAATGTAGAAATGCTTTATGAGCATTGCATGGAAACTGTCCACCCACAGACAGACAAACTGGGAGCGTCATAGAGGCCAGTTTGAGACAAGAATATTTATATATTTATAATACGCATCTAGAGGCATAGTTTGGTCAAGATGTTCTCTGCTCTAAAGAAGCTTGTCGGCTCTGAGCCGGCTGGTCAGGTAAAGGACAAGAACATCCCTGCTGGCCTACAGTCCATGAACCAGAGTCTGCAGAGAAAATTTGCTAAAGGGGTTCAGTACAACAGTAAGTCAAATGCCTGCTGAAATGTATAATTAATGACAATCATTAGAATTTCTTTGATTGTTTTGTTGATTCTTTGCTTGAAAATCGTTCCAGGTTTAAATGGAGAAGAAGAAAAAAATATACATTTTCAATGCATCCGCATACTGTTGGACTAAATTGTAACACATACAGCATGTCACAACAAATCACGTCTGTGTTGCTGGAGCCCCTGGGCGCTGTGTGCTAGGGAGTATGTTGTTATCACAAGCTTTAACATGTTATGTGTGGTCTTTCAGTGAAGATTGTCATTCGAGGAGATAGAAACACAGGAAAAAGCACCCTGTGGCACCGGCTGCAGGGTAAGAAGTTCCAGGAAGAGTACATTCCCACTCAGGAGATCCAGGTCACTAGTATCCACTGGAGTTATAAAAGTAAGCTTGATGTTTTTTAATGGAAATCAAAGCTTCTGTCATCTTGTCTTGATATTTTTTACACCTTATATTTGTGTATCTTTATACTTACACTCTTAAAAAATCTCAGTTGGAATTGATGGTTCCATGAAGAACTTTTAATGTCCATTGCGCAAAAGGGTTTCTTTATAGTAAAAACAGTGTTCTTCACACTAAGATAAAATATTTTATTTAAGGTTAACAAAAAAGGCTCTTCTATGGCATCACTGCGAAAACCCCCTTTATTTTTAAGAGTGTGTATGAAGTTGCTTTTGCACTTTTGTTTGAAAGACATGAACTAATTATCTAAAGATTTTTATTTCTTTCCATTTGTGCATCTTATTAATGCAAAATAGATTTACTTCAAGGTAAACATGCAGTCTTGCAGCTTGTGGATAAGTAGATTAGATTGATGGCTTTAAATGACCTGTATTAAACGTTAGATATCTAGAGATATCTAGAGTTTGTTTTCCCTATATATGTACATCCGTCTGTCAAAAGCTTTCTCCTCAACTGTATGTGGTGGAACCTGTTAGTGGTAATTTACAGTGAGACCTCCTTCCTTTGATAACGGGCATGGCTCTACTTGTATCCAACATTTTACTTGAAGTGCTGTGCTCATTGCCAAAAAACATACTTTCTATTCCCTGTTCTTTCTGAAAAGAACAGTATTATATATAATTGTATATTATATCACTTTGTGGTATTGTTTTCCTGAAGCAATCTTACAATGCTAGTCAAGGTTTCAGAACCACACATAATCTGTATTTTTATAATTATTTATTTGATATAAAACTGTATTTATTGTATAAAAATATTGTATTTATTTTTTAATGAAATGGGTTATGTTTGCTTATGTACAGATTTATGTTATTGGGAACCTGAAACCCAAATAAAAAATAATTGACATTTATTTTAAAAGTAATTTGTCAAAGTAAAATTTAAAGTAAAATCAAAGGTGTGTAACAATATATTGTGTCACAATATATATCACAATACAAACCTATGTATAATTGTATAGTGACAATATGTATTGTGTATAGGTCACCCAAAATGAAAATAACTGTGAGAAGAAAATTCAAGTTTAGAGTTTTAGTGTCAGTACTATATTAAACTGCTATATATAATGTTTAATATAATATATAATAATACAAAAGGGGAATATTTGTAGGTCCTGATAATGCCAAATGTCTTTTGTTACCAGTAAATAGTGGCCTACATTATTTTAAATATATCTAGTCAATGACAGAGTGCAAACATATTTGTCTAAAAGAATTCAGCATTTTCAGCTTCGGAATCATTCATATTTTTCTTCTGGTGCATTGGGTTACCTGCACCAAGTCCAAGCCTGCTCATTTCCACCCCCAATTTAATACCAAATTTAGCATTTTGATCAACAGTAAAAAACAAACAAACTGTGAACCCTTTACCATATGTCTTGGAATATAGCAATAATATTGTATCGTAAGTTCAGCATCGTGACATGAGGGTATAGTTACACCCCTAATCGAAATAAATGAAAGGAAGTTTCGAATTAAAATGTTTGTCATTTTTTCTCAGCTACTGATGATGTGGTGAAGGTGGAGGTTTGGGATGTGGTGGATAAAGGTGAGTTGCCATCAGCCTATTTCAAGTCATTTCTCTTAGCAATTCTGATCAGGTGACTTTGTAGATACTACTGTCATATTTATCATAAGGCTGGAATACACTACAGTGTAGTTTATAGTTTGGGCCTGATTTGCAGTCTGTATGAGTCAAAGCTAGTTACCCATCAGATATTATGCAGTCAGATTTCACAGAAAATCACATAGTGTGATGGGCATAGACTCTGTATATAATTCCAACCATTTGGAGGATATCAACTTCAAGCATGTTTGACATTTTGAGCCTCACTGTGTTCATTTTTATGTGTCATCCTTCTAGCAAGGAGGCACGTGTTTCTGTGTCAGTTTGTTGTGTTCAGAGGTTTTGTGTATGATGCCCAGTTTTTCTCTGTAACCATTTACAAAGTCTGCAAATCTGTTGAGATTTTAAAAATCACGTAATGTATTCCAACCGCTTTGCATTTTCTTGTTTATGCCTTTTAAAGTTTAGTGTACAGGTACTGCATGTCATTGTTTAACTCACATCCTCCATCTCATTCTGATGGTCATACGTGAAGCCATTTCACCCAGCCCTCCTTCATCCCCAGTCATTTATATTAATGGTATTTTTCTTACTTGCTGTCCAACCAGGCCAAAAAATCCCCCTTCCTGAAGGTGTAGGTGAGAAACTCCATAGATTTTAGACGTTAGGCTGTGATTTGCCTGTGCTTGATCTGTTTGTTCTATTATCCAAGTGCAAACTGACTTTTCACTGACTGCATTGTGGCAGAACTACAAATGTATCTAGTCTAAGTGCGCTTTCACACCTGAAAGTCCGCACCGAGGTCCGAACCAAAGTTCATGTTTTGATACATTTTATACATCTGGTTAGTTTTGGTTTGCTTTCACATTGCAATTATGCAAGAGCACTAAATAACTTTACATCCGGACCAAACAAGGTAGGTGTGAAAGGGCCTTAAAATGCACTTCTAGACTAGAAGTGTAAAAAACCAACCATAATGAAATGCAGTTTGCAGTAATGATACCGCAGAAGACCATACACTCAAAAAAAAAAAAAAAAGGTTCTAAATGGCACCAAAAATGGTTCTTGGCTCGTAATCATAGGGGAACCTTTTTTTTAGTGCTATATATCACCAATTTTGGTGCTTCAGTGGTTCTTCAGCGGTTCTTCAGAGGTGCTATATAGCACCTTAGTCAAAGAATCGGTGAAGAACCTCTGAAGAACCACTGAAGCACCAAAATTGGTGATATATAGCACTAAAAAAGGTTCCCCTATGATTACGAGCCAAGAACCATTTTTGGTGCCATATAGAACCTTTTTTTTTTTAGAGTGTAGGTTGCTAATACCACTAATGTCACTTCCTTTGTGAAAAAGTAAAAAGCCGCATTTTGTTATCTGTTTTTAATCCTCTTGATGTTACTGGAAGTTGTTTTCAACTAACTTGACATATTTCATTTTGATCTACACTATTGTTCAAAAGTTTGGAGTCGGAAAGTTTTTGAAAGAAGTATGCTCACATGCTTACCAAGGCTGCATTTGATCAAAAATACAGAAAAAATGGTAATAACTGTTACCTGTTTTTTTTTAAATAACCGTTTTCTATTTCAATATATTTTAAAATGTAATTTATTCCTGTGATGGCAAAGCTTAATTTACAGCATCGGTACTCCAGTCTTCAGTGTCACATGATCCTTCAGAAAATGCTGTTTTGGTGCTTAGGAAACATTTCTTTTCATCAATGTTGAAAACAGTTATGCTGCTTAATATTTTTGTGGAAACTGTGATGATAGATTCTTCTTTTTAGAGTTCAAAAGAATAGCAGTTATTGAAATAGCAATCTTTTGTAACATTATACATGTCTTTACTGTCATTTTTGATCAATTTAATCCACCTTGCTGAATAAAAGTATTACTTTCTTTCAAAAAAAAAAAAAAAGACTTACTGACCCCAAACGTTTGAACAGCAGTGTTACAATATTCTGCCTCTGACATTCTACAGGAAAGGGGAAAAAGAGAGGTGAAAACTTGAAGTTGGAAAATGAACCTCAAGAGGTAAATCTATAGTAGTATTCTATCAAAATCAGGTGTAAAAGCAGTTAAAAATGCCCTTCACTGTCTAATAGTGGGGAATTTGAATGTTTAGCTAGAAATGTCTCTGTGCTATTAGCAGACAGAGAGTGAACTGGCCTTGGATGCTGAGTTTTTGGACGTGTATAAGAACTGCAATGGTGTGGTCTTGATGTTTGACATCACTAAGCAGTGGTAGGTGAACAAAGACTATCAGCATCTCCAGAGACTACTTCTCCATCATGCAAAACTCCCAGCTCTGCTTTGGTATGCAAAACGTGTGCTTTGTTTGCACCAATAGGACTTTTAATTACATTCTGCGGGAGTTGCCCAAGGTACCCACTCATGTGCCAGTGTGTGTGTTGGGGAATTACCGGGACATGGGAGAACACCGAGTCATTTTACCTGATGACATCCGAGACTTCATCGCTGGTCTTAACAGGTTAGATCATTACAGTCAACATGAACATGTAAATGGACACATTTTACTGTCTTAATATACATTCTTGATCTTATTACACACAGTTTATCATTTTAAAATCAAAATGTCTATGTGCTCTTTTTTTCAAAGTAATCTTTGCTACTTTAGTTTTTACAATCCATTCATATACTTTTTTTTTACCCATTAACATGGAGAGTTGCCATATTATAGAGGTAAAATGAGCTGTGAATGCTGTTTCATATTGATTTGTTTGTGTTTAGGATTGGAAATCATGGAATATGTTCACTAATGAGTTTTTTTGAGTGTTTAATAACTTGTATTATTCTCAGTGGGCTTTATTGATGTTTGATATCTTCATGATTTTGTAGACCTCTTGGCTCATCTTACATCCACTATGCAGAATCTTCCATGAAAAACGGTTTTGGTTTGAAGTATTTGCACAGATTTTTCAACATTCCATTCTTGCAGCTTCAGGTAAGCAGGTTAATGTTCTAGGCTAGAATATTGCTAAGGTGACCTAAAGGTTTAATCAAATAAAAACTCAACCAACTACCAGACGAAGTTAATTGTTATTTGTAATAGTTAATATTAGGCTAATGCCACGTTCCAGGCAACCAATAACCCGTGTTTTTCCAATCTTCTATCCGCGAAAGTGCACTGGAATGGCAGTCAAACCCGTGACTTCCCACCCGTGAACTCGTACAGTTGCGCGCTCTGACGTCACATATCCCGCAAAACAACAATGGCAGCCCCTACAGATGCGGTGTTTATGAAAGTCATACATGAATAATATAAAATAAAAGGTATAAAAGCTTCTCTTGCCTTATGCACCGTTTTTTCTCCTCCGCTTCCCTCAAATAAGCAAGGAGTAAGCACCTTTGCCGATAGAAATGATTGTAAATTAGCATAAGCCCCATACGGTCTGCCATGCTTTGTTTACATCTAGCTACCACAATTCCTTGCGCTCAGGCAGTTTGGCGTGACTTTGCCTGGAATGCTACAAAGTCATGAGTTGTGGTTTGAAGTCGTAACTTACGGGCTCAAAAACGTGCCTGGAACGCAGCATACATAAGCTGTGTCATGTGCCTGGCAGAAATTAGATCAGAAATCTTTCTCTGCGTGTTTGCCCTTATCACAGTTACTTTTCCCATTACACTAGTTGTTACAGGTTTAAATTAAAGTAATAAAAGAAACATTTACATTTTAACTTGCACAGAGAGAGACCCTGTTACGACAGCTAGAGACCAATCAGCTGGACATCGATGCCACGCTAGAGGAGCTAACAGTTCAGCAGGAGACAGAAGACCAGAACTATGATATGTAAGAACTAAAAACGCCACACACACAAACTTCCTATAGTTTAATTTCATCTACTGGACAGTCAAAACAGTAATCTGATTTAAATATCAGCAACTACACTACCATTCAAAAGTATCCTTTAAATGTTTTCAACATTGATTATAGTAAGAAATGTTTCTTTGAGCAGCAAATCAACATATTAGGAGGATTTTTGATATCTAGTTTTCTATTTTAAAGGGTTACTTCAGCGATTAGCATTAAGCTTTGTATCAGTAGAAACCCAGCAGTATATTCAGTATATTATTATGGTACTTTACCCCCTCATGTCCCCCTGAGACGAGAGAACTATGCATTTATTTCTGGAAAAAAATCGTCCGATGATACAAATATCGTCATTTTTGCGTCATCTGAGGATTTTTTGACCAGAGGCTTGAGACTACAGCCAGTAGAAGGAGCTAGTTCCACATGTTTTCAATCTGCCCATAGGGGTGGGATCTCACTCGCAGAATGTAAATAAGCACGGCCACTCGGCTCGGGCATTAATAATGGTGCGGGGCGGAGCAAAGTGAGTGTTTCAACTTTTCAATGAATTCCTATGAAAGATTAGCTTCCATAGGCATGATCTGATAACGCGACAGACTTACCTCAGCTCTGCTCAGCTCTTGTCTCGTGATGAATGAAATCTGACTCCTGCTTCGTCTGTGCCATGACTTTCGTTCGGCTCACTCACACTTTATTGAAAAGACATGTTCAGTTTTTAATTGTAGTGTCTATTCTCTAACTGAACGAAATGATTGTATTAGTATGAAAATCAAAACGATGGTGGGGGCGGTGTCATGGTGGGCACGTGATAACCAGCAGCCGTGTCTTTGGGAGTGGCCTCGTCCCAGCATTCTGGGAGTTGTTGTCTTTCATCCACATGAGACAAAAATACATTTTCTTTCTACATTTTCTACAAATACATTGTCTTTTCTCGGTCTAGAAGGCACCAAATTCACATTTCTTATACATGAATGACCCAGTTTAAATACACATTCATCTTCCCAGCGCTGAAGTGCCCCTTTAAAATCTGTTCAAATAGAAAACAGTTTTTTTAAACTGTAAAATTGTATGCTGCCTTGCTGAACACAATAGACTTCAAAAACATAACAAAAAAATATGTTTGTGAACTGCAGTGAGTTCCATCTGACTATTATGATACAGTAGGTGTCTGTTATAACTTTCAGTTTCCTGGAAATTAAAGACTCTCGTAGTAAAGGCTACAACTCTCCCGGCCCTGCTAACGGACAAAGCCCTTCCTCAGGAACACAGTCTCCTGTCGTTCCTCAGAGTGGATGCTCCACTAGCAGCTCCAGCCCCTGTAGCCCCCAGCAGCCTCCCATTCCCTCCCAGATCCTGAAGTCTCCATCTCCCTCTCCGTCCCCTCCTCCCCCTCTCTCCTCAACCCAAGCGTCTGTGACCTCTCCTTCCCCTTCTCCTGCTCACCCTGGCCCGACAGTCTCTGCTCCAGCTCAGGCTCCCGCCTCTGCTCCTCAAACCCAGAAACGCAGCTTCATCTCCAGGCTCTTTGGCTCCTCTCCTGCCCAGGAACCTTCAGCAGTCGCCCAGGGTGAGTTTTTAGCATGCTGCTTCTAGCTGCGTGTGCTTATCATATTAGAAAACACTCGGGTTAGAAACACTGAGCTTTTAATGGCACTAAAAACAGCTTTTATGCCTTTCTCTTCAAATGTTCAGTGTCTCAGTGACTCATTGTTAAATAACTGCCCTAATGCTATGAACTGCAAAAGGGATTTGAAGGCTGAGAGGAATTCATTCACATACACACACACACACACACACATCCTCTCTCAGAGAGCTTTCCTCAAGCGAGACCCACAAAGCTGTGAAAAATGGGGAGGATTAGGACTCGTGCAGATCATAAGGATGTGTTGTGGATCAATAGAAAATCACAAGACTTTGTGCATTCCTGAGCTATGGAGAGGGTTTTATTAACTCTTGCACCCCACCTAAATGAGCTTGGATATCAAGCAGTAGTTATTTAGTAAAGCGCATATCAATGTATCACAATTTTTTTTGTCATTTTCCTTTGTTCTTGTTTGGAACTCATTGTAATTGCTGCTGTTTATATATTTTTAATGTAAGATGTTTTTTGCCCCAGATCATGTGACCTCACACTTCTTGGATTTCCACAGAGCCAGATCCAGTATCTGCAGCGACTCTGCCTACAGTTCAGAACGTGGATGATTTTGTGCCAGACGAGGGACTAGACAAAAGCTTCTTGGAAGACGGTCTGCATTCTAACACAAGACCGGTTATGAACACCCAGCCCTCTGCTGCGGGTACTACAGATAGTGACAGGTACACCAAGGGCAAATAACAGAGAAAAAATGATGTGATATGCTATTTTGTTAGAAAATGTATTTAATTTTATCAATGCACGCTATTGTTCAAAGGTTTGGTATCTGTACGATTTTTAAAATGTTTTGTTGTTTTTGCTCACAAACGCTGCATTCATTTGATTAAAAAATGTATATTGTACGATATTATTACAATTTAAAATGACTGTTTTCTATTTTAATGTACTTAAAAATGTAATTCATTTCTTTGATGACGAAGCTGAATTTTCAGCAGCCATTACTCCAGTCTTTAGTGTCACATGATCCTTCAGAAATCATTCTGATATACTGATTTGGTGCTCAAGAAACATTTATTTTTATCAATTTTGAAAACATTTGTTCTACTTAATATTTTTATGGAAACCATGATACAGTTTTTCAGGTTTTCTTTGATTTAATGGAACATACTTTTTTGAAATCTACCATTATAAATGCATTATAAATGTCTTTACTGTAAATGTAGTGCTTCCTTGCTAAATAAAATTATTATTTTCTTTAAAAAAATGTACTGACCCCAAACTTTTGCATGGAAGTGTACTTTTACTTGTAAATGAACTGAGCTAGTGGTTTCGTCTGTTCAAAAATCTGTGAGACTTTGTAGCTGATGTTCAGTACAAAATAAGTTGAATTTGCATCCATTCTTGTAACATGTTTATTTTAGTGATGGGGAAGGAAAAGAAGGGAACCCCATGGTTGCGGAGTTCCAGGATGATTTGGACCCTGATGATGCAGAACTTGAACCCAGAGCTTCTATTGTCAGTAAAGGCTTGGATATCACTCTCTCCAGTGATGAGGAGGGTCCAAAACCTGCTGTAACTCAGGATGAAGAACTGGACCCTGAACCTCACCTGTAAGTTTGAATTCCTGCCTTTCATTAAGGCACGTTCACACCAAGGACGAGAGCTATAACAATAACTATAAAATGATAATAATCTTTTCTATGAGAATAAGGAACCACAATTAAAACATTATCTATATCATTGGAATCACTTTCAGAATGATATTTTTCCAGCTGGTGAATGATAAAAACAGCCAATCAGAATCCAAAGAGCTCAAGCATTTGAAGCGGCAGACAACACAACTGCAACGCATGCTCATAATAAACAGAACATTATTTTACATTGGTGTGGTTGCTAATATAGTTCTCTTTATAGGTTATAGTCATTACTGATGTGAGCGGACCTTTAATGATAGACTAGATTTAAGATACATTGATAAGTGAGATGTTGTGGGCAATAAGTTTGTTACCTGAAGCAACTGGTTTTCATATTAGTTGTTAATAATATTACTAATAATATGGTTATTCAGGGTGACTATGGATTCATTAACACTGGAGGACAAACCAAAGCCTATCCACAAAGAGCCAGTGATCCAGACCCAGAGCATAGAGACTTCCATTCTCAGTCCCACTCCAGTACACACTACTCAACCTCTGCAGACAGCGTCGGACGCAGCAGCCCTGGCTGACCCTCAAGCACAGGTCATAAAACATAAAGAGAGATCAGCTCAGGCAGAGTCCTCTGACACAGACCCAGATGTGCCTGTGGCCAAACAGATGCTTTCATTTGTCATGGATGACCCTGACTTTGAGAGTGAGGAAGAAGTCATACAGAAAGTGATTAAGGTACTGAAATCATGATGTTGATGAGGGGCATTGTAGTTCATGTTTTGGTGACTTGTCTGGATAATTGACTTATTTAGGGTTTGAATAACCAGAAAAGACTTTTGTCGCTTGTTCCAGGACTCTTTCCCGGTTAGAGATGATATCCCTGATATATCTGATGATGACATCAACACGGCTAAAATCCCTGAGCCCATGAAACCTACTGTACTTTCCTTCAAAAGCAAGAATGACGGTGACCTCTTTGGCCTGGGAATTGAGGAGAAGTCGATCAAAAGCAAAGACAGCAGCGATGAGCAAGATGGCAAGTCACTGGAATAATTTTGTGATAGGAAACAGACTTTAAATATAAAGTAGGGGTGTAACGATACCCTCATTGCACGATTCGATACATATCACGATACTGAACTCACGATACGATATTATTGCGATATTTAAAGACGTATGGTAAAAGGTTAACAAAAAATGTACTGTTGATTCAAATGATAAATTTGGTATTAAATTGGGGTGGAAATTGGTGCTGGTAACCAAATGCACAGGACAATGATGACATCAGAATAAAAATATTCATGATTCTGAAGCTTAAATACAGAATTATTTTAGATGAATATGTTTGCACTCTGTCACTGGCTAGAAATATTTAAAATAATGTAGGCCACTTTTTACTGGTAACAAAAGACATTTGGCATTATCAGGACCCACAAATATTTCCTCATTGCATAATTATACATTATTTTATAATTATTATTATATATTATAATTTTTTATACAGTACATTATTATTTATATATTATATTCAAGATTATATATAGTAGTTATGTAGTACTGACAATAAAACTCTTAAACTTGAATTTTTTCTCTACATATTGTTGATTTTTTTTTTATTGCGAGATATTGTGACACAATATATTGTTACACCCCTAATATAAATTATAATAGCATGTATCATCATAATTTGTAATTTCATTACAACAATTGTGTAATGTAAACAACTGTTCAAATGAAATAATGACTTATGTTTTTCATTGTCTTTAAATATATATATATATATATATATATATATATATATATATATATATATATATATATATATATATATATATATATATATATATATATATATATATATATATATATAATATAAAAATCCTGTCACTTTTGGAGAAAAATGGAGAAAAGAAAATCACACTATATATATATATATATAGTGTGATTTTCTTTTCTCCATGTTTTTTTTTTATTTTATTTTTTTATTGCTCTCTCTAAAAGTGACAGTAAAGGATTTTTTTTTTTTCAAAAGAATGGCATTTATTTGAATAAAAATACAGAAGATTTCTATTCAAATAATGCCATTGTTTTGAATTTTCTTTTTATTTCATCACAGTTTTCACAAAAATATTAAGTAGCACAACTGTTTTCAACTGTGATAATAATAAGAATAAGAATAAGAATACTTATTAACTTTTGAAAAGTGTATATTTGCGAATATATGCAAATGAACAGCCATTTATAAATGTTTTTCTATTTTTATTCACATAGAAAAAGAAAGCAAACATTCCAAGGAGAAAAAGAAAAAGAAAAAAAGGAGTAAAGAGGTGAGTTATATTCAATTACAACCTTTCATAAATGAAATTAAATGCTGTTTTTTTAATTTTTTATAACTATTTCGTATTTCACTTAGGATGATGACAAAAGCAGCAAGAAGAAACACAAGCACAAGAAAAAGGAGAGAGATGAGGCCGCTGGGACAGCAGACGAAAAAGAGAAGAGAAAGAGAAAGTCACGAAGCAAGAAACCTGATGATCTTGAAGCTTTTCTGGCCGGAGAAGGCGGCTTAGCAAAAAGAGAGGAAGGCGACTATGAGGAACTGTAACACACACGCGTTCTCTCTCTCTGCTAAAGCAATGTTTGTGCATTGTCACCACAAGCTTGAAAAAGTTCTCATCAAAAACCACAAAACAGGCTTTCTTTAGCCGACCAACACATCTTACTGACAGGTTAAGAAACGTTTAACGCTGGTTTTCCACTTGCCACAAACACTTCCCAATCCACCTTCCATGCCTGAAGAGGTTGGAAGGGCTGGCGTAGTTCACACTCTTTGGGCTCAAACTGCAATAAGTGGAGAATCCATGCAAAATTGCTACGTCTTGCATGCAATTTGACCTTTGTACTTTGTTTTTCAGATTGAAATGGACTATTTTCACGCACTCATAACATTGTGCTTTCTGAATGTTTACATACCCGCTTTTATATGGTTGCAATATTTTCATCATCACATATGTGAACCAATGTATGTTTATCATTTATTTTATTGCTTTATTAGTTGCCTTGTGTATGTGGATGAATTGGTATTTATGCGCAATAGATGTTCTGAGAGCTTGGCTTGTGTAGTTTTGCTGTGTGTTTAGTGTTTGAAATTAATATACTGTACTTCATAATTTGTTTTCCCAAAATATATCAAGAAAAAAATATTTTAGGAATGTAAAGGAATTTGGTCAATAAATAATCATTATGATAGCGGAGTAGTTACGACATCAAACATGACTAGTCTCACACTTTTTAAATCAGGAAATGCCTTAAAGGAAACTATGGTGAAATGCAACACTTAACTTTAAAGTGCTCAAATAGACCAATAATGAGTGTGCTTGGATAAAACAATGAGATCTATCTACTGTGTCATTATGCAAACTTGTGTTTTACTTTTACTTTTTTTAATTTGTCTGTAATTATACCATTTTGAATTTTTGCACTCCATTTTTTTCTCTACTTTATTGTTTTATGACGGTAAATTACAAGAAAGAACTATGATGTATTTGTCATCTAAGATTTTTTTGTTTTGTTTTTTGCCTAATTTTCAATGGAATCATGATTGAATGAAACTGTGCTGTTGCTTGAAAACTGAATTCAATACAAAAATACAAAAATATTTTTGCAATGTTACTGGGTCAGTTTTTCCTTTTTCTTTCAGTGTGGCTATATCGTATTTGTCACTTGTTTTTAAGTTGTTTACTTGTACTAAGTTAGCAAAGACGGCAGACTTTGGTCAACTCGCAGATACACTTTAGCTTCCGCAATGTTTATTTTATATATGTATTCTTACATCAAAATTGTGTTATACATTGTTTATTGATGCTTTATATGTTACATTACATAATGTGGCAAATGACATTTGTTTTTTATTTATACAGTATATTAAGATAACATATTCATATGTGCTGGAATATTATTAAAAAGAGGAAAACCTACACATTAAAAAAAAAAAAGAATTTCCAAACAAAGCAGTTTAAATTTTACATGAATGACAAATGCAATAGCAATAATGTTTTTTTTATAAAGCATTACATTGTATGTTAATTTACATAACAAGCAGAACACAATTATAACCTTTTTTTATTTTTAAATATTGAGTGTTGAATATAGTCATGCTGCCATTGAGAACTTTTAAAAAACACTAGAAAATGTACATTTACAGCCGACGGCTTGGCTGACCAAGTTCAACCATATTTTCTTTATTCTTCAGTAAATGTGACTTCCTCAGTCCTCATTTCTTTGGCATCAGACTTCATTACTTATGTTGTCTGCAAATGAAAGGTTTCAGTTAAAAATATTTAATTAAGATCAACAAGTCAAGACAACATATTTTTTACATTAACCAATTTCAACTTTTGTTTTCCAAGTTCAGTCAGTTTAATATTATTTACTTGTAAATAATTTGATTGTACTTGTAGCCAATTTGATTGTACTTCAAAATCTAAGGCAGCAACAGATTTTACGTTTTTTAAAATTGAAGGTGGATATTTTTATACAGTGCACTCTTACCTTTGCATCTCCATGTTTCCCTATGGTCAGCAAAACCGAATATGTAAACAAATAAAAAAATAAACATTTACAGAGGTTAGACTTGCTCAAAGCGTTTTTCAGTATGTGATGATAAACTAAGGTGGATTGTGTGTGCTCTCACTGTTTAAATAAATGTGAGTCGAGATGGCCACCAAAGGAAGCAAAAGAAATAAAATCCAGCGGAGAATTGACCAAAGAAAGTTAAACTCAGCTGTAACGTAGATTAATACACATTATTATTGCATGCTGTGTTTAATATTAGGAATTTCAAATATTTCAAATAAAGAAAATTAAAATATGCTGAAAGTATTGCTGAAACATATAGTGCTGAGGAAACCATCTAAAGAGAAACAGAGCATTTCATCTTACCAAAGTAATCCTCGGCCAGTTTAACAATGACCTTGTCTTCAGTCATGAACCCACACCAGTAGACTCCCTCCCCTTGTGCGAGTGTCTGTGTGGAGACGGTGAAGGACTTTCCATCATCTTGCACTTGTATATTGCCGTCCTCCAAAACACTGACGCCTGGCCGGAACGAGAAGCCCGTACAGCAGCTTTCATCCTGGACATCTCTTTTGCACCACACCCTTCTGTTCTGAGATATATTCCTATTTTCATAGGGGCAGGTGATTGTGTATAGATAATCAGATGTGCTGTGTCCTGTGGAGAAAGTTTTTTCCTCTGTGAGATTGTAGTTTGTATTAAATTACTCTGTTTGCGTGTATTGATCTTACCTATTAGGATCATTAGCAGAAATGCTGTTGTTAGATTCATGATGGCTGAAAACAGACAGTGGTATAAGTCTGTGGATGTACTGGTATTAAAGGTTGTAGAAGAGGAAACACATACAGGAAATAACTCGCCACAAACACATTTAGAAGGAACATGTCTTTTACTTCTCTTAACACAGACAGTCTTGTCATCAGTGAATCATTTACTTCTCTTAACACAGACAGTCTTGTCATCAGTGAATCATTTCATGAACAATTTCTTAAAATGTTTCACATTCTATTGTAAACTTGCTGTCTTGCTTATTTATTCATTATATATGAAACATGTTTTTTTGTTTCTTCTTAATTGTTTCTATCCATTTTAGTTCATTTTAAAATATACACTACTGTTTAAAAGTTTACATATATATTTTATGCTTCTAAAGCTCAACCCGGCTGCATTTATTTGATCAAAAATACAGTAAAAACAGTAATATTGTGAAATATTACAGCAATTTAAACCGTTTTCTATTGTAATGTTTTAAAATACAATTGCAAATCCGAATTTTCAGCAGTCTTCAGTGTCACATGAGAAATAATTATACTGCTTGTCATGAAGTGGCTATAATGCACATAACTAAAGGAGTAGGCCACAAACACAATTTTTATGAAATCCACAATATCAGGAGATTGCAGGAGTATGAGCCGAGGAAACTCAGAACTAAAATACATGGGGAGAATCTAGATCAAATGGAATAGGTGTGTAGAACTAATTACCAACCAAGGAAACTAAGGGAACACAGGCAATCCAGAACAGGGATAACAGAACCAAAACACACACACACACACACACACACACACACGCACGCACACACACACGCACACGCACACACAAACACACACACACAGGATATTACATTACGAGGATATTATATTTTTGTGAATTTCTCTGACACCATACATGTCACGGTTTTACGTCTGGGTGTCCTGTAAAGAGCACATTCAGGGCTTCGTTTGTTTTGAGGTTTTACCAGGACAACAACTTCTCCTTAAAAATGACTGAATTATCAAATTTAGCACTCTTATGGAAAATGATAATATTTTGTAATTATCATTTAAATCTGACTAATTTTCAAAATTGTTTGTCATGAATCAACATCTGAGGAAAATGTTATGGGGTTTCTGTTACAAAACGGCATTGATTTCCTCAGTATAGAGGACACCGGGACTTAAATCATGTTTATCAGGCATTTTGGGGACACAAGTGAATAAAGAAATTACACATCAACGTTCCTATAAAATATGAGACATTATTATGAAAATGTTGCCAACTATTACTACACTTGATTGGTATGGTATGGTTATCAACCATTATTACACTTGTTTCATTACATGTTGCTCCTATACAGTGTATAGGTTGCATTGAATGGGAAAACCCATGGCCATTTTACCCACACATTGCATAAAGTAGGCTATAAACGCTGGAAACGCTGAAAACGAGGAAACGCTGTCTGCATCGAGCTCGCAGCATCCTCAAGGACTCCTCTCACCCAGCCCACAGACTGTTTTCTCTCCTGCCCTCCGGCAGGCGTTTCAGGATCCTCCAGACCAGGACCAGCAGACTAAAGAACAGTTTTTTTTTCCCCAGAGCTATCTCTTTACTGAACTCAAATCCCCGTTGATCCACTTCCCTCATAAACTGCTAACTCTCCTACCTCACATCTGCTGCCTTCACTTTGTTATTTGCACTACCGACTGTTTATTACAGTAACAACTGTTTACTTAAGCATTTTGCACCACCATATCTTAACTGGATTATGCTCATTTGCACTGCCGACTGTATTTATAGTACCAATGTTTACATTTGCATTTTGCACCGTACTTCTAACTGTAATATGCAACCACTTTCCACTGCACTTTTACTTTTTTTTTCGGATAGCTCTGTCCATAATTTATTGCACTACCATAATCCACTGTTATATTCCTCATATTAGCCTAACATATTATTGTATACCTCTATCTGTAAAATTCTGTTGAAAGTAATAGCCATCTGTATATTATATCCATAGTACATATTCACCTGTAAATTCTGTTTATAGTAATAGCCATCTGTATATTTATTCACTGTACATATTCACCTGTAAATTCAGTTCTGTTTATAGTAATAACCGTCTCTCTATTTATACATATTTATATATATATTCAATACATTTCCATGTCCTGCACTTATGCAACCACTGTATATATCCTGCACTTGCTGCTATTGCACTTCTGGTTAGACCTAAACTGCATTTCGTTGCCTTGTACTTGTACTTGTGTAATGACAATAAAGTTGAATCTAATCTAATCTAACCTAATCTAATAATTTAACAAATAACAGTTGAGAATCATCTTTAAACAAGGACAAAAAAGGACAAAGCATGACATATAAAAATATATTTTTTTAAAGAAATAATTCCCATTTGTTTCTTATGCCCTAAAGTCTAAACAATGTAATGACATAAAAAAATAAAAAAATACTGCATTCAAAAGGCTTTGTTTTCCTGTGTCTTAGGGGTCTATAATATTTCTGTGGAAACATTCCTTAATATCAACGTTGAAAACAGTTGTGCTACCTAATTATTTTGTGGAAACAGTGATACGATTTTTAAGGATTCTTTATTGAATAGAAAGTTCAAAAGAATTGAAATATAAATATTTTGTAACATTATTACTACAATTATTGTCACTTTTGGTCTATTTGATGTTTCCTTGCTGACTAAAAATACATTTATTTGAACAACATTTGAACTGTATTGTATACTCTATTAAATAATATTTTATCACTAGCAATTACTTTTCCTAACGATTAAAAGAAAGTTAATTACAGACCCTGTGCTGTGCCGCATTCTGACCGCCGGATGCGCAGATGTGAACTTTTATTTTGAAAGACAGTGTCACTCTTGTTCATTGCCAATGATTGGATGAGCGGATTGTCCAACAGGAAGTCGTGATAGTAGTAGACCGTAAGGCTGAATTGTCACGTGTAGTTGTTCAAAATGGTAAGTACAACATATTTGTACATATAATATTCTCAAATTTGTTAGACGTATTTGCCGTTTGCTTGTAAATATTTTAACGCGCTATATAGAACAGTAGTTTATCGAACTAGTCATTTCTTTCCTGTTTTTGTTGTAGTGTGATCAAACTCCATAATGAAGTGCGATGGATAGATGAATACACATTAACAGTGTGATTTGTTTTATTTAACCGCCCAGTATGAAAATCGATCTTGCAAAATCACTTGCAAAACTCTACAATTGTGTGTGAATATTTTAAGCAGTTTCTCCAAATGTTTTGTGAATTGAATGTTCTCTGAAGAGGTTGTGATGATGAGTGAGTGTCTTAAAATAATTAAAAAGCACTGTCTTTGATTTCGACTCTCAGGTTTGTTGTCAATGTGATATTGAATGTTGGTACTAACGTTACTTGGCATTTCTTAGTAAATACGGTGCTTACAACTACTTCTCTTGTGCAGGTCAAATATGGGGGTCTGTGAGTTTTTGTTTTCTCTTTTTTTCTTCACAACAAGGATGCATTACATGTATTGAAAATTGCTGTAAATACATTTCTAATGTTTCTAAAAATGTATATTTTAAATAAATGTTGATCTTTCAACATTTTATGAAATTGTATCACAGTTTCCACAAAATATTAAGGAACACAACTGATTTCAACACTGATAATAATGTTTCTTGATCAGCAAATAAGAATATTAGAATGATTTCTGAAGGATTATGTGAAATTGTAGACTGGTTAATGGTTGTTAAAACTTCAGCTTTGCCATCGCAGCAATGAATTACATAAAAAAAATTTTTATATATATATAATCATAATATTACAGTTTGGTGATCATATGAGACTTCTTTTAAAAACATAACTCTTACAGACCCCTAACTTTTGACCAGTGCATTTCCTACAATTCATATTGTTTCTGAACTGTATTTTGTGATGTAGCTGCGCCGAGAGGTGAGACTGAGAAAGGAATACCTGTACAGGAAAGCCCAGGAGGACAGACTGCGCACTATTGAAGAGAAAAAACAGAAGCTCAAATCGGCTTTAGATGGTAAGACTCCAGATAGATAACCAATTCAGTTAAATTATCTGATATATTTGGAGGTTGTAATATTTTGTTCTATTCTTATCTTTTGCAGAAAATCGTATTTTACCCACTGAAGTTCGGAAAGAAGCATTAGAATTACAGAAACTTGTGGAGTTTGATGATGAGGGTGGAGAAGGTGAGTTTTATTCTGTCACATATCAGAATGCTGTTTTGTCTGCTGCCTATATATATATATATCTCATTTTTTTTAATAAATATTATATAGGTGTTAGCTCTCATATGGATGATGAGTACAAGTGGGCAGGAGTGGAAGACCCCAAAATTATGGTCACAACATCCAGAGACCCCAGCTCCAGACTCAAGATGTTTGCCAAAGTTTGTTCAATCTTATTATTTACATTTGATATTATGAATTTGGGCTGGACACAAATTTCAAGCTTTCGATTCGACTTGATTATGATTTCAATTCAATTCAGGCTATGTAATGTGGTGCATGTATTTATCAAAATGCTCGTCTCTAGAGTTAATTTTTTCTAGCTGACTAATGAGTTTATGGACACTAAATAGTTTTTCTGAGGTAAATGTGACCAAAGCTCACAAGCTGTTTTATTTACGTCTTTCCGGAAACACTGAGCGATAACGTGACGTGATAAAGATTTCAGTGCGTTGCACTCTATCTTTTAACATACCATCAGGCGTTCATTCGTGTTCATTTCACGCTGTAACTGGTATTGAAGCGGAGGAGATAATCAGTTAATGTGCTGTCTTTAGCTGAGCTGCGCTACTGATCTCACACCACCTAAAACAGCGCCAAAATGGTATATATAGCTTTTAAATTTCGTAATAAAATGGACTATAAATAAAATTTGTCATTTGAAATCTCAGACTTTATATTTTATCAAAAGTAACAAGGCACAAAGATTATTGTGATTTATTGGATGGGAGGGACTCTACAAAGTTACGTTCATTCATCAACTGAAAACAGGATGACTCAGTGGCGCAAAAAGTGGGTATGCGCTATATGCGGTGCAATGGGGGCGCCAAAGCGAAGGTATGAAAAAAAAAAACTGTTGTTGGTATTTTCTATATGTAGCTGCTGTTGTGCGTTTCTAAGTAGTTTCTGTATTTCCTCAATACTATATAATATTTTAGAGGACTAACCGGCTTGAGTAGGCTCCCTCATAAGATTCCATAATAAAATATAGGATAATAGAATATTTGGATAATAATAGAATATCGCGATTGGGTGCTCCTGGCCCCGGTGGCAAGCCAAAGTGTTCATATACGCTTGGGTGGGCATCTGATTGCGCATTGACACGTCAAAAGCGTGCGATTTGACAGCAAAACGCGTGTCCTTGACGTGTGATTTACCACAAAAACGTGTGTTCTTAACGTGCGTTTTGGGGCTAAGGACGTTTCCACATTTCCGATTTGTGTCAGCTAAATCAAAATCATATAATTCGATCTTCCCTCTTTATGCTTCTCTCTTCTACACACCCTATTATCGATATTTGTTCATAAAAATGAGAATCGATTTAAATTGAGAAATCAATATTTTTTTACCCAGCCCTTTTATGAATGCATGTTGCCATGCAGAAGTTTTACTTTGTCTACTCTAATGTGATGTTTTGTATGTTCATCATGTGCATGGTAACGTAAGGGAAACCATCAGCAGTGGTTGTGGTTTATTTACATTTTTGTTTTGCAGGAAATGAAGCTGATGTTTCCTGGGGCCCAGCGTATGAACAGAGGAAACCATGAAGTTAAAACATTAGTACATGCGTGCAAAGCTAATAATGTCAGTGACCTTGTCATAGTGCACGAGACCAGAGGCCAGCCAGGTATGAACTTTTACAGTTTTCATGTGTGTCCATTTTGGATATGCATATTTGAGTGTGTGAAAGCCAGTCTCTCTACTTTCATATCCATTTTAATGGGCAATTTTCACTCTACCTTACTATTTTTTTATTTATTAGGGCTGTAAGATTAATCGAAAAATAATCAAAACCGAAATTCAGAACCTCTAACCGACGTGTTTTTCCCATGTCGGTTATTTCGGTTTTAGTCGCATGACTCCGCCCCGTCAGTCACATCAAGTGCAGTTAGCAGGCACACAGAGAGATGCAGGAGCAGTTATCTTTGTTTATAGATGCCCAGAATCACTATAGTAACTGCATGTTTTACACAGTTTATACAAGTAAGTTAATTGCCGTTCTTAAAGCCTACGCGTGGCCACACACACACACAGACGGCGCGCGCAAGCCCCGAAGCCAGATCGCTTTCATAAAGTTTATTGTCAAGTAAACGTGTTTAGGCTTGCCAGTTTGAACATTTAAAGTGATTGTGCACTTTTCAAAAACAACAATATGGAAAACGTATCCGTTCAGTGCTCAGCTTTTTTCTGTGACACAGAGAGCCGCGTTGCGTCTCAGACCTCTTTCACCTGCGTCCTCACAAAGCTTTGTCATTTGTATGTGTTTTAAGGCCTGCCAGTTTGAACATTAAAGCGATTTTAGACCAGCAGATGTGTATTATGTTGAACTAATGCCTGATATATTGTAACGCATGAACACTCAGACAGTAGCCCGCACATCACGTGAAGATTGCGTGCAGAGAGCAGCGCAGAAGCACAGTGTCAACGCTGTCCTGTGACTAAAGTCACTAAAGTAGCTTAGAAACTCAACCGTTATAGACATATATTTTAATACCTTTTGAAGTAAGTGCAAACCACAGCTTCATAATGAATAGAGACAGTATGAGTAATTCACACACGCATTCACTTTCTCATTAATGCATTTAAATAAATGTTGTAGGCCTACTTATCTGTATCTGATGTACAACAAGAAGAAATCTGCCCCATAGACAATAACTGCTGAAAGTGAACTGTTTCCTTAAAATATTTTAAAATCACAAAGAAATGCACATTTTCATTTAAAAAAAAAATTCTACCTTTAATAGTAGAAAATATTTACAGTAAAAACCTTATCAGGAACTTACTCAAAAACCTTAGAAGGGCAAAAAATGGAAAGCAAAAAAAAGAAGAAGCAAAATAATAGTTCATTAATCGTAATCAAGATCAAATGTTTAATAAATCGAGGTTTTAATTTTTGGTCAAATCGTTATAGCCCTATTATTTATGTCTCTTTCTTCTTTAGATGGTTTGGTGGTTTGTCACCTTCCTTTTGGGCCGACAGCCTACTTCACAATGTATAATGTGGTAATGAGACATGATGTCCCGGACATTGGCACCATGTCTGAGGCCTACCCTCACCTCATCTTCCACAACTTCACGTCACGTCTTGGCCGAAGGGTGAGTTATAAAGGAAATAATGTCCCTAGAAACAATAATAAAGTCAGTTTCTCACCTACACTATCATTCAAATGTTTGGGGTTTTTAAACAAAAATAATACTTTTATTCAGCAAATATGCGTAAAATTGATAAATGACAGTAAAGACATTTATAGTGTTTGAAAAAGATTTATTTCTGAACGTTCTGAAACTTGTTAGAATCCTGAAGGAGTGTATTTGGCACAGAAATACTCTCATACTTCTAACTCATTCTTTGAAATGTTGACACTGTTTAGCATGAGAACCCAACTCTTTAACAGTGTAAATAAGTCAGAGATGCATGAAATAGCCCTCTTAAAAAAAACATTATTTTTCCCATATTTGACATTGTTGTAGCCACTCTCTTCCCAGTCTGTAAGTAACGCTCTGTTTAGTTCCGGTATTTATGAAACCACCCCTTTGGAAATGTGCAATGTGCTCTGATTGGTTGGCTGTACCAGTGTGTTGTGATTGGTCGACCCCTGCAAGAAATGTCACCATAACTGCGAGTAGGGCTGCACGGTTATGACAAAAAAACATAACTGTTGATTATTCCCTTAAAATTGTAATTGTGATGATCAGTTCCGATTATCACAATTCACATGGAATGATGTTTTGAAGAGCTTTATACCATTGTTTGAATCAACTGGATGCCATATTTTTATATGAAAATAAACAAGCTAAAAACACGCTTTTCTATAGCATTAAGCCTCAAATGTAGGGGTGTAATGGTACACGTATTCGTACCGAACCGTTTCGGTACAGGGCTCTCGGTTTGGTGTGGTGAAATGAACTCTATCACTAAATATATGCACTATATTAGCCTATACTTAACCTGTTAGTAGAATAGTAGAGTCTTGATTATTTAATGCTATGTTTAGATAAATCTGTCATGAAAATGATAGTCACTAAGATTATATTTCAACAACGAATTGGAGAAAAAAAACATAATTTTATTATTAGATTTAGGAGTTAATGCAAAAACTGTCTAATATGAAGTTTACATATTTGCACACAATGTGTTATTTGAGTGTTGATTATCCTATAACTAAACATAGATTCATAGATTGGGCTGGTAACCTTTAATATTATAGTAATAATGTGCAAGTAAGGGCTCCCTATATAGTTTACAGCATTATCTTTAAGAAACTTTTAGTTATAATTTAATTCATTTAAGGACACACATTTTTTTCAGTAAACCACTGTTTAATAAAAAATAAATAAGCCATTTTTTTTAAAACTGCTGTACCGAACCGTGACTTCAAAACCGAGGTACGTACCGAACCGTCAGTTTTTCTATACCATTACACCCCTACTCAAATGTCAACTATACATTGGTTTGGTTGCATGATATGCAAAATATGCAAAAACATCTTAAGCAGACAGAATAATGGAAGTAGACAATTTTTTTTTTGTAATTGCACCTTTGAATGATTACGTAATTGTGGCATCCGTAATTGTAATCACGATTAGAAATTCGATTAATTGCGCAGCCCTAACTGTGAGTTTCAACACACTGCTAATGCAACGCAACTCAACCAGGCCTCGCCCCCTATTTTGCATATGTCTTGGGAGGGAATTATTTAAAGGTCCCGTTCTTCGTGTCTTTTTGAAGCTTTGATTGTGTTTACAGTGTGCAATATAACATGTGTTCATGTTTCGCATGTAAAAAAAAACAGTATTTTTAACACAATTTACTTATCTGTATACCGCTGTTTTCACTGTCCTAAAAACGGCTGATGACTTCCTTTATTCTATGAAGTCCCTCCTTCAGAAATACGTAACGAGTTCTGATTGTGCCAGCGGTTCCCGTGTTGTGATTTGACAGCAGCTTAGCGAACGAAGCATGGTCCTGTGTTGTGATTCGACAGCAGCTTAGCGCACGTGGAAAGGTCACGCCTCTTAACGGGAGATATATGCGCGCTTAATGATCTCTACAGCGTCCCTGGGAAAGCCAAAGGTGATTTGACTCCGGGATGAAAATAACAGCGTCTCGACGACATGGCGACAAACACAGTCAAACGCAGCACTTCCTTTTCTCCACGCGACACGTCCTCTTCTCCACGTGGGACAGCAACAAGACCACGCCCCCTTTTTTCGCGTATCTTGTGGGCGGAGGTTAGTCTGTTCTACCGACGTCATTTATGAAGGAAGTACCAGGATGTAGTCCAAGCCAGCCATTCGCTGTAGGCTTTGAAAGGGAACTTCTGTTAAATAAAATATCTCGCTTGTCATTGAACTTTGAGCTTTATAATTTTACAGGTATTATTTATGCTCTAACAGAAACATTACACACTAACTAAAGTTTGAACAATGGGATCACGAAGAACGGGACCTTTAAATGAGGAATATTGTGATGTACATTCCTGGAAGAAATCTCAAGACAGTGACTGTCCGAAATTGCATACTATAAGTACTTATTTTGAACAAGTAATTACTTCACGACCACAAAAAAAATTATGTACTATATAGTATGACTGTGTAGTATGAATGTAATCTTAATGTACTACATTCGCCATGTTGTCATTATCATGTGAGCTAGCAGCATCAGCTGTGTCGCTTCACTGCCATTCATAAATCCTCTCCCGTGGCCTCATGAGATAGGAAAGTGTCCATCGTATGCATACTCGCAGGTAGAAGTAGGTAATCTGGGTACTTTTTACATACTGCACTCGTCACTTGCCACTTTTTCATCTACTATAAAGTAGGGAAGTATGCGATATCGGACGCAGCCTTTAATCAAGGCATTTCAGGAAGTTCAGAAGCAGTGCTTACTGATATAGAGAGTCACGTCCTTTGGAGGGACTGTGCTTTGTAATTTTGCAGACATTTTTCATGCTTAAACATCAACATTACTTCTAAAGAAAGTTGAAAATGTAAAAAAGCATATTGGGGTTTCCCTTTTAAAATAGAAAACATTTTTAAATGATAATAATATTTCACGTTTCTTTTTTTGCTGTATTTGTGATCAAATAAATGCAGTTTTGGTGACTTGGTGTCTAACATTAAACATCTTATCGACCTCAAACTTTTGAACAGTAGTGTATAGTATTTGATACTCAAGTTCCTGTTTTAAAATAATAAACATTATCATTGTCTTGTCATATGTAATTATATAGAGAAAGAGACTATGCTTTACTGAGGATTATTTAAATATCAGAAAAGCTTCAGAAAATCTTTATAATCTCTGACTGATCTGAATAATTACTTTGTTTAGTAATGGAATTTTAGCAAAAAAATGTTTTCTCTGTAGGTGTCCAACATCCTAAAGTATCTGTTTCCTGTACCCAAAGAGGATAGTAGACGTGTTATTACGTTCGCAAATACAGATGATTTCATCTCTTTCAGGTGAGTGGTGGTGCTAACTGCTTTAGTAAAGGTTTTGAGCAAATTTAGTTTAAGAAGTTTAGTTTTGATGACCTTGAAATGACTTTGTATATTGCAGACACCACACCTACAAGAAAACCGACCATAAGAATGTTGAGTTGTCAGAGGTTGGACCCAGATTTGAAATGAAATGTAAGCAACTCTGTTTTTTGGTTTTAGATGAATTGATATTAATGCAGAATGGGCACTTATTTTGCACTTCTTTATTTTGCTCTTCCTTCATATCTTGTATTTTATCTTTCAGTGTACATGATCAAGCTTGGCACACTAGAGAACGAGAATACCGCAGATGTTGAATGGCGACACCACTCTTACGTGCGCACTGCCAAAAAGAGGAAATTCTTGAGTGTGGAATAGCCAAATGTACTCTTCAGAAACCTGCCTTTTTCTGTCAGCAATGCTCAGCATGGACATTTTCATTTGAATTCCACCTACATAGTCATCTTTTTTCCCATTTAATTGTGACATTTAAACAATAGAGCAATTGCTTTAAATAGTATGATATTACAGTTTGCTTGTTGACACTTCCTCAAATTAAATCTTTTGTACCGAAGTCACCTGGATATTAAAAAATGGTCTTTACATTTGTAGGCTTTGTATTGTGCTTTCATTGTTCCTTAATCTCTTCATTATTCCCTATAAAGTGGCCTGTACTGAGTAATTTAAAAGGAGGTTTGCTTGAAACGGTTTTTGGTTTTAACAAACATAATAGCATTTTGAATAGTACACTGAGAGCGTATGTAACAGTTATGTAGGTTTCTTTAATGCTTGGGAAAACTTTACATTCGCTACCCACAGGCAGCACACGCCCCTTTCTCATTCCCTTGCTACAAAGTACCACAATAGATGACCAATCAGCGCCGCGATTCACAGATCTAGACCAATCAGAGCGCGAGATTTCGCTGTTCCGCTTTCCCTGAAATTCTTTGCTGATCCGACTTGAGACTGAGAGAATTCAAGATGGCTGTCTCAGGTGAGTATTTACTCTGGAGCAAAAATGCAAAGGGACTCGCGCTAACGGGCTGCGTCGTTTGCAGAAATTTTATTCGCAGGTGTAAGTCGCTGTAATTCATAGCGCCGTGTCTGAAATTTCAAGATTAAGACAATTTTTTTAAACTTTGAAACACCATTAGCAACACTAGCTAGCTAGCTAGCAGCTAGTCGTCTAATCCCTTTCCGCCTCATGAAAACTGCCTTCCCTCTTTCGGTACTAAAAAGGCACCTGACACGACTTAAGGATTCATATTTGGCTAAAATGCTTTTATACGTATGTCATACTACTGACGAATATCTTGATACATTGACCAAACTAAGAGTACATGGCCTGTTGTAGTAAGAGAGCAGAGCAAATGATCAGGCACATCACTCCTAACTAAACCCAGCCAGCTCATCTTCACTGTAGGCTGCTGAACATTTCTGTGGTTATACTTTTAGGAAGGTGTTTGTTTAAAACATACTTTTAGGAAGGTGTTTGTTTAAAACATCTTTATCATTCTCTATAACCTCTTGCCTTTATACTGCAGACTAGCATGGACTGCTGGGGTGTTACTTGTTTGTTAATTTGACTTTATAATGGTTTAGATAGTGGTATTCTTTGCAGTAATAAATGCATTCTCAAGGTTGTGGATGTTAATGAAACAATATATGTAGTTATGTGCTTGCCATTTTCTTTCTGTCTGGTATAAACTGCATTTTTTGGTTATTTATATGTCTGTCTGCTTGTAGTATAACTGCACAGCACAAGAGACAGAAGTATTTTGTCAAGTTTCGCACAACTGCATTGGTATTTTTCCACTATACACAATACTTGTGGTTTAAGGTTGGGAAGACTGTATACTGCATAAATTAACATAAACGTTCAATCTGAAGTACTTCTTGTTCCTACGTGCCTGGATTAAATGGCTTCATTTCAGAGTTTGATAGCCTTAAGACTTAAATGATAGTCTTTAATTATAGACCAACATGTTAAAAGCAGTTCAAACAACATTGAATTCCTTTATTTTGGGGCATTTCCTTCTACATCTGTTTCAGATTGGTTTTATTACACAGAAAGTTTTAAGAGTTTATTTAGGCACTTAAGCTCCACTGACATGGCCGAGTTTCTTAACTCAATGTAATTTCAAAAGGATATGCCTGCAGTGTTTTTGTGCTGGATTTTGCATTGGAAAATCAATTGTCTACCAGTTAGAGTGCGTTATCACCAGGTTATCCTGTTTAAAGGGCTTTTTCATCCAAAAATTAGAATTGTCATTAATTACTCATGTCGTTCCATCCAAAACCATAAGACTTTTGTTCATCTTCAGAACACAAATAAAGATATTTGTGATTAAATCTGAGCTATTTCTGTCCCTCCATTCTGATCTTAAAAACGAGTGGTCAAAACTTAGTCCACGAGAATGAACCTTGCTGGTTCTCGTATGTCAAGCGAACATGCTTGAGTTTCTGTTCACCACAACTGATGTGTGCATTGATGTTTGTTTATATTTGAATAAAAGCCTAAATTCAATCTGTTCATCATACGAAACCACTTTTACAATCTCTTTATTAACTTTTTGAAGTGTCAGTTGCGTAGCTGTAATTGGACACAGAAAAGGCGCTCAGATTTCATCAAAAAGGTCTTCATTGTGTTCCGAAGGTGAAAGAAAGTCTTAAGGGTTTGTAGCGACTATTCCTTTTAGTAGTTTCAGAAGCATCCTACTTGTTTGGATGTTTTGTCCATGGCATTCAGCTTGAACTTCTATTTACTTTTTATGAAGGCATCAGCAACATGAATTTGACACATTGCTACTTTACCATCATTTTCGTCACTGTGGAATGTGCAAAATTGCGTAATGTATAGTAGGTACAACATTTGGTTTGAAACTTAATGCTCCAACGTTAAAGTATGTTTTATATAGTCTGAATGTGTGTAGAATTAATGCAATATAGACATATTACATTCGCCAAGTTGTCATTGTCATGTGACCTACGGCATCAGTTGCATCACTCCACTGTCCTCTCCCATGGTCTCATGGGATAGTGAAGTGTCCTTTAGATGCGCACTTCAGAATCTCACTAGAATTAGTATATCAATCTGGTACTTTTTACCTAATGTTTTATGAATACTATGAAATCGGACATACTACTCGGCTCACATACCGTTGTTTGTCTACTATATAGCATGGAAGTATTTCTGACAAAGGGACTTGGCCTCAAACTATTTTGTCCACAAGCCTTTTTTTTGTGTTCTATTGTTGCTGGAATTTTAGTACATAACTAATAAAATCATTGTAAATTCCACTTTTTTATATGAACAATTAATAAAGAGTTAAGTTAGCAAAACCATACATTTAAAATGAAACATTTTGATTTGTTACATTATTTTGAATATGCCAAACTCATCACACTCATACGCTCACTATCCATGCGTGTTTGTATGATATATGCTTCAGTGTTCTGGAACCATAAGGAACATTTTAAAGCAATTGTACAAAAGATAGCAGAAAGGATTTTTTCCAGCTGTCTGTGCTAAGACTTACAGTTATACATTTTCTTGTCATCATTCATATTACTATAACTATTTAACGTATTTGTTTTTATGTCAACATAGGTGTAAGGGTTTTTTATTTATTTATATACAGTGAGGAAAATAAGTATTTGAACACCCTGCTATTTTGCAAGTTCTCCCACTTAGAAATCATGGAGGGGTCTGAAATTGTCATCGTAGGTGCATGTCCACTGTGAGAGACATAATCTAAAAAAAAAAAATCCAGAAATCACAATGTATGATTTTTTTTACTTATTTTGTATGATACAGCTGCAAATAAGTATTTGAACACCTGAGAAAATCAATGATAATATTTGGTACAGTAGCCTTTGTTTGCAATTACAGAGGTCAAACATTTCCTGTAGCTTTTCACGAGGTTTGCACACACTGCAGGAGGGATTTTGGCCCACTCCTCCACACAGATCTTCTCTAGATCAGCCAGGTTTCTGGCCTGTCGCTGAGAAACACGGAGTTTGAGCTCCCTCCAAAGATTCTCTATTGGGTTTAGGTCTGGAGACTGGCTAGGCCACGGCAGAACCTTGATATGCTTCTTACAGAGCCACTCCTTGGTTATCCTGGCTGTGTGCTTCGGGTCATTGTCATGTTGGAAGACCCAGCCTCGACCCATCTTCAATGCTCTAACTGAGGGAAGGAGGTTGTTCCCCAAAATCTCGCAATACATGGCCCCGGTCATCCTCTCCTTAATACAGTACAGTCGCCCTGTCCCATGTGCAGAAAAACACCCCCAAAGCATGATGCTACCACCCCCATGCTTCACAGTAGGGATGGTGTTCTTGGGATGGTACTCATCATTCTTCTTCCTCCAAACACGTTTAGTGGAATTATGACCAAAAAGTTATATTTTGGTCTCATCTGACCACATGACTTTCTCCCATGACTCCTCTGGATCATCCAAATGGTCATTGGCAAACTGAAGTCGGGCCTTGACATGTGCTGGTTTAAGCAGGGGAATCTTCCGTGCCATGCATGATTTCAAACCATGACGTCTTCGTGTATTACCAACAGTAACCTTGGAAACGGTGGTCCCAGCTCTTTTCAGGTCATTGACCAGCTCCTCCCGTGTAGTTCTGGGCTGATTTCTCACCTTTCTTAGGATCATTGAGACCCCACGAGGTGAGATCTTGCATGGAGCCCCAGTCCGAGGGAGATTGACAGTCATGTTTAGCTTCTTCCATTTTCTAATGATTTCTCCAACAGTGGACCTTTTTTCACCAAGCTGCTTGGCAATTTCCCTGTAGCCCTTTCCAGCCTTGTGGAGGTGTACAATTTTGTCTCTAGTGTCTTTGGACAGCTCTTTGGTCTTGGCCATGTTAGTAGTTGGATTCTTACTGATTGTATGGGGTGGACAGGTGTCTTTATGCAGCTAACGACCTCAAACAGGTGCATCTAATTTTGGATAATAAATGGAGTGGAGGTGGACATTTTAAAGGCAGACTAACAGGTCTTTGAGGGTCAGAATTCTAGCTGATAGACAGGTGTTCAAATACTTATTTGCAGCTGTATCATACAAATAAATAGTAAATCATATATTGTGATTTCTGGATTTTTTTTTTTTAGATTATGTCTCTCACAGTGGACATGCACCTACGATGACAATTTCAGACCCCTCCATGATTTCCAAGTGGAGAACTTGCGAAATAGCAGGGTGTTCAAATACTTATTTTCCTTACTGTATATGACGCTAACACACTGTTGTCCATCCCAGGCTCCAGATGAGGGCTTTCTCCTGCTTTGCCCTGGTGTGTAAACCTTTCTTGCGGCTGACTGAGTGTCAGTGCTGCTAGTCCCTCACTGCCCATTGGAGACACCATGTCCAACACCTCCTCCTGTTCCTCCTCGGGGGAAACCAGCCCGGATGACACGCCCCGAGGCGGGGGCACCATCCGTGTCTACCTCCCTAACAAACAGCGGACAGTGGTGAGGGTTTATTCACTGGAGTTTTCATTTTATTGTTCTTCATAAAGATTTGAAATGGCTAACATGACCTGCTTATGTATACATGTTGTGTATATATTGGTAATTAAAGGTTGTGTGTTTGTGATAATGCATTAATAGCACAATGTGATGTGTTCAGGTAAATGTTCGGCCTGGGCAAACTGTCTATGATAGTCTAGATAAAGCCCTGAAAGTCAGAGGCCTAAGCCAGGATTGCTGTGCTGTCTTTCGCCTTCTTGAAGGGTAGGTGACTCTAAGAAATTGGCCTTAAAATGACACTATGTCTCTCCTTGCTGAAGTTTATATTCAGTTGTTGTCTAACTTTGTTCTTCTTTTGCCAGCCGGAAGAGACTTACAGAATGGGACACTGACATCACACCACTCGTAGGGGAAGAGCTTCTGGTAGAAGTGCTGGATGATGTTCCCCTTACCATGCACAACTTCGTAAGTGTACTTGCGCAACAAACTCAAAGTCAGCAAGGCGAGGTTCTCATTTTTCGGCCCTTATGAATTGGTTTTGGTACTTTGCATGTCCTGGAAAATATTTGAGATTGATGCTTAAAATAAACTCTGTGGTAAGTGTTTGTGGGATGATTATGATGAGCAATTACAGATTACTTATTACAGAACACAGATCTTGCAGCAATTCTTGGTTTAAATTCGAACTACCGAAGCTTTGATTAAATTGATAGCACATTTTTTAATAAAATTTTTTTTTTTGCACCACAGCTCTGACACATTCTAATAGAATTAGATTGAACAATTAATTTCACATTTGAGATTAACATTTATGATAAAGTATAATAGATATGCTTCACGTTGTATGTATTATGAACAAACATGTATTAACAATGAACACAGTAACAGTAAACTACTGTTTAAAAGTTTGGGGTCGGTAAGAGTTTTTCATGTTTCTATTTCTATGATGGAAAAGTTTTCTGCAGCTGTTCCACTCCAGTCTTCAGTCACATGATCCTTCATAAATCATTCTAATATGCTGATTTGGTGCTCAAGAAACATTTCTTATTATTATCAATGTTGAAAACAGTTGTGCTGCTTAATGTTTTTTTTTGGTAAATGTTACTGTCACTTCTGATTACTTTAATAAATCCTTCCTGAATAAAAATGTTAATTAAACAAAATAAGTACAATGTACTGACCCAAAACTTCTGAACAGTAGTATATAAATGAACATTAAACTTCCAGTCAGCCAGTCAGCATCCCCCGTAAATCTTGTTTTCACAGGTACGTAAAACATTCTTTAAGTTAGCCTACTGTGACTTCTGCCACAAGTTCTTGTTCAACGGCTTCAGGTGTCAGACATGTGGGTATAAATTTCACCAGCACTGCAGCAGTAAAGTCCCTACAGTATGTGTGGACATGGACACCATGACAAAACGGTATGTTCCACGTGAAAGTGTCCTACATTGTTTATGAGAGCTTGTCATACATTTTTGTCACTCATCTGGTGTTCTGTTGCTGTCAGGTGTGTTTCTAATACAGAAGACTGTCCTCCGATATTGATATATCCGGCCAGCAATTCCATATCACCGAGCGACATGCCCGTAACTTCAGATTCTCTTGGGTACCTTTTAACTTCACCTATAAATACATGTGTCCCTTCATCCCCAATGGAAATGTAGCACTGACATGTCCTCATTATGTTTTACCCTTTTTAGAAGGGAACTGCTGTCTTCAGGGTCAAGCTTCCATTTGATCATGCGAGGAGAGGACGGTCAGTCTCTTCAGAGGCATCGCTCTACCTCAACCCCCAACGTCCACATGGTTAGCACGCTGGAGCCTGGCGCTGCTGTCCTTATGGAGGTTAGAGATCGGACTGAAGGCTCAATCAAGTCCACATGCATCTCCTTATGTTGCCTCATTTTTTTTGTTATAAAGGAACAGTTCATCCACAAATGAAGTCACCCTCGTCACTCTAAAATGTTCTTTCTTCTGTCAAACCCAAATGTTCACACTGCTCTTATTCATGCATTGAAAATGGCTTTCATGGACCAAAAGCACAACAATGGCAAAAAAACACCATTAAAATAGTTTGTATGGGAATGAGCAGTGTAGATAATACTGCTACACTTCTCCTTATGTGTTGTACGGAAGGAAGGTTAGTCATGCAAGTTTGAAATGACGAGAGTGAGTAAATGCATTTTGGGTGAACTGCCCCTGTACTAGAGTATTAGCTTGGCTAGATACCAAATATTAAGAAATGTTACTTCAGAAAATATGACTCTGGAGGTTCTGCATGCCTCCTTTATCATCTCTCCTCCATTGCATGTATTTATTCATTTTTTCCCTCCACTCTCATTCAGGAGCAATTCAAAATCAGCACAATGGGTGAGTGTTTTTTTTTTTGTTTGTTTTTTTTCCATTTGACAGCCCAGTCACATGAGCACATTTTCTTTTTTTCAAACTCGCATTACACTCATTACATAATTTTTGTCCATCACGGATTTAAATTACATCTATCTATCTACACCTCTTTGTGTATGTGTGAACTGGCCCTCATATTGTAGTGTTGTCCACAGGGCAAGAGTCCTCTCCCAAGCCTTCCACTAGCCCACCCCACCTAGGGTCACCAGGAAGAAAACCCCACAAATCCCCTTCCGAGCCCAAGGAGCGAAAGCAATCCTCATCTGATGATAAAAAGAAAGTGGTGAGTGTGTTTTATTTGATGGGAAACACAAATTATTCAGATTCATTGCAATCTGTTTTTTTGTTGGTGGTTTTTTAGCACCGGGGAGGTTACAGAGACTCCAGTTACTACTGGGAGGTGCACTCACGGGAGGTGAACATGTTAAAGAGGATTGGAGCTGGGTCTTTTGGGACCGTCTATAAAGGCAAGTGGCATGGAGACGTGGCTATCAAGATTCTTAAAGTGACAGAGCCCACACCGGAGCAGCTCCAGGCCTTTAAAAATGAGATGCAGGTTTTACGGTGAGCCATCTGTATGATCATATATGAAGGCATCAAAGCCTGTTAATTATCTTTAATAATCAGCAGTGATGGTACTGTACTGTAATTTTCTGCTTCACTAATAAAAAATGTATCTTCAGCTCAAATAATCAGGCGGCGTCTTTCTGTTCGATATGACTAATTTGAATTTCTTGTTCCTCAGAAAAACACGTCACGTCAACATTCTGCTGTTCATGGGCTTCATGACGAAGCCAAATTTTGCCATTATCACGCAGTGGTGTGAAGGCAGCAGCCTGTACCGCCACCTGCATGTTACTGAGACCAAGTTTGACACCATGCGCCGTATCGATGTTGCTCGCCAGACTGCACAGGGCATGGAGTAAGAATTTCAGTTTTTTTCCCTCCCCATATTGACAGGTTAGCACCTATCCTATATGTAGCTGTGCCAATATGGTGTTTATAAAAAGACTTTAGAAAATGTTAATGTGCAATACTGTTTAAAAGTTTGGGGTCAGTAAGGTTTTTTTTAAATGAGAGAGTACTTTTATTCATCTAGGATGCATTAAATAGATCAAAAGTGACAGTAAATAACACTCATTTTTAGTCAATCTCATGTCAATCTTTAGTACCTATAGAGTAGTATTGCATCTTTTTCATATCTCTTTCATATCTAGTCTTTAGTTTTATTATATTTATAAAAGAAAGATACGCTGTACCGAGTCTTTCCGAAATAAGCCAAGCGGCTGGGGGTGTATCGTTTGGGCGGAGCTAAAGAATGATGAGCGTGCGCAGCTATTGCGTTGAGTTATGCATGTTTACATAGAAAAACAATGGAATCGATAGCTAACAACACAAAGACATTTGAAGCATTTTTACCGTGAACCTTAATTGCTGGGATTGCTCCATCTTTCAGCATTAGGCGAGCTACAAATCCGGAGTTGAACTGTACCTTGTTTATAAACCATCGTTGCCGAAATTCAGGGAACAAGCAAACACTTGAACAACTCCATTGCTGCTCCGGAAAAAACATGATTGTCTTGCCATTACAACCAAAAATGCACACCAAGTCCTGTGACTGCAGCGCAGCTGGCTTCCCTAAAGCGTTTGCTCTCTCACTCTAGTCGCGCGCCCGCGCCCTTCCGGGAGAAGAGCCCGTAGGCTGGTACAAGAACATTCCGCCCCATCTGACGTCACATATACCCATACTTGAAAAAAACTTTCCGAAACTTACGAGAAACCGGAAGGAGTATTTTTGGCATAGAAATACTCCATCAAACTTCAAACTTTTTTTTTTGAAACCAAGTCTTTAAAGGGTTAGTTCACCCAAAAATGGAAATTATGTCATTAATTACTCACCCTCATGTCGTTCGACACCCGTAAGACCTCCATTCATCTTCAGAACACAAATGAAGATATTTGAGTTGAAAGCTGATGGCTGAGAAAGGCCTCAGATAGGCCATTGGCATTCAGTACATTCACACTCACAAGACCCATGAAAGGCACTAAAAACGTCATTACAAAGTCCATCTCACTACAGTGGCTCTACAATAATTTTACGAAGCGACGACAATAATTTTTGTGCGCAAAAAAAAAATCAAAATAACGACTTTATTCAACTTGTTCTTGTTTTGGCCTCTGCCGTGAACTCACAAAGCACCACGGCGCATGTGCGAGAATATGACGTTGCGCCGGCGTCCGGGAATCCATGAAATGCACACTTTATTCTCATTTTGAGCACTACGCCGAGACCTAAAGCACAATCAATGTAGAATTCAACAGCTTAGATACGGCGCGTCTTCCTCTGCTTGTAAACAAATCTTCTCCTCGCTTCTGGGTCATGTGTCCGAACACCGGATCTGCGTAATAATATTCTCACGCATGCGTCGTGGTGCTTCGTGAGTTCACGCCCGAGGCATACACGGAAGACAAGAACAAGTTGGATAAAGTCATTATTTTTTTTAATTTTTTTTTAAAATTATTGTAGAGCCACTGTAGTGAGATGGACTTTGTAACGACGTTTTTAGTGCCTTTTATGGGTCTTGGGAGTGTGAATGTACTGAATGCCAATGGAGGCCTTTCTCAGCCATCAGCTTTCAACAAAAATATCTTCATTTGTGTTTGTCTTACGGGTGTCGAACGACATGAGGGTAATTAATGACATAATTTTCATTTTTGGGTGAACTAACCCTTTAACAGTGTAAAAAGCTCAGTATGCATGAAACGGCATTGTAACACTATTTCAAAATATGTCTGTTTTCACTGTATTTTTTATTAAAATACATTTAGCCTTGGTGAGCATAAGAGACTTCTATAAACATTTTAAAAAATCTTACCAAGCTCAGACTTTTGAAAGATAGTTCAGTGAGGAAAATAAGTATTTGAACACCCTGCTATTTTGCAAATTCTCCCACTTGGAAATCATGGAGGGGTCTGAAATTGTCATCGTAGGTGCATGTCCACTGTGAGAGACATAATCAACAAAAAAAAAAATCCAGAAATCACAATGTATGATTTTTTAACTATTTATTTGTATGATACAGCTGCAAATAAGTATTTGAACATCTGAGAAAATCAATGTTAATATTTGGTACAGTAGCCTCTGTTTGCAATTACAGAGGTCAAACGTTTCCTTTAGTTTTTCATCAGGTTTGCACACACTGCAGGAGGGAGGTGTGTGCTTCGAACAGTGTATATATATATATTAGGGGTGTAACGGTACACAAAACTGACGGTTCGGTACGTACCTCGGTTTTGAAGTCACGGTTCGGTACAGGTTCGGTTCAGCAGTTTTTAAAAATGGCTTTTTATTTATTTTTTATTAAACAGTGGTTTACTGAAAAAATTGTGTCTGTCCTTAAATGAATTAAATTATAACTAAAAGTTTCTTAAAGATTCTGTAAACTATATAGGGAGCCCTTACTTGCACATTATTACTATAATATTGAAGATTAACTACAGAGCCCAAACTATGAGCCTATATTCAGCTGATATTCATGTTTAGATATAATAAGCAACACTCAAATAACACATTGTGTGCAAACATGTAAACTTCACATAAGGCAGTTTTTGCATTAACTCCTAAATCTAATTATATAATTATGTTTTTTCTCCAATTTGTTGTTGAAATATAATCTTAGTGACTGTCATTTTCATGACAGATCTATCTAAAATAGCATTAAATAATCAAGACATCACTAACAGGTTAAGTAGAATTTTATATATATATATATATATATATATATATATATATATATATATATATATATATATATATATATATATATATATATATATATATATATATATATATATATATATATATATATATATATATATATATAGTGCATATATTTAGTGAAAGAGTTGATTTCTCTAGTGAATTAACAGCTGTGGACACTGAAGGACTACTGACTCAGAGGTAAATGATGCTGCGTGACATTGTTTACAAGCTGTTTGACGTCTTTCCGCGATTGAAACACTGATTGAGCGATTACACGACATATGATACGTTTCAGTAAGTGTTATCCTCAACATACCTTAAGATAGTAATTCATGTTTATTCTTCTGGAAGAGATGATCGCGCGCGCCGCGGCCGCTTGAATTGACACGCCTATGATCAGTCGTCACATTAAAGAGCATCAAAACGGCATTTATCGTTTGAATTTCGTGATAAAATGGACTGAATACTTAATATGTTCGAGTGGGAACTAGGATTGAAGTGTGTTCCGTGCTTAAAACAAGCCGACTGTTAACTGTTAAAGATTGCATTCGTAACCGTTCGGTACACACGCAAACCGAACCGAGAGCCCTGTACCGAAATGGTTCGGTACGAATACGTGTACCGTTACACCCCTAAAAAAAAAATATATATATATACATATACATACATACATACATACATACATACATACATACATACATACATACATACATACATACATACATACATACATACATACATACATGCATGCATACATATACATACAATGAGGAAAATAAGTATTTGAACACCCTGCTATTTTGCAAGTTCTCCCACTTGAAAACCATGGAGGGGTCTGAAATTGTCATCGTAAGTGCATGTCCACTGTGAGAGACAAAATCCAGAAATCACCAATATATGATTTTTTTTAACTATTTATTTGTATGATACAGCTGCAAATAAGTATTTGAACACCTGTCTATCAGCTAGAATCCTGACCCTCAAAGACCTGTTAGTCTGCCTTTAAAATGTCCACCTCCACTCCATTTATTATCCTAAATTAGATGCATCCGTTTGAGGTTGTTAGCTGCATAAAGCCACCTGTCCACCCCATACAATCAGTAAGAATCCAACTACTAACATGGCCAAGACCAAAGAGCTGTCCAAAGACACTAGAGACAAAATTGTACACCTCCACAAGGCTGGAAAAGGCTACGGGGAAATTGCTAAGCAGCTTGGTGAAAAAAGGTCCACTGTTGGAGCAATCATTAGAAAATGGAAGAAGCTAAACATGACTGTCAATCTCCCTCGGACTGGGGCTCCATGCAAGATCTCACCTCGTGGGGTCTCAATAATCCTAAGAAAGGTGAGAAATCAGCCCAGAACTTCACGGGAGGAGCTGGTCAATGACCTGAAAAGAGCTGGGACCCCCGTTTCCAAGGTTACTGTTGGTAATACACTAAGATGTCATGGTTTTAAATCATGCATGGCATGGAAGGTTCCCCTGCTTAAACCAGCACATGTCAAGGCCCGTCTTAAGTTTGCCAATGACCATTTGGATGATCCAGAGGAGTCATGGGAGAAAGTCATGTGGTCAGATGAGACCAAATTATAACTTTTGGTCATAATTCCACTAAACGATTTTGGAGGAAGAAGAATGATGAGTACCATCCCAAGAACACCATCCCTACTGTGAAGCATGGGGGTGGTAGCATCATGCTTTGGGGGTGTTTTTCTGCACATGGGACAGGGCGAATGCACTGTATTAAGGAGAGGATGACCGGGGCCATGTATTGCGAGAGGTTGTTCCCCAAAATCCTTCCCTCAGTTAGAGCATTGAAGATGGGTCGAGGCTGGGTCTTCCAACATGACAATGACCCGAAGCACACAGCCAGGATAACCAAGGAGTGGCTCTGTAAGAAGCATATCAAGGTTCTGGCGTGGCCTAGCCAGTCTCCAGACCTAAACCCAATAGAGAATCTTTGGAGGGAGCTCAAACTCTGTGTTTCTCAGCGACAGGCCAGAAACCTGACTGATCTAGAGAAGATCTGTGTGGAGGAGTGGGCCAAAATCCCTCCTGCAGTGTGTGCAAACCTGGTGAAAAACTACAGGAAACGTTTGACCTCTGTAATTGCAAACAAAGGCTACTGTACCAAATATTAACATTGATTTTCTCAGGTGTTCAAATACTTATTTGCAGCTGTATCATACAAATAAATAGTATAAATAGTATACAAATAAATAATTTTTTGTTGTTGTTGATTATGTCTCTCACAGTGGACATGCACCTACAATGACAATTTCAGACCCCTCCATGATTTCTAAGTGGGAGAACTTGCAAAATAGCAGGGTGTTCAAATACTTATTTTCCATACTGTATATGTTATTTAAAATTGATAATTCACTTACAGACATAGTTATAGGTCCACCACACACTCAGACCAACCGATAATATATCATTAATATAATGTTAACTAGTGTGGTTAAGCATGATCACTACATACACCCTGAATAGTGAGATATTATTTTTTTATTTGAACTGGAAAACATCTCAAATGTCGTCTTAAATCCACAATTGCTATATTATTGTACTGTCTATTATTAGTGATGCTTGACTTTACAGAGCATAGATGGAGTATGGAAACTTAATTATTAGTTTAATTTATATCCTAATTTTGTACATAATTTGGTACTTTTCTTTCCTTGACAGTTATCTTCACGCCAAGAATATCATTCATCGGGACTTGAAATCTAATAGTATCCTTTCTATAATGTATTAGCAGCGTTCTTGCCTCTATTGTGAGAGAAATCTGCCAGTAGATGGTATTGCTGTTGCATTTCGTCATGTCCTAGTAGATTGCCAAGCTGCTGTCTGTCATGATATACTTGTAAATAAAGAATTGAATTGTCTTACCAAAATTATTTCAGGCATTAGAGTTTACTCCCCACTGTTACAATATATCTCCATATCTAGTAATGGATGTTTTAACATATTTCTGCTCAAATTAATATAGGCTTGTGGGTACTTAATGATATATAGCCAAAAATATCCAAACAAAACTGTAAAACAGCTCTATGTAGGCTAAGGTTGATGCTTTACTGGAATAATAATGCTGATGCATTCTCCCTAGTGATGTTGTCCTAATAATTAAAAACTCATTCTGTGTTCTGCATAATACGCCTGAGCTCATGTGTCAGATATCTTCCTGCACGAAGGCTGGACGGTAAAGATCGGTGACTTTGGGCTGGCCACAGTAAAGTCTCGCTGGAGTGGCTCTCAGCAGGTCGAACAGCCCAGTGGCTCCATCCTGTGGATGGTAAGAATTGTCTCATCCAGAATCGTAAATTAATGTAATACCTGGTAGCTTGCAGCTTATTTGAAGTAAGTAGTTTAATCCTGTATTTATTGTTGTGAAATAAATTTTACAGCTTGTCGTTAAACTGTTGTTTTTCCAGGCCCCTGAGGTTATCAGAATGCAAGACACTAACCCATACACCTTCCAGTCAGATGTATATGGATATGGAGTGGTGCTCTATGAACTGATGTCTGGGACTTTGCCTTATTCAAATATCAACAACCGCGATCAGGTCAGACATATGGCACCATCACTTTGCAGTTATGTAGTAGGAGTTTGTGTATAGTTTCAGAATTTGAGGTTAGGTTGAATTTACAACCCAGAAACCTTCCGTTCAGACTGAAAATAGTTTCCATCCAGAATTTATGTGTAAAATTGGAATATAGCATAAAACAAAAAGCACTGTTTCAATCCCATGTGTTCATGAGAAAAACATCAGAGATTTCCTGGAAATCGGCGCAAAATATCTGTAATAAAAATGGAAGTTGCTGGAATTCGCTGTGGCTATTTTTGTCAGACGTACATAAGTTATCATAAGTTACTTGCGCTAATTGTGTGAGAATTATAGGAGGTAATTATACCCAAATATTTTGATGACAAACTTTAACTCAGGCATTTCAGAATGACCAAACCAACATTTGAGATGAAATTGATCCACTGGTTAGTCCAGTTATCCAATTACATCATTTGTTGAGACAGTCACATTATTTGTTTTTGTTGCGCAAAAAAAAGAAAAAGAATCAGGATGCATTCTAAATGAATGGGATTAATTAGATAAATGTGTTTTTTTAAATGCACATCTTGTCTTTCCCATCCAGTGCTTTTTTGTTTTATGCAATATCCCAAAATTTGCATAAACATATGTGGATGGAAACATAGCTACTGAAAATTGTTTAGCCAAAAATGACAATTCTGTCATAATTTACTCAGTCTCTTGTTGACTATATGTCTTTCTTCTGTGGAACACAGAAGTTTGTGTGATGTAAAACTATGAAATACAGTGCTTTATTTCTCTTCCTATAGATTATTTTCATGGTGGGTCGTGGGTACTTGTCTCCAGACCTCAGTAAATTATACAGTAACTGCCCTAAATCAATGAAGAGGCTCATCATCGACTGTCTGAAATTCAAACGGGATGAGCGGCCTCTTTTCCCACAGGTGAGAGTAAACCAGAGCTCTTTTTTCCATCACACTGTGGGTGTAATATTTCCAACACTGTTATGTCAAATAAAGCAACATCCTCTGCTGTTCCTCAGATCTTGGTAGGGATCGAGCAGGTCCAGGATCTGTTGCCAAAAATCGAGCGGAGTGCCTCTGAGCCCTCTCTACACCGTGCTGTACATGCCGAGGACCTGAACCCGCTTTTCCTTCACACCACGCGCTTCCTGTGAGACTCTCAAGAGATGATTCGCTCTTCTCCCGAAAGCCGTGCAGCATCATTCCCAGCATGGAATCCCGAGTTCCTCGCATTATTCCACACATTCCTGAGAGCACCCTAATTATTTCATTGGTCCTACATATAGTCAAACACACACATCAAGTTTATGAACTTATTCATGCTCCCGTTATTGTCTTTTTTGGTTCGGGCTGCTCCTCCGTAAAGCTGCCTGTAGAGAATGTCACATTCTATCTGGAACAGCTACTTTCTAAAACTGAAGCAGGAAATAAATGTGCTCTCTTACTACACTTATTGGATTTTAAAATCCAAGCATCATATCGGCAATGTATCGGCACAATCTTAATATAACCTCCTTTTTTGAGGTATATTTCAAAATGTGTTATGGTGGCTTACACATGACCTTTTTTTACTTTGAGATGAAAGTAGCATTTTATTTTTTCCCGCAGAACAAGCAAACCAGCATGGAGAGTTTCTTTTTTTTTCTTTTTCCTGCCTGTTCTCCTTGCTTGAACTTCATTGCCCAGCGATAGCACACTGTGATGGCTCCATTCATCTACATCAGTCACAGTCCCTCTCTGCTCACACATCGGTTTGCAGGCTTTTAGATTATTCTAACAATCACGTCAGTTGATGGTCATAATCCTATTGTAATTTTTTGGCATCTTTTTATTCCGTTATTTTTCAGATGGGAAATCTCATGGAAAATATTGCTTAAACTCTTATCTGGTGTCAGATTAGGTTGTATGCACATGTACATGTGACTTGTGACCTTAACAATTGTGCTGTGCATTTGTGATATTTAAAAAATCTTTTATTCGGCTTTACCTTTAGGCTTCTTCTGTATGTTGGTCAGCTTTAAATTGTGTAGCATAAGGACATTTCAAGAAAAAAAAACAAATCCTGTTGGTATGCTCAAAGGAGTGCTGGGGATGGGGATCTTTTTTTTCTTTCTTATGTTGCTTTGAAATGAGTACATTTGCTTTCTGGATTTATAAATGAATGATTGTTTGTTTTGAAATATTGCATCTTAAAACTGAGTAACCATTACAAACTACAGGTGCTGGTCATATAATTAGAATATCATCGAAAAGTTGATTTATTTCACTAATTCCGTTCAAAAAGTGAAACTTGTGTATTATATTCATTCATTACACACAGACTGATATATTTCAAAAGTTTATTTCTTTTCATTTTTATGACTATAACAGACAACTAAGGAAAATCCCAAATTCAGTATCTCAGAAAATTAGAATATTGTGAAAAGTTCCAATATTGAAGACACCTGGTGCCACACTCTAATCAGCTAATGAACTCAAAACATATGCAAAGGCCTTTAATGGTCTCTCAGTCTAGTTCTGTAGGCTACACAATCATGGGGAAGACTGCTGACTTGACAGTTGTCCAAAAGACGACAATTGACACCTTGCACAAGGAGGGCAAGACACAAAAGGTCATTGCAAAAAAGGCTGGCTGTTCACAGAGCTCTGTGTCCAAGCACATTAATAGAGAGGCGAAGGGAAGGAAAAGATGTGGTAGAAAAAAGTGTACAAGCAATAGGGATAACCGCGCCCTGGAGAGGATTGTGAAACAAAACCCATTCAAAAATGTAGGGTAGATTCACAAAGAGTGGACTGGAGCTGGAGTCAGTGCTTCTAGAACCACTACGCACAGACATTTGCAAGACATGGGTTTCAGCTGTCACATTCCTTGTGTCAAGCCACTCTTGAACAACAGACAGCGTCAGAAGCGTCTCGCTGTGCTAAAGACAAAAAGGAAAAAAGTGGTCCAAAGTTATGTTCTCTGATGAAAGTAAATTTTGCATTTCCTTTGGAAATCAGGGTCCCAGAGTCTGGAGGAAGAGAGGAGAGGCACACAATCCACGTTGCTTGAGGTCCAGTGTAAAGTTTCCACAGTCAGTGATGGTTTGGGGTGCCATGTCATCTGCTGGTGTTGGTCCACTGTGTTTTCTGAGGTCCAAGGTCAATGCAGCTGTATACCAGGAAGTTTTAGAGCACTTCATGCTTCCTACTGCTGACCAACTTTATGGAGATGCAGATTTCATTTTCCTACAGGACTTGGCACCTGCACACAGTGCCAAAGCAACCAGAACCAGGTTTAAGGACCATGGTATCCCTGTTCTTAATTGGCCAGCAAACTTGCCTGACCTTAACCCCATAGAAAATCTATGAGGTATTGTGAAGAGGAAGATGCAATATGCCAGACCCAACAATGCAGAAGAGCTGAAGGCCACTATCAGAGCAACCTGGGCTCTCATAACACCTGAGCAGTGCCACAGACTGATCGACTCCATGCCACGCCGCATTGCTGCAGTAATTCAGGCAAAAGGAGCCCCAACTAAGTATCATGCTCATACTTTTCAGTTGGCCAAGATTTCTAAAAATCCTTTATTTGTATTGGTCTTAAGTAATATTCAAATTTTCTGAGATACTGAATTTGGGATTGTCCTTAGTTGTCAGTTATAATCATCAAAATTAAAAGAAATAAACATTTAAAATATATCAGTCTGTGTGTAATGAATGAATATAATATACAAGTTTCACTTTTTGATGATATTATAATTATATGACCAGCACCTGTAAACTAAAATTGCACATGATGACCATAAGCATGACTGGTAAAATAGCACTGACACTTCATCCCAGTCTTACTTCACACACGGCTTTATTAACCGAATGCCTTTGTTGACTGGGCTATTGGATGTGTGAACACAGTCTTTATTTTGCAATCACAAAGCAGCTTTAAATGGAGATACAGTTGATGTCCATGAGCAGTTTTTGAAACAGAAAAAAAAACACATTTCTTAAATTAGGCTGCTAATTTCAGGCCCACTGCTGACCTCTGGTATCGACTCTAAATCTGACCAGCTGATCAGTGTTGAGTGAGATGATCAAACTTAAGATGCTCTTTCGTTTCCACAGTGCCCACCTCCCTTAGGGCTCTGGTAAGAGCAAGAAGAACAGACATTGTTAGCATTTCTTTCAAATCGAAGTTGTGGCAGCATGGGATGAGTGGATGCTGTTTTCTTTTGGTTCGTTTTATTCACTAAACTCAAAAGCATGTCTTTTCGAAACAGTCATGCTGTTTAATAGCAATATTAATAGCAAAGTTAATTTTCCTCCCATTCAGCTGGTTTCAATAGGACTGACTCTGACTGAAACCTACAATGATGGGGCCTTATGTGATCTACATTTCCATCTTTTAATGGAGTCTTAATATATGTAACTTATTGTTTCATAACTGACACTTGTACTAAAGGCAGAGCTTTGGTTCTTATCTAGCAATATTTGAACGGGGCTGGGTCCCCCATTGAGCTGTACTCATTCCAAATATGATGCCTATGGAAGATTCATTGAGCATTTCTGTATATCTTTTTTTTTTCTTCTCATGAAAGATAGTTTCACATCCCCTCAATGACTATTGGAAATGGGAAATTAATATGTTGTAGTCTCAGACAAACCGGGCTATACACAATTTCTCTGTTATTGTCTAGAAAACGGGGTGTGTTGTGTGTGTTTCTGGACTCTTGTAGAATGATGATGTGGTACTCTCCGAGTGTAGACTTTTCCTAAGAAACCAGTGGTAATAATATTGTTCAGTACTAAAGGAGGTAATTGAGTAATCAAGCATTTGTAGATGGCACTATACATGAATGCTCTTCTCTATTCATAATTGTTGAGAAAACAAGACTATCGGTTAATATTTATACAGATTTAGATGCACCGCTAGATCTATTGAAATTTGTAATAGATTTAAAGCTATAAACAAATGATATGGCTTTAAAACTACAGCCTGGAAACCTCAATAGAATTAGACCCCCACCAAATTCCAGGTTTACTCGTTTTATGAGATGCTATAAGTGGTCCTAGATCATTAGAACGGTAACTTCTACCAACTTTGGATATTTGCAGCATTGCCACATGTGGGATAAATACGTTTCCCCCATCTCGTATCTTTCTAAGCACCTCGGTTGTTCAAAGCACACTTTTATAGTTTACAACATTAAGCCCAAAATAAGATAATCAGTATCAGATCCAGTTTTTGCTTTTGCACAAGGGCACGAATGAAAAATGGTGAAACCTTAGATTAGCGTACAAGCCACCATTTTTCAGAACAGAAACTATAACAGAAGATAGATTTTTGTTTAAAGGAAATAGTTTTGCATATTTTAGGTGAACTGCAATAATGTGTGTATAGTTGAAGAGGTCTATGGGGTGTTTGTGAAAAATGGTTCTGCTGTGTACAGTTACTTTTTTTTTAAAGATTAAATTGTACTTGTTTCTATTTTTTTGTGTGATGGTTCAAAAAGAACAAAATTATTTTAAAACATGTAAAGGAAATCTTAGTCTTTTTTTAATTAGTTTTTTGGGTTTTAAATGTTGTGGAGAGGATTTTGTTCTAAAAATAAAACCATTGAATTCTGATGTTTGGTTTTATGGAGTTTTTTTCAACTGACGTTTACAACACGCATTTCATATCTCATGAACTTTATAAGCAATTTCATAACCAAAAGCATATGTACAACTCTTGTAAATGTGCAATAGTGTTCTGCAGGAGAAAGTGTTGATTTGCTATTGGTGGTACTTCCTCTATCAACCACAAGCATAGTGATAGTTTGTCTTTGTTTCAAAAAGGAGAGAAAGCATTTCCATTTTGTTTTACTTTAATCTACATTGGTCTAAAACAAACAAAGAGAATAAACAAAGTTATGCTGTAAATCAGCATCACAACTTATATTATTGATCAATTATAAGAGTGAGCACGCGTGGTTTCCACGCGGTTTGTATTCTGGGAAATCAAGTGGTTTAGTCACTGTTAAAAAGGAAGCGATCAGAATAAAATGCTTTGCATTGTCAGTACGCAACAACAATTATAGTCTAAGTAACAAGTTAATTACAAGAACATAGGTTAAACTCAACATTAATGTTATATGAGATGAAGGAGAAACAGTACTTATATACAGTTGTATCTTTGTTTAAAGATGATTCAATATGGACAATCTCCCTTACACCATCATTATGAGTTGACATTCAAATGCAAACGTGGGTGAAACCCCCTAGGAAGTTTCCATTTAAGCTGTGAAAAAAATAATACTGCTGAGAGTTTTTTTAAAGAACCGGGTTATGGTTTAACTTCTCTACTAACTGTTTATGTAAAAAATAATCATAATAATAATAATGCAGTTGCAATAATTATGTGGACAGAATGTTGTACACATTCCATAAAACAAGCATCTGTACAAAAACTGCGAGCCATCTTGTCTTTTACCGGCTGTCTTCGGCATTTGCAGGGCAGTACACAAACTTTTCTGAAAAGATTTCTGGAAATGTTTTTGATCATTTGTATCCTAATCCAGATCGACTTATGTGGCAGAACAGTGTCATGGAGAAACACATACCCAAGACCTACAAAAAGAGATTGATATGTGTAGTCAAAAAATACTTATTGAATATTTATCATGGTACATTTTAGTGCTGATCTGCATCAATTGTAAAATAATAGCGGCTAAACTACATTTATAATGAAATTCCCCACACTGAGGTGACTATGACAAGACAAATATGGAAACTCGTACCTCAATAATGCAGACAACAATGACGCCAATCCCTATGTTCAAGAGGTTTTTTTCAAACGTGTCCTTCAGCTTGCTGAAACAACCCTAAATGCAACAAGACAATACATATGCTGCTATAAAACTCAATCAGATGTGTAGATTGTTGATGTGCATCTCCACAGCAGGTTTATCTCCATGTTACATTAATATTGTTTTGACATATCGCTGATATAGAGATGGATGTGAGTGCAGTATTACTTTAGGCCAGTAGTGTGTTCCATTTCCAGGGGTGTTGCATGACTTTGGTATATGTTTACCCCATTCCGAAGAGTTATTGATTCCACAGCACTGAAACTGTTGATTTATTAGAGGAAAAAGGAATTTAAAATTAACAAAAACATTTATGTGTTTATGATATGTGTGGGGTTTGCCTTTAAAAAACTGACAGTCTCCCACTAACATTCTTTAAAATATTGTGATATTTTATTGTGTAAATATTGTGTAAATGTGTTTTCTGTTAAAAGTCTATGATTTCCCCTCCCTATTTCAGTATCATTTAGATACTATTATAGTTTAATCTTAATCTAACTTTCTTAACCAAGTTAAACTAAATAAAAATGAGAAATGGTGCTTTGGCAACTGGGATTAGTTTTTAATAAACATTTTAATTCAGTTAACATTTCTATTTTATTTCAAGTAATGATTTTTTTTTGGTTTTAGTGTTAGTCCAGTTCATGTCCAACACTGAGCAGTAGTAATGATGATGCTTGGTTTAGTCTTTATCCATCTACAGTAAATGTGCACTTACTGTCATTTGCACTGTGTCCCAGTCATCTTCAAGTGTGGTTATGTTTTTTCTGTTCTCTATGGAGTTTTTTAAACCTTCATGAAGATCGTCCGTCATTAATTTCTCAACCTGTGAGTAAAAAAGCAGAATCTGAAACATCTTTTCCTCACATATGCTCTGCTTCCATATAGCTACAAATCTTTTTCTTACCTGTGCCTCATAAACGAGAAGCATGCAGGCAGCACTCAGTTCGACCAGCATCAGAATGAACAACAGTAAGAAGAACTAAACCAAACAGAAGTTGAGTTTTATTAAAAGGATGTAAAAAGTCAAACTGAATGGACATCAGAGAGTATGCAAGTGTAAGTTATAGACGAGACTCACAGATATTAGCAGACAGCGATTTTCTTTTAGGGCTCCGAGAAAGCCCAGGAAGGAGACACAGGTGATAATGATCCCAATGATGAAAAGAGTGTTTGCTATGTTCATAGCCTGAAGGCTGGGGAGTATGGAAGAGAACCTGCTGGATGTCATCAAGTGGATGCCTATTCCAAAGATAACTGCTCCACAGATCTGTAATGATAATGTTAAAGGATTAGTTCACCCAAAAATGACAATAATGTAATTTATTACTCACCCTCATGCCGTTCCACCACACCCGTAAGACCTCCGTTCATCTTCGGAACACAAATTAAAGGGTTAGTTCACCCAAAAATGACAATTCTGTCATTAATTCCTTACCCTCATGTCGTTCGACACCCGTAAGACCGCCGTTCATCTTCGGAACACAAATGAAGATATTTAAGTTGAAATCCGATGGCTCAGAAAGGCCTCCATTGGCACAATGCACTGTACACTCTCAAGACCCATAAAAGGTACTAAAGACGTCGTTACAAAGTCCATCTCACTACAATAACTTTATGAAGTGACGAGAATAGCTTTTGTGCGAAAAAAACCCCTAAATAGCGACTTATATAGTGATGACCGATTGCAAAACACTGCATCATGAAGCTTCAAAGCGAATCAGCGAGTCGAATCATGATTCGGATCGTGTGTCAAACCGCCAAATTGCTGAAATCACGTGACTTTGGCGATCCAAAACACTGAATCGACTCATTGTTTTATAACGCTTCGAAGCTTCATGATGCATTGTTTTGAAATTGGTCATCACTATACAAATCGTTATTTAGGTTTTTTTTGCGCACAAAAACTATTCTCGTCGCTTCATAAAGTTATTGCACTGTAGTGAGATGGACTTTGTAACGACGTCTTTAGTACCTTTTACGGGTTTTGAGAGTGTACAGTGCATTGTGCCAATGGAGACCTTTCTGAGCCATTGGATTTCAACTAAAATATCTTCATTTGTATTCTGAAGATGAACAAAGGTCTTACGGATGAGGGTAAATAATTAATGATAGAATAGTGATTTTTGGGTGAACTAACCCTTTAAGATATTTTTGTTTAAATCCGATGGTGAGGCCTGCATAGCCAACAATGAAATTTCCTCTCTCAAGATCCATTAATGTACTAAAAACATATGTAAATCAGTTCATGTGAGTACAGTGGTTCAATATTAATATTATAAAGTGACGAGAATATTTTTGGTGCGCCGAAAAAACGAAATAACGACTTATATTATAGTGATGGCCGATTTCAAAACACTGCTTTATGAAGCTTTGTGCTTTGATTCATAACGAATGAGCGAATCGAATCAGCGGTTCGGAGCGCCAAAGTCACGTGATTTCAGCAGTTTGGCGGTTTGGTTTGACATGCGATCCGAATAATGATTCAACACACTGATTCATAACGCTCCAAAGCTTCATGAAGCAGTGTTTTGAAATCGGCCATCACTATATAAGTCGTTATTTCGTTTTTTTGGCGCACCAAATATATTCTCGGCGCTTTGTAATATTAATATTGAATATTGTACTCACATGAACTGATTTAAATATGTTTTAGTACATTCATGAATCTTGATAGAGGAAATGTCATTGCTGGCTATGCAGGCCTCACCATCGGATTTCAACAAAAATATCTTAATTTGTGTTCAGAAAGATGAACGGAGGTCTTACGGGTGTGAGTAATAAATTACATTTTAATTTTTGGGTGAACTAATCCTTTAACCCTCTATGGGACTAATTATGAAATCACATCTAGACAAAAAAATGAATCACTTTATGTTTTACATATATTTAAGACTAAAATTATTTTCAATTCTTTTTTTTCTACATCTGACCTTTGACTTTTTAAGGATGCCATCATGTATAACTGACTGGGTAAATTATTTTTGGCAAATTGTTTGAAACTTTAAACACATTAACTATTTGAAAAGTATAGTGAAAAGCTCTTAGTGTTTCAATTTTTTTTAATTAACATTCCATTTCATCTTGTGCTATTTCATTTAAAACTGTGAAAATGTCATAAACTGCCAACCACGTCGAGTTAAAAAGATTGTTTCTTTTTTGGCATTCCAAATCAACAAGAATTTTTCAGTCTAGCCCACACTTTCCACACGTAACTCGATTTTGAAGTGTATATAGGCCATCTTTTAATGTATGCTAAAGTTTGAAACAAGGAAAATAGGCCTAACCCAGAAATGTGTTAACCCAGGGTTTCGAATGGCCTGATATGAACTTTTTTTTGTGTTAAAAGCAATTAGACAAATCATGATGTGACAGTCTGAAAATAGATACGTACAAAAAAGATGAAGTTCACCAGACACATGGTGTACTTCAGGCACTTCAGGCACGACATCTTCCACTGCGTTGATCAATTCTGCAAGGTTATCAAACACACCGGACCTGAGGTTAAACTATCATCTCACATGAAGACCTTGTGTTCTTTCCCAAACTGCTTGCATCCACAACATAAAATTCACTGACTCAGTAAAGTCAGAAAATGCATTTCCTGTTCCGAGAATTAGGGTGGAGCTGACATAGTGGAAGAATATCTAACACATGCAACTACTAAATGGAGCCCCATATTGAATTTGTCTGTCTCTGATGCATTTCCTGTGTAACTTCCTCCACCGAACCAACTATAGTTGAATTATTTTCAAAACTATAGTGAAAACACAGATAAATGTAGATGCACACGGACAGAACAGAACAATAAGTACTGGGAAAAAAGTATTATTCTTTCAAAACCATTTTTAGTAAACGATTGTTAGGTAAACAAGAATTCAGAAATTCACTACTCTGTATATTTGGACACGTATATACAATTAACCCCTCAAAAATAATGAAAACTTATTTATGTTATGAGTTATGAAAGACATTATTAAGACTCCATTTCTCATAAGCAGCGATGTGAGTATAGTAACACAAATAAGCATTACTTACACAATATAGAATGAAAATAAATATCAAGAACATTTGATAGATTTCATATTCTTACCTCTAATTTACTCGGTAAAGATGCTCCAACGAATAATCCTCAATTAAGACAATTGGACTCTGTGCCCTTTGTGACTGTGTTGTTCTTAAAGTCTGTCACTGGTAGTGGGAGTGCAGCAGGTCTTACTTCCTCCCTCAATGACGCAGTGTCTAACTGACAGTGCAGGGGTGTTGAAGACCAATGACACAGAGAAAGAAAGAGGTGCTATATAAAAAAAAGTTTATGATTCATGGTCACAATACCACATGCCTTAAATGCATGTACCCAAAATACATCTGTTGCAGAGAAGAGAAGCATGAGAAACAACTGAACCTGTTTTTGTGCACACAATGTTGCAATGCTTCATGCTGAAACCACGCAATAATGCCCCTTTATCTAATAAAATGTCACAAATACAAATGTGCACCATAGAAATAAGCATGACATGAACTTTTGTCATTTTGAAACATTTGGGTATTAACCGATATCAAATAGTAAAGGTGCAATTGTAGATTAAACAGTGGACCAGAACGTGTTTGTGTTTACACTTTTTTCGGAAACTTGAATGTTTTTCTTTGTGGACTCTATGTGTTAGATTACAATTGAAACCCCTATTACATTATTTTGTTAAAAATGTTTTACCAGTCACCTCCATATCTCTGTAAACCGAAGAGTCTTCTCACTAAAAACACTGATGAGAAGACAAAAACAGATGATTCTTAATATATTTCAGGGGAAATTCACTGAGGGATTTTTAAAGTTCTACATATTGTCTCATTATTATATCATCATGTGTTAACATTGAGTCATTTGCATGTTCAGACCTTATACTGGTTTCCTCTTTTACTGGTAACCAATAGACAGGAACAGATAAATGCACAGACTGGAGAAGGGGAAATGAAACTAACGGAAAATAACAGATTTCAATGAGATGCATACATTTTTTTGTGTGTGTGGCTGTCATAGTCTGAATCTTGAATCTCTCATGTTTGAGCTTCCTCAAGAACCAATGAGGTTCATTCTAGTGTGTTACACAGCACGTTTGAGCTTCCACAAGAACCAATGAGGTTCATTCTTGTGTTACGCAGCACGTTTGAGCTTCCTCAAGAACCAATGAGGTTCATTCTTGTGTTACACAGCACGTTTGAGCTTCCACAAGAACCAATGAGGTTAATTCTAGTGTGTTACACAGCACGTTTGAGCTTCCACAAGAACCAATGAGGTTAATTCTTGCGTTACACAGCATGTTTGAGCTTTCTCAAGAACCAATGAGGTTCATTCTTGTGTTACGCAGCACGTTTGAGCTTCCACAAGAACCAATGAGGTTCATTCTTGTGTTACGCAGCACATTTGAGCTTCCGCAAGAACCAATGAGGTTCATTCTTGTGTTACGCAGCACGTTTGAGCTTCCTCAAGAACCAATGAGGTTCATTCTTGTGTTACGCAGCACGTTTGAGCTTCCTCAAGAACCAATGAGGTTCATTCTAGTGTGTTACACAGCACGTTTAAGCTTCCACAAGAACCAATGAGGTTCATTCTTGTGTTACGCAGCACGTTTGAGCTTCCTCAAGAACCAATGAGGTTCATTCTTGTGTTACGCAGCACATTTGAGCTTCCGCAAGAACCAATGAGGTTCATTCTTGCGTTACGCAGCACGTTTGAGCTTCCTCAAGAACCAATGAGGTTCATTCTAGTGTGTTACACAGCACGTTTAAGCTTCCACAAGAACCAATGAGGTTCATTCTTGTATTACACAGCACGTTTGAGCTTCCTCAAGAACCAATGAGGTTCATTCTTGTGTTACGCAGCACGTTTGAGCTTCCACAAGAACCAATGAGGTTAATTCTAGTGTGTTACACAGCACGTTTGAGCTTCCACAAGAACCAATGAGGTTAATTCTTGCGTTACACAGCATGTTTGAGCTTTCTCAAGAACCAATGAGGTTCATTCTTGTGTTACGCAGCACGTTTGAGCTTCCACAAGAACCAATGAGGTTAATTCTAGTGTGTTACACAGCACGTTTGAGCTTCCACAAGAACCAATGAGGTTCATTCTTGTGTTACGCAGCACATTTGAGCTTCCGCAAGAACCAATGAGGTTCATTCTTGCGTTACACAGCACGTTTGAGCTTCCTCAAGAACCAATGAGGTTAATTCTAGTGTGTTACACAGCACGTTTGAGCTTCCACAAGAACCAATGAGGTTCATTCTAGTGTGTTACACAGCACGTTTAAGCTTCCACAAGAACCAATGAGGTTCATTATTGTGTTACACAGCACGTTTGAGCTTCCTCAAGAACCAATGAGGTTCATTCTTGTATTACACAGCACGTTTGAGCTTCCTCAAGAACCTATGAGGTTAATTCTTGTGTTACGGAGCATGTTTGAGCTTCTGCAAGAACCAATGAGGTTCATTCTTGTGTTACGCAGCACGTTTGAGCTTCCACAAGAACCAATGAGGTTCATTCTTGTGTTACGCAGCACGTTTGAGCTTCCACAAGAACCAATGAGGTTAATTCTAGTGTGTTACACAGCACGTTTGAGCTTCCACAAGAACCAATGAGGTTAATTCTTGCGTTTCAAAGCATGTTTGAGCTTTCTCAAGAACCAATGAGGTTCATTCTTGCGTTACACAGCATGTTTGAGCTTTCTCAAGAACCAATGAGGTTCATTCTTGTGTTACGCAGCACGTTTGAGCTTCCACAAGAACCAATGAGGTTCATTCTTGTGTTACGCAGCACATTTGAGCTTCCGCAAGAACCAATGAGGTTCATTCTTGCGTTACGCAGCACGTTTGAGCTTCCTCAAGAACCAATGAGGTTAATTCTAGTGTGTTACACAGCACGTTTGAGCTTCCGCAAGAACCAATGAGGTTCATTCTTGTGTTACGCAGCACGTTTGAGCTTCCTCAAGAACCAATGAGGTTAATTCTAGTGTGTTACACAGCACGTTTGAGCTTCCACAAGAACCAATGAGGTTAATTCTTGTGTTACGCAGCACGTTTGAGCTTCCGCAAGAACCAATGAGGTTCATTCTTGTGTTACGCAGCACGTTTGAGCTTCCACAAGAACCAATGAGGTTCATTCTAGTGTGTTACACAGCACGTTTGAGCTTCCGCAAGAACCAATGAGGTTCATTCTTGTGTTACGCAGCACGTTTGAGCTTCCTCAAGAACCAATGAGGTTAATTCTAGTGTGTTACACAGCACGTTTGAGCTTCCACAAGAACCAATGAGGTTAATTCTTCTGTTACGCAGCACGTTTGAGCTTCCGCAAGAACCAATGAGGTTCATTCTTGTGTTACGAAGCACGTTTGAGCTTCCACAAGAACCAATGAGGTTAATTCTAGTGTGTTACACAGCACGTTTGAGCTTCCACAAGAACCAATGAGGTTAATTCTTGCGTTACAAAGCATGTTTGAGCTTTCTCAAGAACCAATGAGGTTCATTCTTGTGTTACGCAGCACGTTTGAGCTTCCACAAGAACCAATGAGGTTAATTCTAGTGTTACACAGCACGTTTGAGCTTCCACAAGAACCAATGAGGTTCATTCTTGTGTTACACAGCACGTTTGAGCTTCCACAAGAACCAATGAGGTTCATTATTGTGTTACGCAGCACATTTGAGCTTCCGCAAGAACCAATGAGGTTAATTCTAGTGTGTTACACAGCACGTTTGAGCTTCCACAAGAACCAATGAGGTTCATTATTGTGTTACACAGCATGTTTGAGCTTCCTCAAGAACCAATGAGGTTAATTCTTGCGTTACGCAGCACGTTTGAGCTTCCACAAGAACCAATGAGGTTCATTCTTGTGTTACGCAGCACGTTTGAGCTTCCTCAAGAACCAATGAGGTTCATTATTGTGTTACACAGCACGTTTGAGCTTCCTCAAGCACCAATGAGGTTAATTCTTGCGTTACGCAGCACGTTTGAGCTTCCTCAAGAACCAATGAGGTTAATTCTTGTGTTACACAGCATGTTTGAGCTTCCTCAAGAACCAATGAGGTTAATTTGTGCGTTACGCAGCACGTTTGAGCCTCTGCAAGAACCAATGAGGTTCATTCACATGTGTTACACAGCATGTTTGAGCTTCCACAAGAACCAATGAGGTTAATTCTAGTGTGTTACACAGCACGTTTGAGCTTCCACAAGAACCAATGAGGTTCATTCTTGTGTTACGCAGCACATTTGAGCTTCCGCAAGAACCAATGAGGTTAATTCTAGTGTGTTACACAGCACGTTTGAGCTTCCACAAGAACCAATGAGGTTCATTATTGTGTTACACAGCACGTTTGAGCTTCCTCAAGAACCAATGAGGTTAATTCTTGCGTTACGCAGCACGTTTGAGCTTCCACAAGAACCAATGAGGTTCATTCTAGTGTGTTACGCAGCACGTTTGAGCTTCCTCAAGAACCAATGAGGTTCATTATTGTGTTACACAGCACGTTTGAGCTTCCTCAAGAACCAATGAGGTTAATTCTTGTGTTACACAGCACGTTTGAGCTTCCACAAGAACCAATGAGGTTCATTCTTGTGTTACGCAGCACGTTTGAGCTTCCTCAAGCACCAATGAGGTTAATTCTTGTGTTACACAGCACGTTTGAGCTTCCACAAGAACCAATGAGGTTAATTCTAGTGTGTTACACAGCACGTTTGAGCTTCCACAAGAACCAATGAGGTTAATTCTTGTGTTACGCAGCACGTTTGAGCTTCCTCAAGAACCAATGAGGTTAATTCTAGTGTGTTACACAGCACGTTTGAGCTTCCACAAGAACCAATGAGGTTCATTATTGTGTTACACAGCACGTTTGAGCTTCCTCAAGAACCAATGAGGTTAATTCTTGCGTTACGCAGCACGTTTGAGCTTCCACAAGAACCAATGAGGTTCATTCTAGTGTGTTACGCAGCACGTTTGAGCTTCCTCAAGAACCAATGAGGTTCATTATTGTGTTACACAGCACGTTTGAGCTTCCTCAAGCACCAATGAGGTTAATTCTTGCGTTACGCAGCACGTTTGAGCTTCCTCAAGAACCAATGAGGTTCATTCTTGTGTTACACAGCACGTTTGAGCTTCCTCAAGAACCAATGAGGTTAATTTGTGCGTTACGCAGCACGTTTGAGCCTCTGCAAGAACCAATGAGGTTCATTCACATGTGTTACACAGCATGTTTGAGCTTCCACAAGAACCAATGAGGTTCATTATTGTGTTACACAGCACGTTTGAGCTTCCTCAAGCACCAATGAGGTTAATTCTTGTGTTACACAGCACGTTTGAGCTTCCACAAGAACCAATGAGGTTCATTCTTGTGTTACGCAGCACGTTTGAGCTTCCTCAAGAACCAATGAGGTTAATTCTTGTGTTACACAGCACGTTTGAGCTTCCACAAGAACCAATGAGGTTCATTCTTGTGTTACGCAGCACGTTTGAGCTTCCTCAAGCACCAATGAGGTTAATTCTTGTGTTACACAGCACGTTTGAGCTTCCACAAGAACCAATGAGGTTAATTCTAGTGTGTTACACAGCACGTTTGAGCTTCCACAAGAACCAATGAGGTTAATTCTTGTGTTACGCAGCACGTTTGAGCTTCCTCAAGAACCAATGAGGTTAATTCTAGTGTGTTACACAGCACGTTTGAGCTTCCACAAGAACCAATGAGGTTCATTATTGTGTTACGCAGTACATTTGAGCTTCCTCAAAAACCACTGAGGTTCATTTTTGTGTTACACAGCACGTTTGAGCTTCCTCAAGAAACAATGTTTATTCTTGTGTGTTATGCAGCATGTTTGCACTTCCAGAAGAGGTTTGTTCTTGCGTGTCAATCAAGTTCAGTTGAGCTTCTTTTTAGGTTTATATAAAAGCCTAAATTCAATCTGTTCATCATAGTGATCGAGTCAATTTGTTTTACTAAATTTGGACCGCTCAATTCATATGGATTAGTTGTTATGATCTCTTTATGTGGTAGATGCGTAGTCAATGGAGGGATAGAAAACTCAGATTTCATCAAAAAATCTTCATTTGCGTTCTGAAGATGAACAAAAGTCCTAGGAGTTTGGAATAACACAAGGGTATAAGTAAATGATGACAGAATTTTCATTGTTGGGTGAACTATCTCCTTAATATTGTATTGCAAATTATGTGATGTTTTGTCTTATAGAAATAATGCACACATGGATACACTGGACACTCTCACAACTGTAATATGTTGTAGACTGCAGAATTATTGGCAAAAAAGCATAATGCACAACTGCTCAGAAGCAGTGTTAATTTTGACAGCAAATTTTGATTTAGTTTTAGTCATAGTCTTTTGACTAAAATGGCATTTAGTTTTAATCATATTTTAGTCACCTGAATTGTTTTTAGTTTTAGTCTCCTAAAATCTAATGAGTTTAGTTCAATTGTAATACATTAAGCATTACATAACCGACTGTCACTTGAACTGACATTTTGACATCATTTTGTTTTTGACATTAAAAATACACGAAAGAGCTCAATTCACTTTTTTGTCTGTTTTTAAAAACAGCTATATAGTTTTTATAACTTTGTATTTCTGTTTTAGTCAGTATAGGCCATATCAGGTTAAACTAAAGCTTCAAATAAGTTTGTTGATTTACTTTTTTTAAATTTCAGTTAACATTTTAGTGAACTATTATAACCCTGATACTTTATTGAATATGTGTCAAATACTGGTCTTGCCTCCTGACTATGAATTAAATGGGAATGAAATTAAATACAGTTTATTTTGTAAGCAATAACGAATATATAATGCATGACTTTTAATTATAAACAAGCTCGAAATACACCGGGACTCTTATTTTGAAATGTCTGCCCCTTTGTTGCAGTTGCAGCTGTTCATTCAAGTTCAGGAGATAAAATATGCATTTTTACAACCGTCTAAAACATATTACTATATAAACTTTGTAAATTAAACATTGTCATTATTCATCACCATTAGTTCATAAACAATTGCCTGGCATAAATGTGCGTTATTCATTGATTGTGAGCCGCTCTGGAGCGCTGGATTGGGGATGCGGGGGTGAGCCTGTAGATCAGCATGCTCAGATCAAATGTTCACATCTGTTAGACATCAGTTCTGACTGGATCTCTTCCCTAATCGACCCTCCCTAACATTTTCGTCTTGTTTTTATTTGTTGACGAAAATGACAGTTGATTTTCGTTATAGTTTTTGTCATCCAACACTAGTTTTTATTTAGTTATCGTCTTGTTTTCGTCAGTGAAAAATGGTTGTTGATGAAAAAGCAAATTTAAAAGTGCTGGCTAAAGCTAATCTTAAATTCTCTAAGATTATTATTCACGTCGGCACTAATGATGTTCGACTTCACCAGTCGGAGATCACCAAAATTAACATTAAAGAGGTGTGTGAACTCGCTAGTACGATGTCAAATGCAATTTTTTGTTCTGGTCCACTCCCCGTTAAAAGGAGTGAGGAGCAGACTATCATCACTCAATGGCTGGTTGTCTAAGTGGTGTCCGCAAAATAACATAGGGTTCATGGACAATTGGAAAAGCTTTTGGGGCAGACCTGACCTGTTGAAGAAGGATGGCATCCATCCCTCCTGGGGTGGTTCTGCTCTTCTCTCTAGTAATTTGGCACATAAGCTGTGTCCCAATTCGGGGGCTGCATCCTTCAAAGGCCGCATTTGAAGGCCGGTTGCGTCACTGCAGCGCGACGAAGGCTGTCCCAATTCTCCAATTCGAAGGGGCCTTCAAATGCAGCCTGCCGTCCGTGTTGCCAAGTCCGCGTTTTTTCAGCCGAATTAGGCTACTTTTATGTTGTTGCGCGGGTGAAAAATTATTTCCGCGGGTTTGTTTCTACCTCATAAGTAAGGTTTCGCCGCTCCAACACCCCCAAACGTTCATCTCCAGTGGAGAATTCGGCCGCTCGATGGAGAAAATCGCATTGGGAGTTTTGGGCTACTTTTGTTGCAAAGACCTGGCAACCCTACCCACCGTCCTTCTCCCCGGCCGCGAAGGATAGAACCAACCAGGACAAGTGGATCCTTCGCAGTGTATTCCTCTGCCCATCCCGGGGCCGACATTAGATTACTGGAGTAAATTGAAACCCAATACTTGCATTTAAAAGTGTAATCTGGCAATTTCTCTTAAAAAATCTGACGTCGCGGCGCGCAATGAATTCTGGGGTAGGCAAGGCTGCGAAGCATCCATCCAACTATCCTTCATTTCATGGGAAAAGAAGGACGCATTTGCAGGCCGTATTTTGAAGGATCCTTCGAAGGACCTACGAATTGGGACAGCCTTCGTCGCGCCGCGGTGACGCAATCCGCTATACCTTCCACTGTAAACGAGTCTCGGTGCGTCCTTTGAAGGCCGCGTCGGCCGCGCACTTCAGAGGACACGGCCTTCAAAGGATGCAGCCCTTGAATTGGGACACAGCTATAGTCTTAGAGCTAAACCTTGATTCACTAGGGCCCAGGTCAGAAAGCAGACTGGCTAAACCGACCGTCTGCTAGCTGTCTCACGTCACCGGAGTCAGATAAATCTCAGCACATAGAGACTCTTTCACCTAGATATTATCACATAGAGACTATGTCTGTTCCCCGAATTAGTAAATACAAAAAACCCCATCAAAACCATTCAACAGTAAAAATTTTATTGATGTCCAACAAATCAACAGATATAATACAGATGAACAATTGATAAACGATCCCTTTCCCCAAAAGCGCTTATTGTTAATTATATCATTACAGATAATAATCTAGATGTCCTGTGTTTGACAGAAACCTGGCTAAAACCTGACGACTATATTACTTTAAATGAGTCCACCCCCCAAAATTATTGTTAAACAAACACAACCCTAGGTATTTATTCGATACAGTGGCTAAATTAACCAAAAATAAAGCTTCAACTTCTGATGATTGTAAACAGCACAGCAGTAATGACTTTATTAAATTCTTTACGTGTAAGATTGATAATATTAGGAAGAACATTTTAACCATGCAGCCGTCTACTACAGTATCATGCGCTGGGCAGTTTTCACCACCTGCTGCAGTGCCTTGCACTCCGCAACAGAGCAGCTCCCATACCATACTGCGACATAGTTGGTCAGGATGCTTTCTATTGCGCAGCGGTAGAAGTTGACCAGGATAGCCGAGGAGAGCTGATTCTTCCTCAGTGTCTTCAGGAAGAAGAGGCGCTGGTGAGCCTTCTTGACCAGGCTGGAGGTGTTGGTCGTCCACGACATGTCCGCCGAGATGTGGATCCCCAGGAACTTGAAACTGGAGACACGCTCAACAGCCATTCCATTTATGTGGATGGTGTCGTGTGTGCCTCTTGACTCCTTCCTGAAGTCCACGATGAGCTCCTTCGTTTTGGTGGTGTTGAGGAGCAGGTTATTATCAGTGCACCATGTGGCCAGGTGCTGGATATCCTCCCTGTAGGCAGTCTCATCGTTGTTGCTGATGAGACCAATCACCGTAGTGTCGTCCGCAAACTTGACGATGGAATTAGATCCATACACAGGCTTGCAGTCGGAGGTGAAGAGGGAGTAGAGAAACGGACTTAGCACACAGCCCTGTGGTACACCAGTGTTGAGTGTGATGGACGTGGAGCAGGTGGATCCTGATCGAACATTCTGTGGTCTGTCAGTTAGGAAGTCCAAAATCCAGTTACACATTGAAGTGTTGATGCCCAGGTCTCCAAGTTTGGCAATTAACTTGGATGGGATGACAGTGTTGAATGCTGAGCTGAAGTCAACAAACAGCATGCGTGCATAAGTGTTTTTACTGTCCAGATGGGTGAGCACAGAGTGCAGTGCCATGGAAACTGCATCCTCTGTGCTCCTATTGCTGCGGTAGGCAAACTGGTGTGAGTCCAATGTGGATGGTATAGAGTCTTTTAGGTGTTCCAGGACCAACCGCTCAAAGCACTTCATAACGATGGGTGTGAGTGCTACAGGGCGGTAGTCATTAGGGCACCTCGGGCTGGAGTGTTTCGGCACTGGCACAATGGAAGTGCGTTTAAAGCATGATGGTACAGCTGCTTGGGCGAGAGACAGGTTGAAAATGTCTGTAAAAACCCCAGCGATGCAGCAGCTCGAGTACTTACTAGAACCTGGAAGTATGACCATATTAGTCCAGTTCTGTCAACACTGCACTGGCTGCCTATTAAACATTGCATACATTTTAAAATCTTGCTTATTACTTACAAAGCATGGTTTAGCTCCCCAGTACTTGAGCAAGCTCTTAACACATTATACTCCATCACGTCTATTGCGGTCTCTAAACTCTGGCCAGTTGATAATACCTAGAATATAGAAATCAACGGCAGGGGGTCGATCCTTTTCCTATTTAGCACCTAAACTCTGGAACAGTCTTCCTAGCATTGTTCGGGAAGCAGACACGCTCTGTCAGTTTAAATCTAGACTAAAAACACATCTCTTTACTATGGCATACACATAAAACACTTTTTCAATGAAATGATTGTTAGGCTGCATTAACTAGGTCAGCCGGAATCGGGAACACTTCCCATAACACCTGATGTACTCGTTACATCATCAGAAGAATGACATCTATGCTAATGTTAGTCTCTCTGTTTTATCCCGAGGTCTACTGCAGTCAGCCTGATCCGGGCCGTATCCAGTTCAGATAGTGGACCTGTGCCCAGACAAGACCAACGCATGACCCTGAAGTGTCTGCAGAGACCGTGTCAATTAGACTCCCCCTGGAATTGCCTCATCGACACGGCATCCTCATTAAACCCGTCTCCGGCGTGATGACTCCGATTGTTTGAATATTCCTATTTAATAATTGTTAAATCGATATGTCATCCTCAGTAAAACCCGTCTCCAGCATGTTGCCTCCGATCTTTCGAATATTGCACTTTAATAATTGTTTTATCAATACGGCATCCTCAATCAATCCGTCTCCGGCATGATATCTCCAATTTTTCGATTATTCCTATTTAATAATTGTTTAATCAATACGTCATCCTCAATAAACCCGTCTCCGGCGTGTTGCCTCCGATAAACTCCGTAAAGTTGTCAGAATAATAATCATACGCCGTTCGTTAATTGGCCAGAGGAGAACTGGCAACCCGACTGAGCCTGGTTTCTTTTTCTCCGTTAGGTCACCTGATGGGGTTTTGGTTTCCTTGCCACTGTCACCTCTAGCTTGGCTTGCTCAGTTGGGGACACTACATTTTTCAACTAAATATCCAAATAAATCAAATTATTAAACTAAATTAACCATATAAACTAAATTACTGATCTAAAGCCCACATTGTCACTGTATAATTGAAATTAACTGATGACATCACCGTTTTCTCCAGAACGGCTATACGGCTGAATAAAATTCTGTTGCATTATTTTCCTGTTTAACACTGTGAAGCTGCTTTGAAACAATCTGCATTGTTAAAAGCGCTATATAAATAAAGTTGACTTGACTTAATGAACTTTGTTAAAGCTACAAATTAAGTTCCTCTAACTCATTTAAAAGTGATGCAAACAGTTGCATTCTTTTTGTTGTTGTTGATCCAAAACCTTGAGTGTATAGAAATAATTGTTGTAAAAGCTGTGAAAATAGAAATGTTTATTGTAAAACAATTCCTAACATTTTTAATCAGAAAACATGAGTTACCAAACATCCATTTATAAGACAAACTTAGAATGTTTAATTTAGAATTTTCATCATTCAACATGTTTGTGACAACCATGAAAACGTTGAACAGCATTTTGATACAGCAGCTTGCTCAATCACTGAGCTCATGAGAACAGTAATGAAATCTCTGCCCAGTACAAAACAATGGACAAATGAAAACTTGCTTAACTGTAGAGAGCAGCGACTATAAGTGACAAGAAAAGACTGAAACATGGACAAAAGGAAAAACCCTTGCATATCTTTGCAACAATGTAATTATTTAAAAAGTCTGGAACTGTCAAATGCTAGCATTGCATCTCTGCCTCTTTATGGAAGATACTAAGATATAGGAATTCATGACATGCCATCATCAATTACTTATACATCAAGGCCCGGTTTCACAGACAGGGCTTATATTAAGCCAGGATTAGGCCTTAGTTCAATTAGGACATTTAAGTAGCTTGTGCATCTTGAGAGAAAACAATGGCTCTGACATAGTTTCTTTCAGGTAAAACAGCTCAAACATGCAATTTAGTCTGGGCTCTTAAAGCCTTGTCTGTGAAACTGGGGGCAAATTTATTAAACATAGTATTCAAATAAGGCCATGGAGACATGTAAAATAAATGTGGTCCCACTTTATATTAGGTGGCCTTAAGTACTATGTACTTACTGTGTTCAAATTGTATTGCAAAACACAATTGCTGATATTGAGGTGGGATACGGGTAGAGTTGGGGACAGGTGTGGTTGTATGGGTGAGTTTAAGGGTAGGGTTAGGTGTAAGGGAAGTGTCAACTGTGTAATTACAAATGTAACTACACAAATTAATTACAGCTGCAATTACATGCAGGTATTGCAGGTATTTTTTTTAAATGTAAGTACAATGTAAAAACATGTATGTGCACAATAAGTGCATTGTATCAAATTATTAATTAAAATGTTAGTACATAGTAGTTAAGGCCACCTAATATAAAGTGGGTCCATAAATGTTTATCACAAGTTGAAAGCTAAAGTAGTTAATTATGTTTCACAAATTAACTACTTAAAAAGCTACATGTGGCCAAGCAGTTCAGTGCAGTTGTGGACACATAAAAAGGGACCACATATAACAAAAGACAAAGCACCTATATTTACCAATATTTATTACAAAACAGAAGTTTGGGGGAAATGTTCTTCACATTCACATTGATGGTTGTTACTGTGGGGTTGATGGGGGTATTCTGGCACGGCTATTTACTGAAGACATTTCAAGGTCGAGGTGCCATTCATATTTTCGTTTGATCAATTTCTGTCCAATTTAAAGGAAGAAAAACTACAATAGACAACCTGAGATTACAACAGTTCTTGTACAGAACTCTGTAAATGCTGTCCAACATTGTTCTCTGTGCTGCCTCAGGGTGAGAGGCCAAGGTTAGTGTAACTGGTACAAAAATACAGCAAACGTACACAAAAGTCTGGAGAGACCTTCAAAAAGAGAAAGAGACTCTTTCAAATACTTTTGAACAGTTTTTTGAGATGATAATCATAATTGAGGTGATCGGTTTCCACTTGAAGAGGTCAGGTATGGCTTTTTTAGTTCAGTGTTGGCCTTCAGGTCCTTCCTGTTGGTGGCAGAGGTGAGGACCAGAAGTGGTCCTTTGCAAAAATGCCAATCACACTCACGTTGGATCTCTCATCCTATTTCCTACCTGTCACACTCTCTTTAATCTGCTCAGTAGAAGCGCTTGCGGCGGTTTTCTTTATAGCGATTATAAAGAAAGATAATTACCACAACCACTACAACCAGTGCAACGACAGAAACTATGAAGAGAAAGAAGACGGTAATGATGCTCCTTCCTTCATCCTCCAAGTAAACTGTGTAAAGAAAAAAAACATTTGTTTGTACTCCTCCGCAAAATATCTTATATGGAACATATACTGAAGGTATAATCTTTTTGTAACTATTACCATTAGGGTCCGCTCGGTAGTCTACACTAGGTAATGTGATCATCTGCTGTTCCGCTTCCTCTTCAGGACTCCGTTCCACTGTAAGCTCATACAGCTTGAGGGAGATCAGGTCATGGTTATCTAGAAATAAACAAAAACGTGCAAAATAAATAAAATAATGTAAAACAATATGAATTTAAAAAATGATTAAATAAATATTCTAATGATTCTTATTGGCTAATATGCTAACAGTGGTTTACATTCTTCTCTTTTGAACAAGCAGGTAACATAAAATATATACATTTATTTTATATTATATTAATTAACACCAAGTATATCTGTTAGAAATCCTTATTTTTAATGTAAAATACATTAGAGCAAATAACTTCTCCAGGCAGGCACTAGCTGCATATGTGAATACAGGCAGATATTATATTGCTCTGGGAATTGTTTACTATTGCTGAGGGTAAAATTAAAGGGTGAATTGACTTAAATCTTTTTTAACATACCAATAAATACTATCAATTCCTTAATGTGTATTAGTTAGTGTAACATTCAATCTAATGGAAATTTTAAAATTGCCCCAAAATGTTTGAGTATGATATATAATGCAGTTCACATAGGGTTTGAAAATCTGCTGGATAAAACGGAGTGAATTAGGGCTGCCCATGACTGAAGATTTATATCTATATCTACAGACAGACAGACAGACAGACAGACAGATAGATTTCTCATGAGGCAAGTAGCCTATACACATTTCGGTTAATTTATGTGACGTGCTGCAGTCCAGGGAGACCGAGACGGCAGAAAGCACATCCTGTTTGTTTTCTTTATTTTACAAAAGCACAACGTTTTGTTGTTATTGTGAGTGTATGCAAATAAAAGTAGACCCTTTACAGTTTGGAATGATGTATTACTCTGTATTATTCTGACCAAAAATTAGAGAATATTTTAAGTTGAAAAAAATCCATGTGCAGTAAAGAGCTATACAATAGCTTCCATACTCAGCACGAACACTTAGATATGCACCTAATAATAGCGCACATTGATCTAGGGTATCGTTAGAGCAAACGGCCATGTCAAGTTGCTACTACTTGCATGTTTCAAATAATAAGCCGTATTGGAGGTTGATGAATGATAGGCGAACATTTGGATTTCCTGCCCGACGTACTGTAATTACCACAAGGACCCGCCGTTATCTATCCCGCTCACGGACTGCGTGACTTCGCCACTTCCTGTGGAGTTTGTATTTTTCTGCAACTAACCGGCTAATAAAATCGTAGCTGACTAAGCCTCTTCTCGTCGACTATTAGGGGGCAGCCCTAGAGTGAATGGAACACTTCACTGGTCCAAACCTGATAAATCTCCAGTTGCTGACGAGACTCCGAAGTAGTAACCTTGTGGCAGCCTCACTCCAGGCATATCCAGACAGTCCTTCCACTCTTGCTTCCCATCAATATCTGTCATCACCTAAAAGACAGAACAGTAAATGAAGGTGCACATGCTGAAGGGTGCTTTTCAACATCTGTCTAAACAATACTTCCTTTATCTCTATCATCAACAAGGTCAAGAATATTTAACCTCTCATGTCTTGAGCATCAGCATGGCAATATGGGAGACTCAAATGGTGTGGCACTGCATGCATGTATTATTCTTTGGCTGAAAAAAGAAACACAGAATGTAAAGACGTCTCTTACTGTGAGTCTGTTCTTCATGTATCTGATCAAGAGGAACGTGTCATATTCAATGTTGCGAACGTGAGCAGTGCAGCCACCAAGATCAGTAGACCTTCCGTCACGGTCATGATCATACGCTACACTCCCATTCCCGACCATTGCAGAGATAAAAGGAAACGTTCTCTAAATAAAAGATGGAAATTAAACAGGTTAGATTATTTCTTACTTGCAGCCCAGGGGTTATGTAATTTTACAAATTTGATTTCACAATGACAACTTAAAGAGGACCTATAATGATTTTTTACCCTTTCTGTAGTGTGTAATATTGCTGTTTCAGCATTAAAAGAGTCTACAAAGTACAAAACCCACTCCAAAGGGAGTTATTAGGTGTGTTCGACTTGAAGCGGCACTGCGCAGATCAATCTGTGTATGAAATCAAAGTATCGTGAGAGCAGACGGCTCTGTGTGCTTATGAAACACTCTCGCGGAACTTATATGTCATACACTGATCGATCTGCACAGCGACGCTTCATGTCGAACACACTTATTCTCAGCAAGCACTGTTTCTGAACTCCCTGAAACACGTTAATTGTAGTTTCAAATTTCTTCTGGGAACGTAAAAAAAAATAAATTAAAAAAAATTAAAAAAATTCACAATTTTCCTTGTTTAACCCTCTGGGGTTCTTCGGGTCAAAAATGACCCGAAGCATTTAATAAAACAATGTTAAAAATCGCAGCTTCATCGGAATGGTCCGAAACTTGGTGACTTTATTGGTACTTGGTATATGAACAGCCAAAAAAATTGGGGACAGGATTTGAAAAGTCTAAGTGGTCGTAAAAAAAAAAAAAGTCACACTCAGGACCTTCGGGTCAAATTTTTTTTTTTAATCTCTAAAACATCAACATTCCAAAAGCTAATTGTGTTTTTGTGTGTGTGTTTTTTTGTGTGTCTGTTTTGCACTCTTAATGTTTTAGAGATTCGCCCCTTCACTGTTGAGTCTTTTTTCCCCTGCATCCTGGCTGATTTGTAGATTGTATGCACAAAAAAACTCTGTATTTTCATATTTTTGCCAATTTCTTATTTATTTCCTATGGGGGTCATTTTTGACCCGAAGGTCCTGAGTGCGACTATTTTTTTTACGACCACTTAGACTTTACAAATAGTGTCCCCAATTTTTTTGGGGTGTTCATATACCAAGTACCAATACAGGCACCAAGTTTCAGACCATTCCAACGACGCTACGATTTTTACTTTTTTTTTAATTTTTTATAAAACGCAAGATCCACTATAGTGGTAAAAATGTGCTATTGCGTGATAAAAATGCTCAATGTGTCCACCGGATGGCACCGGTCTCATTTAAAAAATTGCTTTCATGAGGCCTAGGCTTGACTCTAAAATGAAATACAGCTTTATTCAATGGGAAAAAATGGGTCATAATTATTGCATAAATATTAATTATAAATCATAAAATTATCTCAAAACACCAAAAAAGAAAAAAAAAATATTATTGAACAAAAACATATTTCTTTGATTTTACTCAAATATTTTTTTATTTTAATCCCGCCCTCCGAAGGTCCTGAGTGTGACCCATAAATGAAGAACCCCAGAGGGTTAAAGGAACACGGCGACTTTTTGGGACTTTAGCTTATTCACCGTATCCCCCAGAGTTAGGTAAGTCCATACATACCATTCTCATCTCCGTGCGTGCCATAACTGTCTGACGCACGCGCGCACCGCTAGCCTAGCTTAGCACAAAGACTGGAGGTAAACGCTCCAGTACACGATGTAACTATACACATCACAGAGATATGGCACGCACGGAGATGAGAATGGTATGTATGGACTTACCCAACTCTGGAGGATACGGTGAATAAGCTAAAGTCCCAAAAAGTCGCTGTGTTCCTTTAAATGATTCCTGCCCAAGTCGTTTGCAAAAAAAGAAAAGAAAAAAGGAGCAAGGCCTGGTTGAGTTGTGTTAGATGTGTGTTGAAACTCGCCTTTTATAAAAGGCATGACATATTTTAAACACACTCAAAGTGGTTGATCAATCACAACACACCGGTTCTGCTGACAAATCTCAATGCGCCCTAGAGCATTACTGAGTCCCCCAAAAAATCAAGACTTTGTAAAAAATCATATAATGGTTTCTTATGAATGCTAAAGCTAACATGACATAAGATGGTGTTTTTTTATATAATGTTTAGTTGCGATATACCTCAATCTGCTTGACATCATTTGGATAAGTGTCTACAAAAACACCCAGACCAGTAAAAAGATTTTCGTTTCCAAACACTTGTCCTAGAGGAAATGAAACAAAAACATAATAGTCACATCATGGAAAAACAATATTTTGAAAATTTGTAAAAAATTATGATTTCTTACCAATTTGCATTCGCTCTTTGGTCAGCCATATTGCAAGGCCGTCCCCATTCAGGTTCTTCTTGCCCTCTCCATGAATCTTAAATTGCACTCGTAGCTCCCAGTCCCTAAGGTAACAGGGCTACATACACAAACACACTGATTAACAAGCATGACTATTAAACATTATCTCAAGAAACACTTTGTCTAATAGGTTGAGCTGTCTAATAACTTTAGATTAAACCCAAGGTGGTGTTTCAGGTTCTCTTGTCATTTAAACTCACAATACGACTCCACACAGCTCCTTGTCTGCTCTGCAAGTCTGGTGTCAGCCGTATGTGTTCAGGCATGATCATGGTGTTGCCCATGAACTCCCAGTGTGAGGAGCTGGAGGAGCCCAGTCCTGTGAACATACATTAACATTTTAAAAGTAAATGTAAATGCACACACAATATATAATACAATATAACACAGACACACACACACACACACACACACACACAAAATAAACCATGCTAAATAAATAAATGGACACACATATATACGTTATATACCTAATATATATGCGCATCTTAACATTGGCATAATATTTTTTTGCCCAGTTATTTATTTAGCATGTTTTATTTTTGTTTCTAAATAACCATTATCTCCCTCAAGCTGTATGAGCAAATGCAAGGGATAGATCAAGATAAAAGTCGCAATAAATACTAGTTAATGTTGTTTTATAAGCATATGAACCGGGATATCTACACTTGTCCTGTACTTCCGCCCTATGGACGACGTGAGAAATCACTGCAGTTGCGAAATAAAACAGCCTCTTACGAGAGCAAGAAAGGGACAACCAACAATAACAAAAGAAATAAGGACACAGTTATCGTTCTAACAATAAACTTGTGGTCTCACTGAACTGTTTTCTTCTCAACTAGCTGACTTTGCTGAAACCGCTGAAACAGGTGCCACTTTTGGCAGGGCACCGGTTTAATGCTTACCTTGGTACGGCTTAGTCAGCGAATACTCTCGCTTGAGAAATTCATAAGTATTGTCTTCATATGTGTTTTCTCCAGAACTACTGCTCACAATAGTAAATATTAAAACTAATAACACAGATACTCTAATTTTGTTCGCCAGACTGTACGGTAAATTCATTACTGTTGTGTAAATAGTCCCGTTCAACTTCATCGTGATGGTCGCCATTTTTCATCGTTTACTTCAAAATGTCCGCCCCTTGTCACTATTGGTCTATTTTCATTCGTGCACTGCTATAATTGGTTCACAATATTGCCAATCACAATTTCGACCAATTACCGTTTGCCCTTTTTTGCGTTTGATGAGTATGTGTGCCAATAAAATAACACTATGCTCTGAAAAAAAATTAAGCCAAAAAGCTATTTTAAATGTTAAAATTATCATCTAAATCTGCGTTTTAAATCTAAATTTGAAATCCAGATATTTAAATGTAATTTACACATCTAAACTATTACACAAACCATAGGTCAGTTGTTTGTTCAGCACATAACCAAATATTTGTCATTCAAATAAGCTGACATTTTTACATTGCTGCCAGTTTGGTTTAAATCTCAGAAAATGTAGTTTAGCGTTTCATTACCCTTTAAATGCAACTCCGATCCGTAAAGGACTCTGCATATTTAAAATGAAAGACATATAAATGTAATGTTATGCACTTTCAGTTGTGAACAGGTCGTGCTCTTTTATTTTAGTTAATAAAAATAATAACTTTAAGTGCCAGAAGACTCAATAAGCAATTAGACATGCTCTTCTTGCTACGTAGCTACGATAGGGGAGAGCGGGGTTGGTTGGCACACTTTTCACTCTCTGTCATGCTATATGTTAAAATAACCCAACCAGTAACAACTGAAAGGTTAAGATCTCAGCTAATCAACAGATATATTTAATGTTCACAAATGATTCCAAATGTTTTTTATTCATCATTAAAGTCATGTTGTGCGTTTGTGCCAACCAGCCCCAGTATGGCACACGCAATGGGGTTGGTTGGCACAGATGCTATAGTTACAAAAAATAAGGTGACAAATATAAAGAACTTGAGTATTTAATTCAAACATTCAAGCAAAGTATCTGCTTAATGTGCTGAATGGTATTTTGATGTCCTTTGTTGTACTCTAATACTTCACCTGTTTGGCTGTCTCTAGCATAATCTGTGCTGGTGTCTTTCCTCTGTCAATTGTTCTTAAAAACTTTCTGACCATTTTGACTTCTAAAAGAAAATGATTTCATACTTAAGTTTAGGTTCATGATAACTTAACATACAATCCTGATAAAAATGTAATGCATAAATACATGCAACATATAATATGTAATATTTATCATGTTGATTGGCATGTGTGTCAACTATAGTGTCAACCAACCCCACCCACATTAGGACACACCTCTTTACTGACATGATGTTAGCCACATAGCATAGCTCATCAGAGACATTTAAATTTCATATCAACTGAATATCAACTGAAATCCTTACATTTTATATATCTCTATCTATCATAGTTCTAAAATGTATTTAGTGAGGGGGGGGCATTTTTTGTTTTGACACTATAAAATAGAAAAGTTGTCCTCACATCAATAGTTAGTGACAGTTTGATGATTTTAGTAAATGGGTGTATTCAGGTCAAGTTGGCAGTCATTTGAATGTTATATATTTTTTTGGCAACACCCGAATTTAACTGTGTGCCAACCAACCCTTGACCCAACCAGCCCCACTCTCCCCTACTAAGTAAACTAGCACATTCAGACACAAATAATTATTCGCCTATTGTTTCTCCTATTATAAAATATGTGATTGCAATGAATACAACCCATCTTGTAGAGGTGTTTGACATTTCATACTGACAGCAGTTTGAATTACTCACCACTAGAGGTCACCCGAGGAATGGGTATTTTTGTTGAGTTAACAGAATTTAATTTAGTTCACCCTTGAGTTTATAGTTGATCACTTAAGGGAAAATCCTTTCGGTGTCCCAGACCCACACAGATCTACAAGAGCAATGCAAAACTAATAGGAAGAATGCGGGTCCAGAATAGGCCTACTGGTGGCAGCATGTGAGGAGGTAAGGGCAAAATGAACAGAACTGATTCTTCACCAGACGTTCCTCTGGACTTCAGCTGTTTCAGAATATGGTGTCTGACCCTTTTCGGTGGGTGTTCGTCAAGTTATTAGGTTTCCTCGTTGAGTCAAACCTGTAACTGTATACAGTGGCAGGTCGCAGCAGATAGCATGCTGGACTAAAGCATGGCTTTGAGTTTGATGGGCTCTTTAGGCTATAATCAGAGGTAAACATGTTCACGCCTAAACTGTCATACCTAATCAGGCAAGATAGAAAATACCATTTATACCAGCTCAGGTTACTTCACTGAGTCCCCTCCTCTGCTTTTCCCACTCACTGATTTCCTCTATCCTCCTAAGACCGAGGAAAACAACGTCTTTTGAATTTAGTATTTTTTCATGTCATTACCTACATTGTTTAGAGCATAAGAAAGAGCATAAGAGCATTTTTCATTCACCAATCAATTTTCAGGTTTCAGGAATTTTTTTAAATTTTGTTTTAAGATGATTCTCAACTATGGTATGAAAGATATGATGGAATGAATTGATAGACCATTTATGCAATATGTGGGTAAAATGGCCATACATGGGTTTTCCCGTTCAATGCAATGTATCCATAGCCTACACTGTATCTAATTCGCATATTAATGTGTTCTTGGAGCAACATGTACAAAAAAATATATAAATATGTGTAATTATGGGAGTAATAGTTGGCAACATTTTCATAATAGTATCTAATATTTTATAGGAAAATTGATATGTAATTTCAATCCCTATTCACTTTCCCTATGCATTCTCCCAAAATGCCTGTAAAACATGAGTCCTGGCGCCCTCTTTTGAGGACATGTATGAAATCAGTGCCCTGTTTTGTAACAGAAAGTCATATTTTAATTAGAAACCCTGTAACATTTTCCTGAGATATTTATTGATAACAAACAATTAGAAAATTTGTCAGATTTAGATGATTACAAAATATTATCACATTTAATTTGATCATTTTTAAAGACCAAGGAGAAGTTGTTGTCCTGGTGAAACCTCAAAACAAATGGTATCTCTGAAAAGCCCTGAATGTGCTCTTTACAGGGCTGGTGTCAGAGAAATTCCCTAAAATATAATGTCAGGGACAGTGGCACCCCGGAGGTTATTAAGGCCTGATTGATTACCAACACTTTAATGAGGGAAATCCAGTTACACAAGTAAACTGGTCTTGGGAAAACTTTGCACTGAAGAACTGAGTTAATCAGAGATAATCTGCAGTCAGTAAAAATAAAGTAATAATAATAAAACAATTAAATTAAAACTAAGAAATTATATCAGTCAGAGTATTTAAAGGAGGGTACGTTTTTATTTATTTTGTTTCATAACAAAGACATTTAGAATTTATAATATACAAATTGGACAGTTCTGCTTGCTCAGCTCGATTGTTTTTCTTCCTTAACAATCTGCCATTACATTTATATATATATATATATAAAAATATATAAAACGTTAGGAACTTTGAATACTTAGTTTAAATCGAGCAACCCATGTAGACAGAAAGGTTCCAACATGACCAACCAGTTTTTTATTTTTTATGAGGGGTGGCTAAATCTAAATCTAAAATCAATGATACCAATAAAGGATGGTTTGCAACAAATTTACATTTCATTTAAATTTAAACAGCAGTTTCTGTGAATGATTTCCAAACAGCACCAGAGATAAAGCGTGGAACATGTTGAGTTAGTCAGAATTTCTGTAGAATATATCACAGACATAAAAACAAACGTGTAATATGCTGTTCTCGAGGATATCCCCCGAAGTATATATTTTATTAAGCGCATGAAAACAAAACTCATCTTTCAAAGGTTTGCCATGCACCTTTCTTTTGGAATCTTGGATCATATATCCTTTGTTTTCTTCCCCCCCCCCCCCCATTTCTCTTTCTATGTTAACCACACCATGATTAACGTGTCTTGTCTTTGCCAGCACTTTTCATTCGACAAGACACAAGATAAGGAGGTGTAAAGCTAGTCATGGATTATGTACATTGGAATCAGTCATAATGAGCAGTTTCTGAGCAAATATATCCCAGTTCAGAGTACGGTTAACTTTCTATTGTACTGTACCACTGGACGAATATCTGCTACAGAGACTCAACAAATCCAGTCAGTTTAGCTAAGACTTGTTTCTTTTTTTTTCTACATTAAATGTATTTTTCCACATGTATGTGACATTTTCCTAGAAAAGATACATTTGTTTGTAAGTAATGCAGATATGAATCAAGTAAATTAGGTTTGAATGACTTACTTTTTCTATAAATAAATGTTCACACACAAGTTTTAACCCTTCAAAACTCTTTGTTGTCATACAGTAAGTAGACCATTGCCTGCAGCTGCTTCACTGGCCCTTATTGAGTGTAATCCATATTTGTGAGGTCAATATCACCTGCTGTTTTTATATTCCATCACCAATTACTCTTGGTCCGTAATCCTGTTTTTGACACAGATCATTTCACATCAGGCTGCACCTGTTCATTCAGCACTGAATTCGTTGAACACGTTATAATAAAGCGAATACATTTATTTAAGATTTTAAAGCTAACAAGGATATCTACGTTGTAGAAATGGTACGTCTTTTAGATATATTTTCTCTAAAGTAGGCTACAGTGAGAAATGTTCCACCTGTGAATAATTTGATCATAAATAAGCCTTAATTCTCTTTCTAGCGGGTGTCACAGGAATATCTGCAGTTTGTGTAACTCAGCGTGGACATTAAGAACACCTTCAGACATAAATTTTGACGCTGTTTAAATCCGAGGCCCTAATTACTACAGGCAGGAAGGGGAGCTGCATGAGGAATGATGGGCCACTTTGTGCTAAAGCGCTCTCAGTGCGCCTCTTCTTCAATTGAGGTGTTTGTGCTGACAAAAGGGAGCGGAAGAGAAAGAATACATTTCCTTAATTAAATAGCACCACTCCAAAGCCATCCTCATCAGAATGTCTGTCTTAATCAATAATTCACACCAACAGTGATTCCTTAAGTGTCTGTTTGACTGTGAAAGTGCATGTTTTTATTTATTAATTTTGACATTTTAACAGTGGACAAATAATTCATTTGTTATACCTCTTTTTTATTCAATATAAATAATTTAATACACAATATATATGTATATTATATAATTTATAAATAATTGAAAAAATATATACTAAACTTTTGTTATTTGTTAACCCGCTGGTTATCTGATGAATATTAATATAATATTTGTCACTTTAGTTAACACTTTGCTGAACTTAAGAAGGCCTTTATTCACTCCAGGTCTGACGTCCTCTCCCAGAGGAAGCCTCCACCCACCCATTATCTATCTGCCGATTTTTACTGTTGACTTTGATCGATTTGCCTCATTAACATTAAAGCAAGCCTGTCCTCTGCTCATTTTATTTATTTATTCCATCACACCGATGAATGTTTTGCTGACTGTCTGACACTCTAATTTTCTTCAAGGAAGAAACTTGTTTAAGATAAGATTCCTTTTTAAAAAAAAGATCGTTTCACATCAGGCTGCACCTGTTCATTCAGCACTGGAAAAGGAACGCTCACAGTTTCCATTTATTTAATACATTTTAAAAAATACAGTGAAAATTTGTGAAATGTCATAACCAAAAAAAACCTTTTCTATTTTAATTTGTAATTTATTCCTGTGATGTCAAAGCTGAATTTTCAACAGCCATTAATCCAGTCTTCAGTGTCACTTGATCCTTCAGGATTATTTGATTAATAGAATGTTCAAAAGAACACAATTTATTTGAACTAGAACTCTTTTGTAGCATAACATTGTTTTTACTGTCATTTTTAATCAATTTAACGAATCCTATCGATAAAAGTAATTTGTTTTTAAAAAATTGTACTACACCAAAAGTTTGAACCGAATAATCATATATAAATATGCCTATTTGGGGTCTTCAAATTTGTTTATACTTAGTTTTGGTCGGTTAATTCTTTGTCTCATTACTTTTATTAATTTTCTATTTTTATGAATCTATTATTTTACTCATATGTGGTTATGTATTAATTTATTCATATACACTATATTGCCAAAAGTATTGGGACACCCCTCCAAATCATTGAATTCAAGTGTTCCGATCACTTCCATGGCCAAATGTGTATAAAACAAGCACCTAGGCATGCCGACGCTTCTACAAACATTTGTGAAAGAATGGGTCGCTCTCAGGAGCTACCCATGAATTCAAGCGTGGTACTGTGATAGGTTGCCACCTGTGCAAAAAGTCCATTCATGAAATTTTCTCACTAAATATTCCTCGGTCAACTGTTGGTATTTTAATAAAGTAGAAGAAATTGGGAACAACAGCAACTCAGCCACGAAAAATCACAGAGCGGGGTCAGCACCTGCTGAGGCACACAGTGCACAGAAGTCAATAGCTACAACTTTCTGCTGAGTCAATAGCAGACCTCCAAACTTCGTGTGGCCTTTAGATTAGCTCAAGAACAGTGTGTAGAGAGCTTGGAATGGGTTTCCATGGCCGAGCTGCTGCATCCAAGCCTTCAATCACCAAGTGCAATGCAAAGCGTCGGATGCAGTGGTGTAAAGCACGCCGCTACTGGACTCTAGACCAGTGGAGATGTGTTCAATTAAAGCGGAGACTGTGAGCCAGGCCTTCTCGTCCAACATCAGTGCCTGACCTCACAAATGCGCTTCTAGAAGAATGGTCAAAAATTCCCATAAACACACTCCTAAACCTTGTGGAAAGCATTGTTATTGTCAGAGTTGAAGCTGTTAAAGCTGCAAAGGGTAGGCCAATTCCACATTAAACCCCACGGATTAAGAATGGGATGTCATTAAAGTTCATGTGCATGTAAAGGCAGGCGTTTCAAAACTTTTGGCAATGTAGTGTAGTTGTTAGTCATATTACTTTTTAAAGGTCCCGTTCTTTGTGTCTTTTTGAAGCTTTGATTGTGTTTACAGTGTGCAATATAACGTGTTCATGTTTCGTGTGTAAAAAAAAACTGTATTTTTAACACAATTTACTTATCTGTATACCGCTGTTTTCACTGTCCTAAAAACGGCTGATGACTTCCTTTATTCTATGAAGTCCCTCCTTCAGAAATACGTAACGAGTTCTGATTGTGCCAGCGGTTCCCGTGTTGTGATTGGACAGCAGCTTAGCGAACGTGGCCCGGTTCCTGTGTTGTGATTCGACAGCAGCTTAGCGCACGTGGAAAGGTCACGCCTCTTAACGGGAGATATATGCGCTTAATGATCTCTACAGCGTCCCTGGGAAAGCCAAAGGTGATTTGACTCCGGGATGAAAATAACAGCGTCTCGACGACATGGCGACAAACACACTGAAACGCAGCACTTCCTTTTCTCCACGCGACACGTCCTCTTCTCCACGTGGGACAGCAACAAGACCACGACCCCTTTTTTTGCGTATTCTTGTGGGCGGAGGTTAGTCTGTTCTACTGTTCTACCGACGTCATTTATGTAGGAAGTACCAGGATGTAGTCCAAGCCGGCCGTTCGCTGTAGGCTTTGAAAGGGAACTTCTATTAAATAAAATATCTCGCTTGGCATTGAACTTTGAGCTTTATAATTTTACAGGTATTATTTATGCTCTAACAGCAACATTATACACCAACTAAAGTTTGAACAATGGGATCACGAAGAACGGGACCTTTAATACTCTCTAATCATTATTCATAATGTTTAGTAATTATTTTTATGTATATGTTTTAATCTTTTAAGCTTAAATTGCTGATATTAAGCTCTTGTACTGTAATTTTGTGCTCTTCTGTGTTGTAAGGATGGGTGTTTATTCTGTTCTTAGAATTGGCTACATGGTACAGAAAAGACTGCATGTTTATGTAATAGTGTTGCAGACGATAACGCACAACCTTCAGTATCTCTTAAAGGTGTCAAAACCACAATAGCTTTTCTGCTTTAAACTGCTGCAAATGGGCAAGGTCATCATGACTTTTAGGGTATGACAGGTGACATACAAACTGATAAGTGCTAACATAGGCATAATGGGCCCCAAATGTTCTCCTCCTTAGTATAAATATTGTAACTTTTCACTGGCATTTTATGATCAATCGGCTTCTGGTTATTTGTAGGGATATCTCATCGATAACAACATTTAGTTACCATTCTGATAATCATTGGAGTTATGTATCTTTTGATTTTATTATTGTTCTTAAAATAGATTAAAAGACTAAAACGATTTTATAATTATTTTGTTATTATACATCTGACTGGATTACCTGGGGCCTGTTTCAATAAGGAGGTTCAACCAACTCTGAGTTCAAACTTGAACTCTGAGTTGACTTACCCTGAGATGGGAAACTCAGAGTTTTGGGTTTCAGAACAGCTGAATTGAGGTAGTTCAATCAACTCTGAGTTGACTGTTAAGTGCGCGCACCACGACTATAAAAAGCCACGATCAATGGAGCTCTGAAATTACGATACACCATGGCAACAGCACCCAACAAAAAGACATTCACATCAGGTCAAAAGTAAGTTTAACCCCATTGTTATAATATCAGAGGTGAAAACTTGCAGAACGGCAATTTATTGAACTAATATTCATTTTCATGCATCTCAAAGGCAAAAAAAGAAAAAACAATGTGGTAGCAGCTAAAAATGAGGTATAAAAATATAATTCAATCCGGTAAAGCTTTCATGGTGTAAGGGTGGTTCATGGATGTAAGTTTCATGACGTTATAAACATTTGACATTAAATATCATTCAATGTCTATTTTAATGTGCAGCACCTTTTGCCACATAGTCTAATGTTCTTTTCACACAATGTTCTCTAATCCAACCTTTTACATTTCTGAATTAGGGTGATTTAACTTCTACTCGACCAACAGCAAGAAGGCAGAGGCTCGCAAAATAATGGGAGGACCTACACCACTACCACTGACAGAAGAAGAGGAGACGGAGGAAGAATATTAAGAACTTTTGCTTTTGTATTTAGCAAATAAAGATGACCAAATAAATTGTGAAAAATTTGTGTTTATTTAACACCTGTGGTGTATGGCATATTTCAGACTACCCTTCCATCTGGTAGGCTACTCTTCCATTCCATATAGTAATCTGTTTCATTTTCGGAAGGTGCGATGATGGGATTAAACCTGTCATCAATGCATCCAACCACATTGGAAATCTTAAAGGAAATTCTGAATATTTGGTTACTTCCAGAGGTTGCAACAATATATCAAATGAACATCATTTAACCTGATTTCTGCACCACTGACCTGCAATCCTGTGAAACTCCTCTATGATGCTCTCATGCACAGGAAACAACACAAATATATTCAGAAAAAGCTCACGTGAGAGCGAGGCAAACTTTCCTTACCTCTCTGCATACAGCCTTACTAATATGCTCTGCATCCCTGATATAATATAGAAAACTATCATTAAAACATGGTACTTGTTACGAACTGCTCCGAGACTCGAAGGTGGATCCAAATGCAGCTTTATTTGAGGGCAATCCAGAGGCGTAATCCAAAGTACCGGCAAGGGTCATACACAGACAGGCAGTCCAAACAAAGAAACGAACAAACAAACAAAACAGGCAAGGATCAGAGGCAAGAGAGTAATCCAGGGAACAGGGCAAGAAATCCAAAACAAGAAAACCAGGAGATTGCTCAGAAATGCAGTGTAAACTTAAACAAGACTTCGCAGTGAGTGAATGAATGACCATGGTATAAATAGACAGAGACTAACAGGATGGTGAGACACAGGTGAATGCAATCAGTGAATAAGCTACAGGTGAATGTGATCAGTGATAAGTGATGATGAGTCCGGGCAGTGAGTTATGGGAAATGTAGTTTGTGAGTGATCATAGTCTTATGTGTGGAGTGCCCTCTGGTGGCTCTCAAGGGCACTCCAGCTGGTAACCGTTACAGTACTGCTCAAATCATAAATATGCATGTGGACATACCAAGAAAGAAAATCCTCTTTCTTAACGTGAATATATAACTCTCTACAAATTATTGCAGCCTCCTCATCTACAGGATGCTATTTTTTTGTCATTTTGACTGTCCTCTTGATGAAAATATTTGCACTGAATGAATGTACCTGCACTGCAAAAAATAGCTTTTATTTCCTGTATTAGCTGTAATTTCCAGTCAAAATATCTAAAGATCGTTAAATCAATATGCATTTTCTACATAAGAAAAATTACATAAGTCATAGTCTTGTTTCCTGGGGGACAAAAAAAAAAAGGTAATTTAAGTGCATTTTTCTTATTTTGCTAATTATTTGCCAAAATATAGGGTAATAAATACTTAAAAATACTTAGTATGAAAAGCATTTGTGCAGTTTGAATGAATGAATTAAGTATTTAAACACCGCTGGCGCTTTAAAAAGGGGGAGGAGATCGTTAGAAACTCTGGGTTAACCGAAGAAAACTTGCTCCCGACCAGGTTAGGTTCACATAGTAAGTTACCATGGTAACTGACTCTGAGTATAAGTTAGCTCTCTTTCAGAAACGGGCTTAACTTACCCTGCTTTCTTGGGTTTAACATACCTCCCATTCTGAAACAGAAAACCCAGCGGTTCCCTCATTTCAGGGTTAATAACATACTCAGAGTTTTCACTTAACCTCCTTTCTGAAACGGGCCCCTGTATTACCAAAGTCACATTTTGAGGGGTTGCTGTAATTTATAATAATATCTTCAGTATTACTCAGAAGTCTAGTTTCAAATATAATTCCTTCAAAGTTTTGGTGCTTTATGTAACGCTATGTAGTGTACATAACAAAACCCGTTCAACATTGGTGTTAGCTACTGTATACAGGCCACCAGGGCATAATACAGACTTTATCAAAGAATTTGCTGACTTTCTATCAGAATTAGTACTGGCCGTAGATAAAGTACTAATTGTTGGTGATTTTAATATCCATGTAGACAACGAAAAAGATGTATTGGGATTAGCATTTAAAGATACACTAAACTCTATTGGAGTTAGGCAACACGTGTCAGGACCCACTCATCGCCATAATCATACTTTAGACCTAATATTGTCACATGGAATAAATGTTGATACCGTTGAAATTCTGCAGCAGAGCGATGACATCTCAGATCATTACTTAGTATCTTGTATACTTCATTTAGCTAAGTTTGCAAAGCCGCCCCCTCGCTTCAAAAATGGCAGGACAATCACTGCCGCTACTAAAGATTGCTTTTTATTTAATCTTCCTCATCAGTATCATCTCCTCAGCATCCCAGATAGCATAGAAGAACTCGATGTTGCAACAGAAACTATTGACTCTCTCTTTTCCAGTACTTTAGACACAGTTGCTCCTCTGCGCTTAAAGAAGATTAAAGAAAATAGTCCAACGGTGTGGTACAACGAGCACACCCAGGCCCTTAAAACAGCAGCCAGAAAAATGGAGCGCAGCTGGAAGATAACAAAACTCTAGGTCTTATGTAATTCGTGGAAAGAGCACATGATCACATACAGAAAGGCCGTAAGAACTGCTAGATCTGCTTATTTCTCAACTCTCCTGGAAGAAAACAAATACAACCCAAGGTATTTATTCGATACAGTGGCTAAATTAACCAAAAATAAAGCTTCAACTTCTGATGATTGTAAACAGCACAGCAGTAATGACTTTTTGAACTTCTTCACATGTAAGATTGATAATATTAGGAAGAAAATGTTAACCATGCAGCCGTCTACAACAGTATCACATCAGACAGAGCATTGTAGTGTCACTGAGGAAAAATTACAATCATTCACTGCTATAGGAGAAGAAGAATTGGCTAAACTCGTTAAATCATCAAAATCAACAACATGTATGCTTGACCCTGTACCGACTAGGCTATTAAAAGAGATGCTGATCGTGGCTGTATCTCTCTATTAGTGTTACTCGATCTTAGCGCTGCATTTGATACCATCGACCACAACATTCTTTTGAATAGACTCGAAAATTATGTAGGTATTAGTGGAATTGCTTTATCATGGTTTAAATCATACCTATGCGACCGTTATCAGTTTGTAGCAGTAAATGAAGAGATGTCACACTGATCGCAAGTTCAGTATGGAGTACCACAAGGCTCAGTGCTAGGACCGTTGCTCTTCACCCTGTACATGCTACCACTGGGAGATATTATTAGGAAGCATGGCATTAGTTTTCATTGTTATGCTGACGATACTCAGCTCTATATTTCTTCACGCCCTGAAGAAACTTACCAATTCACAAGATTAACGGAATGCATAGCTGACATAAAACATTGGATGACCGGTAATTTCCTGCAACTCAATTCAGAAAAAACTGAATTTTTAATTATTGGACAAAAAAGCTCCACAAGTAGTAACCTAGAATACTGTCTAACACTTGATGGCTGCTCTGTCAAGTCTTCGTCGTCAGTGAGGAACCTGGGTGTGCTCTTTGATACCAATCTTTCGTTTCAAAGCCACGTTTCTAGCATCTGTAAAACTGCATTCTACCATCTTAAAAATATATCTAAATTACGGCACATGCTCTCAATGCAAAATGCTGAACAGTTAGTTCATGCGTTCATGACCTCAAGGCTAGATTATTGTAATGCTCTACTGGGTGGTTGCCCTGCTCGCTTAATAAATAAACTCCAGCTGGTCCAAAACGCAGCAGCTCGAGTACTTACTAGAACCAGGAAGTATGACCATATTAGCCCAGTTCTGTCAACATTGCACTGGCTGCCCATTAAACATCGCATACATTTTAAAATCTTGCTTATTACTTACAAAGCACTAAATGGTTTAGCTCCCCAATACTTGAGCGAGCTCTTAACATATTATACTCCATCACGTCTACTGCACTCTCTAAACTCTGGCCAGTTGATAATACCGAGAATATCCAAATCAACTGCAGGCGGTCGATCCTTTTCCTATTTAGCTCCTAAACTCTGGAACAGTCTTCCTAGCATTGTTCGGGAAGCAGGCACACTCTGTCAGTTTAAATCTAGACACATCTCTTTACTGTGGCATACACATAAAACACTTTTTCAATGAAATTATTGTTAGGCTGCATTAACTAGGTCAGCCGGAACCGGGAACACTTCCCATAACACCTGATGTACTCGTTACATCATCAGAAGAATGGCATCTACGCTAATGATAGTCTCTCTGTTTTATCCCGAGGTTTACTGCAGTCAGCCAGATCCGCGCCATATCCAGATCAAATGGTGGACTTGCGCCCAGAGAAGACCAACGCAGGACCCCGAAGTGTCTGCAGAGACCGTGTAAATTAGCCTCCCCCTGCAACTGCCTCATCGACACGGCATCTTAATAAACCCGTCTCCAGCGTGATGACTCCGATTGTTCGAATATTGCACTTTAATAATTATTTAATCAACATCATCCTCAATAAACCCGTCTCCAGCGTGTTGTCTCCGGTCCTTCGAATATTCCGATCTATTATGACCTCTGACCTGTAAAGCGGCCAGAATAATAATAATAATAATAATAATAATAATAATACGCTGTTTGTTAATTGGCCAGAGGAGAACTGGCACCCCGACTGAGCCTGGTTTCTCCCAAGGTTTATTTTTCTCCATTAGGTCACCTAATGGGGTTTTGGTTCTCTTACGAGAGGTTCTCTCGTATTGCGTAAGTTCCTTACGCTACGGGAAAGTATTCTTTCTTCGAGATTTCTGAAAAACCCAAAATTATCCTTAATTTTGTAACATTGTCAACGCAGTGCGGCAGCCTGGCAGACCATAGCAGGCTATTCCAGCGTGCCATTGGCTGCTCTGCTGGCAACTGCAGCAGCCTATCGGTGAGCCCGCGTGACGTGGCGACCAATGAGGGCGCTTCGCGCCCACCTGGCTTCATTTGCCTACAGGTGGGGCGTGGCCACGTGTATATAAGCAGGGCTCACGGGCTGCATATTCGATTTTCTTTTCTTCAGCGAAGCCCTTCGCATCGCTGGATCTGGAACCCGCCGCCGTTGAACGTGCAGACGAGCAAGCAGAGGACAGCGCCTGAAGAAGCCGGCAGCATCGCGCCACCTTCAGCCATCCGTGCCTGCTCTGCTATCCGGCAGCATTATATCCTTTTATTGCTCAGTGTTGTCGCCGCTGCGTCACACTTTCACAAAAAGAGCAGAGCGTTTTTCTAAAAATGTCTCGTTCCACCTGCGGCTCGTGTCACGCGCAGCTCAGTTCCGGGGACCGCCATGTGATCTGCGCTCTCTGCCTGGGCCGTGATCACGCCGCCGCCGCACTTCTCGCCGGCGGATGCCCGGAGTGCGAAGAACTAACGATGTCGACCCTGCGGGCTCGACTCGATCAGTTCGAAGATGACATCCCTCCAGTCTCTGCTAAGCCGCGCAGGAAAAAGCGCCGCTCGCAGCGGACTCCGGAGTTGGCCGAGAGAAGCTCGCCGGAACCCTTCCCGCCCGCTTCACTCTCGCCTTCCCCGCCCCCACCCCAGGCCGCCATTTCTGTTGCCGCCTCTGGGGATGAGGCGGATGCGGCCGCGGAACGCGCCGACAGCTGCTCCATCATGGCTTCCGACAGCGAGGAATGGTCTTCCGCGACCTCTTCAGTCCGAGCCTCCGGACGCTCTCGAGCGGGTGAGGACGCCGAACTGTTGCGCCTTCTCACCCGGGCTGTCGAGCAGCTAGGCCTCGAATGGGCCCCGCCTAAGGTGGCAGCGCCGAATCGGCTCGACGGATGCTTCCTGAACAGTCGCCGCCGTGCGCCCACCGCCAGGACTGCACCCTTTCTGCCAGAGCTTCACGAGGAGCTCGCGAAGTCCTGGAACGCGCCATTCTCCGCGAGGGTCTCGTCTCAGGCTTCTTCGACGCTCTCACAAGTTGACGGCGCGGCTGAGAAAGGCTACAACGCTATCCCTCCGGTGGAAGAGGCGGTCGCAGCGCACCTTTGCCCGCCTTCTGGTTGGCGCTCAAAGGCTGCCCTCCCGTCTAAGGCCTGCAGAGTGACGTCATCGCTGATCGGCCGCGCTTTCGCTGCCTCCGGTCAAGCTGCGTCTGCTCTGCACTCTATGGCCGTGCTGCAAATCCTCCAAGCCAATCTCCTCCGTGATCTGGACGAGAGGAGCTGTGACGCTGAGCTGATCACGGATTTGCGAAGCGCGACGGATCTCTCCCTCCGCGCTACCAAGACCGCAGCACAGGCCCTCGGACGCTCCATGGCCTCCCTCACGGTAGCTGAGCGCCACCTCTGGCTCACGCTCGCGGACATGCGAGAAACAGAGCGCGCAGCCTTCTTAAATGCCCCGCTCTCTCCATCTGGGCTCTTCGGACCAGCGGTCAAGGGGATCGTCGACCGTTTCTCCGAAGTACAGAAGACGACGCAGGCCATGAACCTCTTCCTGCCTCGACGCCCAGGCGCCAGCGGTAGCTCCGTTGCTCGCCGTCCTCGCGACCAGCCAGCACCGAGCTCCACGCAGCGCCCAGCGCGGCCCCCTTCGTCTCAGCGAAGACCGAGCGGCCGCCCCAGATCGCGCTCTTCCAGCCACGGTAAGCCGCCTCCCCCTCGGGGCCCCCGGCCTAGGATCGTGCTGAAGTCCGAGCCTCCAAAGCCCTCCTAGCCAGAGGCAAGAAACGACGGTTAAGTCCCGCTGCGGCCGGACCACCGTCAAAACTCTTTTTCCTGTCAGCCCCCACCACTGTGGCTGCTGCAGAGGAATTTCACCCAGCCAACGAGCCGGCAAAAACGCCCTCTCGCCTGTCAACCACCGCCGTTTTTACGGCGAACCAGAGAAATCACAAAAGTTGCATTATTTCTGGTTGCACGGCTCACGCCGTATGTGTTTCAAATGCAGTAAATGTGCCCACTTTTCTGTGTTCACCCCTGCACATAAGCACAATAAACCCCGTGTCCCCCACTCACATAAAGCGGCCTCCGGCCGCTCGAGTGCTAGAGTTAGGTCACGTGTCCGCTTGTCTGCGTCCACGCCTAGCCACCACACGCGCTATCACACAGCCACTCTTAACCGGTCATGTTCCACGCGTAAGAGTTGTGCCCGCTCAAACACGCTCACACATTTTCGCGAACATTATGCCCCAGGCGCTACGCGCCGCGCCACACACCATTTGTTTTCCGCCCAAGGTGGCCGAAGCGATGAGTGTAGGGCCACACACAAGACATTCCCCGCTCAAAGCGGTAGAGACACAGTGTGTAAGGCGGCCAGCCACCGAAAGCGAGCGGCTGGCCCACAGCACAGAGAGCGCGCGCACCGCGCCCGCCCCTCTTATACGGGCCGTCAAACCCGCGAAACACGGCGTTTCGAGCCCAGAGGCCGTTCTGTCCCGTTTGGCACACGCGAAAGCGTGGGAAGCCATTCCAGGTGTATCAGAATGGGTGCTGAGAACAGTGAAGCACGGCTACACTCTGCAGTTCGCTCGCCACCCTCCGCGCTTCTGTGCACGTATAGAGACGAGAGTGAGCGAAGAAGTAGCACATCTACTTCGAGCGGAGATAGCCACGCTGCTGTGCAAAGGGGCTATAGAACCGGTTCCCCATTCTATGAGCGAGTCAGGCTTTTACAGCCGATATTTTCTCGTGCCAAAAAGGGACGGGTCGCTCAGACCGATTCTGGATCTGAGGCGTCTGAACAAAGCTCTTTTGAGGAGATCGTTCAAGATGCTTACGACCAAGCAGATCCTCGCGCATATTCGCCCGAGAGACTGGCTAATTTCCCTAGATTTGAAAGACGCATATTTTCAAATCAAGATAACGCCGCGTCACAGGCCATTCTTACGATTCGCCTTCGACGGCCAGGCTTATCAATACACCGTCCTTCCGTTCGGCCTGTCACTAGCACCCCTGTTGGGGTAACAGCTTTGGACCCAGGACCAGTAGTGAGAAATGAAGACCAAGAGTCAGGAGTTAGATTAATTAAAGAAAAATTTACTGAAGAATAGTTTGCAGTTTCATCAGCAGAAGCCAGCTTCAAGTCTCTCAAGGAGTTCGTAGGCTGCGCTCCCTCTAACAGTCTCCCCACCTCCGCCTTAACGTACATACAATGTCTGAACAGTTATACTGTTTTCAAGGTCTAACCACGTCATTATTGTCATGTGGGATGATTCTGATTGGCTCTAACAACATGCACGTAAGAAACTTTCCACACGTCAACAGATAGGAGCACATATCACTAAAAGTGCGTAGACTAGTTGTCGCCCAGGCCAAGATTTAGATCGTCATGACCTCGGAGGTCGCAGAATGGCGTCTCCACGTCTCGTATCGTCTGCAGAAACCCCATCTCCAACACTGAACCTGCACAGATCATGCAACGCACATACACACCAAAGCTCCAAAGAGTAACAGTTTGCTCAAGGTTGAGAACATCTTAACTAACTATCAACAAGGCACTTTTCCAAAACATACTGATATTACATTTTAGGACAGAAGTGATTTTATTCTTTTAGTAAGAAAGGCACATAAAAAGAGGTACATTTCTCTGAGTCCCCAAAAAGTCACATAGACCTGTAACCTATGTAGACATAAGGTCACTTTAGGATGACATATAGCTCAACACATGCAGAGAGGGGTTCTCTTTGCTCCTAGAGTGTTTTACACCCCAAGGACAGTTGCCTGTCAGCACGCCTTGACACAGACATCAGAGAAGTAACTGTAGAATGTGGATACAAAAGCACACAGCAAATATAATACTAAAATCACTCATTAAAATATAGAGAGGTTAAAGATTAACTGATTTATCCAATGTAGAAAAATAGTTATAACTTGATTATCATTGATTCTTATTTTAATATTGAACATAAAATCATTCTTGAAGGATATGTGTCTGATGAAGAGACAAGTGATGTTTGGCTTGACCCTTGACCCTTCATTCCCCCCTTTTAGACCATATGGGGGGGTCCCATACCGCCACGTCTGGTCTACAAGTGAGGTCACTACGGAAGGTCAAGTGGTGACGCATGTTTCCCTTTAGGGTCACAATTGTCGCTTCACCTCATCACGGACATGCTGGCCACTAAAAAGACCAGTCCCCGTTTTGAGGCTCTTTTACCCCTTCCACTCACAAACAGGGCCCCAATGTTCTTCTTTTCTCAAAACTCCTGATCAACATACTGATAACGTGCTTTCTCTCATTGAGAGGGGAACAGACAATATAGTACAATAGTATTCCTACAATTCTTTAGGGTTTCAGTAAAAGGAAATATAAAATAAAATAAAATAACATAAAATAAAATAAAATAAATAAAATGAAAGACAAATCCATATTTAATCTCTGGAAGCCGGGCTAAACGAGCACTCACTGGCGCTGCATTTCCATCAAGTTAGAGGTGTGTGATGCCTCCAAAATCTGAACACATTACTGAAATTTGCAAGGTTAAAGTGACCAGAATGATCTCAGCCGACCCTTGAATGCCAATCTTTAAGGTGTTTCCTGGCTCTCAATTATGCGGTATTTGGTGAGCGGTATAGAGGGGCCAATATTAGGGCAGGGGCTGCCGTGTCCAGTCTTGACCTTGGCCCCTACGAAACACAGCTTCCCCTCCCAACAGAGATGCTGCTGGCCTCACAGACATCTAACTCACCTCTCATACACACCTCACATAAAAACACCCCCCCTTCTTGGAGGTGCCCCAAGAGTGGTGACCCCCATTGGCGTGGGTTGCCCTCTGCTGGCCACAAGAAGGTCTTACCCGTCATCGGGAAATCACCTCATTCTCATTGGTCATCGCAACAGGATCCGATATTTTTCTGGAACCTTTTGGAAAGTGCATTCAAGAGTCACCAGAGCCATCTGGTCTGCTTTCAAATTAGTAAAAACATGGAGACAGGTTAATTATAGCTCCTGATCACACAGTTTTCCTGATACAAGTGTTCTCGTGAAACATCACACACGTCTAGGACGGACCCTCAGTCACCACTCAGAGACCAAATACAAACTTAGGAAAATATAAAGGAAGAAACAAAATCATACCTGGACAGGCTCATTAAATTTGTGATAATAATATAGAAAGATAAATATTGATTAAGTCTTTGATTATAAATTTAATTTTAGAACCCACCCTTCAAGCTTCTACCAATTTAGGCTTCTTCCTAATTTACAATGTCCCACCAAAAAGCACATATGCATCCTTACATATTCACTTAACCCCCATTTCATCATTATCCAAGATATATCACCAAAAGATAGGGATTGTAATTAAGTGTTTATTTTTTTATTTTATTTTTTTCAAAACAAATCTTTTTCAGGTATAAAACTCAATAGTGGCCTGAAATAGACATAAAAATTAAATAAAAAAAAAAAAAAAAAAAGATAAACCAACAATAAAAGGTAAATAAATAAAAATAAACAATGGAATAATCCATTCAATTTCATTCAGTCTCATATAGCATGTACCCCCTTAATTGCATAACACATTATACATTTCTTCCTCAAAGAATAGAAAATAAAAGAAAACATTCATATCATCCATAACATTCTTTCCACTTAAAACATAAACTTGTTCCTAATTTTTACTCAAGAAACCTTTGGTTAAATGTACTATTTCCAACAGACCCATCTTCACCCATCATAGCCCACATGACCGTTGATGAACATATCCATAAAAATAAAAATAAAAGTTAATGTTAAAACCTTTTCATCAAAATGACTTAATTATCTTTATTTCTGTTCTCAATGTGTTGTCCATTAAAACTCTTCAGGTGTAAGCTCCAAATGACCAAAATCTTAAACCTCTTAATTCTTGTCACTTGGCAGTGATACTTCATCAAATCCTCACTAGCCTTATCTTGCCACTTACACCCGAAAGTGTCACAACTTTACCAAGAACACATTGTCATAATCTCCCATATTACTTTAAATTTGGACTATAAGTCATCATCAATTTCTTTAAAGCCGTTTTAAAATGATTTGTTCATTCATATCTATATTAACTCCATTTAACTTTACAAGTGTTTATAAATTCTATTTCTCACAACATTATTCTTTGGGCTATTTCTCATTATTCCTCTATCAAAAATATGGTCTGCAGATGCACCATATGATCCTTATTGTTTCTTATCTCTACTGCTCAGCAGAAACCAAAATATTATATTCCTCTTATCTCAATCTCAGTCACACAGAAAGACTTAAAGTCACTTGCTTCTTTAACATTAATTGTGGTTCTGTATAAATCAAAATATCATGAAAAATTTAAATAAAGTAAAAATCAAACTTTTCCTTTTAGAAGTTATCTCTTTGGTCGCCCTCCGGCCTTTCAGAATTTTGAGGGAGTCTCTGGATAATTTAGATAGTGACTTCATCCAATTTGTCACTTTGTCTCTGCCATCAAGTCTATAATATTTTCGTTTACCATTTTTAATCAATTGACATGATTTAAATTTATGCCCTCAGTTGAATTTAGACAAGGATTTTAACCCATGATGGACGGCAATCTTTAACTTTACAATTCCACTTTAACTACTCCAGAGAGTAATTCAAATCAACATCATAAATGACAAGTCGTCACAACAGACAGAGCTGGATAAGAATCCATTTAAAGCTCGTCCTGTGTTCTGGATCATCTTTTCACCAGATTTCTTCAAAATGATCAGTTTCTCTAAAGGTTGTCGTGTACCTTAACCAATCTGTAATGGTCAAACACTCATTCCAGAGGTTAATGACACCCAATCAGGACAGAACAGTTCTAGGAACAGACCCATACAAAACATAAAGTGCAGTCACACCCACACACACACATTAAACATGAATTGCTCATTCTCAAATTTTACTTTTAGTGTTCACTCAAATTATTATTTGAACTCAGCTTTTATGTCTGCTCATTATTAATTTGTCTCTATAAAAGTCAGCTGGATTGTTTTGGTTCTGATATCATTTCTTTGTTTTGTTTCAACTTTAGCAGGGCGATAACAAATTGTACCATCCCTGCTTCCACAAGCAGTCTCTCTCTCTCTCTCTCTCTCTCTGATAACCTTTTCCAACAGTCTTCTAAGACTTTAACTTTAATGTTAAATTCATTCTCATTTAAAGTCTGTGTGTAAAAACATCTTATACGTTTTTACACACCATGTTTTCCTACAACATGTCTTATTATTTTCAAGTGATGCCCTGCGCTTTTATTCCGCAATATCTTCGATCATCTGTGGCGCAGGCTCAAACATCAGCCTTGAGCTGGTTTCCAACATAGAGAGAGACTCTGAGGCATTCAGGACTGGTACTGCATTGTCATAAACTTTTAACTTGTCACTCTAGAACAGCATAAGACTTGGCTAGAGATTACATTTGTTTTCCAATAAAACGTCAGACATGATCCCTTTAACTCTATCCTTTGCCAGAAATTACGTTTTCAAATGATCATAATTTCATATTTGTCTTTTGCCCATACAATACATTTAAACTTCAAACATCCAAACTGAGTCTGAGTTACTCTTTAAATTTTAGCCACAGCACCAGAAATGACATGGTGGCCAGATTCAGATAAGCGATTTGTTTTATTACAGCTCAGCATGAGCTTATCTTTTTGAAACCAAAACATCAGCTTCTAGGGTTTTTAACATTTTAACACCGATTATTGTCTCACGAGCAGTGTTTTTACCAACATCCAGTCCAATAAACTTTATCAGAACTTTTCACGAGTCAGAGGAACAGGAAAATGTATTATACATTTTTATCATTTAAACCCACTATGTCTCTAATTATATATCTTTTCTGCTCACTTTGTATCATCATTGTCTTTAATTTTGCCTCATAATTTTATATTAAAATTATCATTGAACTTTCCTTTTAACAGGGATTCCTTACGACTTAAATTTATTGAACTTATTACTTATTTCATTATTTTTCAATCTGTGCCCCTCTGTTTAAACTCCCTCCGTGTCCGTGACTATATCTGCAGCTGCTCTGAGAAGAGAGCGCAGGAGGGGAGGGGGCAGATAAGACTCGCTGCTCACACATCTCTGGGCCTTTTTGTTTTATTTTTCCTGTTCTGTTTCAAAAACAACTTCCAGTCCTTTACTCAGACTACACAGACCAAATCTTACATAATTTCCAGTGATTTCTGCCAATTTATCTCACAAACAATTTAGAAATTAAAATTTTTCCAGTCTTTTAGCTTTTCGCCAGTCAAGTTTCTGATTAACTTTTTCCACTTAGAATTAAAACCTTTGCCCATTTCCTTAATAATTCCTTCAAATTTCTTTGATGTCAGGGCTTCAGAGCAGAGCTGCTTACAGCGTTTGCTCTCTTTTTGTCTCAAAATCTTTATCTGGACTGATCATGTCACACATTGTTAGCCATCATTTTAGTCAAAGTTCATACTCACCTGAAATTATACCAGCGGAGATGGAGGCGGCGATCTTTAACCAACACAGCTGTGGCTTCTGCGTGATGAAACTGCAAAGTACACTTATACGAAAAAGTCACTCATACTGGTCCATGCCAATTTGGGTCATACTTTACATTTTCCTCGGGATCGTTCCTGATGCATCCCTGGCAAACAACCCTGAATCTATTTTTATTTTGTTTAACTGATAACTTAATCCCTAACTGTCTATTTTCCTAAATTCGGGGGCCCCCTGTCTGAGTTGGAAGAGACGGAGAAGGTTTGCGGTGGTCACTGTTTACCCTTACCAGTGTGCCTGCCCCTGTAGGAGTGGTGTGGTCACCAAAGCCCCCTTTGAGCTCTCTCCTCTGTTTGGGCAGGACTCGCTTGCACCCACGGTACCACCTTATGGTTACCTGGGCGACTTCTTATACCCCTTTATGTTTCTCAAACGCTTTTACCTCTTTAACATGTAATGTTCAAGATCTCTAGCCGAAACATAACCCGTGGTATAATTATTCCTTATTCCCGTCGAAATAAAGCTCTGCCGTTCCCCTTACCCAGTCTCTTCCAGTCAGACAAGTCTAATAATCAAAATATACTACCTTATCTACTTGTTTGCCAGAGGTGTACCAAGGACTGATTGCCCGCGCATCCTCCACCAAAAACTGTTGGGGTAACAGCTTTGGACCCAGGACCAGTAGTGAGAAATGAAGACCAAGAGTCAGGAGTTAGATTAATTAAAGAAAAATTTACTGAAGAATAGTTTGCAGTTTCATCAGCAGAAGCCAGCTTCAAGTCTCTCAAGGAGTTCGTAGGCTGCGCTCCCTCTAACAGTCTCCCCACCTCCGCCTTAACGTACATACAATGTCTGAACAGTTATACTGTTTTCAAGGTCTAACCACGTCATTATTGTCATGTGGGATGATTCTGATTGGCTCTAACAACATGCACGTAAGAAACTTTCCACACGTCAACAGATAGGAGCACATATCACTAAAAGTGCGTAGACTAGTTGTCGCCCAGGCCAAGATTTAGATCGTCATGACCTCGGAGGTCGCAGAATGGCGTCTCCACGTCTCGTATCGTCTGCAGAAACCCCATCTCCAACACTGAACCTGCACAGATCATGCAACGCACATACACACCAAAGCTCCAAAGAGTAACAGTTTGCTCAAGGTTGAGAACATCTTAACTAACTATCAACAAGGCACTTTTCCAAAACATACTGATATTACATTTTAGGACAGAAGTGATTTTATTCTTTTAGTAAGAAAGGCACATAAAAAGAGGTACATTTCTCTGAGTCCCCAAAAAGTCACATAGACCTGTAACCTATGTAGACATAAGGTCACTTTAGGATGACATATAGCTCAACACATGCAGAGAGGGGTTCTCTTTGCTCCTAGAGTGTTTTACACCCCAAGGACAGTTGCCTGTCAGCACGCCTTGACACAGACATCAGAGAAGTAACTGTAGAATGTGGATACAAAAGCACACAGCAAATATAATACTAAAATCACTCATTAAAATATAGAGAGGTTAAAGATTAACTGATTTATCCAATGTAGAAAAATAGTTATAACTTGATTATCATTGATTCTTATTTTAATATTGAACATAAAATCATTCTTGAAGGATATGTGTCTGATGAAGAGACAAGTGATGTTTGGCTTGACCCTTGACCCTTCACCCCGTACATTTACGAAGTGCATGGACGCGGCCCTCGCTCCCCTGAGAAACCGGGGGATGCGAATATTGAACTACTTGGACGACTGGCTCATCCTGGCGCAGTCAGAGGCCGAGCTCCTCGCCCACAGGGCAAGGCTGCTCAGCCATTTGGACAGCCTGGGGCTCACGGTCAACTGGACCAAGAGCTCATTAGTGCCCACGCAATCAACCTCATTTCTGGGTTTGAATCTGGACACTGTGGCTATGTCTGCCCGCCTGTCACCACAACGCACGCGCCAAGTTCGGCGCATGGCTGCGTACTTCCGGCCGGGCAAAATCGCACCTCTCAAGCTTTTTCAGAGGATGCTGGGACGTATGGCCTCAGCTGCGGCTGTGCTCCAGCTGGGCTTAATGCGCATGCGCCCGCTGCAACGCTGGTTAAACGCCCGAGTGCCTCACAGAGCCTGGGCTGCCGGAGGTTTCAGGATCAGAGTGACTCAGGGCTGTGTTGCAGCCCTAGAGCCCTGGTTAGTAGCCGACTGGTACCAGCGGGGAGTGACAATGGGAGCCATCTCACACCGCAAAGTCATCTCGACGGACGCCTCCACCTCGGGTTGGGGCGCCGTTTTCGAGGGCAGACCGGCCTCGGGCCTCTGGTCGAGCGGAGAAAAACTCCTACACATAAACTGTTTGGAGATGATAGCGGTAGAGAACGCGCTCAAGCAGTTTCTCCCGTTTATACGGGGACACCATGTGTTGGTCCGGTCGGACAATACCACGGTGGTGTCCTACGTGAACCGGCAGGGCGGTGTCAGGTCCAGGTGTCTGGGCAATCTGACGGAACACCTGCTCGTGTGGGCACACAGCTCGCTGCGCTCGCTGAGAGCGGCGCACGTTCCGGCCACCTCAACGTGGGCCCGGACAAGCTGTCCAGGGGCCTCATTCTCCCAGGAGAATGGTCCCTGCACCCCCAGACAGTCCAGCTGGTATGGCGCCTATTCGGCAGAGCGGAGCTCGACCTCTTTGCAACAAAAGAGAACGCCCGCTGCTCGACGTTCTTGTCCAAAAGCGAGGATGCGCTGTCCCAACTTTGGCCCAGCCTCCCGCTGTATGCTTTCCCGCCGATTTCCCTATTGACCCAGGTTATAGCGAAAATCAGGGAAACGCGCCGCCCGGTGCTCCTTATAGCGCCGCGCTGGGAGAACCAGATTTGGTACCCAGAGCTGGTGAAGCTGTCGCACTCACCCCCCTGGCCAGTTCCGCTGAGAGCAAACCTCCTCTCTCAAGCAGGAGGGTCAGTTTGGCATCCCCATCCAGAGCGATGGTCTCTGCATGTATGGGTGACCAACGGATACCCGTTGACCTGCCCGAAGGGGTTATGAACACGATCTCACACTCTAGAGCCCCCTCGACGAGGCGGTTATATAGTTCTAAGTGGTCGGTGTTCACTGAGTGGTGTGCTTCCAAGGGATTGGAACCGCAGCAATGTGGGGTCCAGCGGGTGCTCTCCTTCCTCCAGGAGCTCTTGGAACTGGGCAGGTCCCCTTCCACGCTCAAAGTGTATGTAGCGGCTATAGCAGCGTTCGCCCAGACGACGCTAGGCAGCACGCTAGGAAGGAACGAGCTCATCATCCGTTTCCTCAGAGGAGCTAGACGGATGAATCCCCCGCGGCTCCCATCGGTTCCTATTTGGGATCTGGCCTTGGTCCTAGAGGCCATGAAGGCTCATCCCTTTGAACCGCTCGAGACTGTGGAACCAAGGTTCCTTTCGCAAAAAACCGCGTTCCTGATAGCTCTGGCTTCAGTGAAACGCGTGGGGGATCTACACGCGCTCTCAGTGAGCCCGACGTGTATGGAGTTCGGTCCTAATGACTCTAAGGTCATTCTCAGACCGAGGCATGGTTATGTCCCCAAAGCGATCGGCACTCCTTTCAGGGCGCAGATTATCTCCCTCTCGGCTCTGCCAGCATCCGACGAGGGGGACGGTGGCAATATCCTCTGCCCTGTCAGGGCATTGAGGTTTTATGTCACACGCTCCGCCGCCTTCAGGCGTTCTGAGCAGCTATTTGTTTCGTTTGGAGGGCGCGCTAAAGGTCTCGCCTCCTCGAAACAGACCCTGTCCAGGTGGATAGTGGACGCGATTGCAACTGCATACGCTTCCAAACACCTGCAGTGCCCGCTAGGTGTCAGAGCACACTCCACCAGAGGCATGGCCTCTTCGTGGGCTTGGGCCAGAGGGATTTCCATCCACGATATTTGCGTGGCGGCAGGCTGGGCCTCCCCGTCTACGTTCGTGAGATTTTACAATCTGGAAGTTCCTGCCTTACAGGCGAAAGTGTTATCAGTTCAATAAGGCTGTTGGTTCTGCCCGGTGATTCTGCGCAGACATAGCTCACATACTGGTAGTAAGTTCGGTACAAGGCTTATGTAAATTTGAAGGAGACCGGCGGTACCGTTCCCTCATTTACGAAAAGAGCTATTGTGAGTTTGAAGGTGACCGGCGGTGCCGTTACCTCACTCATATGACAAGATATTGTGAATTTGAAGGCGACCGGCCTTGCCGTTCCCTCATTCATGAGACAAGGTGTGGTGAATTTGAAGGCGACCGGCAGGTGCCGTTCCCTCATTCATAAGGCAGGGTGTTGTAACCACCCGTTGTAACCACCCGTCAGTTCAAACGAAGTGTCCGTATATGTGGTGGCCCGTTTCCTTTACCGGCCACCCTGCCCGAGCAGTGTTATGGTCCCCGGTTCCCTGGGATACATATGCTGTATGCGAGGCGCGCACGGCGTTGACAATATGTTCCCGTAGCGTAAGGAACTTACGCAATACGAGAGAACCTCTCGTAAGAGAACGATACTCGGTTACTTAATGTAACCTCGGTTCTCTCTAGAAGAGGGAACGAGTATTGCGTTCCTTGCCGTGCGCCCCGCGGGCTTTTACGCTTCAGAACTACGAAAACCGAATATGCAGCCCGTGAGCCCTGCTTATATACACGTGGCCACGCCCCACCTGTAGGCAAATGAAGCCAGGTGGGCGCGAAGCGCCCTCATTGGTTGCCACGTCACGCGGGCTCACCGATAGGCTGCTGCAGTTGCCAGCAGAGCAGCCAATGGCACGCTGGAATAGCCTGCTATGGTCTGCCAGGCTGCCGCACTGCGTTGACAATGTTACAAAATTAAGGATAATTTTGGGTTTTTCAGAAATCTCGAAGAAAGAATACTTTCCCGTAGCGTAAGGAACTTACGCAATACTCGTTCCCTCTTCTAGAGAGAACCGAGGTTACGTTAAGTAACCGAGTATCGTTTCCTTGCCACTGTTGCCTCTGGCTTGGCGTGCTCAGTTGGGGACACTATATTTTTCAACTAAACATCGAAATAAATCTAATTAATAAACTAAATTAACCATATAAACTAAATTACTGATCTAATTATTGATCTAAAGCCCACAATGTCACCGTATGGAAATTGAAATGAACTAATGACATCAAATGGCTATACAGCTTAATAAAATTATGCTGCATTATTTTCCTGTTTAACACTGTAAAGCTGCTTTGAAACAATCTACATTGTTAAAAGCGCTATATAAATAAACTTGACTTGACTTGACATTTCCAAAAAAGCCACAACAATCTTTTCAATGTTTGTCAAAGCATGTATGTTCATTGTAGAGCCTTAAATTCTTATGGCCACTTCAAAGAGAAGATGGTTTCTCTCTCAGAGTCAACAATGGGTCCAGTGGAAGAAAAGCCACTGTTGCACAGAGACTGAAACTAGAGTGAAAGGCTGGGAAACAATTGTAGGTCTGATGACAGATTCACAGGCAGACTTGATAAATTCCAAACATTTCTCACGCTCTTAGATCCTACTGTGTCAAACTTTGACCAGAGAACCTTTGTGCATGTGCTTCTGAACACTACAATCTATCTATCTATCTATCTATCTATCTATCTATCTATCTATCTATCTATCTATCTATCTATCTATCTATCTATCTATCTATCTATCTATCTATCTATCTATCTATCTATCTATCTATCTATCTATCTATCTATCTATCTATCTATCTATCTATCTATCTATCTATCTATCTATCTATCCATCCATCCATCCATCCATCCATCCATCCATCCATCCATCCATCCATCCATCCATCCATCCATCCATCCATCCATCCATCCATCCATCCATCCATCCATCCATCCATCCATCGGTTAAAAACCAAAACAAACACATATGAACATTTCTAATAAAACGTACCGTACTGAAATACATATGCTAGTTTAGCTTATCCCTTTCTGCTTTTTGATTTTCCTTTCACAGTGTACTTTGTCCTGACCCATACACTTTGGCAAATAAACACACCAAAGCCCTTGCAAAGCTTAAATAAACATAGTTTTATTGGCTTTATTGCATTGCAAAATCAATCCAGGCATTTTAATATAAAGGGAGTAAATCACTAGGCTGAAGGAAACAGAAATAGAAAGAAAAAATACAAGAGGCAACGGGAAAGGGAATCAATTTTCACACATTAGAACTATTATCTCATTAAGAAATGGATGACATATGGAAATCAAAGAAAGCTTCAAGGTCTCCTCTCCTCTGAAGAAACTTATAGACTGCATAAAATCTTCTATTCAGTATGCATTAAATCCCAAAAATACAATCAATTTTATTATTGCGTATAATAAAATCTGAAATTGAAAATATTTATATAAAACATTTATCTCACTGGCACATTTGTTGGAATGAAAGGAATTTCCTTGCAGGTATAATGCTGATATATATTGACCAAAAGCTTTTACAAAGAGATTTAAAGGTAGGGTAGGCAATGTTTTTCATAAACCATTTTTGTTATACTGGTTGAAACTCTCTTCACATCCTGATAGTAATCAGTAAATATTAAAAAATGTCCATAGGTCTATATCTTCTCTGGAAGTCTCATAGTCAACATATGTATTTCCAAACCAATGTGCACCATTCTCGTACAGACATCACATGTCATCAGTGCGTTCGGTAAGGCAAGGCTATATTGTATGCTGCGTCCCAATTCAGAGGCTGCATCCTTCGAAGGGAGCAATAGAAAGCCGATTGTGTCACCGGGGCACGGCGAAGGCTGTCCCAATTCGAAGGCTTTAAAGGCATCCTTTATTTCCCATTAAATGAACAGATGGATCCTTCAAGGCCTTCCCTAGTTCAATGCACGCCAGTGACGACAGGATTTAAAAAAAAAGAAATTGCCGAATTAGCTCTTTAAACATAAGTACTGTCACAGTTGCTAGGTGAGAAAAACAATCTACCGTAGGCTATACCGTCCTATTTAACAATGCTCATGAAATGCCTTTCATGGACTTTGAAGTCTGAGCCCTTCAAAGGATGCAATCTTTGAATTGGGACATAGCCGTAGACAGACAGTCACAGAGCGCTGCAAGCAAAAAGTAGCCACCTTTTACAGTTCCTTCTCAACCAAAACAATGTCTCAACGCAATATCGTAACTATAATGACAAGATGGCAACCCGTTACATTCTACCCAGAGCTGTTCATGTCCTCAGACTCTCAGTTTCTATGTCAACACTATCAATACCGAAATGAATCAGGTGGTACAAGTCAGAGCTCTGTAAGTTGTTTACATTCATTATTATTGTAATGTTATGTGCTTTGAGACATTTAACACAGCCTCTTGTGACGTTTTGCAGACTGTTCATGTCTTTTGGAGGTGGCTTGGCTTTGGAGACACACTGAAAGGAGGGTTGGATCTCATGCTTTCAAAGCCAACTTGCTATTGCAAGCCGCTCCGAAATTGCCTACCCTACCTTCAATTCATGAAGTCATTTAAGAGTGTGCTATAAAAGTGTATATGTTTAGCTGCCTATTGATTCAGACATTCAGATGCTATGCAAACCTTTCTTTTGATTGTCCATCCCAGAACTAGTAAAAACCTTAACTGACGTAACTTTACCCGAAAAAAAAAGCTTAATGCTATAACTGCTTACTACAATAATCTTTTAGGACACAGTACATACTTTTTAAGCTATATGATGTATAGAAATATTTTCACTGAAAAATATCTGCATTTAATTAAAAACAAAAGTCTTGATAATCGTTGTAATCTGAATAAACATGCATTCAAATGCCTAAATATTGGATGGGGAATGTAAGACCTCCAAAGTAAACAAATGTTTCCATCTAATTTAATTTACCGAAAAGCTTCCCTTATTTACCCCTTCCCTCTGTGTTCATTACCCAGATTCATGTTTAATACTCTAAGGACTACTACAGCTTTTAATCACAGGTTTACTGAGCCTGGCAGACCTTTCCTAATCTACCAGAGTAGGTTTTCACTGCTTAAAAACATCAATACTGTCTTTTTGGTGTGGCTGTTGTATATCCCCTGAGCCTCACAATGGCCCCCAAAGAGCAGATTCGGGGCCAGTTTTCCCCGAAGAAATTCCAAACATTTCGATTTTTAAAAATACTTCCACAATGGTCCCTGATCAGTTCTACAGAGGCACTCCCATTAAATCTTTTTGATTTCACGTCAGTTTTATTTATAATCATGACATGACAGAAGCTAGATTTTTAAAAGCCAATGAGTGTTCAGCAAAGAACATACATAAAAAATAAACAAAAATACAGACATATGATTTCAGCAGAACTATAGTGATGATATATTTGTGCTCAATTTGAGGCATATTGTGGTTGCCACACAGAGCAAAGCCAGTATTCAAATAGTTTCAATGGTTCTTGAGTACTGACCTTCATCTGAATCAAAGCACATTCAACCCTGCCAGTTATCATTGACCTCCTGACATCGATCAATATCTGTGCAAGAAAGTTGTATTTGATTCTCCAAGTGCAGATGTGCAATGAAATTGATTTCTTTCTTTATCAAGTACAAACACATAAGATGTTTTTCTCATCGCCTTGAACTATTGTGCCAAACAATTATTCATATAGGCTATGTTTCTATGAAGTATTTCTCAGAAAATTCACAGAACCTTCAGAACAGATTTTGTTATTGTGTGTCTTTTTTGTTGTGTGAAGACAAGGATCACAAAATGATCTAAAATAATAATAAAACAACAAATAAAAAGCTTTCACTTGGGCTCTGCTGAAACAACACTAAGGTCTCATTTATTTCCAAACTGATTTCTTTTATTCTTTAAAATGTGGGAATAAGAACTTGACCTATCAAAGATCGATGTGACAATATTGTATCCAATTTTATAAGAATCTACAAAAAAGAAGAAGGACAAACATTTAGCCTTTTCAAATGCAGGTATCATTTAACAAGATTAGCAATGAACTTGAAATGTGTTGAGAGTGATTCAAACTCTCATAATGACAGATAATGTTTTTACAATATTTAATTTAGTCAGTCTAGACTGATCTCTCTGATTTCTTACTAAATATTTATTTATATACCTTTATACTATCGTTCAAAAGTTTGATGTTGGTAAGAAATTGTAATGTTTTTGAAAGAAGTCTCTTAAGCTCGCCAACGCTACATTTATTTGATCAGAAATACAGTAAAAAATTATGTTGTGAAATATTCTTACAATTTAAATATACACCGATTAGGCATAACATTATGACTGTAAATTACACTGATCACAGCACTTGCAAATGGATGAGATATATTAGGCAGAAAGTGAACATTTTGTCCTCAAAGTTGAGGTGTTAGAAGCAGTAAAAATGGGCAAGCGTAAGTATTTGAGTGAGTCTGACAAGACGACTGGGTCAGAGCATCTCCAAAACTGCAGCTCTTGTGGGGTGTTCCCGGTCTGCAGTGGTCCATCTATCAAAAGTGGTCCAAGGAAGGAACAGTGGTGAGCCGGCAACAAGGTCATGGGCGGCCAAGGCTCATTGATGCACGTGGGGAGTGAACATGTGGTCCGATCAAACAGACGAACTACTGTAGCTCAAATTGCTCAAGAAGTTAATGCTGGTTCTGATAGAAAGGTGTCAGAATACAGTGCATAGCCACAGACCAGTCAGGGTGCCCATGCTGACCCCTGTCCACCGCCGAAAGCACCAACAGTGGGCACGTGAGCATCAGAACTGGACCATGGAGCAATCGAAGAAGGTGGCCTGGTCTGATGAATCATGTTTTTTTTTATATCATGTGGATGACCGGATGCGTGTGCGCCGCTTACCTGGGGAACACGTGGCACCAGGATGCACTATGGGAAGAAGGCAAGCCGGGGGATGGGGTTTGATGCTTTGTACACAATTTCATGGAACACTTAGAAGGACTAAGACTTCAAAGGCCATGAAAGACATTTCATGAGCACAACGAGTTTGAGCTGTTGACTTGGCCTCCAAATTCCTCAATCAATCCATATCGAGCATCTGTGGGATGTGCTGAACAAACAAGTCCGATCCATGGAGGCCCCACCTCACGACTTACAAGACTTAAAGGATCTGCTGCTAACATCTTGGTGCCAGATACCACAGCACACCTTCAGGGGTCTAATAGAGTCCATGCCTCAACAAGGCAGTCCCATGTGGAGTTCTTCATTAAATGTAAACTGAATCAGACTGATGACTATACTGCAGACTCACTGAACAATCAGTCGTTTACTTTCATTTCCCTCAGTGCTCATTCATCTGCTGCTGGACCTGCTCCCAGAAAGCCTGTCTGAAGAGATGTGCTGAATTCGGCTGTTTACTTAATCTTGAACGTGGATCATTAAAAAATTAGGTGTGGAAAAAAATCTTGCCTGTCCTGTTTTTGTTTCTAAGCAGCACCATCAATTTGACAGCCTGACGTGCTCTGAACATCTGCTCTGTTGCAACCTCTCTCTCTCTCTCTCTCTCTCTCTCTCTCTCTCTCTCTCTCTCTCTCTCTCTCTCTGTCTCTCTCTCTCTCCTCACACCTTCTCAGTGCCACTGTTTAACTACATTCCTCCCACCTCCACAGTCCAAACATGTCCAGTCACACCAGTCTGTTAGCGGCCGACTATTCATCACAGCCCCTCTAAATAAACAGCTGAGGTGTTTGAGAGATGACTACTCATTGCTGGAGGAAAGTAACTTCATTACTTACTAACATTCAGTCATAGTGTTTTCCTTTATTTTTCCTCATGGATATATTCACAAAACGCAATCCTGCAGTCTGCAAAATGAATCACTTTTATGCTATTACTGTTGTAATGGTTTATTGAAGTCCTTCAACCCAAGGTTGTCTCTGCCACAGATGTGTGAATTGTGAGCTGAATGTAATGCTGTTAATAATTTCTTATAGGCTACTACAAAAAAAACCTTGCATGAATGAAATAGAGATTAAAAGATAGCACAATGCCTATGCAAAGGTAAAAATTGTATATTATAATTTCAAATAACATTACAAACAAAACTGTTTAGAACTAAATTTTGCATTAAAACATTGCGGCTTCCTAACCAGCCACACCATAAAGGTCAGTAGGTGGTGGAACAGTTTAAAGCCACTTTATCCTTGGTGTTAAGTTACACACAATGCCTGTTAGTGTTCTCACAAATATCAGACTGGCATCAGCTCTCTCTCCCTCCCACAGATCTCCGCCTGCTCTCCCTTTGAAGTAGGGATGATTGACAGCCAGGGTTGCCCCTTGCCCAATAAAGATTGGGTCACCAGTAGTGGATGGCCGCAGATGGCATATCTCTCATAATCCGGTGTGTGGATCTTTCTCTGTACTCGCAGCCACCATGGCAGCGCAGCTGAACACAGGACATAAAGCTGTCATAGCAGAGCGTTGTCATAAATTTTCAGATTTACCCATTACAGAAGAAGGGCGTGAAATAATTTACATGCTTCAGAATGTAGCCAATGTTCGAAATAAAGCTGTATCTCTGTGAAGAGAGTTTTCACCACCCTTAGTCAATACAACAGCTGTTTTTTAATCATGAACATATATAATTTTGTATTAATCAAAGGATCCTAAAAATGTATCAACATTCAAATCAGGTATAAAACCAACATAGATTGATTTCTGAAGGATCATGTGACACTGAAGACTGGAGTAATGGCTGCTGAAAATTCAGTTTTGCCATTGCAGGAATAAATATAGAAAAGTTATTTCACAATATTACTGTTTTACCATGTTTTTAATCAAATAAATACAGCTCTGGTGAGCATAAGAGAGTTCTTTTGAATGTTTTTTTTTAATCTTACCAAAAAACTATGAACTTTTAAAACCTTTGAAAGGTAGTATATATATCAATGTTTTGTTTATGATAGATAGAACAATTAAAATCATAAAAACAGCAATCTATAGCTTGAAAATATGACAATGGATAATAACAATACCTGCTTTTGGCACAAGGGACTCTGTACTTAAATGTTTATGACATAAAACTCAACACTGTCCTGATACTGAAGCTATGTGCCATCAGGTATTTTTACACTGTATACATTAATGCAAAAAAACACACAAAAAAAAACACACACAAAAGTGACACCAGTTAGTGAAATGTATTCTTAGTGCCTCTCCCTGAGAAAAAAAAAACTTTGCTAAAGTGCGGATGCCTTGAGGATGCAGAAACAGAAATAGATCCTCATTAAAAAACCTGCAATGGGAATACCCCATTACATGGACTGTCAAAATAGTTTGCGTTAAACACAAAGTTACACAACTGATGGTTTCAAGAGGCTTGTGTCCTGCTGGTCATTTCTGAGACTTTAAGGAATGTGTAGCCAAAACTCTTCTGCAATAAAAATGTGTAAATGGATACACTGCCTAATCCAGCCAGGACAATCAAAAGCATTCATCAGTTGATTCCTCAGTCACTTCCCCTTCATGTCACAGCATTATCTTATGGGACAGAGTCTGGGAGCAAGAAAAGACGGGACATATTTAAGGGCACCCCCCCCCCCCCCAAAATTGTGTTATATTACAGTTGTGCTTCACTATGAGAAATATGTCAAATATGAGAGATTAAACAGCTTTCAACCGTTGGACGGTTGTGCTGTTAGATGCTTTTACATAGATTACAGATGTTAGATTGATTATGGGTGGTCTTGTGGGAGGTGAGTGGGAGGATAATTTAATGTGAGAGTCCTTAAAAAAAGCATCAGTTTGGGCAATATTTTTTATATGTACTGCTGTTTATTATCCAGACAGTACTGCCATTATAGCATGACAACAGTTCATGTTTAACATAAAATAATGTCCGAATAACGACAGTGAATATTTCTCAAGGTCTATTTTCAAATTTCACAATTCCTGCATGGGGTTAAGACCTCCCATTTAACAACCCGTTTTAGGATTTTCAGAAAAATGTAAACAGTAAAACAACTAATAAACAAAATAACACATTATGAATGATGAAACAAAATAGCAAAAACGTTGCAAAATATCAAAAGAATTGTAATTGTATAAATGTAAATAAAATATTGACTATAGCCTGATTGTATTTCAGTGTGTGCCGAATACTGTAACTAATAAAAATAAGGGAGTTTTTGATGTCAGAATTTACAATATACAGTACACCTACCCCCACTGTAAAAAATATATGATCAATAAGTTGACAAACCCGAGCTCCCTTCCATGCCCTACATTCTTTCTTCACTTTCTTCACAAACATGAGCAGCACTAAAATCCGGACAGCTGATGCTCTATTTGTATCAAATCACTTTGTTGCAGTTGATTCTTTATAAAAATCGATTTGCCACGCCCTTATAAAGCACAACTGGTTTGCATGTGTCCGCGGAGCCAATCAGAACCCTCTGACTGACCCGTCCCGACCAGAAACCACCATGCTGTCTGGAGATCTGGCATAAGGTCCCCAGGGTTCATCTGTGCGCACGAGACCCCATAAAACAACCTTTACTGTCTCTTCGGTTAAGGTTTTCTCTCAACAGGACAAAGACATAAAAGCATGAATGGATGACTCATTCAAAAACGCGTTCATTTTGTTCATTTTGACAAACAGTCGGTACTACAACTTCTGACACACTGAAACTAGCATGATTTCAGAGAGGAGTTGTGGGGATGGAGTGAATCCAAGTTAAGAGAATGGCGTATCACCACTTTAGACCGGCCAGTTCCACTGACTTCTCTATTAGTTCGATGCTTGGACAGCAGTCACAGTTTTTTCCTGTTGGATACGGGAAACAGCAGTTTGAAAACGTTCTCCATAACTCTATTCGTCTGGCACTCAAAGAAGCCGCTTCTCCCGCGCAGCTCTCTGTGGAGACGAGAGACCTCGGACTGGCACCTGAGGATGACCCCGTGGTTCACCTGGAAGGCAAGGAACTGTGGGGGCAGTTTCACAAAAGCGGCACGGAGATGGTCATAACCAAGTCTGGAAGGTAAGAGATCCTTTAAAACGATTAGACTCCCAGTGTCTTTTGAAAATTTAGCTTGACGATCTCAGCTATTTGTGTGTATAAACAATGTATTTCTTGTGGTGTCTAGCCTATTCTGAATTGGACACTTGCCTAGCTTAACAAAGGACATTCTCAGAACTTTGACTAACGTTCTGCCAAGGTTCTCTCAAAGTTATGAACAAACATTCTCACAGTAACGTTAATAGAATGTTCGTTAAAAGTTATCTGGCCTTCAATAATGTTCTCAAACAGTTTCTATGAAACAATATTTTGTTTCCCCCCGAACGTTTTAGTTGGACGTTCATCTAGTGTTTTTTAGGCTATATTTCAGAATGTTCAAAGATGATTCAAAAGTAGGCTATCCCATAATGTTAAAATGATATGTTTCTTTACAATGTTTTAAAACATGGTCATTTCGAACGTTCAGAGACTATTCAGAAATACCATATTTGAGAATTAGATAACAAAACGTTCTTAGAACATGAGTGTAAACGACAAGTGAAACATGTCTTTTGCGTCTTTGAGGCGCATGTTTCCAGCTTTTAAAGTGCGCTGCAGCGGCTTTGACAGGAAGGCGAGGTACATCCTGCTGATGGATATAGTCGCGGCTGATGACTTCAGATACAAGTTTCACAACTCCCGTTGGATGGTGGCTGGAAAGGCCGACCCAGAAATGCCCAAACGAATGTACATACACCCAGACAGTCCTGCTACCGGGGAGCAATGGATGTCCAAAGCTGTGACTTTTCATAAACTCAAACTGACGAACAATATATCTGACAAACATGGATTTGTGAGTATTTCGTATAGCATATGCTCTAATTTATGAATTTGACTTGTATTGTAAATTTCACCCTAAATTCATGTTCTCTGTCTCCAAGCAAGTAAAAAGCAAATGCGCTATGCACATTCAACAAGTTGCGTGTAGCCTATCGTACAGCTCATTCAAGTTATTTTTGTTTCATTCTGTGTAAAAAGATTCGGTGAAATCCGAACAGAAATGTTTTAAACATAGGCCTAATTCATGTGAAGCATGATTATGAAAAGGGATATGATTTTGTTTTGCAGACGATTTTAAACTCCATGCACAAATATCAGCCGAGGTTTCATATCGTTCGAGCCAACGACATCCTCAAACTTCCCTACAGCACATTCAAAACATACGTGTTTCCCGAGACTGAATTTATCGCTGTGACGGCATACCAAAACGAAAAGGTGACAGGATTGATTCAAATGTTTTATCCAAGAAACCACATATTATCCTAATAAAGTTGCAAACAATGAATTAAGAAATGTGATATCTTCATTAACACGTTAACCTTACCTTTACAGATAACTCAGCTGAAAATCGATAATAATCCATTTGCCAAGGGATTCCGCGATACCGGGAATGGGAGACGAGAGAAAAGGTAGGCTATTTTTTTTCTATAAATTATAAATCTAAACATTTTTGTAAAATTCCAAAAGCTTTTATTTTGCATTTTCATTTGTTTTTCAGAACAAATTATATTATTAGCCTATATTGAAGTGAAAAGTTAATCTGAATTATCCATAATTTAGGAACATTTGGTCTGCCCATTTTCGCTTTAATGACATCAACACTGGAACTGTATGAACACAACTTTGAGTAAAACTTGATGATTTGAGAATTGAAACAAAGAAGTTCACATTACGTAGGCTATTATTTGAGTGCAGATTTTTTCTTATTTATTCCATGTGTGTGTGTGTGTGTGTTTTTTTTCTTCTTCTTTTTTTCCTCAGAAACTTTCTCTTTATTTCCAGGTGTTAGTTACATTTTAAATTTCAGATTTTCAATGTGGACATATATAACAGAACTGTCTAAAAGGATTCATTTTAATATTCACTGACATGATTATTTTTCAATACTTAGGAAACAGATGTTGCATCAGAGTTGCGAAGTGGAAGGGAAAAAAGCCAATTTGTTCACAGACGACTCATCTTTTGACCAAAGTTCATCACATTATTTAATTCAGGAAACTAATGTTGTTACATCAACTTCAACAGGTATTCGTTGGGAATTTAATTTACTCTCTCTCTCTCTCTCTCTCTCTCTCTCTCTCTCTCTCTCTCTCTCTCTCTATATATATATATATATATATATAGTATATAGTTATATGTTAATTATTTAACATTTATTTTATACTATAATAAGATATACATAAAAGATGTTTACATATAGTCCACAAGACAAAGAAATAGCTGAATTTATAAAAATAACCCTGTTGAAAAGTTTACCCTTCATACTGTGTGTTGTTACCAAGGGTGTAACTTTGGTTTGAGAAGTGGGGGGGACACAAAATTGGGAAAAATGTTTTCGATTTGAATCCCATTTCCTCCATTTACATACAGTTAGGGACTATGGTGATACAAAATCCAGGAAATAATTAAGTTGTTTATAATGATGAATTCTGCCAAAAAGAATAATAGGCTACTATGTATAAGAAAAAGATGTCTTACTTTATTTATTGTTGAATAGCCAAGACTTGAGAGAATAATTTTATAAAGTCAAAAACTTTCACTAAAAATGTTCACGTTTTGTGTGTGAATATAATTACACAGCACATACCTGCAACTCTGAGCTACTTCTCCCTGTCTCACCCTCCCTGTCTTTAAGCAGCTTCACCTCATCTGTTCTCTGATATGAAAGCATGGCATAAAAAAAATAAACAAAAGTTCATCACAACTGAAACTATATTATAACAGTCAACAGAAAAATATCAGGGCCTGATTCTGTTTCTGTTTTATCCACAACAAATCAAAATCACCTGGCCTTTCATACAGCACATAACCTACCTGTGACGTTGTGCTGCTACTGCTTTTCCCTATCTCACCCTCTCTGTTCTGAAGCATCTGTGCTCTGATATGAAAACAACTGAGTTATGATCATATTGAGTCCACATAGCCAGAAAAGAGTCTCTGGATGTACATTTTAAAAACTGGGTGTGCCACATTCATTTTCAGATTAATGTGTAAAAAATAACCATAAAAATATATAAAATATAGGCTAACTCAGGCTAGCTCGACATTTTCTTTGAACAAGTTTAGAAAAACATGTATTATTAAGACTTATTTTATTTCTGCATCTGAGTATAATGAGTTGAGTAGCCTATAACAGCAGCCAGAGTCTGCTGACAGAAAACGCTGCTGTTTAAAGTGGACACAGAATGTTCTAGGCAACATTAAATGTTTAGGTTAGCTAGCTAACGGTCTGAAGTTACCTAGCAACAGTGTATGTTAACGTTAGCTCATCAACAGGTGTAGACCATAGACTGTAAAAAAAATAAGTAGATAGACATTTTGATTACCTTGACCTGAGCTAATTTACTGAATCAACCAACTCACATCTCCTTTCTTTTTTTTCATCCATGAAGACATTAAAGTCATCTGTTGCTGGCGTTTCATGACTGACTGCGACACCGGCTGCTCAGTAGAACTTTCAGTGCGCTTACACTATTTAGAGTGTGCACGAGACGTCCCTGCCTGTACGCGGACGCGCGCATCGACACAGACAGGCAGGATGTCTGTTCTGCTCGGTCCTGCTCCTCCGTGACGATGACGGCGCGCGGTTAAAAAAAATAACAACAAACTAATTTGAAAGTGGGGGGGACACGAACGGGATTTTGAAAAGTGGGGGGACATGTCCCCCCTGTCCCCATAGGAAATTACGCCCGTGGTTGTTACCTGCATGAACCACGGCTGTTTTTGTTTTGTGATGGTTGTTCTTGAGTTCTTTGTTTGTCCTGAGCAGTTCGGTTTGATTTGTCTCATTTGTCTGATTTGTTTCATTTGTCTGATTTGAAGATCAGGGTAAATTGTACTTATTTTGTCTTCTGGGAAGCATGTAAGTATATTTTGTTCTGAAGTTCTGAAAATGTTATCTTTAAACAAAATAAGAAAAATGTACGCATCTTCCTCCTGTTCAAAAGTTTTCACCTCCGGCATCATATTTTATTAAAATAATTAACATTTTGCAGACTCTGTAACTTTTGACCATGATTAATATTATTGGTATTTTCATAAACACACTTATGAGATATGTTTTCTACAGATATGAATGAGAGCGACATTGATGGATATGGGGATGAGAAGGAAAGCAATGAAGATGAGAATCAGTCAATTTCTCAAGATGAGCAAAATTCCAGAGAAATCTCTACAACAGTGCAAGAGTCCAAGGACCATTTAAAAGAGAAGATACGAGGAGATTGTAACATAGAGGTCAACAACAAGGAAAAGCATGGTGAGGACAAGGGTACTGAACATTTACCCTTTGATAAAAAACATGCTGAAAAATCCAAGTTTGCAGTTGATGCGACTGATGTTTCTCAGAAGGGTTTGCTTGCTCTGCCCTATTACATCCCCACTCCAGGCCTAATTAATTCGCTGCGTGTGCCGGCACAGGTCTTGTCAAACTTATGTCCATTTAATTATGTTGGAACACTTCCACTTTTGGCATCTGAAGCAACTGGTCCTTGGTTATCAAGAAGGTCAAATGAAGGGGAGGGTCAAAGTTACAGCACTTCAGTCTCAACTTCACAACAAAGACTTACTGACATGCAAGATTTACCACCTAACTTTCAGCAGCACAGAACGACCTCTCAGGTAGGTCCATAATTCATGATGTAAGCCTAATATTTGGTTGAATATCACTAGAAAGAAAAAAAATATTTTAAACAATGTAATTTAATTAATTTTAAAATAATAAAATATAAAAAGACACAAGAAAATATGTTGTGTTGTTTTATAGCCTTTAACTTGCATGATAACTTAAAAATATAACGTATATACAATATATATTTGATCTGATTTTCACAGGGTGTGCTTGTCTCGGCGCATGGAAGTGTCTTGTCTTATCCACAGAGTTACATGGCTACATCTGCTGCAACATCCTCTGCGATATCATACCAGGTTCAATGCCCCCCTTTTCTCAACGTTAGCTACCGATCCCGATGCAGACCCTACCCTGTACCAATGTGGGTACATGGCCGAAAAATGCCACAAACCTCAATGTTTATACCATATGGTGAAACTGATACAAATGAGCATACTGGTATTACAACTCCTGGATCAACTGAGTTTAGATCAAAACCTAATAAGGATCAAAACACAACATGTCGGGATCTGTAGAGATGTCTGTACAGGAACAAAAACAAATTCAGCTAGTTGTAATTATGTGCATTATAAGTCTATGGGATGTATGTCTGGATTAAAAATAATATATACTATTTATTCTTTAGTGTTTATCTGCTGTGTAAATGTGTGAAAAATGCATAAAATACATGAAGTTGCAGAGCAACTATTAAATACATTTCATACCAATTTTTCTGTTTTCCCCTTTATTTGCTTTACTTCTATTATTGACTTCTATTAAACTGCAAGCCCTGCACTATAGCAAACTTTAGTTTTAAACCATTTAGAGCATTACATTTATTTATTTTAACAACTGTAGCACTAAGCTCTTAGCAATATAATTGTTTATTTAAGATTGATGCTATATCTATACAATTTGTTTTTATATAAAAACTTTCATTTATAGTTTAAGAAAATTTCACACCTTAGTTTTCAAAAGTGCAAAAAAAAAAAACCCTCTATCTTAATTTCACCACAAGAGGTCATCCGTGACCCGTGTGATGATACGAGATCTGCTGGGTGGAAACAGGGGGTATTTTTGTATACTTAACAATTTTAGTGATACATTAAGATTACATTTCTAAATATATTAATTTTTTTCTAAATAAATCTACCCAGTCAAGTAAAATGAACATTTCTTGAAAAAAAAAAAGTCTGACATGGTTGCCACAAAAATGATGTTGAACTTTACACCGGCATATGTTTACTAACTAAGTATTTAGCAGCAAAATACTATTTATTTATAGTATATCGACGTATTTCTTGATATAAATAATACTAAAAATTAACATGAAATGACGTAACGCCACACAAAATAGCGTCATCACAATGCGCCGCCTATTTTGTCTACTGTACAGCTCAGTTTTGGCTTGTATTTCCTAGTTGCAGTATAATATGGTAACGTTACATATTCGGTCACAATACGGTACATAAGTCAGTCGACTATTATTAAATAATACCGCCAGTAATATGTCGACTTGCAAAATCACCGCTAGGTAGCTGCTGTCTCATTGATTAGCTGTTAGCCGTTCAGCTCAACTGCTGTTCTGAAATCATGCCGCAGATTTCAGTCAACTACATTTTATTATGCGGACAGTTCTTGTTGCTCTTTACAGTGCTGCTTTTACAGTGTCTGGACGGGATTCACTCGCAAAACTCAACCGATCCACCCGGAAACAGAGTAACGACCAGCAAAACAGTGTTCAACGAACAACCAGGAGAAGAAAGTGTGACGGAGAGTGTTATAACGTTACCTACTGAAACATCAAATCACACGGAGCAGTACGAGTATAGCCCTCCATCACCTGTCGTCCTCTGTCGATACCTGTAAGTACACTTCATCTTTCTGAAGCACGCGGCCTGTTTTGTGTAAACAACAACAAAGACGACGACTTGCAGTTCAGTGGGAGCTGGTGTAGTCAACTATATGAAGATAATTTGTGCTATTTCATTTAGACCACAGGAATTCATATTCTGCCAAGATCCAGTCGATCACGGAGGAAATGTTTCTGCCTTTCAGGAACTGGGCTATGGATGTGTAAAGGCAAGTACATTTGTATTGGAAAGATGTTGATCTGCAGGTCAGAGCTTTGGAAACTCTTGCTTTTTAATAGGCTAAATATATAATGAAATCCATTCCAGTTGATGTTTATGTATGTGTAGCCAAGCTAAAAGCATACAATTTACATTTTACAGTTTGGCGGTCAAGTGTACAAAGATGTGAACCATACCCAGGTGTTATGCACGGCACTGGATGGCATTGAGTGCGCTGGACCACGGGAGTTTCTCAGAGGCAATGAGCCATGCATCAAGTAAGTGAAACCCAATATAGCAGAGCTCCAGTTCGTGGACTTTCTGGAAATCTGGAAAATGAAAATAGCAGCATTTTCTTTTTGCACTAAGCATAAAAGGTGTTACATGCTATTCATACTTTAGTGCAAATAGTGGCAGATACTGCAGTGTTTGCAACTCAGTGTATTGTAGTACATTATAAAAGAGCAAGAAATGCAATAATAACGACAACATATTTTGTCTATATATTTAAAAAATAATAAATTGGATGCTGCCTTATGCCTTTTACTTGTCATTGACCTTAAATCGTGGGCAGAGATAGAGTAAATAGCTTTTGCCAACAAAATGGCCTATTTGCCCTTAAAGGAATACTCCACTTGTTTTGAAAATAGGCTCATTTTCCAAATCCCCTAGAGTTAAACTCTCATTCCTGCGTAATAATCAAGGAACTTTGCTGGCGTACCATGGGTGCAGCAGGCAATGATATTACACAGCACCTGAAAATAGGCGAACTACCGTCAACATAACCAACATTACAACCTGCTTCCTCAGAGAGCGTGCTGGGGACTTTTTTGACACTGTGTAATATCATTGTGCCACTGCACCCATGGTACGGCAGCAAAGTTCCATGATTACTACTCAGGAATGAGAGAATAGTTCCTAGCCATATCAGAAAATCGCAACTTTTCATTTTCCGTCAGTCTTAGTACAAGATGTAACTACAGAAGAGTCTAGTTTTAAATAGGAAAAATATTGAAAGTTGTTTGAGTGAGATGCTAACGGTCCAATCAGATTCAATGATGTATGTTAAGCTATGCTAAAAGTCCTACCGCCAGACCCGGAGATCAGCTGAATGGATTCAAAAACTTTAAAACTCAACTGCTGGAAAAAAAACACTCTTGTCTTGAGTGTTCCTTTAAAGCAGACCTCGGCATTGTACGGCCCGCGGGCCACATCCGGCTCTCTGGCTATCCTTGTCCGGCCCGCGTGAGGTAATTCAGGGTCTTTGAGCAACACGCGACAGTGGGGCGATCTCAATGACCCACTTATTAATGTTCTTGAATGAATCAGCTATTTGAACGAATCGGTTGAATCTCACTGACTCACTCATTAACAGTGACATGCTGCCACATACTGGCGGTTTTAATTTCACATTTAAAGTATCTTTTCATTTTAAATAACTTCAAACATTTTATGTTTAAAACATTAAAACACAGAGCCTATAGAAATAAATCCTCAGCGTTGAGCCCTGTAATTGGTAAATTAAAAGCCAAACGCATACAGGTGTAATTAGGTGCATGCAATACAATCGCACTGTTTTTTTTATTATTTTTTTTTACAGAAACTGTATGCACCTTTACTCAAATGGGTTCACGATCATGTAGGACAGCTTTCAAGAAGCTTTGCTTTTAGACCTTAAATATGTAAGCTAACATTAAAATATATTCAGAATATAGAGTTTTTAACAAGGCATGAACTTCAAAGTATTTATTTACTGAATTCAATTGGTCCGGCCCTCTACAACTGCTCCAGTTTCTCATGTGGCCCCTTGGGAAAATGAATTGGCCACCCCTGCTTTAAGGTGATGATACACAGGGCAACTTTTAGAGCAGTGTTGCCTGGCAATGTTGCTTGGGCACTTTCCCATTGTGAATGGGTAACAAATTTCTATCTGGATACTTTAGAACGGTCGTGGGCCTGTGTCTCACCTGGTTTCACAAAATATTTAATATAATAAAATAATGGAAATAATTATAAACTTTAAAAAACAAAATCATAGAAATATTTATACTGGATATATCTGTAAAATATTTCATTATCTAGTCTTTTGTTGAGTAAAACTTGTTTGCTAGCCATAGAAATGCTTGTTTTGTAAGCAAAGTGTTCTTTTGAGTCAAAATTATTTTTTAAAATTGTTATCCAGTAATCACAAATGACTAGTAAGGTTATGGGAAAATAATTAGTCAAAGGTGTTAATATCACATATTTATTTATTTTTAGGAAATATCACTAACATGAAATGACAGCCAGTTACAGTTAAACAGTGTTTCCTGTTCTTCACAAGAGAGCATTGCATAATTTATTATTTAATTACCACAAGGGGGCAGTGAGGTACTGTGGATTCCTTTCACTGAGTAAATGTGCATAATGTATCTCAAACTGACCATCAGTAAATAGAGCTATCAATTCAAAAGCTTTACACTAAGCATAAAACATGTGGACAGTCTGTTAAGTACATGCATAATTGTGTTAATGCAATTCTTTTATTTGTTATACAGTCATTGATATTAATAGATTTCCTCTTTGATATTTAAGATACACAGGACACTACTTCATCACCACCCTACTGTACTCATTTTTCCTGGGATGTTTTGGCGTCGATCGGTTCTGTCTCGGACACACTGGGACTGCGGTGGGAAAGCTGCTTACCCTGGGCGGCCTTGGCATTTGGTGGTTTGTGGACCTGATTCTCCTGATAACAGGGGGACTGACTCCCAGCGACAGCAGCAACTGGTGCACTTTCTACTGACATAAAGTGGTTGTAGCTTTTCACCTTTCTCGCAAGTTATATTGAATACACTGAATGCATGGGCCTTATTTGCCTTTATTATTTGTAAAATACTGTTCTTGTTTCTTTTGAAAAATGTTTTTGACGCAGTAATGTAAATAAATGTCATCTTCCAAGAGTAATCTTTATTAAACAACAAAGTTGTCAAGGAAATTAGTTTGGTATTTTCAGTACACACTACACTCTTTATTGTATGATCTGTCTGAACATGCTCTGTTAATAAATTATGTTTAAAATCACCAAGTTTATTGTGCAGTGCCAAAACAGCTGCAGCAATGTTACAGACATTATTTTAGACTGAATACCTACAAAGAGCTGTCAACGGACAGATGCTATGGAACAGCTTGCAATTAAAAATACATACAATAATAGACTCTATTAAACATGCATCCCTTGGCAGAATTCCCATGGCTTTTATCACACTTTTCAAAACACTATTCCTTTTTATTGTTTTGTGACTTGTGCTCCTTGTTCATTATGAGATTTTTTTATTATTATTGCTGAACAGTTGATCTACTGAAAAAAGGGGCAAATATATATATATAGCCAAGATTATTGCTTTAAAACGTGCTCACAATTTTTGGCTAAACATGGATAACAGACTTGTTTGGCTAGTGTGTGGCATAAAAATGGTTCCTCATTTGAAAGCAGAAGGTAGTAAGTACATGTGAAGTACATGATTGAATTCAGCCTGACAGATCATCAACCTCAATGTTTCCATGCATTTCAAGTCTCTTATTTAAAACAATGCAAGAGTACACGCTGTTATTTATTAAGTGCTTTCAACAATACCATCATACGTTAGTAAAGACAATGTTCCAAATATTTCTATTACAAATAAATGCTGTTTAAAAAAAAAACTTTCTAGTCCTCAAATAATCCGAGAAAAATGATCACGGTTTCCAGGAAAATATTAAGCAGCACAACAATGTTTTCAACATTGATGGTAATACAAAATGTTTCGCAAACACCAAATCAGCATATTAGAATTATTTATGAAGGATCATGTGACACTGAAGCCTGGAGTAATGCTGAAAATTCAGCTTTGCATTTACATTTTAAAAATGTATTAAAATATAAAAGAGTTCATTTAAATTGTAATATTTCACAGCATTTCTGTTTTAACTGTAATTTGATCAAATAAATGTGGCCTTTGTAAGCATAAGTTATTTCTTTCAAAAATATAAAATATACCAACCAGACTTCTGAATGGTAGTACCATATTGTGAAACATGGCAAATTAAAACTACAATTAACAAAAATAAGACTATACAGAATAACAATACATCTTACACATTAAAATACTTGTGTATGTGTATCAAAAAGCATCACTTGATCATGATACTATCATGACACAAACATGCTTTACTTGAAAAGGATATTATAATGATAATGTCATTATAATATCCTTTTCAAGTAAAGCATGTTTGTGGATAATGCATTGTTAAGATGAAAATTAGCAACAGAAATCTTTCTCAGTCCACTTCGTCAGGAACCACTGTTAATGTCCTTTCCTCATTAGCACGTTGCACTACCAAAGAGAGGATGTCGTCTGACTGCACGGCCTGACTCACGTCCTCTGCAGAATGCACTGGTTGTCCGTTAATGCTGATGATAACATCTTTGTTGAACAAGCCAGCACTACAAAACAAAATTACAATATGTGAAACATTTGTGATACTCTTCATTATTGTAACACACAGTAATTGCAACAGCGAATCTAAACTGATTAGCTTTGGATCTAAACTGTTCCAATTATTTGGGAAAAACAAGAAAGCAATAGATCCAGGTTGTTTTTCTTTAATGATTTGTTTGCTCAAGTGGACAGTGCAGTCAAAGAGGACGTAGCTGATTCACATTTATCCATTTAAAGTGATAGCTCACCCAAAAATGAAAATTCTGTAATTTACCCCCATTTCATTACAAACCTGTATGACTTTCTTCTGTGGAACATAATAGAAGATATTTTAAAGAATGATGGTAACCAAAATGTTTTGGTTCCTATTGACTTCAATCTTATTTTAAGTCAAGAAAAGAAAAATCAATGGGAACCGAAACGATTGCTTTACCAGCATTCTTCAAAATATCTTATTACGCCTTGGTCTTGTCACGGTCTTGACCACATTTGTACTCGGTCTTGTCTCGTCTCAGAGTTAGAGGACTCAGGATTTTGTTTCAAGACTGGTCAAGATCAACACTGCTGGGATATTACTAAATTGCCAGTGCATTGTCTGATTTATTTATTAACATCATTAATGTGATTGATTGGATGTAAAACTTACTGCTTCAGAAGCAATCAACAACATTTCTAATTTGATTTATTTATTGTGCCGGTTCAGAAATTAATGAGGGATTGCTTCAAAAATGTCACCAAAATTAATACAAATGCTTACAAAATTCAAGATATTGTTGCAAAAATGTACTTGTATGAGATCTGGATTTTTATATTATAACTTATGTGATATAATTGAGCAATACCACAAGAGAAAAAGAGCCGTTTTCACAAATTTGAGCATGACTGCAAACATGATATTGCTTTCATAAAAACATACAATAATTGTTTTTTAAAACATTATTCTTAACATTATTTATGCATTTGTAATTTACCAATTCAGATGCATCTTCTGTAACACCTCTGTAGTGCAAAGATGAACTTTGTTGTTAATGATTTAATTTGATTGGTAACAGCTCTATATAGTGTATTTTAATTACATTTATTGATTAAAAAGACATTTCTCAGGTGTTAATGTGGACCTCTATGAATTTAAGGAGTGCTGGTCTGGTCTTGGTCTTGACTCTGTCTCGCCTTGCCTTGGTCTTGCCTTACACACTGGTCTTGGTCTTGGATTAGGTGGTCTTGACTACAAAACTATATTTCACAGAAGAAAGTAAGTCATACATTTTGATGAATCAAATGATGACAATTTTTGAATAGATTATCCTTCCAAGTTTCTAATACTGGACGCTTATATGAAAACAAAATATCACAAGGGGGAATGTCATCATGGGACAGAGGTGCTACGGTAAAAAAAATTATTCATAGGGTAAGTATGTAAAAGCCCTTATGGTATGTGATGAGGATATAAATCTTGATCTGACTGAAGTTTGTGATGGTATGAAATGGGCCTCTAGGCCTAGATGAGTGAAGAAAGAGCTGCGGTTGGAGTTAATCAGAAGGAATAAGATGAGGTGGTGTAGGCAAAACTCTTTACCTGAAGGCAGCTGTCCCCGGAATAACCTCATACACATATACTCCTGAGCTCACATCTGGGAAGTTGCTGTCCTTCCCCTTAAGCTCCCTAATCAAACTGATTCAATAATGTCAAAAACTGTCTCAATATCACTTGTTATCTTCATCAAAGCATGCTTGGAAAAAAATAACATAAAAAATAAATCAAACTTACCCAGCTGAAAGTTGAAGCATTCGTACTCCCATATATTTCTTTTTAGTCAGCTTTTTTCCTGAAGTGTAAGAAAACAGCTGCTTGATTCAGTCAAGATAAAAGCAACTGAACCGCTAGAAACAGCTAAACAGAAGTTGTATGCAAACCTTTCCTTTGTCTGTCATAGGAGTCTGCAAGGAACTGCCGTATGCGGTCTGAGGGAATGGCAAATGATATTCCAGGTGTAACCTTCAAAGTGTTTATGCCAATTACATCCCCATCCTTGAAACCGCAAACAGGGAGCATAATATTGAAATGCACTGTAATGAATGAACAGCTACCTTGAGACACACAAGTGATGGTGGTCAATGGCTTTACTAATTTAATTGAACAGAAATAGGGGATACTGAAGTGACTGTTTAAACAACTGAACCGAAAGATGTTTTTATTAAGTATATGACTACGAAAAAAGCTTATAGTAAAGCCAAATAAGCTTGAAATACAGAATTGGGATCACTTCAGAGATCCCCTATCAGCTTCGAGATATAGAGAACAGGTCAATGGGGTTTGCATCTCGCGCTCCGCTCCGCCCCGTGCCGCGGGTATAAACAGGAAGTGAGAGCAACGCACTGATGTCATTCACTTCGGAGCCGAACGGCGTTGATGAAGCAAGACTGCTTTTCTAAAAGAGAGCCTATCTACAAGAGAGATACTCCAGAGAATGAGAAGGACGCTTTGTGTTGGCGAAAAGGCACAATCAGCGCGATCGCGTGCTCACCACTGCATCAGCATACCAAACTGCTGTTCTCACAGCAACTGTCGGTTGGTGAGGGCGTTTGTTTCAGTGAGTGCAGACACAGGACTGCACTTACCTCCTGTGTGCTGCCACGGTCTTCCCCTGGGTGCTTCAGCACTGTTGAAAGAGCATTTCCTCACAAAAGAGCAACACGGGTGTGACACTGCGTCTTTTTCAAGGTGTCATTCCACCCGTGCGTTTCTGGATGCGGTTGTTTCCTGTCCTGACGGCCACGATCCCTCTCGCATAAACATGTTGAGACTGTGTTCGAGGGTGATCCGTGTTCATCTCACCATCCGCATGAGGGTTTGAGTGTTCAGCGTGTCGTGTGCCGTCTAGCTGCCGAGTGACAGCGCGGGTTGCCACGGCAACCCAGCGCGCGTCACTCCGCGCCTCCGATGCGCGGTCGAGACTATGATACCTCAAATGGGGTTGAGTCCCTTCGCTTATACCCCGATCTAGTCTCTTTTCTGGTGTACCAGAAAAGGGGCTACTTTTGCTGATAAGGCTGGGTGACCTGAGGATTACAGTGAGGCTTCCCTGCCGAGTACACCTCCGTGGGCCCCCACTCCTCTATTGCTTCGCAAGCATGTTGAGACTGTGTTTGTGGGTGGTTTATGTTCTCTCATGAAGTCAGCAAGGTCAGGGAGGACGAGGAGCAGCTCCTCTTGGTAGCTCTGTATTGGCCCAACAGGACTTGGTTCCCGGAACTAGTGCTCCTCGTGACAGCACCTCCTTGGCCTATTCCTCTGAGGAAGGACCTCCTAACTCAGAGACGGGGCACCCTGTGGCACCCGCGTCCGGACCTCTGGAAAGAAACTCCATGTCTGGTCCCTGGACGGGACGCGGAGGTTCTAGGTGACCTACCGCAAGCGGTAGTTGACACCATCACTTCCGCCAGAGCCCCCTCTACGAGATGGCTGTATGCGCTGAAGTGGAACCTGTTCGTCGATTTGGTGCTCTTCTCACCGAGAAGACCCCCGAAAGTGTTCGGTCAGATCTGTGCTCTCTTTTCTTCAAGATGGGTTGGAGCGAAGGCTGTCTCCCTCCACCCTCAAGGTGTACGTTGCCGCTATTGCTGCGAATCACGACCTGGTTAATGGTGAGTCCTTAGGCAAGCACGATCTGATCGTCAGGTTCCTGAGGGGGGCGAGGAGACTAAATCCACCTCGTCCTCCCTCTATACCCTCTTGGGACTTAACTCTGGTGCTGACCGTACTGCAGAGGGTGTCCCTCGAGCCTTTGCAGTCAGCTGAAAATCTTGTCTTTTAAAGACAATACTCCTGATTGCATTGGCCTCGGTTAAGAGGGTAGGGGACCTGCAGGCATTTTCGGTCGACGAATCGTGCCTGGAATTCGGGCCTGGCAACTCTCAGGTAACTCTGAGACCCCAGCCTGGATATGTGCCCAAGGTTCTCACTACTCCCTTTTGGGACCAAGTGGTGAGCCTGCAAGCGCTGCCCTCGGAGGAGGCAGACCCAGCCCTGGCTTTTCTCTGTCCAGTTTGCGCCATGCGCAGCTATGCTGACAGAACGCAAAGCTTTAGGACCTCAGAGCAGCTCTTCGTCTGTTACGGAGGACAGCAGAAGGGAAAGGCTGTCTCCAAGCAGAGGATGGCCCACTGGATAGTGGATGCCATCGTCTTGGCGTATGAATCCCAAGACATGCCCTGCCCGCTCAGGGTTAGAGCTCACTCCACCAGGGGTGTAGCTTCTTCTTGGGCGCTGGCTCGTGGCGCCTCGCTGACAGACATTTGTAGAGCTGCGGGCTGGGCGACGCCAAACAGGTTCGCTAGGTTTTATAGCCTACGTGTGGAACCGGTTGCTTCTCGTGTGCTCGCTTCCCATAGTCAGCAACACTGAAGTGCCCGTTCTAGTGTCGGCTTGCTGCGCCACTCCCTTCCCCATGGAACGGATACGTGCGCTTATATTCTCCAGTCGAGTTCCCCAGGAACTGGTGAACCCTGTTGAGTCCTCCGCAACCCGCGACAGTCGGATGTGGCGGAGCGTCCGACGCCAGGTCTGGCACTTGTATGCATTGTTGGAACTTGTGTCAGGCTGGGTTCCGTATGTCGTGACCCCTACGGCGGTCCCATATGTGTATTCTCCACGATACAGCTCCCTACGGCGAGCTTGTGTCTTTCACCTAGAACCTCCGCGTCCCGTCCAGGGACGTGGTAACTCCCTCCGGGCATGATGTGGCTTCCGCAGTGTCCCTCCGGGCACGCTTTCCCAGCGTTATCCATTAAGTCTGCAGAGTGGGTCTTGCGGAACAGCAGTGTGACTCTCCCTGCGTGAACTCCCCCCCCCCCCCCCCGCATCAGAACGGGGTCTGAGGGGCTCTCGCTGGGCACTGGAAGTGGTAGTAACTGTGGCGTTTTCCAAAGGGATCCCAATTCGTCGGTACAACCGACGTACGTCGAAGTGACCGTTTTTATCCGATGCAAATCTCGCACACCAATGGCCCATTGGCCTGTTCTCTATATCTCGAAGCTGATAGGGGATCCCTGAAGTGATCCCAATACAACCGACGTACATCTCCGTTCCCTCCTTCAGGGAACGAGGGTTACCATACGTAACCAAGACGTTTTTGCTTATACTGTTCCATTGTTTGAGTTCAGTGTTATAGTGCATCTGTGCAATGGTTTTTACATGCTTTCAAGCTCCCATTGTGTACTATACATGGATTTTTTTTTTTTTTACTGCAAAGCCAGATGCATGCTCGAGCCTGAGGCTTCTTCAAGGACACATGCTGTGTTTTCCTTTACAACGATCAATAGAATAATATAAACCACCGCAGGTAATTTGCCCAGGGTATACTAAATTTCCAGATGGAAGCAGACATAGAAATAGTAGATTCTGCACAGTAATGAACCATGAATACCGTCACTGAATGATGAACAAATAAAAACAAGAGTTATAACCTTGAGGGACGTTTTACTGAAACAAATAAAGACAATATCTGTAGCTGCTGAGAGAGAGAGAGAATTGTATTCAAAATATATTTAATGCCGATTAAGAGACAGGAGAATAAATAGTTCTTACCAAGTTTACAAGGGGGCCTCCTGAGTTGCCATACTGTGGAAGAAAAAAAAAGTGATATTCCATTAATTTACATGGGCACACAGTTAAACTGTCTGTACTGACAATAATGTCTACGTGAAGAATGGTTACATTTATAATGGCATCTGTTTGGATATACTGCATATCAGAGTTCTGCAGGCCAAGTTCATGACCTCCTCGGTGGGTAGTGCTGACGATACCGGTGGTCACTGTGTTTTGAAGTGAAAACGGGCTTCCCACGGCCACTACAAACTCTCCTGGCCTCAAGTCTGATGAAGGACCAAGTAAAAGCACAGGCAGGGGAGTCTGTATAAAAGAAAGACATTGACATACTGTATTGCATTACACTAAAATTATATTAAAATTACTTGCATTATACTAAAACATATTTTGTCAGCTTGCTCATTTTAGTAAAAGCAAATGTTATCCTGCTCCATCTTTTGTTTTGACCTTGAAACATAGTGCACAAATGATATCTTTAAGTGGCTGTCGTAAAAAGAAAAGGGTTTTTACAAAAGATTAAAAACAATTTTCTGACTTTTTTTTTACAGAGATTAGATTTATTCAAGCCAGTGTTGTTACTGTTAACTAAAACTATTACAAATATTTGTTAACATTTTGCATATTGAAATTAATTAAATTGCAATGAAATTGCCTTAGGCAACTAACTGATATAAAGTTTAAGTTAAAGTACTAAAATTACTACAATTCAAATGAAATAAAACATTTGAATTAAAATTCAAAGTTAAATTAAAGTTGATAACAATGATCTGTTACATCACACTAAAGAAAAATAACGTCAAATAAATAATTCATCGTTTGAATTGTACGCATATAACTCTCATTGCAGCCGTCTAACGAAATTACACTTGCAGCTTCCTTAGATGCATAAGAATAATGGTAAGAATTATACTAATACTAAGCATTACATTTATTGAAATAAAAAATAGCATAAAAATAGAATAAATAAAAAGAAAAAAATATATATAATCAATCCAGTGTGGAAAAGACAGTGACAATAGTTAACAGCAGTGTACACCATTGTAAAAAAGAATAAAACAATGTCAACAATATTAATTGTTCAGACAATACCCTTGTAACAATTTTAGCAATTAACCTTTTTCACAGTCTGTGATGACACATTTTAACGGTCGTCAGCATTGTAAAAAAGTTTTTTATACTTTGTATGTACATTTATAACACTATATTTTGTATTACCTTTGCATCAACTTACAAAAAAACGAGTTAAAGCTGCTGTGAGGGTGTTTCTAATACAACGGCTGTGGGAGTGACAGTAAAATCAACATCTGTAATTTTTTGTGAAAACACTATTGTGGAATCTTGCTTTTGATATTTGAGCAAACTGGAACAAAAAATATATTTAATGTAGTCTCTCATTCACCACTATAGAAGTTTACCCAACTATGATGACTTCTGGCTTCTGAGAAACCCAGAAATGTGAAAAGGGTTAATTACACACTATTCCAGAGAGTAACAGTCTGCATTCCATTAATTTTGCCAAACAAAAAGGTTACAGACAGTTAAAAAGTCAAAGAATGCTTTTTAGCTTGGTTCAGAGCGTCTATATGTTCAGAGCTCTGGGAATAAAACTATTCCTCAGTTTTGAGGCACAGGGATAAAATGCCTTGTAACGCCTGCCAGATGGGAGTAGTTCAAACATGTGATGGCATAGGTGTGTGTGGTCCTCCTGATAGCTTTTGTCAGACAGTGTGATCTATAGATGTCCTCTAGTGCTAGCAGTTCAACACAGATTATCTTCGGTGCTCGCAGGACAACCCTCTGGAGTGCTTTCCTATCACAAGCTGTACAGCTAAGAAACCACACAGAGCATGCAGCATGTTAAAATGCTCTCTATAGTACACCGATAGAAGGTGATCAGCATCTGTTGGGGCAAACCAGCTTTCCTTAACACCCTTGGGGGGAAAAAAAAGAGGCGTTGTTGTGCTGATTCAATTATGCATATTCAAGCTTCTGTGATCTCCCAAAAGTTGATAATTAGCTCCTTTTTCTGTGTTGAAGGTCAGGTTGTTCTCTGAGCACCAGGGGGGTATTCCAGAAAGCAAGGTTAATATACCGTCAAACATACCCTGGACGCGCGGTTGATTAACCCAAACCTTTCTTGCTCGAGGTATTCTGGTTCCAAAAACGTGTCTGTGAATATGTTTAACCAACCCGGAATATGAATCTTTTCATTTAATAATCTTTAATCACTGTGAATAAGAACTATATTGTTTGATGTTAATTATATAATAAAAAAGAAAGACTGATAAAACTAAATGTTATCTTTGTAAAAGTTTTTTTTCCTTTTGCTTCCACATTCCTTGAAAGGTCATGCATGTTTTTTTTTATTATAGAAATATATTATAGCATAGAAAATGTCCTGTTGCAAAAGAAAAGTCTGTGCAAAGATGTGTGAGATGAGAATTCTATATATAATTGTATAGATTGTGCTCAGGATATATACTGTATTGAGCGCAACCTGTCACACCTACAGGAGCCTCATCAATAGGGCACCTCTCAATGTGCTATACACCTCTAAAGTAAACTCTGTTAACTCCTGCTCTGAAGCAGGTTATGTTCAGAGAGTAAGTTGCTATACTATGGCTACTTACCTACCCTGAAAGTTACAATACCGCCCTGCTTACCTTTTTATCAAAACGTTTTAGAATAAAAAATAACACGTTTCTCTACAAACGGCTTATCGCTCAAAATGATACAGTGCGTCAAATTTTAGATAGATAGTTCTTGGGGGGACTTTTGTTCTGTGCTGTCACCCTTTTACAAAAAATATGTTTTTGTCAAATGTTTGAAGCCAGCAGCCAGTCTGGGCCTGAGCCTGTCTCTGCCTGCCTGTGCTTTGTAGGGTGCATTTTTATGACTTCAGGTTGATGCAACAGGCTTGATTACCACTGCTTCTAGAGCAGGATGGCTTTACACTCTGTCTCAGCCTTGACTCCGCAGGCTACTGCTGGGGGCCTGAGCGCTGCAAAATAGATTGCCATCTGCCTCCCCAGCACTTCTTCTCCACTTTTCTCCTCCTTTCTGAAACCACAGGCAGCCGTACACAGTCTGGGACTGAATTAAAGTGATTACCAATCATTGTGCTACATGCTGTTGCTATGGTCTGGGTTATGGTGAGACATTATTGGTGTTGGCAGAAGGTCCTCTTTGCCACTGCCCGCTGATCAAAGACTCTCTTTATAGGCAGTGGTTCAAAATCAGTCTGAAAGGCCATTTTTACTGGTTGGGCTGTTTTTTGTTATTGTCAGGAGATATTTCAGAGCTGTGTGCTGGTCCTGTTTACAAAGGCAGGCTGCCAGTTCCAAATAGACATGTTATCTTGCATGGTCACAAGTGCACACCGAAAATAGGCGCAAAGTTGGAATTTGCAAGACCGAGACCAATTTTCTTCTGAGAAAATCAGAAAACAAATTAACCATGTCAAGAAGCAGAATCTAATTTTTGGTGGCACAAGCCCTTGCTGACTCTAGAAACATCTGCTGGACTGCCTCCCCAAGATTAATTTACTTCCAGCAGCTGTGATGCTAGTCGCTGATGATAAACCAGTGGACCTGAGCCATAAAATGCAAAGACAACATTTTTACCAAGCAACCAAAGGGATTTGAACCACTTAAGACCTGTGGAGGTTAGTTTTTGTCATTGGTTAATCATATATCCGTGTCACCTGAACAGAACTTCGGACATCTTGGCATACTTACCTCTGAGTCGATCTTAATTAGAGCGATGTCTAATTTTGTATCCACATCTTGGATTGTGGCATCATAGAGCATTCCATTTTTCAGCTCCACTTTGATACGTTGCTTATTGGACAGTACATGTGCATTGGTGACGATCCACCCATCCTCTGACACTATAAACCCTGAACCACTGGACACAGGGACCTCTTGGTTGGAAAATGGTAGTCTGGAAGGAAATTAAGGAATGAATCCATTGGTGTATGAATTCACAAAAACATCAGTTGCCTATTATTTAGAGAGATTTCTGCTTTCATTCAGAAAAGGATGCTTTAAATTGAACAGTGACAGTAGAGACAGTAACATTTATAATGTTATAAAAAAGATTTCCATTTCAAATAAATGCTGTTCTTCTGAACTTTCTACTCATCAACGAATCCTGAAAATGCATCACGGTTTCCACAATTTTTTTTTTTTTAAATTTCAACATTGATAATAATTTAATGTTTCTTAAGCAGAAAACCAGCATATTAGAATGATTTCTAAAGGATCATGTGACACTGAAGACTGGAGTAATGATGCTGAAAATTAGGGGTGCACCGATCCGACTTTTTCAGTCCCGATACCGATACCGATGCCTGGGCTTTGTGTATCTGTCGATACCCGATACCGATCCGATACTATTGTTGAATTAATAATAAACTGTATATCTTCCACCTTATACCTTCCTTGAAGAGACTAAAGGCACCATACTTTACTAACTAAACATAACTAAGACAAAATAACAAATGTACGTAAAGTGTTGAATTCTTATTTATTTAAAAAACAATTGTGCATTCAAATCTAAAATAGAATGTAATCAAATTTCTTTAAATAAATAAAATGTAGCAGTGGAAAAAAAAAACAGTGTATTGGTCAAACATACAGTAGAAATCTGACAGTTACCAAACATTTTTTACACTACAGATAATTGTTTTGGTATATAATCATATCAATATTAAAAAGTAGCATTACAAATTAACAAATTTGTATAATTTTCTGACATATGCAATTTAATAAAAATGATCAGCTAGCTAATAACAACTTTGTTCTGGTTTCACCTCACTCCAGTCTAAATGATTGTAGGCTAGGCCTATTTATTTTACTACACATTGTCAACCGAAATAAGCTGAAATACTGTTGATAATTAAAAATAATTCTTTCTACCCACTCTTGCTAAATTGGGTAAGCACACTTGTGTTCTCTTTTCAGATGCGTTCTGAGTAAATTAATCAACTGATTCATGAGTTCAGTGTTGGACAGATCAGTTGTTCTAACCAGTCGTTAAAATCATTCGGTTCAAAGGAGTCATTAGGTCGTGAATCGGACATTAGCAGACGCGTTGTGTGCGAATCCCGTCTGTTAGAACATCGCGAAAGATGTCAACACACAGAAAACACTTCATAACTGAATATAATTTGTCTCCCGTTTACTGATAGTATGCTTTATGTCAGCTGGTCAGAGAAGAGTCAACATTTTTTGAGCGCAATTCACACCCAGCGGTAATTCAAGGACAAAATTGTCCGAATGTGTCATGTGCAACATGGCTTCGGTCTTCCGACCTTTTGATTTGGAATTGGATTAATATGTGAAATATGAGAGAGCTAACACTGATTATTTTGAAGACCCAGAGAGTGTGCGCGGGGGAGGAGCTCTCTGATAGTTCTCTCTGTCACTCAGTCACAAGCGCAGCATCTATCCTACACCATTCGTAAATCACAATAACTCATCAAATTAGGCTTTGGCGGCCGTCAAAAAATTTTCAATGCAGGAAAAACCCTGACTTTGCAGTAATACCACCTCCCCTCGAAACATTTAAGTTACTTTGCAGACATTGCAAACAGCCGACAAACTACTTGGCATGGCAAGCGTGAAATATCTCCTCCACACAGCCGACTCTCTGGCTTGCTCCATGTTGCTTCTAGCATGCGACAGACACACGTGAAGCTGACGAATGACGTAGGTAATGCTGCGACGAAAAAAAAAAAAACACCTCAGTATCCGCGGCCGATATCCGATCCTAATATCGGATCGGTGCACCCCTACTGAAAATTCAGCTTTGATCACAGGAATACATTTTATCTATTCAAATAGAAAAAAAGTTATTTTAAATTATAATAATAGTTCACAATATTACTGTTTTACTGTCTTTTTGATCAAATGAATGCAGCCTTGGTGAGTAGGGGTGGGACAAAATATTGATAGGGCAATATATCGCTGTCCTTCTCCTTGCAATACTTTGAGTAATAAATAAGCCACTCAAAATAGATTTCTCTGCTCCCAACATCACTACACCATGGCTCCTCAAGGTGGCACTCAACACATGAATGAGGGGAAACACAAACATAAGTTAACTAGCCCAAGAAAAATAAGTTAACGGGATGGCGGACAGCAGTGCGAGTAAAATAATAGATGCTCCTGCCACCAAGCAGATCTCTGCAGCCAAAAAAATACTATGGTAGTCAATGGCTGCCGAGATCTGCTTGTTCCAAACATTCTTCCAAATATCTTCCTATGTGTTCAGCAGAAGAAATAAATTCATGCAGGTTTGGAACAACTTGAGGATGACTAAATGATGACAGGATTTTCTTTTTTTGCGTGAACTAACCCTTTAAGTCCAAAGTCCAGAAAACCTGCACTTAACCTTTTCACAGGCATTTTGTTAGTTATACAGATATCGTGATGGATCATAATAGGATTGTCTAGCAATATATTGATTATCGCAGAATTTCTGTATTGTGATATTATCGGTATTGTGAGCCATGTATCCTGTATCATATCGATATACCCTGTGATTCCCACCCCTATTGGTGAGCAAAAGACATAAAAAAATCTTACTGACACCAAACCTTAGAAAGGTAGTGTGTTATTCACTACTTTTAAACTGTTGTGAAATGTAACACAGCAACTGTTTAAATGTTTGATGGTGGTGAAACTTCTCACATAAGAAGTTCTCACATAATTATAGACTAATGTTTAACTTATGCAAATAACAGTTATCTTGTAATATTCAACTATACCATAATGTTGATACAAACAGCAGTGTTTACATACCTAATCTATTCTCAACTTTGAACCTCTGTCTAAACAAGCAAGCAAAAACAATTATATTCTCATAATTTAAATCACATATGAAGAGTTTATTCAAAGGCAGCTCAGAATACCAAGCATTACAACCAGCATGTCAGTCTCTGCTCAGCATCTAAACAACCATCACCATCTGTCCTTACCGACTAAACAGTTCTAGATGGACCACTGCAGGGGCAATCTTATCCACCACATCTGCTATGAAGTTAAATTTGTAGCGCATGCTGCTTGGATTTCGAGAGCCTATCAGAGCAAAAAGAACAGGCAAAAATGACACAAATTACATTAGAAAGTATATTACCTGGGATGGAAAACTTGCCAAAAACATATTTAAAAAAATATAGAGAGCAAGCCAAAACATATAAATAGAAAAAGATCTTGACAACCAAGAATAAAAACTAAAATGCATTACAAATGTCACAATGAAGCTCTTGTTTTGTCACACATCAACAATAGTAACATGTGGGCACAAGCTATGAGTAAAGCAAACATCCCCGTGGAGCTCTTTTCTTCACCCTGCTACCTGAAGGCACTGGGGGAGAACTTGTCACAAAGTCTCTGCATAAATTGATGTTACATGCTTATCTCAAAGTCTGTGGCAGCTGACAGCAGCTGTGCTCCTCTGAGAGAATGTCAGTGTCCAGACATTACATGAACAGGTTTCCCTAAGGTGAACCAAAACAGGTAAAAAATCTCTACTGGGAAATGAGAAATCATGACACTAAACCACCGGTGCAGCACGTTAAAAATCTAAAAAACAAAACAAACAAAAAACATAATTGTTTAAAATCTTTTTTTAAAAACAAACCAAAAACCTGGTGCGGAAACAACTGATGCTTCATACATGCAAATTTTAGTGGATATGGATACAAAGCACAAGATGAAGGTTATGTAATCCACACAACATGTTACCACTAGATGAAATTGGTGTTCCCTTGACTACTTCTGCATACTGAGTCCACTTTCAGAGCTGAATTGCTTGTGACACTGTTTTTTTGGCCCTTTGGGGACCTCTGAATTTGGCAAGGCATAGCTGACAGAACATGCCACATGGTTTTCATAGATAAATCATATATCCCAAGGCATATCTGTCATAACAAAATAAATTTGAACCTCTTGGCCAGAAGCCAGAGAACATTTGTATGCATAAAAGCAGGGGGATCACCTGAAACATAAACCTTACCTGAGATGTATTTTCAAAATGAATCTGTTTTTAGTATATATATATATATTCCCATCCACTCTTACTGTATAGAAGAGAACAGCTGTGAGGCTCTCCATGGAAGAACGAAAATCATATGGGCTTGGATGACATGAGGGTCAATGACAAAGAGTCAAGAGTCAATGACAGCACAATTTTTATTTTTGGGTGAACAATCCCTTTAAAATAGAATTATTTACTATATACTAACTTTTTCATTTACATAATTTATTATCATCCTGAAGCATTAATTAGCTTGTCTTTTCTGAAAGTCAAAGAAAAATCCCTCACTGTTCTCATATCAGCTGGAATGATTCTGTTTGTTCTGTTGTCAACTCACACATTGTCAATGATCCTCACTGCTAGCGCTAGCACCACATTCAATTTATAGAAAACAATAAAAATGGTTTCTCAGTGCAGGAATATTTGTACTAATACTGTAAGGGGACCACTTGACACAAACGTTTGTCTGTCAAATCATATCTCAAGCTGTGATAATGAGAGAAGAACAGAAAACGATGACTTGCATTATGCTACACATTTGGAATTGGTGGAAATCACCCTGCAGTCATGGCATGATGAAAATGAAGGCTTTTAAAATGTCAATAATAATCTCTGTAGCCTACTAGTACTGAATGGTACAGGTTTTGGTAGTAGTAATATCATTTCAGTTCATTTATCAAATCATGCTATGATAATATTGATGTTTAAAAGTTTCTCCATGACTTGGCCTGTAACAAGAAGCTGACTGCCAACCACTGCTTCTGCAATATGTAAAACTGCTGAATGCTACAAATGACATGTGCTGAAATGAATGCTATCAAAGTTCCTTTGACATTGAAATAGAATTGAAATGCTGCACCTCTTTTACTGCAGAGGTTTGTGGCTGAAGTCATAAATCTATTATCACATAAATGCCTCAATCTTACTTTTTATGAGGGGATTTGTTTGAATTTTGCATGAAGCTGTAAAGTCAAGCTGTACTCACTCACATCTGATATATGCCCCTTGAATTACTTTTTTTTTACCTTCTCAGTATTGAAAAGTAACTGTATGTTACCCATACACACACACACACACCTACATATTTTAAGTCCCTCTAGTCAATAATTCTATCCCTTAATACTCATCTTTGATCACCAAAACAACATATTTAAATGTTTTTTCCTGTGCAAAAAAATATCCATGCCTTAAAATAGCTTGAATGTAACTCTACACCCTTGCTTCAATTATCTGCATCTCAGACTGCCTCCTCAGAAACGCTTAGAACATCATAGAACGTTAGTGGAGAAAGGCATATAGTTCATCATAACATCCTAATATACATCACATAATTCACCCACTATTATTGCTCAAATTAGCCTATCGCACACGATTTTTCATAACAACAGAAAAATATTCCGGTATTGCTTCGCAGCATAGTAGCCTAATGCTGATTTGCTAAAGGCCGCCCACACATTGACTTTATTGGTTACAGGTAGTTTGTGGTCTGAAACAACAGCGATTTCAAAATGTGTTTTTGAGACTGGGTGCGTCTCAATCAGCTCCCTAGCTCAGTAGTCAGGGCACTGATCAGGGAGTCAGCCCATTGACGTATGTCCTGATCAGTGCCCTGACTTCTGAACTAGGGAGCTGACTGAGACGCAGCCACTGTCTTTTATTCACTGCACTTTTAAGGAGAAAATACTGATCAATGGTGTTGACTTGAAGTGGCACATGATTTGTCTGAAGTTCTGAACATATTAAAAACACAACATAGACATAAACAACATTAAAAACGTGATATTTCTCTCTCTCTCTCTTATATATATGGGTCATTCCACGAAATCGGTGCCTTTTCAACTTTGAAAAATGAAAATATAAAATTAGTTTAATCTATGTTTTAAAAATATCCATGAAATGCAGACAGCTTAAAATGACAATACATTCTATTGTGCCATCTCAGGCTATGATTTTTTTTATTTTATGACTATTTATCTACCTCATGTTTTGATATTTTTGTCATCCCTGTTACAGACACAAGCGTTACTATATACAATAGTTTTAATTAGAACTATGTTATAGTTTTAACATATTTGAGCAGTATTTTAGTCCCTCTTTTCAGTCGGATTGTTTCAAATTTTGGATAATTTTTTTCAATCTTATATTTGTCATTCAGATGACCAAGAATTTACTAATTTTAGAGGATTATCACACGCCAATTAAGAAAAAAATATATTTTTACAAGAGAGATATTAAAAAAAGGGCTTTGTCCAAAATAGAATTTTGATAGGTTTACAATGGAAAAACTTGGAAGGCCATTTCAAATATACTTTTAATATTTTTTATGAAATTAATTACGGTAACAGGATTGACATCATAGTAACAGGACTGACCAGAGTAACAGGGATGACAGGACACACATTCTTCAGCATACACTACACAAATTTGTTAACATAATATTGTAAACTTTTTACATATGCTTTATATTTTTGCATTTACTAGGCATAGTTGTATTAGTGAAGCACATTACATTTCAAAGATATCTAAAATTTTGACTACCATTGACTACCATAGTAGGAAAAAAATACTATGGTAGTCAATGGAGGGCGAGATCTGCTTGGTTTTCAAACTTTCTTCCAAATATCTTCCGTTGGGTTCAGTAGAACAAAGAAACTCATACAGGTTTGGAACAACTTGAGGAACACGAGTGAATGATGGCAGATTTTTCATTTTTGGGTGAACTATCCCTTTAAAACAAACAACAACAGTCAGCAGCTGCACATAAAATGAGCCAACATTTCACCAAAACAATAAGGTAAAGAACTGGTAGCTTATGGTAAGCACAAATTTATTTAGCTGTTAAATGAATGAGAACAGCCATACAAACTTCATGTTTTCACATTGAAGGAGGGAACAAATTTCAAAACGTACAATGTAGCCATTAGATTTTGTAGCAGTTAAAACAAACTGAGAATACTCTGAATAATATAGGCATTAGCTCAATAATACACGCATGATGACATTTAAAAATGTTTGCCTTTTACACAGATAAACTTTAAAAACAGTGACACATAATGTCATGTCATCCCTGTTACCCACATGTCACAACCTGTTACTATAAAAAAGTAACAGGGCTGACGGTAACAGGTTTGACAAATTCAAGCTAATTTGCTAATTGCTAGCTAGCAGTCAATACCACAAAAGCACATGGTGTAAACTTTGAAAGGATATTACTTGTAGATATTGATTTCATTATGTTAAATAAATAATAATTTTAATTTATACTTTAAAAATGGTAACAGTATTGACATTGCATGATGTCCCCACCTCAGTCAACTCTCATAAATCATCAAAAATTGAACATTATAAAAGAGAGAGAGAAACTTAATTGTGTTTTAGCTGTTGGAATAATGATGAGAGATGATGTAACTTCCTGGAAGTGATGTCACTGGAGTGTACCATTATTTTAAAGGGGTTTTTGGTGACGGTAACAGGAATGACATGGAATCAAGGGACACCGATAAAATGATTTATATGTAAAAAAAAAAAAAAAAAAAGTATACTTATGCCCAAACACTGCTTAACAATGAGAATATACTTATAGATATATGCAAATGTGATTTTAGAATCATTTTGCCTTCAGTTTGCAAATTAAAAGTCCTGCTGAAAAAGAACAATCATATCGAGGGACATGGCAAAAACCTTACCCTTATCATCTTAGAAGCTATTTTAATTACTTAAAATAATATTTAATTGACTTTAATTTAATGTAATATTGAGGAAACAATACATAGTATTATTATGTTTTTAAATCACAAATTTATGTGTTGTTATAATAATTCTATGTCTGATTATTTCTTAGGGACACAAAAGGCACCGATTTCGTGGAATGACCCATATATATATATATATATACACTCTAAAAAAAAAGGTTCTATATGGCACCAAAAATGGTTCTTCGTCATAATCATAGAGGAACCACTTTTGGTGCTATATAGCACCATATCTTAACATGTTCTGTATATGGTAGCGGTGCTATATAGCACCATAGTTAGCGGTGCACCATAGTCAAAGAACCGGTGAAGAACTTCTGAAGAACCGCTGAAGAACCACTGAAGCACCAAAATTGGTGCTATATAGCACTTAAAAAGGTTCCCCTATGATTACGAGCCAAGAACCATTTTTGGTGCCATATAGAACCTTTTTTTTTTAGAGTGTATATATATATATATATATATATATATATATATATAGAGAGAGAGAGAGAGAGAGAGAGAGAGAGAGAGAGAGAGAGAGAGAGAGAGAGAGATCACGTTTTTAATGTTGTTTATGTCTATGTTGTGTCTAAAACAGATATATTTACAATATTTTAGTTTCCTTTTAGTTTCGACAACAAGTTCGGTAGGGGTTATTTAATGAAAGTAACTTCTAGAGAGTACTGTAATTAACTTATGTCAAGTTGTTAGTCTATTATGAACATCCAAAACAAAATGTTCCCCTCACCGGTCTCACAGGGGCCTCTCTGGATGAAAATGACAGCAGGTATGCCGCTCATCTTTGCCCGCCTGTTCTCAGCTTTCAGTCGACAGATACTGGGATAAGTTCTCCCATCGCTGCCGCACACCGGCTCATGAGAGTCGCAAACGCACGTGCCGCGCTCAGAGGTGCGATGTTCACAGGTCATCCCCTGACCGCAAAATCCATCTCCGCGCTCCCCACAGTACTCCCCCTCTCCCGCCGCACACATCGTACAGCATCCACAGCTGTCCTTCACCAAGCCGAAGTAACAATACTCTAGAGCAGATGAGCAGCGGGACAGGTCGCACACATCCGGGCATATCTGTCTTTTCCGTAGAACACGCGCCTGTAACACAGAGGCCATGAGAACACAGGCCAACAGTTTCCACATGATGAACAATAATCTCGCCAATCGATGTAAGTACAGATGGAATTTCAGTTTCAAGTCAACTTCGCTTTGACAAAATCAACAGATATCCTCTTGCTCAACTTCACAATAAAAATGTTCACGTATAAACTCACGAATATTTGCATATTGCTTAAATATCATATATAATGAAGCTCAAGTTGCGGCTCGTTCGAAGTCTACAACTGTTTATGAAGGGACAACATGCTGGAACGCAGCTCTCCAGAGTTTGGGTTTGGGGTCTTCAGGATAGGAATTAAGGGAGGAGCTCAAACATTTACCTCTCTCTGTGCCTGTCAGGCCAAAATCTCATAGCAGATCACCAAGCAAGTGATAATGTTATTAATAACTGTAATAGCCTTTTGTTCTTGAGCAAAACTTCCTTTGTATTATACTATATTATATTATAAATGTTGAAATCAGTTATGAAAAAAACATGCACTTAATATTTTTGTGGACTGCTGCATTGTGCAATCTCCTTTTTTTCAGATGAACAAGTTGTATAACACTATTGCATGAATTACATGCAAATGTTTCAGGCGTATATCTGTGTGCGTATTACATCATTCAGTGCTACCTGGAATTTTTTTTCTTCTTGAACAACCTTTGGCAGTATTCCTGAAGAAAAGTTTGGCATGTTCACTTAACTCCTGCTGACATCTAAACAATGGCACAGTAAATGAGTGCAGAGAGATGTGTCCTACAGCAGTAACAAAATCCTGCCTCTGATCTTGTGTTTACAGCAGCATTTCACTTTGCCTCTCTCTTGCTCTGCCGGCAGGTTGTGTGAGTTGTGCTGACTCCAGATTTGATGTGGATGTTTTATACTTCAAAAGAATTTCACACATGAATACTGACAGTCTCCAAAGAAAATGCAGTAACCTGTCCATTAACACCTCACAGATACAGGTATGATCTTACACTGTAAGACCAAATGTATTGTCACATAGCCTAAAAATGTTCTTCCTGGGGTAACATCTAAACTACCTGATTTTAAGTCATGAATATTATTTAATATGACTAAATTGACCTGATTACATTACGTTATTCTAAAATTACAGATTAGAGAGGAAGTAAAAACGGCACATGTTCCTTTTTTATAGTCTATCTGCAGCAAATACTGTTATAGAAACTGAACAAACAACCATTTGTATAACCAAAATTTTGGATTTGGTCCAAAAATTAAAAGTCTTTTTATTAAAAGTCTTGCTTATGTGCTCTGAAATTAGATATGTGCAGTGTTTTACCTCTTGCATTAGTGATACTGTACAGTGATCGTGATGACAGAAGGACCTTTATGTGCAGCCTTTTCACTTTAATGACTATTATAGTTTAATTGGCACCTTTTTTGAGTCATTGTGAGTTGCTTTTTTCATTGTCAATAATATTGATGGACAGACTTCAGACAATAATTGTAAATATGCCAGCCAGTCTTTTTTTCTCCGCTGTATTTTAGATGAAATACTCACAAAAAGTGATAAGGCTTTTAGAAAGACTGGGTCAATTTTCTAACTTGAATTGGGCCAGTTTTAGAAGTCACAAACTGGCTGAAAGATACTTTTTCTGGTTCCGATTTCTTCATGGCTTTTGTGTGGTAATGTGGTAGAAAAATTAATATGCCTAGATGGTCTGTGAACTGGATACTGTAAGATAGCTGGGTGTCTGTGGTGTTGGTGTACTAAAGAACTATTGAAAATATGAATAGCCAAAAATACAGTTGCATTAAATAAAGAGTACCCTGCCTTAGATTTTTGGCTAGTCTTCCTAGTCTGGTCATACTGGTCTATTTTTAGAGGGGATTTGGACACTTTTCCACTGATCAGGCTGGGAGATCAAGATTTGGCTTTTTTCAGCAGGGCAATCATGCTATTTTTTCACTGTATTGTTGTTATTATTGCTTTGTAGTGGTTTCCTATATCCTATAATATAATTATGAAAAATGCATGAGAAGCATCAAAATCTTTGTTCATATTTGGCCTTATTAATGCACAGTATAAGACATTGAGGGCAATAAACACACCATCAGCAGTGTCACAAAACATGTCTCGTTTTTTTGCACCAATAGGGGGCAGTGGTGATCTATACTCTCTTTTGAGATGAGCACAATAGTAATAGAGAGACGCCCTGCTCAGAGTTTCATATCTGCATAGAGCCACATTATGTTAATAGCATGGACTGGTGCTCTGCGTTTGATTTAACCTTGTTTTTATCACCTTGATTCAGTGGTCCTCAGAGGACCAACCTGACGCCTTAAGCATCAACATGAACATACAGTTGACCCAATGCCTTTATTGCCTTACTGGTCCCCTAAGGTATTCACATGATGCTTGTTTCATGAAATTGTAGGAAAAAATTATATGATAATATAAATATAAATGATATATATATAAGAAAATAAGTATTTGAACACCCTGCTATTTTGCAAGTTCTCCCACTTAGAAATCATGGAGGGGTCTGAAATTGTCATCGTAGGTGCATGTCCACTGTGAGAGACATAATCTAAAAAAAAAAAAAAAAAATCCAGAAATCGCAATGTATGATTTTTTAACTATTTATTTGTATGATAAAGCTGCAAATAAGTATTTGAACACCTGAGAAAATCAATGTTAATATTTGGTACAGTAGCCTTTGTTTGCAATTACAGAGGTCAAACGTTTCCTGTAGTTTTTCACCAGGTTTGCACACACTGCAGGAGGGATTTTGGCCCACTCCTCCACACAGATCTTCTCTAGATCAGTCAGGTTTCTGGCCTGTCGCTGAGAAACACAGAATTTGAGCTCCCTCCAAAGATTCTCTATTGGGTTAAGGTCTGGAGACTGGCCAGAACTTTGATATGCTTCTTACAGAGCCACTCCTTTGTTATCCTGGCTGTGTGCTTCGGGTCATTGTCATGTTGGAAGACCCAGCCTCGACCCATCTTCAATGCTCTAACTGAGGGAAGGAGGTTGTTCCCCAAAATCTCGCAATACATGGCCCCGGTCATCCTCTCCTTAATACAATGCAGTTGTCCTGTCCCATGTGCAGAAAACACCCCCAAAGCATGATGCTACCACCCCCATGCTTCAAAGTAGGGATGGTATTCTTGGGATGGTACTCATCATTCTTTTTCCCCCAAACACGTTTAGTGGAATTATGACCAAAAAGTTCTATTTTGGTCTCATCTGACCACATGACTTTCTCCCATGACTCCTCTGGATTATTGGCAAACTTAAGACGGGCCTTGACATGTGCTGGTTTAAGCAGGGGAACCTTCCGTGCCATGCATGATTTCAAACCATGACGTCAACAGTAACCTTGGAAACGGTGGTCCCAGCTCTTTTCAGGTCATTGACCAGCTCCTCCCGTGTAGTTCTGGGCTGATTTCTCACCTTTCTTAGAGAGATTGAGACCCCAAAAGGTGAGATCTTGCATGGAGCCCCAGTCCGAGGGAGATTGACAGTCATGTTTTGCTTCTTCCATTTTTCCAGCCTTGTGGAGGTGTCTTTGTCTCTAGTGTCTTTGGACAGCTCTTTGGTCTTGGCCATGTTAGTAGTTGGATTCTTACTGATTGTATGGGGTGGACAGGTGGCTTTATGCAGCTAACGACCTCAAACAGGTGCATCTAATTTAGGATAATAAATGGAGTGGAGGTGGATATTTTAAAGGCAGACAAACAGGTCTTTGAGGGTCAGAATTCTAGCTGATAGACAGGTGTTCAAATACTTATTTGCAGGTGTATCATACAAATAAATAGTTAAAAAATCATATATTGTGATTTCTGGATTTTTTTTAGATTATGTCTCTCACAGTGGACATACACCTACAATGACAATTTCAGACCCCTCCATGATTTCCAAGTGGGAGAACTTGCAAAATAGCATGGTTTTCAAATACTTATTTTCCTCACTGTATATATATATTAGGTGGCTGTGGACAGTTGTGGAACACAAGGGTAACACTTTCGTGCACCTTGCATCAGCTGTCAAGAGAGACATGATGAGAAACAAGCTGAGTCATGTACTTTACTAACAGTGCTGATTCAATCTATATGTCATACATTATGATGGTCCAAGAGAAAAAGAGCTTTATTTCTAAAGGGCACTCCCAGATTATTTGGGAAATTACATAGCCTAATAGAAATTGGAGGGTTGCGGATGAAGTAACATGCACTTTTCAAGTGGATCTGAATATTATTTTATTCTCATTTAAAGGGCATTGTGGGTTGGAGAGATCGTTGACTGTATGAGATCTCATTGCATGTTTGGTTGCAATGGCTTAATATTTTCCTTAGATGGTTAGCAGTGAACAGTGATCTTAAGCTGTAGTTGCTTGACAGCATTCAAAATGCTATTGACAAAAACACGGGTGTCCCAATTTCCCTGTGCAATATCAATGGAACCTATGAATTAGCCACAAAGGCCAGTCTTTGTGAAAAATCATCAGCCTCAGCGATTTAACCAAGGATGACATTCAACTTTAAGGAGATTAATTAAAACTCTATAAAATGCTTTATTATTTTGTATTGCTTTGTAAAGAAGTGCAGCTCTGTCTAATTGCTTTGTTATTTTCTTGTGTAAATAATGAATATGGATGAGGATATAAGCAGGACTCAAGACTAAGGGTGAAAGTTGTAACATATATGAGCCACCTGCAAGGGGAACACAAATCTGGCATGACAGAGAGTTTTAAAGATTTGCCAGCATATGTCCTTGTGTGTTTGATGGATTTGAAAGATATTCATCTGTTGTCTGCTCTTTTTTCAATGCAGTGGTTTCCCAGACCTTTGGATAGGATCTGTCAAATGTTTATAATTTGAAAATTGGCCATTTAAAGGGTTTCTTAGTCTATAATGTCCATGTCTTTATCTTTTTACTGGCCTTTATGAAATGTATCTTATTACATTACTTAAAATCGTTGCAATATGATTCCTATGAAAGAATGGATTTCACAAGACTGACCTCAAGAAATCTAACCTGCAATAAAACAATAAAACTTCACACATCTGAAAAGGAGATCTACAAGAAAACACAAGACCCCACCTGGCGAGTTCCTGACCCCTCTCACCCTCTCCTTCCCCTCAGGGCCCAGACAATCATGCAAATCTCACAGATACTGCCACAAGCTGTTTACTTGTGGTCAATATAAATACTTTTGGTGCGATTGGTAAAGGAGTTTCGTTCCCACATCAGTAGAACAGGTCAGAATGGTGTGGGAGATGCCTAATTAAAGATCTTTTGATAACCATTAGCTGTCATTCCCCAAAGATAGGCGTGCATGACCATTTGGGCACGAGAAAAGGTTAAATAAAAAGCTGCATAAATATTTGGGTGCTAAATGTTTATTGTTCTTTTGTCCTATTTGATTATTTAAAGGGAATTGGCAAACCATTCAAGGAAGCATTTGTAATCAGAACTTCCCACACGGTTGCAGTGTGTCTCTATTGCTAAGTATGAAGACTCTTTGAAACTATTTTCATATTATTTATGTAACTGTGTTTTATATTTTATGCTGATCAGTTGTGTACCATGGATTCTTGTTTGATTCTTTTTATTTTGATGTTCTGCCTGGCTAAAATGTTAATCTTGACTTATTCTGTATCTTTCTGAAATCATTATTTTAGTAGTGACCAATGCAGAGTAAGTAGGCGTCTCCTCAAATCATCCTGCCAGGGTTGTTCATACCGAGGACCCAATTAATGGGGCATGGAGCACATCAATCCGATTTCTGACTATCACTGTTATTAACGGGTTGCAGCTTTCGCGTCTATTACACTTGTTATGAGTAAGCATGTGCGACCTGACAAGGTAAAACTGCTCTGCCTCCTCTGTAATATCAGAACTGGCTAATTTGTGTCCATGAGCTAATGTAATTTCACGAACATTAAGTCTCTCTGCGGCACCGGGTCCCATGGTGGAACGAATATTTGAAAATAAGAGATACTAAGAAAAATCAACGATCTACATTAAATCACAACTAATCTTATGGTCAGCTGTTAAGTTACAAATGTAACAAATTAAACAAAGTCACATACAATTGGAATCAGATTAAATTATTCATGGACTCAAATTGGATCCTCGCATTTTAATAAATTAAAGTGATTTTTCCAGAAGCGCCAGAAAAGATATACACACTGAATTCCTTCAACCACGCTGCTTGATTCCGTCGTTGGGCCAAGTGGGTGGAGCTTACACCAATGTATGCCTTTTCAATAAAAAGTAAATTATTATTATGAATATTATTAATGATTATAAAAAATGTAAACTAATAAAGTAAAATAATATTACCCCAGTGTGTTCAAACATGACAGCTATGTGTGGACAGTTGAGCTCTGGCTCTTGTTAGATAAAGAAATGTCCACCCATACTCTCATTTGAAACAAATCACCATTCCCATAAAGACTCTTTTCATTGATGAATTTCATTGCTCTTAGAAACAGCTTCCAACACATTTATAATTCAGCTCCAACAATTCTGACCTTGTGGTTCACCTTCCTTGCAGTGATGAAACAAGAATACAATAGACCTAGAACAGGAAGTGTATCATACTAATGGATGAGCACACTCGCAGGAATTATATTTGGTTTCAGCGTGGCTGTGCTAATATGCGAACGGCGACAGTCACTTGGACTCATTCTTCAGACTGATTGCTGGCGTGTCAGTGGAAACAGAGGTGGGGGAGCAAAGATGACACTTTCATATAGTGCTGACAGATGGGAAGTGATTTGGAGTTGGTGGCTCACTCAGGATAGGTTAATTAGACTGATAAGCAAAAATGTGTTCGGTTTGGCACGGTGACTCTGATAGTTTAATACAACCATCTTACAGTTGTCAAATGTCTTTTTCAGTGCCTTGGAATTTTAGCTGATTTTTTTCCCTCTGAATTTCTTATGGCATTCAATCAACGTGTAGGCCTACTGAATTGGACCATCCAGGCAAGTAATGGGTGATTTTTATAGGCAGAATGTGGATTCTTATTGAAGGCTGTTTCTGTTGATTAAAATGAACAGATTTCATACCCAGACTTTGACTTAAAATACTTAAAATATGAATTAGTGCATGTTTAAAGCTATGATCAATTATTGAACTAATCATAAACCAATTTAATATACAGTACATTACCATTCAAACATTTGAGGTTGGTAAGATTTGTTTAATGTTTTAAGGTCGCATTTATTTGATTATATAAAATTTGATTTATTTTAACATATTTAAATATTTATTTATCTATTATTATTATCAATGGTGAAAACCGCTGTGCTGCTGTACCGCTGTAAATATATTATAAATGTCTTTACTGTCATTTTTGATCAATTTAATTAGTAAGAGCCATAGTAAGGACTATCGCTTGTCTTCTTTAACTGTAATTGCATATTGATCTCATTTTTATTTTAAAGCGATGAAGACATTAATCGGATGTAAATGGCTTTAGTGACTGTCATATCATAGAGTGTTTGTTTTTCTATAAGATGTGTCTATGATGTTGCAATAAAAACATTGGATAGTGCACAGAATACTAGTTTATTGTCTGGTGTGTTTAGGCTTCAATATTTCATGAAGTGAAGGGTGCAAATGTCCAAAGTAAGATCTCGCTCTCTGGTATGCCATAGATGAATGGGGGAAAAAAAACTTGAAGAGGAATTTTTCTGACTGTGGGTTTGCCTTGAACATTTTCAATTTTTGGTACACAGGGATTTAACAAGGCATTTAAACTAGCTACATATTTTTGCCCTTTTGTTCAGCTCTGATGTGCTGAATATTTTCTGTATAAAAGAGTGAAGAACAGTAAGGAAAAAAACTGAAAATAATGTCAAAGGTTTTATTTTTGTGTGTTATAAATCATAGAGATTTACATGTTCTTTGGTACTAAGGCACCTTTTGAAGCTTTTAAGTTTCATGTTGAGAAGTTTTTCTTGAATGTGCATAGAAAAGTTGCTCCTGTCAGTGTTGTTTGAAATGAATGTGACAAAGATAAAACTGATGGCCACAGTGGCATCACGTTTAACAACAACAACAACAAAAAACTCTTTGATCAAACAACCTCTGCCCTTTATTGAAGCTTTAGTCCATCAGAAATTCCACACTGTACAAGAGTGTTAGAGGCAGTCTGAAAAAAAGACCTTGCAACAAGAATAAACTAAATTGCTGTAAATTAAGCATGCTGTACAGGCAAACAAGCTCTCAAAAATCACACATATACAGTAGAAGAGTTCTGTGAATCAGAGTGGACAGAAATGTCTCTAGTTCGGTTAAGGAGACTGATTGACAATTATATGCATTGCCTACAAGATTATTTTTCACCAAATTGATGGTGTAGTGCAGGGGTCTTCAACTAAAATTGCTTGAGGTCCAGTAAATGAACCCTCGTCACCGGCCGAGGTCCAGACAATTATATACCTAAAAACAATAATTTATGTTTATTGCCAGACTAAAGAAATTAGTGTAGATAGCATTTGTTCTTAATTGAACAAAATATATGTTCTCATATGGATAAAACTGTTCATATTGTTAAAGCAAACATCGATAATCCTTCACAAAATTGATCTCATTTTGTTGTTGTTCTGTTAAGTCCTTTAAGTTGCTTTGGTACAAAATATCTAAATTCAACCAGTAGCCATGTCTGACAAAAATATGATGAACTAAAAATGCCTTAATCTCTAAATCTGTACTGAAAATACGTTCATTTCAACATTACTAGCAACTAAAGTGCTTTTCCCTGCTGAACTGAGATTAATAATAACAATCAAATAACGCAAACCATAAACAAAAAAAAGAAATCTCATAACACATTTTATGTTTATTCACATGTAGCCTATAGTCTCTACTTAACTAAATGTATCTAATATTGAACACTGCTCTCTGCTGTGCTTCAAATTGCACTGGTAAAATATCATTAGCAATATCATTCAGAAACACAAACAGGCAAAAATAAAGTGCCACCAGTGTTGGAAAAATTCAAAAGTGCAAGAAACATTTTATTTTAAGTTTTCCACTTTTGACAACCGTAACAGAATCAGAGCAAATGAGACACACAGGCCTCGTACAGGATGCAGAAAGAATAAATGCGATTTTTTTCCCCCACCCATTCATCTCGGAAAACTCGGTTTTCAGCGTCAACTTTCGTAATTTTCGAAAATGCCATTGTTTTTGCGCGCTGCTTTCTGCTCTGATGGTGCGTTCACACCGGACGTGAATGAAAAGCGCTTTGCGCGAGTGATATAAGTCAATGCAAAGACGCAAATAGACATTCTGCGGCGCGAATTAAGCGGCGTGCATGGCGCGTCATTCGCGTCCGGTGTGAACGCACCATCAGTCTCTTCTTCACTGCATGCTTGACCGCGCGTCTGGGTCTGAACGTAGCAACAGTGAGCATAGCAACGTTACCTGTCGTCGTCGCAACCCGTGGCGACATAGGACCCAAACGGTTCTACTGAGCTGCCTGATATAAATGTGATTTTAAATTTATTTTTTTTTATTTTTTTCATTACGTAAAAAGGCTTTGCGGTGCGGATGGACGCATCTCGCGGTCCGGATTCGGACCGGAGTCCGCTAGTTGGCGACCCCTGGTGTAGTGTGTACTTATTTTTTCCCCAGGTAATTGCTTTAGTTATTAGGTATTTTAGTTAGGCACGTTAGTATTTTCACCCTATTTATATTATTTGCTGTTGTGTATCAGTAGGAAATATAAGTTTACATTTCCAAACATTCCTTTTGTCAGTAATTGTAGTAGTCCAGTGAGATTTTTGTATGCTTTAGATGTAAGGAGTCTGACAAAAGGGCCCTATCATATACCCGGTGCAATGCGGCGCCAGGCGCAGTTATCATTTTAACGTCCAGCGCCACGTTGTTTAAATGGCAAATGCATTTGCACCCATTTGTGCGTCCATGAGCGCATTGTTGGCGCGTTGCTACTTTGAGGCAACTGAAACCTGGTCTAAAGTCAATAGCGTAGTATTTTTTGTGTTATTTAAAGGGTGCGTTAGTATTATGCGCCTATAGGCGGGTACACAACGCAAGAGGCTGCACTCTGGGAGGCACGCAGCAGCACACAACATTTTTTAAACATTAAAATTAAAAGGATTCCAGTGTAGAAGATTATTATTGTGTACATAAAAATAAAAATGTCTACATATCATAATGGATAGTCATTGCATGTATCAGAATTACCTATTTGCAGTAATGACGAATGAAAGTGGCTACTTATTTAACCAATCGTGGCAATACACACGCCGATCATTTTTCACGTTGTTAAACTAGCAAAAGTGGATTCGGACACGCCCTAAGGCCCCATTTAAACTGCATGGTTCATGACCCTATTCCAATTTTCTCATGTGGCACAGATCGGCTAAGACATGTGAACGTGTAAACAGGAAAAAAACAGATGAATTCCGATATCCTCAGATCGGATGCAGGCCTTACTCAAATGGGGTAATAAATCAGATATGATTCGGATACATGCATTCGCGTATGCCATGTAAGCAGTCAAATGGGATATTCCCCAGTAAATGTGAGTCGTACGTAATTGAAAAAGGGACGGAGGCGGATGACGCCAACTCAGGTGGACACGAATTGCTATCGAGAGCTCTCCTCTTTTTTTTCGCCTTACGAGAGCAATGTTTTGCTGACCTTTAAAGATAGTGCGGAAATCAAAACATTGAATAATCATCTGCATCCATTGGATATCATGCCGCTTTAATTCCTTTTCCAGGTCAGAACGTCTTGGGCTGTTTCGCCAGTGTATAGTGTAAATGCAATTATCGGATACGGGTCGCTTTTAGAAGATGATGTAAGCGGGTCATCAAAAAAATCGGATATAGTGCCCAAATCGTGTTTGTGCATCAAGACCTGCAGTGTAAATGCGGCCTAAGTGCATAAGCGTCATGTGCTTCAGACTATGCGCTCAGAACTTTAAAATAGGGCCCCTGATCTCACCATCATCGAGTCTGTCTGCGATTACATGAAGAAACAGAAAAAAACAACTGAAACAGACTAAATCCATAAGAATTGTGTCAATGTATCCAAGACGCTTGAAGAAACCTCTCCGTGTGGAGCATATCAGCTGTTGTCCGACTTGTTGTGTATACAGAAATCTCACTGGATTATTACAATTAATGGCAAAATTAATGTTGGCAAATGTAAACTGATATTTCCTGCTGACACACTACAGCAAAATATATAAATAACTGGCTTAAAACCTTTTTTTGGGGGCTAACATGCCCAAGACTTTTGCACAGTACTGTATATGTCAGGCATATAATGATTTTCATAGTGCTATCCTCCGATAAAGACTGACTGTTCTTTTATTTGTGTCCAGCTGTTTCCAAGAATCCCCCTACTGAACTCAATCAATGGAACATCGGAAGACAGCTGGGCACTTAAAGAACCCTGCCACATTTACCAGTGACCTTCAGTTCTTCTTTTGCTCTTCTCCACTCACTGCACTTGAGGAAGAATTTAACAGCGTGTGGTAGTAATAAGGCCTTATGTTCAAATATGTTCTGTGAAGGTGACACATTTTTCTTGGAGCTCCAGGCCACATCCACACGAAGCCAGAGCTTTTCCCTAGTCTCAAGAAATATCTGCGTACACACGAAACCACTGAACCCGACTTAAAACAATGTAGTATACATGCCAGACCAGTATTTGGCACTGTAAATCTGCCACAGAAATGCTCTAAAAACGGAGAAGAAGACTTGGAGCATGTGCGATACGTGGTGTGATGACATCACCGTTTCACAAAATATATGGATTGGCTGTACACACGAAAGTGTCGGTTTCAGATTTATCCACTCTAGGACCCGGTTTAAAAAAATACCGGTTTCAGGGCTCCCAAAACGCCGGATCCTTCTAGACGAAATGCTGATACGATATAATTTTTTATCTGCGTATCTGTGTGGATAGGGCCTCAGAGAGGGAAAAAAAGTGATATCTAGTCTTTAAAACAATAGAGTTTAGTTTTAATATTTATTTATTTAAAAAAAAAAAAAAATTATTTGTGTCTTCATGTTTTATCCTTTTGTCATCAAAATATATAGTGCTCTGGAAAACAGTCATACTAATTTTTTTTAACGCTATCCTTTTCTATCCAGTAGCAAACTTAAAGGGTTAATTCACCCAAAAATGAATATTCTGTCATTAATTACTTACCCTCATGTCGTTCGACACCCGTAACACCTCCGTTCATCTTCGGAACACAAATGAAGATATTTTGGTTGAAATCCGATGGCTCAGAAAGGCCTCCATTGGCACCATGCACTTTATACTCTCAAGACCCGTAAAAGGTATGATGACCGATTACAAAACTCTGCATCATGAAGCTTCAAAGCGTTATGAATCAGCGAGTCGATTCAGCGGTTTGGATCGCCAAAGTCACGTGATTTCAGCAGTTTGACACTCGATCTGAATTTTTGCGCACAAAAACTATTCTCGTCGCTTCATAAAGTTATTGTAGAACCTGCACTGTAGTGAGATGGACTTTGTAACGACGTCTTTAGTACCTTTTATGGGTCTTGAGAGTGTACAGTGTATTGTGCCAATGGAGGCCTTTCTGAGCCATCGGATTTCAACTCAAATATCTTCATTTGTATTCCGAAGATGAACAAAGGTCTTACGGGTGTCATACGTCATGAGGGTAAAGAATTAATGACAAAATTGTCATTTTTGGGTGAACTAACCCTTTAAGTCTATGGTAAATTAGGAGCTTGATAATACTAATATATAGCCTATATATATATATTTTAAAGCAACTCAACATATTTTCTTCCTTGATCAACCACAACACAAACAGCACAGCTTCATCTTTCTGTCTTTTAATATTTAACAGCTGCCCAGGGCGCTGGGTTTGTTTGGACAACAAAAAAAAAAGAAAAAAAAATGGTGTGCCACTGAATTCCCTGGAACTTTCCATCAAAATGTAATCCCTGCCATCTTAAAGGTTTATTCTTTTGTAATCAAAATGTTCCTGATTTAATGTAGTCTGGCCCCCCCCCGAGTTCTTTCACAGATTCTTGATGCAGCAAATGATATCAGGCACAAATCAGACCTGCATGAGGATCAATAGAATTTCCAAGTGAATCACACTGAATATATTTCTCGCTACAATAAGACGGTGTCCGCAACTAATGAGGAAGACTTATAGGATCTTGTGCGAATGTTCAGATTTCCGTCTGCCTTGTCATAAATAGCCTGAGGTGACGTGGCAGCATTTCTCCATTACCACCAGAACCATCTCAGCTGGTTGATGTACCACACTTTGTAAATGACATGTCACATGGTAGTTTTTCAGCGACTTCAATGCTGATTTCCTATCCTCAGGAGGCCACTAAATAGCTCAATTTTTGATTTGTACATTTCCGTAAACATGCAATTGCGCACAAGTTTCAAAGTGACACGGTTTGAATTAGAGTTGTTTTCCCCCATACTGTCCTTCATGGATGATAGATGCTGTATGAAAGGAAAAAGTGTCAGTATAGCCCAAAGGATGTACTCTGTTAAAATTGTTGTTTAAATAATGCATATATATATATATGCATTTTTTTATTTTTATAAAAGTATATACTTTGCATTTGAAAAACAAACAAACATGTATCCTCTAATTAATTTATGTTAATTCAGTTACCATGTTACCAGGGAAACCTTAGACATTTTAACTCACCATTTCACCATTTTTGTGTGACCTTCACCATTTCTGTTTTAACTTTTTTAATTAGCCTCATCTGATTCTGTATTATAAGCATATTTTCATCATTTTCGGGGGCTTATCTTTCTTTATGTCCTCAGAATGCATGTCATCGGAAAATGTACTTCTTTTTACAGTTTGAGTTTGTACTGTTACTGTTTTATTGAAATGTTCTGTACATTCACCTGATTGGGAATCTGATTTGCGCCCCTGAATGTTTAGACGATACACACACCTCATTACAAATGCTCAGCGGGACCTCAGATTGAGCTGCGGTGTCTGAAGCCAGCTACTTAATCCTGCTCCAGATCTTTCTCAATATCGTTCGTTTGCAGTGTGTTGACGGATATTCCCAGGTTATGCTGTATTGATTGCTGTTTTAACATCTAAAGGACAGATTCTCCTCCTCTGTCCAGCATGCTCAATATTTTGTTTCAGGCTTACAATTCACATTTAATTAACCCACTCTCCACTAAAATAAATCAATATGTAGATCTAGAGAAAAGTATTCATGTTTGGCCCTGGAACACAAAACAAATTTTGGATTCCACAAGCGTTTCAAAAGGCTTATGACGATCAAGGTTAGTTTTTGAAAAGAACGAGTCTAACTGACATAATCATACTGACATTTTTATATCCTCAGCACTTATTCGGATGAGGCCAGTTTGACAAATCACATTGTAAATAAGTGCTGCTAAAATGTGATTTATGTGATGTTTTATTCATAGTCATATTATAAACAAGGTTTTTAAGTAATTAAATCTTGATCAGCACCAGCGGCAGCCATTAAAATTGAAATAAAGTTTTACAAATAGAAAATGTGTAAATAGAAATGTACAAACTAGTGTTTCTTCATGTAACCTTATATGTGCTGATGTTCTCATAAATAAATCCTCATTCTAAAAGCACAGAAAGATTACTTTTGGATTTAAATCACTTTTTTTTGACAATGGGAAGCAAGATTGAATCACACACTGTTGTTTTCACTGAAACCACTTGCAGATAAGGTTGAAGTTTGTAGCAACATATGTAGCAGATAGAGAGCTGATACTACTGTAGTTTCAGAGGAAGATGACTACACTCAAAAAAAAAAACAAGGTTCTATATGGCACCAAAAATGGTTCTTGGCTTGTAATCAGAGGGGAACCTTTTTAAGTGCTATATAGGACCAATTTTGGTGCTTCAGTGGTTCTTCAGCGGTTCTTCACCAGTTCTTTGACTAAGGTGCTATATAGCACTGCTACCATATACAGAACATGTTAAGATATGGTGCTATATAGCACCAAATGTGGTTCCTCTGATTACGACGAAGAACCATTTTTGGTGCCATATAGAACCTTTTTTTTTTTTAGAGTGTAGGTATAGATTTGTCTTTAGTCAATATTCAAGCACACAAGCAAATGCAATGAATGAGCTCTTATTGCTATAAGCCGTTGGCAATAGTGATCACTGTAAACCCGAACACTCCAAATAATTAATGGGTTTGAGTAGAGCCAACTCAAATTAAACAAATTAGTTCAAACAAATGAACTTTGAGTATTTAGAACTTTCTTTTTCTTTTGAGTTCTCAAAACTGACACATTTTAAGTAACCTATATTGTTTCATTGTTTTGGTTTTATGAACCTGTTTCTTTTAATTTAGACAAACTTAAATGTAACAAAACTGGGCTGGGATTTCTATTTCCCAGCATGCTTACTTTTTGTTTTGTGCAAGATTAACGTTAGGGATATTTAGTAGTATTTTTGTTTTGTTAGTTTAGAAGAGTTTCTGTTAGCTTTTTTTTGTTTTGTTTTTGTAGGGTTACCATCATGGTGACGACGAGTGGAGCATTATCTTAGTTTTAGAACAGATATATGTTAAATTTATTATATTGTTGTCCTCATTCAGCAAGTGCTATGATATGCCAATTCAACCAAAAGCATTGTGTAAATTAGAAAGGTTGCATCTATTGAATTAGCTTGATAAACCTAGTCAAGTTTCCACTACAAAAAATGTGAAATTACATACTCTTGACCACACGAATTTTACATCACGTACTCAGTGTAATGTTTCATTGAATGCAGGGATGCATTAAATTGATCAAAAGTGTCTGTAAAGACATTTATAATTTTACGAAAGATTTCTATTTCTATCTTTTTGTAACTATTTTAAACTTTCTATTAATAATAATAAAAAAAATATTAAGCAGCATAACTGTTTTCAGCATTGATAATAATAAGAAATGTTTCTTGAGCTCTGCAAATCAGCATATTAGAATGATTTCTGAAGGATCATGGGACACTGAAGACTGGAGTAATGAGGCTGAAAATTCAGCTTTGCCATCACAAGAATACATGTTTAAATATATGAATACATTGTATATATTTAAAATATATAAAAATAGAAAACAGTTATTTTAAATTGTAATAATATTCCTTTGTGAGCATAAAAGACTTGAATGGTAATGTACATTTTATTTTTTAATTTGTAGTCTTGGTGTTAAATCATCATTTAAAATTTATAGGTTCAGTCTCCAGATTATGCATTAATTATTAATAAAAGATAATGCAAAAATATCTGAGCAAACATAAAGCTGGCTTAATATTGCATTAAGCCAATGTATGCGTGGCTCCTGATTATTAAATTGCTATGACTGAAAGATTTACCTAGAATTGTCACTGTGAGCTAATTTTCACGAGTGCCTATAGTCTGCCTTCTTCTTAATCCACGTTCTTTAGTGAATTTTGTCAGTGTGTGCGTATTGTGATCACATAATAAAGCTGCTTTTACATCCTTAACCTCTGCTCATTGACGGTACACTCACACAGATGTGTGAGCAAGATCTGCTAGAAAGCAGGAGGTGGACTTGCCATTTTTGTGAACAACAGATGGTGCAGCCCAAGACATGCTGTAACCCATATGTACATCTACTCACTGTTGAATTGTGGCCATATTTCCTGCAGCAGGACTTTTCACATGCTGTTGTTTTTGGCTGTGAACTCCCTGCCCTCTGCAGAGGCAATAAACACTGGGGTCAGCAAACTCAACACAATGAATGAATCTTTCAGGATTTGAATGGAGTATTCAACTCTTCTTTCACCAGTTGTCTGTCAGCGTATTGATTGCCTAACCTCAAGAAACTGGACTCTGATATATGTTATAACATATAACATATCTGTTACCTTGCTTCCCTTGGGTAGATTGGAAAACAGCTTGGTTTATCTTCATTCCCAAATACATACTGATCATCCTGCAGCTGTCCTCACCAGGACTATATGGAAGTGAAAAAAGATGATCTAGAGAGAGCTGTGTGGAGGAGAATATAGGATATGTTCTGCAAATCAAACTGTAAGAACACTGCGCCTGCACATTAATTTCTGTCAAGATAATTCATTCCCCACTAAATTGGGACAATCCAAACAACAAAAAACCTAAAAGACAAGCTTATTAAGAAGAAAGACTGCAGGTTTAAACAAGAAAAGGAGTTTTGCTACAGCATAACATTTAAAAGTTTGGGGTCGGTAAGATATATTAAGTGTTTTTGAAAGATATCTCTTGTGCTCACGAAGGCTGTTTATTTGATCGAAAAAATACAGTAATACAGTAAATAATTTAAAATCTATTTTTAACATATTTTAAAATGTACTTTATTCCTGTGATGCAAAGCTTTTAAGTTTTAAGAAACATTTATTATTACCCATGTTAAACAGTTGTTCTCAATATTTTTGTGGAAACCATGCATTTAGAAAAGCCCAACCAGAGACAGGAGTTGAGAATTAGCAGTAGCTATAAACTCTATATGCTGCGCATCAGTTGCAGTAATTGTATTGTACTGCATAGTCCTTGTTAAATAAATAAATAGAATAAATGATTTGTGAGTCGGCTATGTGTGTGTGTGTATATGTGTATATATATATATATATATATATATATATATATTTATGACCTCCTCTTGTACTAATTGGATAGGCACTTTGAACGTGTTCCTCCTAAACTTTAATAAAACATCTTACATTTTTTCAGTATTTTTTGATCAATAGAAAGTTCAAAAGAACAACCTATAATATAACTTATAATGTTACAAATAATAATTTTTTGTCACTTTTGATCAATTGAATGCATCCTTGCTGAATATAATGATCAGTTTCTTTTAAAAAACAAACTTTTGAACGGTATTCGACATGGATGGAACAATACAGAAGGGGAAAAAGGGATTGATGTTAGCATGGGGGAACTTATGCAGGGTTAATGAGTTTTTCTCCAGTTGGTTTAGTGTTGTTTTTCAGCTCCTGTCCTCTCTCTCACTGCTCTGAAAAAAGGACTCTTCTTTAAAAGAGGAATCTTCCTTAGAGCATCTTTTATCATAGACTTTTTATATCAGCATGTACCTTATAAATGAAGTGAATAATACACAGGAAGAAAAAATTAAGTCTGCCTGATGTATTTTGTTGTAGAAATGTTCCATTATATTAACCCTGAATGATATTAGTTTTGGCATAGTGCAAAAAACAGCTTCTGTTTTGAGTAAGATCTCCTAGCCATGACTTATCTTACTCAAATCTTACTTGTGTCTTTCAGTGATATATATATATATACACAAACACATCGATCAGGCATAACATTATGACTGGTGAAGTGAATAACACTGATTATCTCTTCATCACGGCACCTGTTAGTGAGTGGGATATATTAGGCAGCAAGGGAACATTTTGTCCTCAAAGTTGATGTGTTAGAAGCATGAAAAATGGGCAAGCGTAAGGATTTGAGCGAGTTTGACAAGGGCCAAATTGTGATAGCTAGACGACTGGGTCAGAGCATCTCCAAAACTGCAGCTCTTGTGAGGTGTTCCCGGTCTGCAGTGGTCAGTATCTATCAAAAGTGGTCCAAGGAAGGAACAGTGGTGACCCGATGACAGGGTCATGGGCGGCCAAGGCACGTGTGGAGCGAAGGCTGGCCCATGTGGTCCAATCAAACAGACGAGCTACAGTAGCTCAAATTGCTCAAGAAGTTAATGCTGGTTCTGATAGAAAGGTGTCAGAATACACAGTGAATCGCAGTTTGTTGCATATGGGGCTGCATAGCTGCAGACCAGTCAGGGTGCCCATGCTGACCTCTGTCCACTGCCAAAAACGGCAACAGTGTGAATGAAACAGCATGTGAGCACCAGAACTGGACCACGGAGCAAGAAGGTGGCTTGGTGATTCTGATGAATCACGTTTTCTTTTACATCACGTGGGTTGCTGGGTGTGTGTGCGTCACTTACCTGGGGAACACATGGCACAGGGATGCACTATGGGAAGAAGGCAAACCGGTGGAGGCAGTGTGATGCTTTGGGCAATGTTCTGCTGGAAAACATTGGGTCCTGCCATCCATGTGGATGCTACTTTGACACATATCACCTGCCTAAGCATTATTGCAGACCATGTACACCCTTTCATGGAAACAGTATTCCCTGATGGCTGTGGCCTCTTTCAGCAGGATAATACGCCCTGCCACAAAGTAAAAATGGTTCAGGAAAACAACAAAGAGTTTGAGGTGTTGACTTGGCCTCCAAATTCCCCAGATCTCAATCCAATCTATGGGAAGTCCGATCCATGGAGGCCCCACCTCGCAACTTACAGGACTTAAAGGATATGCTGCTAACATGTTGGTGCCAGATACCACAGCACACTTTCAGGGGTCTAGTGGATTCCATGCCTTGACGGATCAGGGCTGTTTTGGCAGCAAAAGGGGGACTAACACAATATTAGGAAGGTGGTCATAAAGTTATGCCTGATCTGTGTATATTTAAATACACTCACACAGGATAGCTTTATCTTTTTGAACCTTTATCATTGGGATTATTTTAAGGTCGATGGTGACTAATTGCAGACATGGAGACACCAGCACAAATGTGATTGAATGTCTCCATGTTGTAGGATGGCAGGTGACCCATTTCCTAAGCATATTTAATTGGGTCTTTTAGACTGATTACAGCCAATGGTTCTTTAAGGGACAGTTGGCCTAAAAAGCTTGTGGATTTCAGGTGAACGTCAACTGAAACTCATTTATTGGCCCTCATCGTTCAGGAACTGACTCTCTCTTGTTTTTCTTCCCTCTTTTCATGACTGAAGAAATAAAACCTCCATCGGACTTAAGCTTGACTGAACTCAGATAAATTGCTGAACTTGTGAAAGGAAAGAAATCTGCAGATCTTCCCCACAAAAGCTGTTGACGGACAATTTATCTTCCCTTGTTTGTTGCAACCTAGCAGATGCTTTTGGAAATAAAAATCAGAAAAGAGGCAAGGGAATTTTACTCTGCTAAACATCACTTTGTCACTTTCATTCCACAGTGTTTACCCGGTCAGAGTTTGGGTGTTCGTACATGGCAGATGCACAGATGTGAAAATGATAGCAGGGGAATGAAGAAAAATGCTGCAAAGTGATTTCTTCTGATCAATAGTAATGCTGTCTGGACAAATCCTCCCACAGTGTTAACAAGCCACTCCTAAGGGTCTAAAAACGAGTGTCATGTTATTTATGCATAATGACCCCTCATTGATCGTCTTTCCTGAAGTCATTTATAGATTGTTTACTGTTTTGCTGTATGAAGTCTGACTGCTTGAACGAATCATGAACAATAACAATTTTTTAATTCTATTGTCAGACCTAGTTATAAAACAACACACACACACACACACACACACACACACACACACACACACACACACACACACACACACACACACACACACACACACACACACACACACACACACACACACACACACACACACACACACACACACACACACACACACACACACACACACACACACACACACACACACACACACACACACACACACAAAAACACATCCTTAAAGGTTTATACATCTAATAATAATAATAATAATAATAATATGTAGAAAAAAGATTCACTGTCAACGTAATTCAATTAAGTTGACTCAATTTAATTCAGTTTAATGTATTTCATTTTTGGAAACAACATATTGTCTTTAAACTATGATGCTTAGTATTTTCTCCCACAGTACAAACTGTAAAGTTATAGAGCTGGCATTATTCCCTTGCAATGGGATCATCGTCTTTTGGGTTTGTGTGTTTTTGGTGGTAAATATCTATCTAGCGGCTACTACAGACAATCTAAATAATCCTAGGACTTTTTGGAAGTCTATCAAGTCAATTTCTTTAACTAAGTCTCATAATGAACTGCCTCCCCATATCATTAGGGACAATATTACTATCTTGGACAGATCGGCGATGCTAGAATGTTTTAATGAACATTTTGTTGCATCTGGTTCTTTGTTTGACCAATCTCTATCTTCAAAAACCTATCCTTCTGATAGTAATGCTGCTGGAAGATGTTGTGTTGGCAAGCCTTTTTCTTTTACCTTTGCGCCGTTTTCAATCGATGATGTACATAAAGCTCTAATGTCGCTGGACATCAAAAAGCCTGCTGGCTCAGATGGTTTAGTGCCTTATTTTTTAAAAGTTGCTGCAGATTTTATTGCTGAACCGCTCATGTACATTTTTAATTTGTCTATGGATCAGAATGTTATGCCATCAATCTGGAAATCTGCCCATGTCCTCCCCTTGTTGAAGGGCGGAGATCCTACCTTGTTAAATAACTATAGGCCTATTTCCTACTTGTCTGTGCTGTCAAAGGTCCTAGAACGACTAGTAAGTGAATAATTGAAAGAATACCTGAGTGTTAATAATATTCTCTCAGAGTTTCAGTCGGGTTTCCGAAAGGAACATAGTACCATCTCTGCTTCACTGAAGGTTGTGAATGACATCATTGAGGCACTGGACAGCAAAAAGAAGTGTGCAGCTCTTTTCATCGATCTTTCTAAAGCTTTTGATACAGTGAACCATTGTATTTTAAAACAGAGACTGCTCAACAATGGTCTTTCTGAGAAGGCAGTTGGTTGGTTTGAAAATTATCTCTCAGATAGGACTCAGTGCGTCACTTTTGACGGTATCTCTTCTGGTTTTTTACAAGTTGTATCAGGGGTTCCTCAGGGATCGGTGCTGGGCCCATTATTATTTACCATTTATGTAAATGACCTCGGTTTGATTGTAAACAATGCTCTGTTTCATTTTTATGCTGACGATACAATCATTTATACCTATGGAGAAACCCTTCATCAGACTTTTCAGTACCTGCAGGACGCCTTTGACACTGTACAATCTCGGCTATCTGACTTGAAGCTTGTGTTGAATGCGAATAAAACTAAGACGGTCCTGTTTTCAAATAATAGGAACTCTACAGCTATTCCACCAAACATTGTTACCCTGCAGGGAAATCTAATAGAGCGTGTGGCTGAGTATAAGTACTTGGGGCTTTTACTTGATGACCATTTGACTTTTAAGGCTCATATCCAAAATTTAGCCCGGAAACTTAGGTTAAAGCTAGGGTTCTATTTTAGGAATAAGGCATGCTTTTCTCTTGCAACAAGGAAGAAATTGGTTGAGGCTACTTTCCTGCCTCTAATAGACTATGGTGATTTTTTTTATACATGCACGCCACTAATAAATATTTGCAACAACTGGATTCAGCTTATCACGGTGCACTGAGATTTATTACAGGGTGCAAACCCTTTACACATTGTTGCACTCTGTATAGTTTAGTCCTGTGGCCATCCCTTGCCCAGCGCAGGCTAACCCGGTGGCGATTATTTATATATAAATCCATCATTGCGACACTGCCCACTTATTTATGTAGGCTTTTGTCCTTCAAGGCCAGCACTCGCTCACTGCGGTCTAATGATAATCTCCACCTGGTTGTGCCTAGGGCTCGCACAGAGTTAAGGAAGCAAGCATTTAGAATTTCTGCCCCATCAGCGTGGAACCTGTTACAAAATGACTTAAAACTTGATAACTTGGTCTCCTTTGGTCAATTTAAGAGGTTAGTAAAGTACCGGGAAGCAGGCACAATGGGCACCTGTCCCTGCTTCCCAAATTAGGATAAGTTTATGTTTTAAAAAAAAAAAAATGTATGTCTTGTATGTTCATTGTATTTATTATATGTTGTATTTTATGTGAAACTTTTATTGCGGCTTTCTTGGCCAGGGCTTCTTCGCAAAAGAGACTTGTTCTCAAAGGATTTCCCTGGTTAAATAAGGGTTAAATAAATAAAATAAAAAAATAAAATAAAAATGTGTAATATTTCAATAACTCAATTTATTGAAATTCTGCCTGTAAGTGATGTTTGTAATGGTAGATGTTAAAAAAAGACTGCATTAGGATGAGCTTTGTACTAAAGTGAAAACATGATGATTAGTCCACTATTATTGTCAATAAGTACCTCTTCAGAGGATATTTTTGTTAATCCGTTTTTTGAAAACTGTGTCATTCATTTTTCCATCCGATATAATCACGTCACTGCATTCTGACTGTAAATTTACAAGAAGATGTCAGCAGAACGGCTGTTTCAAAGCCCCTGGGGATCAGATCGGAGATACTTTGTTGAATTAAAAACAACGTGAATCGTAACTGACGGCTCAATCAGTATCTGTCAGCAGATTATCATTGCGCTTGCTTAGAATTCAATTTCTGCTATTTAAAACAATTTTGAGCATCATTTATAGAATCTGTCATGAAACCGACAATCTTGTCTCTGGCTCTTAAATCTCTGCCATTAATCGTATTGAAGATGTTAGAATCAAACCTTTCAGAAGTTCAATGCAAATGATTACATTTATTACTGCAGTTTATAACAGACATGCTAAAGAATTTTGCTCTAACCAAAACTATAAGCAGTTGAGATGCTATCATTGAGTTATTCCCTATGCAACATCTCTAACTAGACTGTAAGAGAAATTAAGTGGAAATCTTGACAACACTCCATAATCTGTCTCTTGGGAATGCTTCCGTCCTGCCTCAAAATGCTTTTACCCATATTCCAAGGATAAGTGGATTGGGGTCACAGTAGCTCACAAATTCCGCTCATTTAATTTGTTGGAAAAATGAGCAATTAGTCGTAAAGGATTCAGGTGGGATTTTTTTGTGAACAAGCTGAACAGAGACTGTGTATGCTGAAGGGAATTTTGCATTTCCATGTAGCACATGGTCGTGCTTGTATTTACATTTAAACCAGCTGGTTTCAACGTTGAGACCAGAGGCCTTCGGGCGGGAATGTGATGGAGAGTCCTTCACGTCTCCTCACTCAGCACCTGCATATAGACTCTCTGTCATAAAGCAGTGCTGTTTTACCATCTAATCTGTAAAGCAAACAGGGTGAAGCAGTCGCTACAATGCAACAACAAAAAAAATCGCATTGACAAAAGCGTTATGCATGCATGTGTTTTTGCAAGACGGCCACTCGTATGTGATGTGTGTTCACCATCACCACATGAGAATATATTACTCCGTTCCACCATTGGATTCAGTAAATGCTTGAAGGTCATCGTGGGAGCAGGAAGACATTGTCTAAATGGTATGGAAATGCAATGCAGGGTTTACTCGCACATCACTTTTGTCCGTTTGGGAAAACAGTGAGCACTCTCCTGTTGGCATTACGTATTCCACCTTTGCTGCTGAATTGCTTTCGTTACGATTGTACCTCCTGGATTGTGAGTCGTGGATATTCAAATTCCTGGGTCGACTGTGAAGGTTGTTGTTTCATGTCTCTTTTTTCATCCTTTCTTCACACATTCTATTCTATTGTTTCACAGTGATATACAAATGTTTTTAGAATTCTACCGTGTAAAATTGGGTACACAAGGACCTCTTTCATGTATCCCTGTAGATACATAACCTGAATTGGCTCTTGCATCCTTGTTTGCCTTTAGTTTTAAGGCACAAACCCTTTTCTTTTGTGCGGGCAATACCCTTGTGGCTACAAATGATTTCCCATATGGCATTGCAGGGTTTTGTAACACAGTATGTGTCAGTGTTGATTTGTTGAAGACTGAAGATATCTTTCTGTGACCTGAAAATTATGTGGCAGGAGGGGCCCAGATATGATATCTGCTAGTTGTTGTGATGGTTCTTTGGAATCAAAAAGTTGCACTCAAACAAATGTCATTGTTTTGTATGTGTCAGGTGAAAATATATAGAAGATTTGGAGTGCAATATTATTAATTACTACACGGATCTGTGGAATACTTGATTCTGATTGGTCAATCGCGCATTCCAGCGGTATGTTATGCTGCTTTCTAGGCAACCCGTAACCCGTCTTTTTACAACCTTCTACCCGTGAAAGTGCACTGGAATGGCAGTCAAACCCGTGACTTCCCACCCGTGAACTCGTACTAGATCGATGTACTCCCAGTTATGAGCTCTGACGTCACATAGCCCGCAAAGCAACAATGGCAGCCCCTAAGGATGCAGTGTTTATGAAAGTCGTACATTAAAAACCAAATCATTTATTAAAATAAGGTATTGCTCTAACGTTATTTATCCGCAAATGTTATGCATTATCGGCAGCTTTTCTAGCGTTAGCTAGTTTTCAGGCCATTGAGTGCAAGAATAAATTAATACCAAATACATTTCCAAATATACAAATAACGTAAAATAAAAGGTATAACAGCTTCTCTTGCCTTATGCGCAATTTTTTCTCTTCTGTTTCCCTCAAATAAACAAGGAGTAAGCACCTTTGGCGATAGAAATGATTGTAAATGAGCATTAGCCCCATACGGTTCACCATTCTTTGTTTACATCTAGCTACCGCTCAGGCAGTTTGGCGTGACTTTGCCTGGAACGCTACAAAGTCGTGAGTCGTGGTTTGAAGTTGTAACTTACGGGCTCAAAAACGTGCCTGGAATGCAGCATTATCTGCAGATAATAACCGCCAAAGTGAATAACACACCGCTCATCCGGGTACTACGAGTTATCTTGACCAGTACTGCTTATATGCTTAACATGTCACTCCGCTGTCGTTGATTGTCTGGCACCATCTTGTGACTGAAAAACACCACCACCACCACGGGTTACAATGGAAGACTTCAAGGGTTTCACGGCCGGAACTTTACTTTATAAAGTTTTAAATATGGATATTTTTCTTACACAAACGCATCGATTCGCTTCAGAAGGCCTTTATTAACCCTCCAGAGCCGTGTGGAGCACGTTATTTGATGGACAGCTGCATTTTTATGTACTTCAAAAACGGATTACTGGATTAGCCAGGACTTTTTGAGGGTGAGTAAATAATGATGTGTTTCAATTTAACCCTGTTTTATTTTTTATTATTATTTTTAATTTTGTTCTTTATTTTTTTGTATTTCTTTAAATTCCTGTTATACTATATATATTTGTATTTTATTCACTTACAAATATTTTAACTTCTTTTCTGTGTAAAGCACTTTGAATTTCCACTGTGTATGAAATGTGCTATACAAATAAACTTGCCTTGCCTTGCCTTAAATCTTTGGATAAACTACCCCTTTCAGCATTTATTTCAACATATATGGTTAAACATATATTTTCAGCAATAGATAAAGGCTTAAAACAGTTTGAAACTGTTTTTCTTAGCGGAAGCTTTGCGTAAGAGCTAATACAATATTTAAACTCAAGACAATATTTCATGTCTAATTTACTTGAGACAAGTAGCCATGTAATAAGCGGGATAATGTACATGGCTGGATGTAGTACATAGGCTATATGTAGAATTCAAAAATCCTTGTTATTAGCAACACGGTGGCCGTTAAGTGAACTGTAGCCAGCAACTGATTGCTTAAGCTCACACTCGTGCACACACTCCATAGTGATGCGAACTAGCCTTGGACGGCCAATTAATCACATAATGTACAAGAGACAGCAGTTAAGAAAGCATCTGTTCAGTGATGTGGATATGTTTGCACCAGCTCCGCAATTCGCCATCATGTTGACAGATGAGATATTAAAATTACACTGTTAGTTTGATTAGTTAATTAGTTTGAAGTATATCTGAGACTAGATTATATAGGTCTGGCAATGTGAGACTATAGTTTGAATTTATCCCTTTTCTTTGTAACATTTCGGTTCAGAACAGCTCTTTCGGCATTATCCAGAACATTGTATAGGCCTAAGCATTCATGTATCATAGAACGGAAGAGAGGCTTTTGGGCCTAAAATGTCATCAAATGCCTTTTGATTTTCCTGGCAAAAACGTCACATAAAAATCAGTACATGCTTCCATAGACAACCTAGGAAATCGGAGATGGACTTGTTTTTTAAGTTTCGTTACAAGATTTTAATACACGAAAATTCTTACATATTTTCTTACAACATTTTTTATTTATTTAATGAATGCCACGTTTCATGATTTAATTAGATATTTATATTTATTTATTGAAAAATATATTAGCATATTTATTTAATGATGCTTTTAATGAACAATGTATTAATATATTAATATATTATATATTAACATGGCACTCCCAGTCCTCTATAAAGATAAAGGCAAGACGTAAGAAGTCAATCTTTGAGAGAACAGAAGTGATCTGCCCTATGATAGTGATCTATCTCATGACTGATTTTATGGATCAGGCTGAGGATGAGCAAGCATTGATGCCATTTTCCAAATCCACTGAAACTAAGCCCTGGTGGAACATCTTAAGATAAATGCACCAAGCTAACACAAGAAGACAAGATGACATTTTCAACTAATTGTCACCTAATCTGTTCTAGTACGACCAATGTGAGATGACTGATCCTGGGAGTTTGGTCGAGGTAGCTTGTGAAATGTCAACGGCAATGAAAAATAACTCAACGGCGACTATAAAATAAATGGATGTTCAACCTTTTGTTCTTCTGTTGAATATTTTAAAATCATTGTTAAATAAACATGGAGCAAATACAATAGTATATAGGCTATATAAATAGCTAGATAAAGGAAATTATATTGCAATAAGGTTCATTTACAGATAATGCAGTTAACATAGATAACACATTAAGACTGCATCATGAACTAAAGTTATTGTTTTAACATCTACTGTAGGGTGATGTTAATTAATAAATTAATTTGTTGACTAATGTTAATTTGTGCAACTTAAACTGTTAAAAATGTAGAAAATAACATGAACCTATTAATAAATGCAAAAAAGTGTTGTTTATTATTAGTTCATGATACTAATGCATTAACTAATGTTAACAAATGTAACCTTTTTGTGAAGTAGTTAGCTAACACAATGTTACTGTCTATTGTCAACCTGTTCTCACTTCCAAGGCGTCAAAATATGAAGCATCGTCAAGTGCCTTCCGCATCACAATGATGACGCAAAAGGTACCCCTAGGCATAATTTTTCGACGCGCAGGGTGATTAATTGATTTCAATGAGCAACCTTTGGCGTCATACAAGACGGGTTGGGCATGGGAAGGTTATTGTCATGATGAAATGATATATTGGATTATAATTTTGCCATTATGACAAGTTGGAGTGTGATTCTCAATTTAATCAGCCAGCATCATTTTATTTATATTTATTTTATTTGCGCTATTTAGACACGTTTGAACATGTAACCCAACCCCATCCCATCCCTAAACCTACCCATTTGTGTATTTATATGATATAAAATACAGGACATAACAGGCAGATCCTACTACATGCACAATTTATTTAAAAAGTACAAACATTAAGATCAACTCTGTTCTTTACATGAAGATATCGTATGACTTCAGAAGACTTGGAATGCAACATGAGTTAATACTTTTATACTGTTTTTGGTCAGTTTTTGCAATAAATACCTGTGACTGTACTTTTATTTGCCTATTACGTGTTTTAAATTGTTTAGAAGTGGGTATGTTTAGGGTAGGAGTTGGGTTAGTTGCTCCAAAATATAAAAGTAGCCTATACATATTCATAAAATCATGTCTGCTTTTATAAATGCAAAGAATTAAATGCATCTTGATCTGACGCAATGGGGAAACAACTGAAATCAATGGAGCACCCTGCGTGTCGATATGAAGGGGTATCTTTAGCGATACGAAGGGGTATCTTTAGCGTCTTCATTGTGACCATGCTTCAGATTTTGACGCCTTTGGAGTGAGAATGGGTTGTTGTCTCCTTGAGATTTAATGATTTTGTCTAGAACACCAAATGTATGATTATTATATATTATATGATATATGAAATGGCTACATGCAGTGGTTAAGGATCTAAGTTGCAGATAAAACCCTTATATTCTCTTATCATATTACATGGGGAAATATATGCACTGAGAGCAGAACAAGGTGCTTTTTAAATGGCAGGCATTTAGGAGCAATTACTCATTTGCACAGTGAACTGAGCATAGTGGGACTGTATCTGAAAGTATGTGACATCCTCCTCCCTGCGGAGCATCGCGGTTTGTTGACTTTCTTGTTACATGGTGATTGGCTCTCCAGGAACATAGTTAGAGCTTTAGAACATGCGTAGCAGGGGGCTTCAAACAGCTGGTCCCTGGGACTTACTAACTGTGCAAAAAAGGCTTTAATCCTGCGCTGCATTTCAGCTTTCTGTCTATGAGTGCAAAGCCAGACTGCTGCTGTCAGGCTGTGCGGGATAAAGATACTGAAATCTTTTCTATAATTATTTGTAGCCCAATTACATTTTTGGCCTTTTAAAACTTTATGATTATGATTCTAACAAATCTGTGCTTTAAAAATAAAAATTGTTCACTTGAATGAGCTGTAAATGATAATAGTATTTATTCCCAAACCTTTTAAATTGATAAGCATTAAATATTGTCTTAGGAATCATCGCATGGAGTGATTGTGCACCTTTGTTAGGCTCCAATTTGACTACAGGAGTCTGTCAGTATTCACACGAAAAGCTTTGACAGGGCGGAGAGGTGGAAATTTCCAGGTGTGGAGCTGCCTGTTCCCCCCAATGTGTGCTGCCTTACGGGCTTCTTCCTGATTGATGTTACCTGTCATATTCTAAACACGTCTATTTTTCTCCTGCTGTGCCATATGTTAAGAGAACACTATAGGTAAAAGAGGCTGTTTAGCTTTCCTGTCTCAACATTGCCACTAACACCCCACTGTCATTTACCTTTCCACTGAGGCTCCCATGTTTGAAAGTCATACACTGAATGAGAAAATGCTAATGCTTTTTTTTTTTCAACACCAAGATTTATTTGTGAGTTGAATGTATTTTTTAATACTAAACTGTAAAACTGGCATCATAGCCAGAGTTGTTGCTGTCATAACCTATCCACCACACCATCATTTGTACCATTTTAATGATCATAATTTTATAAATTAGTAAGTTTTGCCTTCTAGGCAGCACATCTTATTGTGATGATGAACTTGGAGGTCATCGCCACGTGAACATTAGTTCACAGTGTTATCAAGTGTTTTGATTGGTTGTTTGTTTCATGATGATGATTTAAAATGGGTATGGAGACAATATCTAGAATTTAAATGGTACTGAGTTCAATAATTGAACAGAGGTTTTGAATTTGTTTTCATATGGTTTTCATGCTGTATTGTTTACAGCTGATCAATGATAATATGCATGATTTGATTTGTGTTTCAAGGTTTTGATAGCACTGTCGGGGTAGACCAGTGTTCTTGGGTTATGGGGGAGGAGTTAAGTCTACCCCGGGAGTTGGTATGTTCCATGAGAGTTTGGCGGGAACTTGGCTTGTACAAGCTAGCTTGTTTTTGCATGAGAGGTTAGTTGGGCTAGGGATAGCCTGGGGGCTGTAGCATGAGAGGCTTCTGGGACAGAAGCAAGGCCTAATGCCTGATTTGCTGCTCCAAGCATTTTTATTTCTGTTTGTATTGTATGATGTCAGTATTTTTGTTGATTTATTTTTGATTCATTTTGAACTTTCTTTTTGTACGTGTGTGCGGGGCAGCTGCCTGAATAAATCACTGGGACCAAATGCTTTGCGACTGTGTACTCTCGTCATTCCATCGATCCCTGGGCTTGCCGGCAAAACAAAAAAGAACTCTACAACTCAGGTAAACTGTAACACCCGGTCATTCGACACCTCGCAGTCAGGATCCTGCAAACGCAAATTGACCGTGGTGGCGACAGCTTTCCGACACTTATTTACCATGTTTTGTTGCTGGTAGTCTCTATATTGCTTTATTCATGACGGCACTGCACACTTGCCTCATTCTATACCTAATTAGTTTTATTACAGTAATCTCTGTGAGCATGTGCTCCTGCTGACCTGAGAGAAGATACATCTGGTCCAGCTCTTTGTATTGTTTAAAAAATATTCTGCATTAGTGATTAATTCAAAGGAACACACCGACTTTTTGGGACTTTAGCTTATTCACCGTATCCCCCAGAGTTAGATAAGTCCATTGTAGACCAAAATGTACTAGTCAATGTTACTTTTCATTAATATTCATAATTAGTTAATATTTTGTATCTGTATTATTTTTATTATCATTCATAATCATTTATAATTATTGTATGCTATATTACATGTATGTGAGAGAGAATGGGAGAGATAGTTTTGGACTATGGGGTTCCATGTGTGCACACAGTGAAGCGGCGTGTGTGTGTGTGTGTGTGTGTGTGTGTGTACGTTTCAATGCATATGTGTACATTCAGTTAATGGAAACCAGATGTTTTTCGGGGTGCATAAAAGCATAAGCTTTTGAGAGAGAGAGACAGACAGAGAGACAGAGAGACAGAGAAGCTGCGTTATAACATCCCTCCAGAACTGTCTCTCTCCTATGGCTGACAATAATAACAAGGGGAGAAAGAGGCAAATTCCAAGCCTACATCCATACATACTATTCTCATCTCCGTGCCATAACTCTGTCTGACGCACCCACCGCTAGCCTAGCTTAGCACAAAGACTGGAGGTAAATGGCTCCAGCTAGCCTACTGCTCAATAAATGACAAAAACGTGACAACCTGCTTGCACAGAAAGCGTGCTGGGGACTATTTTCAGGTGCTGTGTAACATCATTGCGCCTGCTGCACAGAAACAGAAGTCTTTTCTTCCCAATTGTGACATACAGGGAGTGCAGAATTATTAGGCAAATGAGTATTTTGACCACATCATCCTCGTTATGCATGTTGTCTTACTCCAAGCTGTATAGGCTGGAAAGCCTACTACCAATTAAGCATATTAGGTGATGTGCATCTCTGTAATGAGAAGGGGTGTGGTCTAATGACATCAACACCCTATATCAGGTGTGCATAATTATTAGGCAACTTCCTTTCCTTTGGCAAAATGGGTCAAAAGAAGGACTTGACAGGCTCAGAAAAGTCAAAAATAGTGAGACATATTGCAGAGGGATGCAGCAGTCTTAAAATAGCCAAGCTTCTGAAGCGTGATCATCGAACAATCAAGCGTTTCATTCAAAATAGTCAACAGGGTCGCAAGAAGCGTGTGGAAAAACCAAGGCGCAAAATAACTGCCCGTGAACTGAGAAAAGTCAAGCGTGCAGCTGCCAAGATGCCACTTGCCACCAGTTTGGCCATATTTCAGAGCTGCAACATCACTGGAGTGCCCAAAAGCACAAGGTGTGCAATACTCAGAGACATGGCCAAGGTAAGAAAGGCAGAAAGTCGACCACCACTGAACAAGACACACAAGCTGAAACGTCAAGACTGGGCCAAGAAATATCTCAAGACTGATTTTTCTAAGGTTTTATGGACTGATGAAATGAGAGTCTTGATGGGCCAGATGGATGGGCCCGTGGCTGGATTGGTAAAGGGCAGAGAGCTCCAGTCCGACTCAGACGCCAGCAAGGTGGAGGTGGAGTACTGGTTTGGGCTGGTATCATCAAAGATGAGCTTGTGGGGCCTTTTCGGGTTGAGGATGGAGTCAAGCTCAACTCCCAGTCCTACTGCCAGTTTCTGGAAGACACCTTCTTCAAGCAGTGGTACAGGAAGAAGTCTGCATCCTTCAAGAAAAACATGATTTTCATGCAGGACAATGCTCCATCACACGCGTCCAAGTACTCCACAGCGTGGCTGGCAAGAAAGGGTATAAAAGAAGAAAATCTAATGATATGGCCTCCTTGTTCACCTGATCTGAACCCCATTGAGAACCTGTGGTCCATCATCAAATGTGCGATTTACAAGGAGGGAAAACTGTACACCTCTCTGAACAGTGTCTGGGAGGCTGTGGTTGCTGCTGCACGCAATGTTGATGGTGAACAGATCAAAACACTGACAGAATCAATGGATAGCAGGCTTTTGAGTGTCCTTGCAAAGAAAGGTGGCTATATTGGTCACTGATTTGTTTTTGTTTGGTTTTTGAATGTCAGAAATGTATATTTGTGAATGTTGAGATGTTATATTGGTTTCACTGGTAAAAATAAATAATTGAAATGGGTATAAATTTGTTTTTTGTTAAGTTGCCTAATAATTATGCACAGTAATAGTCACCTGCACACACAGATATCCCCCTAAAATGGCTCAAACTAAAAACTACTTCCAAAAATATTCAGCTTTGATATTAATGAGTTTTTTTGTGTTCATTGACAACATGGTTGTTGTTTAATTATTAATGTTGTAAAATTAATCCTCAAAAATACAACTTGCCTAATAATTCTGCACTCCCTGTATATCCAAGTGAAGCGGCTTCTTAAACAAGAAAAAATGAAGGGCGGGACTTGATTTTGTCCATTGGAAATTGATTGGATCGTTGTGGTAGTAAACATTTCATCAAGGAGGAGAAGAGATTTCATTGTAAGATGGAGGGCAAGTTATTTTGTGCGTAAAGATTATGAGGCACATGATCTTTTTTTTTTTTTTTTTAAATAATGATGTGCACAGATAAATAATTTTATAATACATAATTTTCAGCTGTAACTAATAATGACTATTTTTGGCTAAAGTCATAAAAGTCTTTCTCAAAAACAGGCCAACTACAAGAGGAGCAAATTATGTTTGTATGAAACAGAATTTTGACCAGCGCCTCATTTGATAAGACACGCTAAACAAAATGTCTGATTTGATAGCTGAACATGCTTTTGGAAATGCCATGCTCTGTCTTTACTAATCTTGATTAAATTGCGGGTGACTGGCAGAGGTCGTGGTGCCTGCCAAACCTTAGAAAGAGAGCTTCCCTGCTCTTTTTTTCTGCTAATATTTCCTTTTTTCTTGGAAACATAAATTAGTCAATTTAAACCAGAGAGGTTGGATCACTGGCTAATTAACTTTGCACTTTGGCGTATTGCTTCACGTTAACATGGATTTGGTTTTCAGTTATTTCTGTATAAAGTCACTGGCATTACCCTACAAGAATGTACCTTTTGTAAATTTAAGCTGAATTAATCAGTTATAGTTCAACCAAAAATGAAAATTCTGCCATAATTTACTTATTGAAAATCTTCCTCTAGACTGGCTCTCAAATAAAAAAGTACCACTGATTTAGCCTTTGTTTATGAGTCGTACATGAACCAGTGACATCAAACAAATGGCATCAAATGCAATTTTGTAGTCCATGCAACTTTTGTTCATACAAGTCCATTTCAGTACAACATGAGTGAGTGATTTACAGAATTTTCATTTTAAATAGGCCCTCAAATGATCAGAGAATTTACATGGCAATGATGTATAATTTTCTACACTCAGCGTTTACCTGAAATGGTTCAGTTAAAGTTTTCAGCTTACTTCCTCTTATTTATATTTTAATCTCTGTGCCATGTTTGTTACCAGCACTCGATCTCTTTAAATATTTTGTTGTCAATCAGAAGCCGTTTTGGAAGATTTTTGCGACAGTAAATGAATTCCACTCTTCAGAAAACGTGAACTCTGTTCTCATGCTTGGTTTAAAGGGGTAAGTAGCTTAATTAGAATTTAGTAATATTAACTAGAAAGAAACTGTTCAGTCTCCCATTACAGTACATTTAAAAGAATCATTGAAGTGTTTCTCTGCTCACTTTCAAAATCATTTAGTGGAAATTAAAATGGGATTGAAAGTGAAGTCTCTGATCCTTCCATTGGTAGACAAGAAAAAAGGATGAAGATAAAGAGAACAATTAAGATCTGCAGATTAAATGATAGTAATTTGTATCCTTTAATTGAAAAATGTAGCTGTCTCTAGACCAAAATATTTAATTGGTTACGTGACGTGACATTTTTCTATAGAAAGCATTGTAAATATTTTATCATAAATGCCATGCTCTGCCTAATTATTCATGTTTCCTTTTCATGTTTACTCTACAGTAAATTGTCAATATTTTAAATACATGTATGTGTATTTGCATAAATCACCCGTGTTTATTTGTCACCAAAAAACACTATTTAATTAAATTATTCCTGTGTATATTTAAATTCCTGTGTATATTTAAAAAGATAACGTGCTTTTGAATAATCCCATTTTAAACACATTCCAAGACAGCCATTTAAGCATAGAGTTTGTGATGATGTGCAAAGAGTGGTGTTTGTAAATCTTTTTTTTTTTTCATTTTATTTAGTTCTCCAAAGACAGACGTTAGCTTAGAGTTGGAGAAAATTACTTTGTGTACAGTATATTCTAACAGTAATAAGATATATTATGTAAACTTCCTAAAATGTTTAGAAACTAAAAATACTTTATGATTATAACTCATCATGAAAGTAGGCCTCCATCTCCCTCAGCATTTGACTTCACGTTTATCTCTTCTGTATGGCTGACTGCTGGGCTGCTGGGGGTTAAAGTTAGGGCTTCTCTAGTGCATCATTCACAGATATTTCACTTCTCAGCTGTAGCTCCTTTGCATCTTTATACTCACAGTTTATTGTGTTTTCATTTAATTTTAAAATGTGGCCACAAAATCTGGGAAATGACCAGTTAAACATTATAGACTACTCTGGGACGACATGAGCTTTATTGGGTCCTGCTGAATTGTTTATTTTTTTTATTTTTGCTAATTTACTTTAAATGTCAGAACAGGCCATAAACAGGGACAATATCAACTCTAGTGGAGTATGTAAGATGCATGAAGACTGTGTGAGCACATTAAATAGAAAATGAAGACAGGAGTCAGGGGATAGTGGGTTGCTTTGTGTTTTGGGTGTCTGGAGATGTGCTGGAAGGCTTGTGGTGACATGCTTTGCTCAGTGGTAGGGTATAGGACAAGGAGATTGATCATATGAGTGCAGATTAAATACAGCGGTCCAAGGGTCCACTGACCACAACCTAGTGTTAGATATTAGTCGAGGGTGGTTTTCAAATCAAACCACAAGTTGAGACATGTTCCTTCACATTGTTTAAAAAGCCTTGAGGCTTGAAAGTTTATAGGCCAGATGGATGGATGGATTTCTTGATTACCTGAACTAAAGTGTTTTTTCAAAGCAAACCAAAAGTCAACCCAGGGTTGAGGCAGGATGTCGAATATCAAGTTGAAGTAGAATGAAAATAAACTTAGAACTAGAAAATCTCATCAATCCAAACTTTGTTTGAAATTTTTTAAATGGATGGATGGTAGAAAGATAGATGAATGGATGGATTGATGGATGAGTTGGTATAGGTAAAACATGGATAGGTAGATGGGGGGATGGATGGATAGAAAGATAGATGGGTAGATAGACATTGAAAGGGAGCCAATTCTACATTTTGCACAACTCCAAATTAAGTTTTTCATATCATGACCTAAAACATCAATGAACGATGAATGCTGAATTAATGTATTACCATTGAACACATATCTGTATTGCATACATTATGCATGTGTATCTTACTCGCATGTAAACCTTCCTCACTGTCAGCCCAAGCACCTCTTATTGATGATATGTTCCCTTTCAGTCGGTCACGTTCGACGTACGTCGGAACTGACCGACGAATTGGGATCTGATTTCAGAGACCAATCTACTTCGAGTGTTTAGAAACGAGCCAATAAAGATTGGCATGCGATTCACGCTCCGCCCCGCAGCGCGGGTATAAATAAGGAAGTGGAATGCATGATCATTGCTTTCTACTTCGGAGCCGAACAGCCAATGTCTATTGCTTCCTGTTTCTACGAAGAGTGTCTTGAGAGGACTGCTTCTACCAGTGCGGGTGTGACGGTGCGTTCAGCAAGTGGCCGCTTCAGACGGAGATCAAAGAGTTGGTTCGCTGGGCGTTTCCATTTTGAGTGCACACACAGGCTTGCACTATTGTACTGTGTGGTGCCACGGTCATCTCCCTGAGTGCTTCAGCACATAAAAGAGCAGTTTTCCTTTCTAAAAGAGCAACACGGTTTGACCCTGCGTCTTTTTCAAGATGTCATTCAAACCGTGTGTTTCTGGATGCGGGCGATTTCTGTCTCCAGTTGACGGTTACGTTCGTTGTCTCACGTGTTTGGGCGTTCAGCACGCTGAGGCAGCGTTCGTGAATGACTCATGTTCCCACTGCGGGAACATGACCATCGCAGTGTTACGGTCCATGCTCCAATACCTCGAAAGGGGTGGGGCGCCATTGCGCATCCCCCAATCTAGCGGCCCTCCCGCTGCAAAGCAGAGGGCTGCTACTTTGGCTGATGACTTTAGTGGTGATCTAAGGGTGACGGTGAGGGCTTCCCCGACGGGCCAAACGGCTCCGCCGGTGGAGCTTCCAAGAGAGCGTGCTGGCCCCTCCCAGGGAGTCCCAGTCATTACTTTTGGGGCTCCGGCTGAGGACATGTTATCGCTTGCAGCATCGGGGGACGAGCTTATGGGCTCTGAGGATGAAGACTTGGCTGTGCTGCCCCCTTCGGGTGTGACAGCGTTGCCCGAGTCTGACCCAGAGCTTACGGCTATGCTTTCCCGGGCCGCCGCGAGTGTCGGGCTTGAGTGGAACCCTCTACCGTGTCCTGAACCCTCGCGGTTGGACTATTGGTATCTCAGGACGGCCTGTGCTGGTTCTCAGCGCCCCGCCCCAGTGCCCTTCTTCCCGGAAGTGCATCTGGAGATCACAAAGTTGTGGACAGCGCCTTACAGCGCTCGAAACCGATTGACTGACTCCTCCTTCCTCACTACCCTCGACGGTGGTGTGGCTAAGGGATACGTGGAAATCCCCCCCAGTCGAGCGGTCTGTGGTGATGCAACTGTGTCCCAAGACCGCTGCGGACTGGCGGGGTAACCCCTCCGCCTGCTCGTTGCCGAGGGCGTCGCCCGGGCCTTCTCACCCATACTCTGTCCCACCCTGGAATTCTCAGACAACACTCCGGGCTGCCTCCGGGCCTCCCGAGTTGGGTCTGTCTATTCCACCTCGCCGTCCCTCTCCGGGTACATCTGTGGTGCCGTTGATCCCACTTGTACGGTCTTTGGGGGCTTGGCTTCAGCTCCCCAGGCCGTCTCGCTGGCTCATCCGTACCATCAAACTCGGCTACGCGATTCAGTTCGCTCGCCGGGCCTCCCAAGTACAGGGGCATCCGCTTCACCTCCGTGCGAAGCAGCGATGCTCAGGTCTTGCGGTCAGAGATCGATGTCCTGCTGGCGAAGGACGCGATCGAGCCGGTTCCTCCAGCCGATTATGAAGGCGGGTTTATACAACCCCTACTTCATTGTACCCAAGAAAGGGGGTGGGTTACGGCCAATCTTGGACCTGCGTATCCTGAATCGGGCCCTGCACAAGCTCCCGTTCCAGATGTTAACGCAGAAACGCATTTTCGAATGCATCCGTCCCCAAGATTGGTTCGTGGCGGTCGACCTGAAGGACGTGTACTTTCATGTCTCTATCCTTCCTCGACACAGACCGTTCCTACGCTTTGTGTTCGAGGGGAGGGCATATCAGTGCAAAGTCTTGCCCTTCGGGCTGTCCCTGTCGCCTCGCGTCTTCACGAAAGTCGCAGAGGCAGCCATTGTTCCGCTCAGAGAACGCGGCGTTCGCATCCTCAACTATCTCGACGACTGGCTCAATCTCGCCCAGTCTCGGGAGCAGTTGTGCGAACACAGGGACATGGTGCTCAGTCACCTCGGCCTGTTGGGCCTTCGGGTCAACCGAGAGAAGAGCAAACCTCAAGAACGCGACCTCAATTGCATTGGCATATCAATTGCCTTGAGTTGTTAGCGGTGCACTTGGCACTGCACCGCCTCAAGGGGCCGCTACGTGTCAAGCATGTACTGGTCCGTACGGACAGCACTGCAGCCGTTGCATACATCAACCGCCAGGGTGGTCTACGCTCCCGTTGCATGTTCCAACTCGCCCGCCACCTCCTCCTTTGGAGTCAGAAGCATCTGAGGTCGCGTCGGGCCATTCATGTCCCAGGTGCGCTCAACCCGACAGCCGCCGAGCTCTCACGGCTGATGGCACCTTCGGGAGAGTGGCGACTCCATCCCCAGGCGGTCCAGCTGATATGGGACCTCTTCGGAGCTGCACAGGTAGACCTGTTTGCCTGTCCGGACTCGACCCATTGCCAGTGGTACTTTTCCCTGACCGGGGGTACCCTCGGCACAGATGCACTGGCGCACAGCTGGCCCCGGGACCTACGCAAATGTAAGCTTCCATCCATTAACCCAAAAAACGGATGCTAACGGCTTGGTCAAAAGGAATTCTGCGTGTAAGCCTTTTCAGCATTTTGGTGAAGTTATTTTAATTTATTAAGATCTCATTTTAAATCTGACTCCATGAATAATTTTATCTGACTCCAATTTTATGTGACTCCATAAAGTGTGTTACGTTTAGAGTTTATTAGCTGATTTTACATTAAGTTGCGATTTAATTTAGATCGTTGATTTTCCTTAGTATCACTTGTTTTCAAATTCGTTCATCAAGAGACCCAATATCGCACAGAACATGCACGTCCGGACCATGCGTTCACGAACACAAAATGTATACTTCTGATATTAGTCAGAGAAGGTAGAGTGGATATTTTACCTTTAATTGGTTGCCCATGCTCACTCAACAAAAAGTGTAATTTTATTAATATCTCTGAGCTACAACTTGCTAAATCGGATTATCGCGCACTCTGCTCCCCATGCTTCAGTAGTGTCGTCATCGGTGTGATCTATCATAACACAGGATTTTGCGGTAATAAAGGAGTCTACATCGATCCATACTAGAAAAATTATTTCAGAACAATACCAGACAGGAAAAGTAAATAAGTAAACAAGAATCCATGGTACACAACTGATCAGCGTAAAACATAAACACAATAGCAAAGCAATATGAAAATAATTTCAAAGAGTCATCATGTCTGGCACAATACATGCAGTGTGTGTGAGTGCCTCAAAAACACTGACACAGACTGCATGGGGGGTTCTGGCTACAGAATGTTCCCCCCTTACAGTTATCAAATCAAATCAAATCAAATCACTTTATTGTCACATAACCATATACACAAGTGCAACAGTAGGTGAAATTCTTAGGTGCAGTTCCGAGCAACATAGCAGTCATGACATGACATGTACAACATTTAAAGCAACATCAGATTACACATCTGATGCGCCCACAATTACTCACAGCACAGTAAACTCTACTATAAACAATAAATAATTTACACAATGTGAGTGTAGTTCTCACAGCTTTAAACAATATACACATACTTACAATATACATATACTTTAAACAATGTACACTAAACATACATTAAACAATATACATTAAGCTATAATAATAATATACAATGTACAGTATACAATATTAATCACAATAGAGATCCAATGTACGATAGATGCTATATGATAAATAAATGTGTATATAATGTGTGTGTATCTACAGTGGGTTGTGCTGAGTGATATTCTGTCCAGTGTGTGTTATGATCCTGATGGATCAGGAGTTGAGGAGTCTAATTGTTTGTGGGAAGAAGCTGTTCTGGAGTCGGCTGGTGCGTGTTCTGATGCTGCGGTACCGCCTGCCTGATGGCAGCAGTGAGAGCAGCCCATAACTCGGGTGGCTACAGTCTCTGATGATCCTCTGAGCTCTCTTCACACACCGCCTGGCATAAATGTCCTGGAGGGAGGGAAGCTCACCTCCGATGATGCAACTGGCCGTGCGCACTACCCTTTGCAGGGCTTTGCGGCTGCGGGCGGTACTGTTGCCGTACCAGGTGGTGATGCAGCCAGTCAGCAGACTCTCTATGGTGCTGCTGTAGAAGCGTGTGAGGATGTGGCGGTTCATTCCAAACCTCCTCAGCCGTCGCAGGAAGAAAAGGCGCTGATGAGCCTTCTTCACAACGGCCTCGGTGTGGACGGACCATGAGAGTTCCTCTGTGATGTGGACACCGAGGAACTTGAAGCTGCTGACTCTCTCCACCAGTGCTCCATTGATGGTGATGGGGCGGTGTTCTCTCTCATTCCTCCTGAAGTCGACCACCAGCTCCTTGGTCTTGCTGACATTGAGGGAGAGGTTGTGCTCCTGACACCATCGTGTCAGAGTATGCACCTCCTCTCTGTAGGCCGTTTCATCATTGTCAGTGATGAGACCTACCACCGTCGTAGCGTCAGCAAACTTGATGATGGTATTGGAGCTGTGGGTTGCCACACAGTCATGTGTGTACAAGGAGTACAGGAGTGGGCTGAGAACACAGCCCTGAGGGGCTCCAGTGTTGAGAGTCAGTGATGAGATGTTACTGCCCATTCTGACCACCTGGCGTCTGTTTGACAGGAAGTCCAGGATCCAGCTGCATAACAAGCTGTTTAAGCCTAGAGCCCGGAGTTTAATGTCAAGTATGGAGGGCACAATGGTGTTGAATGCTGAGCTGTAGTCTACAAACAGCATTCTCACATATGTGTTCCTCTTTTCCAGGTGGGAGAGAGCAGTGTGTTTAGTGGATGAAATGGCATCATCAGTGGAGCGGTTTGTGTGGTATGCAAACTGCAGTGGGTCCAGTGAGGGAGGGAGAACAGAGCAGATGTGGTTTCTGATTAGTCTCTCAAAGCATTTGCTGATGATGGAGGTCAGAGCAACAGGACGCCAGTCGTTTAAGCAGGTGGTTTTTGACTGCTTCGGTACAGGCACAATGGTGGACGTTTTGAAGCATGTGGGGACCACAGACAGGGAGAGGGACAGGTTAAAAATGTCCGTGAAAACTCCAGCCAGTTGGTTCGCGCACGCTCTGATGACGCGGCCCGGAATGCCATCTGGACCCGCGGCTTTACGGATGTTCACCCGCCGGAAGGATCGGGTTACATCTGCTACAGATACAGAGAGTGAACTAACCTCTGCATCTTCAGCCACGAGCTCTCTCTCCGCGAGGGCGGTGTTAGTTCCCTCAAAGCGAGCATAAAAGGTGTTGAGCTCGTCCGGGAGAGAGGCAGCGGTATTCATGGTGGAGTTTGTGTTCCCTTTATAGTCTGTGATGGTGTTAATTCCCCGCCACATGCTTCTGGAGTCGGTGGTGTTGAACTGTCCTTCAATCTTGTCCCTGTACTGGCGTTTTGCTGCTCTGATGGTTTTCTTTATGCTCCTCCGCATTACCGGAGTTAAAAGTGGAGGTCCGCGCGAACATCCCCATTTAGCCACGGCTTCTGGTTTGGGTACAGCTGAATTGTTTTGGTCGGAACAACGTCTTCTACGCACTTCCTGATGAAACACGTTACGCTATCAGCGTAGACCTCGATGTCGTCATCAGAGGCCGACCGGAACATCTCCCAGTCCGCGTGATCAAAACAGTCTTGTAGCATAGAGTCTGATTGGTCCGACCAGCACTGGATGGTTCTGAGGGCGGGTGCTTCCTGTTTCAGTCTCTGCCTGTAAGCGGGCAGAAGGAGAATGGAAGAGTGGTCCGATTTGTCAAATGGTGGGCGGGAGGGACTTGTAGCCATCCCGGAAGGGAGAGTAACAGTGATCCAAGACACGGTTCCCTCGCGTGTTGAAGTTAACATGTTGGTGGTATTTAGGTGCAATGCGCTTGAAGTTGGCTTTGTTAAAGTCCCCAGTCACAATAAACGCAGCCTCAGGATGCGCGGTTTCCTGCTCACTCACTGTCCTATACAGTTCCTTTAGTGCCCGGTCTGTGTCGGCTTGTGTCGCCTTTGCTTTTCCCTGAGAGTTCTCTTTCTCTGTCCATTCGATGCATGGAGAACCCCGTGGTTTCGATGGCCGAATCTGGAATCTCAGCAGACATCCAAGTTTCTGTAAGGCAGATAATGCAGCAGTCCCTCGTCTCTCGTTGGAAAGAGATCTGTGCTCTCAGCTCGCAGAGATTGTTGTCCAGAGACTGAACATTAGCCAGTAAAATACAGGGAAGCGGGGGTCGGTTTGCGCGGCGTCTTACAAATCAAATCAAATCAAATCAAATCACTTTATTGTCACACAGCCATGTACACAAGTGCAACAGCAGGTGAAATTCTTGGTGCAGTTCCGAGCAACATAGTAGTCACGACATGACATGTACAACATTTAAAGCAGCATCAGATTACACATCTGATGCGCCCACAATTACTCACAGCACAGTATACACTACAATAAACAATAAATAATTTACACAATGTGAGTGTAGTTCTCACAGCTTTAACCAATATACACATACTTACAATATACATATACTTTAAACAATATACACTAAACATACATTAAACAGTATACATTAAGCTATAGTAATAATAATATACAATGTACAGTATACATTATTATTCACAGTAGAGATCCAATGTACAGTAGGTGCTATATGATAAATAATAAATGATAAATAAATGTGTATATAATGTGTGTGTATCTACAGTGGGTTGTGCTGAGTGATATTCTGTCCAGTGTGTGTTATGATCCTGATGGATCAAGAGTTAAGTAGTCTAATTGCTTGTGGGAAGAAGCTGTTCTGGAGTCGGCTGGTGCGTGTTCTAATGCTGCGGTACCGTCTGCCTGATGGCAGCAGTGAGAGCAGCCCATGGTTCAGGTGGCTAGAGTCTCTGATGATCCTCTGAGCTCTCTTCACACACCGCCTGGCGTAAATGTCCTGGAGGGAGGGAAGCTCACCTCCGATGATGCAGCTGGCCGTGCGCACTACCCTTTGCAGGGCTTTGCGGCTGAGGGCGGTACTGTTGCCGTACCAGGTGGTGATGCAGCCAGTCAGCAGGCTCTCTATAGTGCTGGTGTAGAAGCGTGTGAGGATGTGGCGGTTCATTCCAAACCTCCTCAGCCGTCGCAGAAAGAAAAGGCGCTGATGAGCCTTTTTCACAACGGCCTCGGAGTGGACGGACCATGAGAGTTCCTCTGTGATGTGGACACCAAGGAACTTGAAGCTGCTGACTCTCTCCACCGGTGCTCCATCGATGGTGATGGGGCGGTGTTCTCTCTCATTCCTCCTGAAGTCGACCACCAGCTCCTTGGTCTTGCTGACGTTGAGGGAGAGGTTGTGCTCCTGACACCACCGTGTCAGAGTGTGCACCTCCTCTCTGTAGGCAGTTTCATCATTGTCAGTGATGAGACCTACCACCGTCGTATCGTCAGCAAACTTGATGATGGTGTTGGAGCTGTGGGTTGCCACACAGTCATGTGTGTACAGGGAGTACAGGAGTGGGCTGAGAACACAGCCCTGAGGGGCTCCAGTGTTGAGAGTCAGTGGTGAGGAGATGTTACTGCCCATTCTGACCACCTGGCGTCTGTTTGACAGGAAGTCCAGGATCCAGCTGCATAACAAGCTGTTTAAGCCTAGAGCCCGGAGTTTAATGTCAAGTATGGAGGGCACAATGGTGTTGAATGCTGAGCTGTAGTCTACAAACAGCATTCTCACATACGTGTTCCTCTTTTCCAGGTGGGAGAGAGCAGTGTGAATTGTTGATGAAATGGCATCATCAGTGGAGCGGTTTGTGCGGTATGCAAACTACAGTGGGTCCAGTGAGGGGAGGAGAACAGAGCAGATGTGGTTTCTGACTAGTCTCTCAAAGCATTTGCTGATGATGGGGGTCAGAGCAACAGGACGCCAGTCGTTTAAGCAGGTGGTTTTTGATTGCTTAGGTACAGGAACAATGATGGACGTTTTGAAGCATGTGGGGACCACAGACAGGGAGAGGGACAGGTTAAAGATGTCCGTGAAAACTCCAGCCAGTTGGTGCGCGCACGCTCTGATCACGCGGCCCGGAATGTCGTCTGGACCCGTGGCTTTACGGACGTTCACCCGCCGGAAGGATCGGGTTACATCCGCTACAGATACGGAGAGTGCACTAACCTCTGTTTATTCAGCCGCGAGCTCTCTCTCCGCGAGGGCGGTGTTAGTTCCCTCAAAGCGAGCATAGAAGGTGTTGAGCTCGTCCGGGAGAGAGGCAGCGGTGTTCACGGTGGAGTTTGTGTTCCCTTTATAGTCCGTGGTGGTGTTAATTCCCCTCCACATGCTTCTGGAGTCGGTGTTGTTGAACTGTCCTTCAATCTTGTCCCTGTACTGGCGTTTTGCTGCTCTGATGGTTTTCCGGAGGGCATAACTTGCTTGTTTATGCTCCTCCACATTACCGGAGTTAAAAGTGGAGGTCCGCGCATTGAGTGCCGCGCGAACATCCCCATTTAGCCACGGCTTCTGGTTTGGGTACAGCCGTATTGTTTTGGTCGGAACAATGTCTTCTACGCACTTCCTGATGAAACACGTTACGCTATCAGCGTAGACCTCGATGTCGTCATCAGAGGCCGACCGGAACATCTCCCAGTCCGCGTGATCAAAACAGTCCTGTAGCATAGAGTCTGATTGGTCCGACCAGCACTGGATGGTTCTGAGGGCGGGTGCTTCCTGTTTCAGCCTCTGCCTGTATGCGGGCAAAAGTAGGATGGAAGCATGATCCGATTTGCCAAATGGTGGGCGCGGGAGTGATTTGTAACCATCCCGGAAGGGAGAGTAGCAGTGGTCTAAAACACGGTTCCCTCTCGTGTTGAAGCTAACATGTTGGTGGTATTTAGGTGCAATGCGCTTGAAGTTGGCTTTGTTAAAGTCCCCGGTCACAATAAACGCAGCCTCAGGATGCCCGGTTTCCTGCTCACTCACTGTCCTATACAGTTCCTTTAGTGCCCGGTCTGTGTCGGCTTGTGGGGGAATATACACAGCTGTGATGATGACTGCTGTGAATTCCCTCGGTAGCCAGAATGGTCGGCACAGAACCATGAGAAGTTCCAGATCAGGAGAACAGAAAGACTTGATAGAATGTACGTTCCTCTGATCACACCAGGATCTGTTGATCATAAAACACACACCCCCGCCTTTGCTTTTTCCTGAGAGATCTTTTTCTCTGTACATTCGATGCACGGAGAACCCCGCGGTTTCGATGGCCGAATCTGGAATCTCAGCAGACATCCAAGTTTCTGTAAGGCAGATAATACAGCAGTCCCTCGTCTCTCGTTGGAAAGAGATCCGTGCTCTCAGCTCGCAGAGTTTATTGTCCAGAGACTGAACATTAGCCAGTAAAATACTGGGAAGCGGGGGTCGGTTTGCGCGGCGTCTTACTCTGATGAGTACGCCGGCTCTGCTTCCCCGTCTCCGGCCGCATTTCCGTGGTCGGGCCGCCCATACAAAAGGATCCGCTGCTGTGTTTGTAAACAGCGTGTCGTCACTGAAGAATTTAAAGTCCGGTTTTCGGTGTGCGATTGCCGAACCAATGTCCAAAAGTGTCTGTCTGTCGTACGTAGTAAGGCAGACAACATCCAAGACAAAAAACACAAAAACTATAAACAGAACAAACAAAAAACTGCAATGTAGTAACGGAGCTCGCGATGCAGCAGCCATCCTCAGCGCCATCTTGAGTCAACAACCCTTATGTTACCCTCCCTTAAATACTCCAACTAGAACAAAAGGGTTGTAAATATTTGCAACACAAACACCTGGTTTTGGGTGAGAGGATCAGATATCTTTGAAGAGACCACTTAAACCATTCGCACCAAGACCTTTAAAAGGACACCAAACATGAAATGGATAAAACAATAGATTTACAAGATATATCATCATTGGTATATCTGTATTTGTTGACTTGAAAACAGGACAAGGAGAGGTCAAAATGGGGAGGGGGTGAAATGTTTGATCAGGGTGGTGTCACAGTTTCTGTGAGATTGAAGACTAAGATTTTATTATTTAATATAAGTTTCTGTATTATTCTTTACTAATATTCATTATCATTTGTATTTTAATATTCATTATTATTTATATTGCATTATTATTTAGTCAGAGTAAGTCTGAGCACATGAAGTGTGAGAGACATGGAGAGGAGATAATTTGTAAAGAATATGTAGCATAAGTTTTCAATTATGCACATGTGACTGAAGTTTTCTGTAAGGATGTATTGTTGTTGTTTTCTTACCAATGCATATGACATGTCACAAGTTCTCTTTAAGACATATTTTGAACAATGAACAACAAGTTTCTCTATGCATATGTTCAAGGGTATATTGTGCCACGTGAAAGCACGAGGTATAGCGTAAACAACCTGTTTTTCTGGTAAACAATTATTTCACTGTTTAAGCAACCTATAAAATCCAACTGGGTGTCCAGGAAGACCGAGGAAGAAGCTGGAATGAAGACCATCCGTCAGAAAATTGTCTTCCTCTCCTATGTCTAACTTACAATAAAAAAGAAATCTCTTGGCAAGATAACTGGTGTCCGGTCCTGTGATTTAAACCACGGGGAAAAAGCTTAATTTTTAAGTCTACAGAGATCATCTCTCAAGATTAGTGACTTTTATTGTTCTATTGCTGGGGTTTTGCTAAATCCTCCTCGTCCAAACTCGTTACCCTCTTGTGACTTGGCTCTAGTGCTCAGAGCACTTCAGAGCCCTCCCTTTGAGCCTTTGCAGTCTGTGGAGCTTAAAATCCTGTCAATGAAGACAGTGCTTCTGACAGCAGGGGGGACCTGCATGCACTTTCGGTCAATGAATCGTGCCTAGAATTCGTGCCGGACAACTCTCACGTTGTCCTGAGACCCTGGCCTGGATACGTGCCCAAGATTCCTACCACTCCCTTCCGGGACCAGGTAGTGAACCTGCAACCTGCCCTCGGAGGAGGCAGACCCAGCCCTGGCTTTATGTCCCGTCCGCGCTCTTCGCGCTTACGTTGACCGGACTCAAAGCTTTCGGACCTCAGAGAAACTCTTTGTCTGTTACGGAGGCCAGCAGAAGGGAAAGGCTGTCTCCAAGCAGAGGTTAGCCCACTGGATAGTGGATGCTATCGTCTTGGGTTACCAGTCCCAAGACGTGCCTTGCCCGTTCGGGTTGCGGGCACACTCAACAAGGAGTGTTGCTTCCTCCTGGGCGTTGGCTCAAGGCGCCTCGCTGACAGATATATGTAGAGCTGCGGGCTGGGCGACACCTAACACGTTCGCTAGATTCTATAGCCTCCATGTAGAGCCGGTATCTTCCCGCATCCTCGCCCCAAGGGGCCAGAAGCACTAAGTGCCCGTTCTAAGTGTCGGCTTGCAAAGTCACTCCCGCCCTCTGGGCCGGATACGTGCGTCTATTTTCTCCAGTTGTGTTCCCCAGAAACGGCTAAACCTGTCGAGCTCCTCCGTCACCCCTGCGGTGCCAGACATTGCGGCCGTCTGATGCCAGGCCTGCACCCGTATGCTTGTGAAACGTGTGTGTAGGCTGGGTTCCATATGTAGCGGTTCCCTCACGGCAACCCCATATGTGTATTCTTCCACGGTACCTGCGACCCTACTAGGCTAGCCCTGTGTCTTTTCCTTGACAGAGCCCGCTCTGTCGTCTCTGGGCATGTTCTTTCCCCCCTGGAACCAGGCTGGAACCACCCCAGAGACTGACATATGTTGCACTACCCTGCTAGGTTAGTCCTTATGTGTATTCCGCCACCAAGCCTTCCACTGAAGGACGTGGCTCCGCAGCGTACCATCTTCCGAGACGAGCATGCTTTCCCAGTCACATCCAATAGTCACACTGGGTGGGTCTTGCAGAAACAGCAGTGACTGACCTCCCTGCTTGGAGCCCTGACTTCCGTACCATTTAAGACGGTCCAGTGCGCTCAAGCAGGACGCTGGAAGGGCCAGCGCCCTGGCGTTTTGGTAGAGATCCCAATTCGTCGGTCAGTTCCGACGTACGTCGAACGTGACCGACTGAAAGGGAACGTCTCGGTTACGGATGTAACCATCGTTCCCTGAAGGAGGGAACGGAGACGTATGTCCCATCGCCAGGTGCTGTGCTTCCGCTGGGAGGCCGAGTCACGAGTTCGGCTCCTCAGCAGAGAAAGCAATGATCATGCATTCCACTTCCTTATTTATACTCACGCTGCGGGGCGGAGCGTGGAATGCATGAATCACATGCCAATCTTCATTGGCTCGTTTCTAAACACTCAAAGTAGATTGGTCTCTGAAATCCAATCCCAATTCGTCGGTCAGTTCCGACGTACGTCTCCGTTCCCTCCTTCAGGGAACGAGGGTTACATCCGTAACCGAGACGTTTTCCTCACATCCCCAAAAGAGATTAAATGTTTGATCTGTGTAGTCTGCAGCCCAGAGATCAGGGCCGGCTCCTCCAGCGCTCTCCTACTGCATCCACAATGAAAGGATAGAGAGAAAATGAAGCCACACTTTCAAGGCAACTCGTGGCTTTAGAGAACTGAAATTACACTGACATTAGTGCTGCACAATGCACTTCAAAAGGAATTCCAACATTGAACTGCCAGCGAAGATGGGATAGAGGGAGGATCAAGCCCCAACGATTTGCTTTATTGGTGTCACTGCTGGGGTGCTGTGGTAATTATTTGTTTCAGACTAACAACTGAATTTAGGGATAGTTCACTCAATTTAAATTACTTTCATCAAATCGTCAATAAAATTACAGTCTTCAGACTTGAAATATAGTGCACCGATTTGTATGGACTTTTGATTATGGTGCTTTTTATGATTTTTGGAGTTTGACTGCCCCTGCTCACCATTTGCTTTCATTGCATGAACATCATAAACACTTCCTTCCGTGGTATGCATACAGTACAAAAAAGGAAGGGGGGGAGGGGTGTCTTTTTATTTAAAGACATTAAATAATTAATGTTTAATTTAGGATTGAAACTATTTAACCTGTTTGTGTTCCGACGTCCCGTCCACGGGACATTGAAATGTTTTTTAGAGGTTAAACTGATTTGAACGATGTAAACCATTTTAGGATACAATCAACACAGCGGGTACAATCTGTGTCTTTGTCAGACCAACAAACATAAACTGGAAGAAACTCACCCTTGAAGCCTTCTGTTAGTTCACTGATCCATTACATTACAACAAAAATGGTTTTGTTGCACTCTCAAGGGTCCATACAATCCAATTCAGCGAAGTATTTAGTACATAACATATTTATATATCAATAAGCATCCATGGAATGTAGTAGTAGCATTTCAAGTTAGCCGACAGAGCTATCACAACTTCGATGCATTCTATGGTCTAGTTTCATTGCACATGTAAACACGAAGAAAAATGTGATGTCAAAATGGCCGCTGACCCCTGAACATTTGATAGACGGGTCATTTGAGCCAATCGGTTCATGATAAAAGTGTCACAAGGTATCAATAGCCAAGGAGCGCCTATCAGAGCCATGGTACCTCCCTCTCTTTGATTGACAGTAAATCGATCCAGTTGAAATGGATGATGGAAATGACTGACTTTTCTGATAGCCAATGAATTTCTGTAATGAAAAATATGCAGCTTCAGTGGGACGAATCATTTGGTCATGCGTGAAGTTTGTGCGCAAAGCACCATAGTGATTTGTGCGTCCCCTGCGTAAAGTTAGCATTGATCTAGATCACGAGTGAAAGAAGACAACAGGTGAAATTGAGAGGTGAGATGTGAAAATTTGATAGGTGTTAGGTGTTATGTTAGGTGGGATCTTTTGTAGAGCACCCATATTTTTTTTTTTTTTGAGTAGATGTGCCCCTGGAAGATATATTTTCTTTGATTCTAAAAAATATAATTTGTAAATTGTTTGAAATGCATATAAATACATGTGTGTGTGTGTGTGTGTGTGTGTGTGTGTATGTATGTATATGTATATATATATATATGTATATGTATATGTATATATATATATATATATATATATATATATATTTTATAGTGTGAGTTCTAAAATTAAAGTGTTTTAATGCATAGCAGTTTTGTTGTCTCTTTATTTGTAGAAAGTTTGGTTTCAAGAATTGGAGAAAAAAAAACACTATAATATGTTTATACTTCAGTAACTATCAGCAATTACTGACAGTGAATCTGGATAAGGTATATAATAGCTCTAAGTGTAACCTTTCATTAGAGCCCAAAATTATGACTGTAGAGTAAAGTATTCAAGAATAGCAGCATGTTATGTGTCTGTGGTTACAAAGGGTCATTTGGAGTCTCCAAGTGGCCTTTTTGGGGGAGCGCCTAGACATAAACTTCGATAAACATGTGTAAAACACTCATTATCCAAGGTATTGTTATAAAATTTTAAACTGGGTTTGGTAAGGTTTCATGCTGTGATCCCATTGTGTTTTCCAGCTAATACCTCCCAGCTGGAGTTATCTTCAGTCATGTTGTTACAAAAAAAAATGTAGGCGGAAATTTTTTCCCCCTTTTTTAGTGTGTTCAAAGTTCTATTACTCAATACCAGTAAGACTTATAGTGATTAATTGACAGTTCAGGAAGAAACCTCAAAGTATACCCTTTCAAATGAGACCAAAACAATGCATGTACTCCAAATGGTTCAAGAACAGCAAGCAATTTAATTTGGGGAGGCCTTTTTTTAGGCGTTGTTGGCAAAATTTGCACGAACGCTAACAGAAGGGAATAAAGAAGAATTTTTCTTTTAACGAAATTGCTTTTTTAAGGACTACAACAAATGGCTGGTAGGGACTACAACTTCTTTTTAATCCCACTAGCGAACTTCGAATGTTGGTGTTTGTTGCCGTTTAAGTGATCAGTGTAAATACAGGCACGCTAAACATGGCTCTGTGTTTGATTTGGTTGGACACTAATAAATCCATGATTAGTTTTCGTAATGGTCTCATAGTTCTGGAGACAGATATTTGGCTACACTCGTTGTATAAAGACAAAACTTGCGGTGCTATTCAGTCAGTATTTATAGATTCAGTCTGTAATCAAATAATCCCTTCGAGAACTATATCATTTGTTAGAACGATTATATGAAAAAAGGCTACACGGCAATCATTTATTCTGCTGTACTAAAGCTTTAATAAGGCTAAAACTGTATATCAAAAGCTAACATAAACAGTAGTAGCATTTACAAATAGCAGCATATCTACAAAGTATGAGACGGCTACAATAAATAAATAAAAACATTCTGAAAAGTCCTGTAACAGCTGTTCTTGCGCAGGTTCTGCTCGATCCTCTTCACTAATATTCTCTGGGTCTGATTCAGGCTCAAATTGATGAGGCAATATTGACGCCATTGTTTATTACAATACACCTGAGCATATGCATCTACCCGTAATGGTAAGGACCGTGACATTTCCGGATGACGCGCACTAGGCGGTTAGCGAATCACAACTCACTGGGCCAGCTAACCAATCTGAGCCCATTGTGTATATCTTATGGAGGGGCTTCATAGAACCAGGAACTCAACAGACCGTTTTTACGAGAAGGGACACAATGTAGAATAAATATAAAAAAGAATGCGCTTAAAAAAAATTAAGCATGAACCCATAAACCCCAACTATTTGCAAATAATATTTTAAGGTTTTTTTTTTTCAAAGGGGTACATGGATTATACAACACACAGCGTTTACGGGACAATTACTCCATCAGTGCCTTTAAATCATTTTGGAAGTCTTTGTGGTGTTTGTAGTTTTGTGCAATACATTTTATGTCAGAGGAAATTCATTACACTTTCCAAATCCAATTATTATGTTTTCAAAAAGCATCTGGCAGGTGAGCACGATAAAAGACAGCCCTTTGTGGTGGAGTCGATTCTCATTTTCACTATGAGAGTAGAAGGTGAGACTTGTAGCATTGTTTTGAAGGTCTCTGCCCCTGCTGTGTCCTCTACTGCTGTAATTATTTAGCTGCTTGAAAGGAATGCTGCTTGACATTTTGTATTCCCTTTGCAGGACGAGGAAATTGGAACAAACCCGTGTATTATTACTCGCTCTTTTGTGAGCTTATGACCCTGAATAGATGTGCTTAGAGCACTTTTCAACACTGGGAGCAATGCTGAAAATCTGACCATTATTTCAGAGTGTAAAGATTTAATATGAGGCAAAGACAGAGAGTTTAACTTCTGTTTGCATTTTGTTTTGAAGGTTCGCATAGCAATTTTTCACAGACTCTCAAAATCTTCCCTTCTCACAGGGCTTAAGTTGCATTGGATGTTTTATTGGTTGTAAAGTCTCTGTAAAAGAAGTTTTGACACACTTCCTGTGAACGGTGTCACTTTCTTGCATCTCTCTCTTTATGAATCTTTATGAAAATTCAACATCTTTTTACAGTTTACAGAAAGTTGCTCTGTAATATTAGTTCACATGATCACCTTAAAAGTGATACAGGTTTATTGATTCGGCTTGCTGTTTGTTTGTAATGGAGCTGTAAGATCCCCCTGCTACTTAATGGAAGATTACAAGCTTTTGTTGATTCATTTGTATTTATTTATTTATTTTTTGCCTTATGTATTTGCTAATTAATGCATTCATATTTTACATTTGAATTTATTATATTATTATTTATTAATCTGTTATTAATGATAATTTATTATTTCATTTATAATAAAATATTCATTATTGTGGCTGTGGCAGGGCGGGGGCCGAGAGCCGTGGGAATGGAACGGGGCCGGTGGCGCGAGTGTTCGCCACACCGGTCTCAAGTCCCAAGGAGGAGGAGACGAGAGAGAACCAGGCATGGGACATTTATATTGTACTTGTACTTATGTAAGAAAGTACTGTTAATATAAGGTAACTAAATGGGTTAAGGTTAGGTTTAGGGGTAGGTTCAGGATAAGTACCTAGCTATTACCCAGTTATTGCCGAAACCCTGGAGGAAGGAGAGCCTGAGGGGGATTGCGCTGCTGAGGAGGTCTGGAGCTGAAGCGATGGATGTGGGATGAATGCTCACTGGTTCAAGGAGGGGTGGCTGCCATCTGTGAAGGGACGTTTTGTTGTTTATGTGAATTTTATTATTAAAGTTATGTTTAATGTTTGCTATTTCCTGCCTCCTTCTTCCCTTATCAGCAAACCTTTGTTACAGTGGTATTGTCAGCAAGGGGTTGGAATAAAGATGGAAATAGTACAGCTGGATCTATTTGCTAGCAGTTTTAATGAAAAGCAAACTCAAAATTACACTTCTTTAGGATATCGGGAAACAAAAATACAAGAAACAGAACAACCACTATTAAATGACAAGATCTGACAAAGACCTAAACAAACAATACAGAGGCTGTAAATACAAAGGGACACAAATGAGATAATTGAGATAAATTAGATAATTAACAAGATATAGGTGTAACACATGAGGGCAAATCAAAAACCATAGCAACTGATGAACTAAACACTGAAAAAACAAATATACTTCTGGTTGGTCCTCCTCAATTTACATCCCGACTCTGTGTTGACAATATCGATATTACTGATGCCCTAGTTCGACCTTTCACTAATGTAAAAAAATTATACCAAGGTTTTGTTTCTTCTCTGTCTTGCTCTCCTCATATCTCATCACTTAGAAAATCGTCCTTTTCCCCTCCTCCGGAATATTGCTTGTTTATGTCCATTCTTAAATATCAATGATGCTGAGAGACCATGCCTTCATTACTTCCCGCCTATAGACTACTGTAATTCTCTCTTTTTTGGTTTACCCATTACAACACTAAATAAGGTCCAATATATTCAGAACTCACACATACCAAGAAATCCTCCCACATTTCTCCTGTTGTACGCAGATCACATTGGCTACCCTTTAGTTTCCATATGAAATATAAGGTACTTCTCATCACTTTCAAAGCCCTCCAGCCCACCCAGCCCGTATATTTCTGACCTCATTCATATGTACACCCCTGCCCGCACTCTTAAGTGCTCTAATTCTGGTCTGTTGCTGGTCCTGTGCCACAAACTTTGCATCATCTGGTGGCAGGGCCTTCTGCATCACTGCCTCCCCATTCTGGAATTCTATTCCCCAATATATTCGCAACCTCACATCATTATATGATTTCAAAGCCCACCTTAAAGGATAATTTCTCTCTCTCTCTCTCTCTCTCTCTCTCTCTCTCTCTCTCTCTCTCTCTCTCTCTCTCTCTCTCTCTCTCTCTCTCTCTCTCTCTCTCTCTCTCTCTCTCTCTCTCTCTCTCTCTCTCTCTCTCTCTCTCTCTCTCTCTCTCTCTCTCTCTCTCTCTCTCTCTCTCTCTCTCTGTGCGCATGTGCGAATGGTGCGAGCGAGTGAAGGGCGCGTGTGAGAGTGTTTGGTGAGTGCTGTGATCTTTGATCTTTCTTTCTTTTTTCCTCCTGCTTTCAGTAATATAGTTTGGGTTAGTGATAAGGGAAGAGTAGAAAGTCGGGGGTTAGGTTTTTTTCGGTGGCCAGATTTCTTTTGTCTGACCGCTGCAGCGTTTTTTGTTTGTAGTTATGGCATTTGAACAGCTGACGCGTCGGCATGGCATTAAGGTGCCGGTCGGGGTGGAATGCTCCGTTGAGGAGTGTAGCCTCGCAGTTGGAGAAATTGTTGGATGTAGTTGTATAAGATTGGCATCAAGAATGAATAGTGCAATTGCACTGTTTTTGGAGTCGATTGAGAAAGTTAATCAAGTCGTAGAACAAGGGATTGTGGTAAAAGGGGAACATATTTGTCAGGACTCCTGGGTGATCATGTGTGTGTGTATGTTGTCTTACCTGTTGGTGGTGGTTCCTCACGGGTTCACTGGCTCCTCCCGCTCGTTTCAGTAATTGTTCACCTGTCGTGTCTCATTAGCTGTTCCCTTTTTATAGCACTCTGTCCTGTCTCTCGTCGCGTGCTCATTGTCTTGGTTGGTCTCAGTCTCGCTGTCCTAGTCCAGTCGTTAGTTCCTGCTGTTTCGTCAGGTTCGGTCGCTGGCATCTGGAGGCTCGTCTTAGCCCGGAGTTTTTTCGCCTGTGGATCGTGAACTTGAACTTGAGTGATCTGTGCTCTGTTTTCTGGGATTACTGGTGCGCTTTGTTTTCAGGCGAGATCCAGTATCATCCAGGTTCCAAGGAGCTGCTCTTTTCTGTCGGACGTTGTTCTGCCTTCTGTCCAGTGTTCTGAGGTTCGTGAGTCTCCTGTCGTGTGAGGATTTCTTCCCGGTCACCGACCAGAGTGGATTACTTCGTGGGACGCCGCGTGTGGTCTCTGTGCCGTGGACTGTGACTTTGGTGCTTCATCTGATTCTCTCTTTACTTTTCTAATAAACCTTGTGAACTTGCATCTGGCTCCGAGACTTATTCTGACAGAATGAGCACGCCAACAATGGAGTCAGCGAGTTCGGAGGGTTCGGATTCGGTGTACGCCGCACTTCATCAGCAGGAAGCCATTGAACAGCATACATCTCTGTTGAGTAAAGCTTCCAGAGATTTTCGTGTCCTGTCTGAACGATTCACAGAGCTCAGCACCCGGGTAGACCAGATTGGTTCCCAGGTCGATGAGCGTTTTCCGTCTGCACCTGCTGATAATGCACCTGCAGACCGTGAGCCACACGCGGCGACACCTCCGTCCTTCGACGGCGATCCCAACTCATGCCTGGCCTTCTTGCAGCAGTGTTCCCTTGTCTTTGCACTTCAACCACGGCGGTTCGCCGCTTCATCATCCAAGGTGGCGTATGTTTTGACACTACTCACCGGAAAGGCGAGACAGTGGGGAATGGCTGTATGGGGAGCCAGGGCTCCGTGCACGGCTTCGTTTGAGGCTTTTGAAACGGAGATGTTGAGTTTGTTTGATCGCTCGGTTCGTGGGGACATGGCAGCAGCCGAGCTAGTGAGACTACTGCAACGGACCTCTTCCGTCACGGATTACGCCATCGCGTTCAAGACGCTAGCCATCACCTGCGGCTGGAATGACGCCGCATTACGGGCTCAGTTTCTCGAGGGTCTCAACCCTGAGATTCAGGATGAGATCGCTGCACGGGATCCGCCAACATCGCTAGAGACGGCGATCGACCTGGCGTTGAGGATAGAGACCCGCCACCGTCAACGTGACATCCGCCGGTCGTTTCGTCATCTCGCCGTCTCTGAACCGGAGGAATTCACCGCATCTTCTCTCCAGACGGAGGAGCCCAAAGAACTGGGAAAGCTCCGTCTGACCGCCACCGAAAGACATCGTCGTCTGGCCTGTGGTTTGTGTTTGTATTGCGGTAAGGCGGGGCATATTGCCGTCGCGTGTCCGATAAAGAGAGACTGCCCGCCTATGACTTTGAGAGTTTCGGTGGGCGTGTCGTCATTGAAGTCTCCCGTGAGCTGTACTACACTCCCAGTAATCATAAACTATAAACAGTCTTTTCATTCACAGGCGTTGCTGGATTCTGGTGTTCGAGTTTTCTGGATGCCGGTGTGGCCGAATCATGGAATATTCCTTTTATTCCTTTGTCTTCTTCCCTCTCCGCCTGGACTTTAAAGGGACAGCACATGGCTGTTATCACCCATCGCACTCCCCCTGTGAGTTTGTTTGTTTCTGGCAATCATCGTGAGGAGATCGAATTCTATCTATTAGAACATTCCCAATCGCCGGTCATTTTAGGGCATGATTGGTTGACCAAACATAATCCTCACGTTGATTGGCAGAACGGTGTTGTGTTATCGTGGAAGTCTTCGTGTCATGTTTCATGTCTCGGTCCTGCTCCTTCTCCTGTTGTGTGTTCTACTTTTCAGGTTCCGGATGTTGATCTCTCGGGAGTTCCGGCGGAGTACTCTGATCTGTGTCGGGTGTTCAGTAGGGCCCGGGCTACTTCCCTGCCTCCTCACCGGTCGTATGATTGTGAAATCAAACTTCTCTCAGACACTTCTCCGCCTAAGGGTCGCATATTTTCCCTTTCTAAACCAGAGAGAGAGGCTATGGATAAGTACATTAATGAGTCTCTTAATGCCGGTCTCATTCGCCGCTCCTCGTCTCCAGCTGGCGCTGGATTTTTCTTTGTTAAGAAGAAAGACGGGTCCCTTCGTCCGTGCATTGATTACAGAGGGCTGAATGACATTACTGTTAAGAATAAATACCCCTTGCCTTTAATGTCGTCAGCGTTCGAGTTACTTCAGGGAGCGCACGTGTTTACCAAGTTAGATCTGCGCAACGCTTATCACTTGGTACGTATCAAGGAGGGCGATGAGTGGAAGACAGCCTTTAATACACCATCAGGGCACTGGGAATACTGCGTTCTTCCGTTCGGTCTTTGTAACGCACCGGCTGTCTTCCAAACCATGGTCAATGAAGTGCTGGGTGACATGATTAACAAATTTGTCTTTGTGTATCTCGATGACATTCTCATCTTTTCTCCCTCTATGCAGATACACACCCAGCATGTTCGCCAGGTTTTACAACGGCTGTTAGAGAATTAGCTCTTTGTTAAGGCGGAGAAGTGTGAGTTCCACAGGGAGTCGGTTTCGTTTCTGGGTTTTGTCATAGCTGAGGGAGAGATTCGTCCCGATCCTGCTAAAGTTAAAGCGGTCGCCGAATGGCCAGTGCCGACACTCGTAAAGAGCTTCAGCGATTTCTGGGCTTCGCCAACTTTTATCGGCGTTTCATCAGAAACTTTGGTCAGATCGCTAAACCTCTTACCGCTCTTACTTCCTCTAAAGTGTGTTTCCGTTGGAATACTGAGGCTCAGGAGGCCTTTGATGAATTAAAGTCCCGTTTCATCTCTGCACCTGTTCTTTCTATTCCCGATGCGGCGAAACAATTTATAGTGGAGGTGGATGCATCTGATGTCGGGGTTGGCGCCGTTTTATCTCAGCGATCCTCTGTTGACGGAAAAGTGCATCCGTGCGCTTTTTTCTCTCATCGGTTAAACCCAGCGGAGCGAAATTACGACATAGGTAATCGGGAGCTGCTGGCGGTTAGACTCGCTCTGGGTGAGTGGCGTCACTGGTTGGAGGGAACCTCGGAACCCTTTCTGGTCTGGACGGATCATAAGAATTTGGAATATATCCGTTCAGCCAGAAGATTAACATCTAGACAGGCTCGCTGGGCACTTTTCTTCGAGCGTTTTGACTTCACCCTCTCGTACCGGCCAGGGTCTAAAAACACTAAGCCTGACGCTCTCTCCCGTTTGTTCGAGGGTTCCGGCTCGGAGCGGACCGAGACCATTCTCCCGGAGGGGAGGGTGGTCGGTGCCCTCGTGTGGGGAATCGAGCAGCGGGTGAGAGAGGCCGGCCGAGAGGGGGAGGTCCCGGAGGGGTGTCCGGCGGGTCGTCTATGGGTTCCTGAGCGTCTACGTTCCGATGTCATCCGGTGGGGTCACGAATCCAAGTTTGTCGGCCATCCAGGAATTCGGAGAACGTTGGCTGCCATCCGTCAACGTTTTTGGTGGTCTTCTATGACTTCGGACGTCAGACAGTTCGTATTAGCCTGTTCAGTCTGTGCTTGTAATAAAGCATCTAATCAACCTCCCGCTGGTCTGCTTAAATCTTTGCCCGTCCCCTCCCGCCCCTGGTCTCATATAGCCCTTGATTTTGTCACCGGCTTACCGGCGTCGAATGGTAACACTGTCGTATTGACTGTGGTGGATCGTTTTTCTAAAGCGGTTCATTTTATTCCCCTGCCTAAACTTCCTTCTGCCAAGGAGATGGCTCAGGTTTTGATTAATCACGTCTTTCGGTTACACGGCATTCCGACTGATGTAGTTTCAGATAGGGGTCCTCAGTTCATCTCTCGTTTTTGGCAGGAGTTTTGTAGACAGATCGGCGCTACAGCCAGCCTGTCTTCTGGTTATCATCCGCAGACCAATGGGCAATGCGAACGGGCTAATCAGGATCTTGGTAGAACGCTTCGCTGTCTGTCGTCTAAATATCCGAATTCTTGGTGCCAACAGCTTCCTTGGGTTGAGTATTCTCATAATTCTCTTCCCGTCGCATCCACTAATTTGTCTCCGTTCGAATTATCTGTCGGATATCAACCTCCCCTTTTCCCATCACAGGAGCCCGACGCAGCGGTTCCGTCTGCGTTAGCTTTCGTGCGCAGGTGCAGACGCACTTGGAAGAAAGCTAAATCACTCTTGTTACAAAACTCCAGACGAACCAAAGCTGCGGCTGACCGTCACCGGCGACCTCCACCCCGTTATGTGTGTGGACAAAAGGTATGGCTTTCCACCAAGGATCTGCCTCTCCGTGAGCCTTCTCGTAAGCTGGCTCCTCGTTTCATTGGGCCATACAGTATATCTAAGGTCATTAATCCGGTAGCGGTCAAGCTTAAGTTACCTCCTATTCTTGGTCGGGTTCACCCAGTTTTTCATGTATCCAGGGTTAAACCTGTGATTTTTGCCCAGAACAATCCCCCTGTCTCTGCCCCTAAACCCCCCGCCCCTCGTCTAGTGGATGGTGCTCCTGCCTATACTGTTAGGAGATTACTAGATTCTCGTCGCAGGGGCAGAGGTTTTCAGTATTTAGTGGACTGGGAGGGTTACGGTCCGGAGGAGAGGTCCTGGGTTCCGGCCCGGGATATACTGGATCCTGACCTGATCGAGGATCTCCGTCGGCGACAGGGTGAGTCTCCTTCATGCCTGTCCGGTGCCGGTCATGGGGGGGGGGATACTGTCAGGACTCCTGGGTGATCATGTGTGTGTGTATGTTGTCTTACCTGTTGGTGGTGGTTCCTCACGGGTTCACTGGCTCCTCCCGCTCGTTTCAGTAATTGTTCACCTGTCGTGTCTCATCAGCTGTTCCCTTTTTATAGCACTCTGTCCTGTCTCTCGTCGCGTGCTCATTGTCTTGGTTGGTCTCAGTCTCGCTGTCCTAGTCCAGTCGTTAGTTCCTGCTGTTTCGTCAGGTTCGGTCGCTGGCATCTGGAGGCTCGTCTTAGCCCGGAGTTTTTTCGCCTGTGGATCGTGAACTTGAACTTGAGTGATCTGTGCTCTGTTTTCTGGGATTACTGGTGCGCTTTGTTTTCAGGCGAGATCCAGTATCATCCAGGTTCCAAGGAGCTGCTCTTTTCTGTCGGACGTTGTTCTGCCTTCTGTCCAGTGTTCTGAGGTTCGTGAGTCTCCTGTCGTGTGAGGATTTCTTCCCGGTCACCGACCAGAGTGGATTACTTCGTGGGACGCCGCGTGTGGTCTCTGTGCCGTGGACTGTGACTTTGGTGCTTCATCTGATTCTCTCTTTACTTTTCTAATAAACCTTGTGAACTTGCATCTGGCTCCGGGACTTATTCTGACAATATTGGTGTGTTTCCGCTGGTTAATCCGGCAAAAAAAGTTGTGAGGAAGACTTTTAAAAGTTACAGCAGAATTTGATGTTGTAACCTTTGTTTTAGTAAATGTGTATGCCCCAGTTATGGCAAAAGAGAGAATGCTGTTTTTAGAGACACTTTCAAATACAATACAAAATTGTGATCCTGAACATTACCTCCTGGTTGCAGGAGATTTTAATTGTACTACTAATGATATAGATCGAAATCATCCGGAGCCGCATAGCTTCTAGGTTGGCATTGATTCGATCGATTGAAACCCATGAGTTAGTGGATGTGTGGAGAAATATGAATGATAATACGAAACAATATACATGGCTACAAATAAGGGAAAGTGGGATCTCAATGGCAAGGTTGGATCGCCTATATGTTTTTGAACATCAATTGCAAATTGTAAAATCATGTTGTATTAATCCTGTGTGTTTCTCTGATCATTCCATGGTGATTGCAAGTGTTTTTATAAAGTGTTTAAAAATTAAAAGTGCCTATTGGATTTTCAATAGTGCTTTGTTACAAGATGTACATTTTAAGGAGTGTTTAGTTTTTTTCTGGAAGGAATGGAGAGGTAAAAAGACAATGTTTTCAAGTGTACAGCAATGGTGGGATTTGGTGAAGAAGCAAATACAGCAATTATGTGTGCAATACAATTTCAGTGTCACCCAGAAAATGGTTAAAAAAATGAAAACTCTGGAAAATAATATAGAGCTTGAAAATGGTAGTGATTTGACTGGAAATCAAGTGAATGCTTTGATTGGAAAGAAAGCAGAATTAAAGGATCTGTTAGGTAGTAAAGCACAGGGGGCATTGATCAGATCTCGTTTTCAGAATTTATCTGAAATGGATGCTCCATCCAAGTTTTTTTTCAGCCTGGAGAAGAAAAATGGACAAAGCAGAACCATTCACTGTCTTAGGGCAGACAATGGGCAAGAGCTCACTGAAACTGCTGATGTGCGCAGGAGGGCTGCTGAGTTCTATAAAGAGCTGTTTAAATGTGAGTATGCAGAAGATCATGAGCTGTTGCAAGAGTTTCTCGGAGGCCTACCCAAAGTACAGGAGGAGGCAAAAAAAGAGTTGGTGAGCCAATTATCTCTGGGAGAGTTGCATGCAGCCTTAATGAGCATGGAGAATGGTCGGGCTCCAGGGTTAGATGGTCTAACTGTTGATTTCTATAAAGCTTTCTTGGATCTGTTGGGCAATGATTTGTTGGAAGTTTTCTGTGACAGCATTGCTAGAGGGCAACTGCCTTTGAGCTGCAGGTGGGCAGTATTGACCCTTTTACCCAAGAAAGGAGATCTAAAAGAAATCAAAAACTGGAGACCCGTTTCCCTGCTTTGTGTGGATTTTAAGATTTTATCGAAAGCTTTGGCCAACAGGTTGAGAAAAGTGATGGAGCAAATCATACATGCGGATCAGTCCTACTGTGTGCCGGGCAGATCCATTCTAGACAATATTGGACTAATTAGAGATATTTTTGATATAGCTAATATTACTGGTGAAAGTTTTGGACTGGTCTCATTAGACCAAGAGAAGGCTTTCGACCGAATTGAGCATCAATATTTATGGAACGTGCTTGAGAGTTTTGGTTTTCCTCAGCATTTTATAGAAATTATTAAAGTAATGTATGGTGACATTGAGAGTGTAGTAAAGGTCAACGGTGGCTTAAGTGCACCCTTAAAGGTTAGAAGGGGCATTCGGCAAGGCTGTTCAATGTCAGGAATGTTGTACTCAATTGCAATTGAACCTTGTTTATGTAAACTAAGAGAGTCTCTAGAAGGTTTTTTATTGTCCAGAGAACAAAAGTTTCATTTATCTGCCTACGTAGATGATGTAATGGTAGTAGTTAAGGGGAACACTGATGTGGAAAAGGTTAGAGAGATAGTAGGATTGTATGGAAAAGTGTCTTCAGCGAAAGTGAATTGGTCTAAGTGTGCAGCTTTGGAAGTTGGTAGGTGGACTCAAGGAAGGCCAAGTTTGCCAGGTGGATTGTCATGGGCTACTGAGGGTGTTAAATATTTGGGAGTTTTTTTAGGGAAGGAACATTTTGTTATGAAAAATTGGGAAAGGGTTATAGAGACGGTTGAAGGAAAATTAAAAAAGTGGAAATGGCTATTGCCGAGAATGTCTTTTAGAGGGCGTATCCTAATTATTAATAATTTGGTAGCAGCAACCTTATGGCATCGTTTGGCAGTACTTGAGCCACCTACAGGTCTTTTATCTAAAGTTCAGGCTCTAATTGTTGATTTGTTTTGGAATAAGATGCACTGGGTACCACAATGTGTTTTATGTTTAAAAAGGGATGAGGGTGGGCAGGGTTTGCTGCATCTAGAAAGTCGCAAAACAGCTTTTAGATTACAGTTTATTCAGAAATTTTTGTACGGTAAATGCAATGCGAGGAAAGCCGGTATAAGTCTGATTTTGAAAAAAAGTAGGAGATTTGGGATTGAGTGAGAATTTGTTTTGGATTAAATGTGAAACCGGAGACATAAAAAGTCTTCCCTCATATTACCGCAGTGTTTTTAAAGCTTGGTCATTAGTAAGAACTGTAAGGACTGTGTCTATGCCATCGCTTCATTGGCTACTTGAGGAACCTTTAATCAAAGGTTCAAGGCTGGTTGTTGCTGCACAGACAATGCCTGGAATGACAAGTGTTCTAATAACAGCAAAAATGACTACTTTGCGACAACTGATAAGAGTTGCTAGGAATGATTTTGAAAATGTGGGAGATGTGGCGCAATGTCTGGGTCTCAAATCACAGAGGATAGTGGATCTTTTTCTGGACAACATAAAAGAAAAGTTGAATGATGAAGACATGTTTTTAATCAGGAATTTTGGTAGAGGATTATTCACACCCGAAGAAAGTGACATTTTTCCAAGTATGGACATTTTACCAACATTCACGGAGGAGGAATTTTCTCATCAATTTTTTACACTGAAAAGTTTTGCAAGGTTGGGTTTTTGTGATGTTAGTGGAAAAAAGTTGTATGAAGTATGTGTTAAAGTACTGAATAAAGAAAAGTTGAAAGTGCGGGTAGAAACGTCATGGGCTGCTCATTTTGGGGTTGAAAAGAGCTGTAGACCTGTGTGGAGGACTATGTACAAGCCACCGTTGACCAAACCGGAAGGGGAGTGGAGGATTGCAGTGGAGGATACTGCACGGTATTGTTGCTGTAAATGCATTTGTTAGCATCATTAATCCAGCAGTTGATAGTAAATGTCCTTTTTGTGAACAGAGGGAAACCATTTTTCGTTTTGTACACTGTGTCAGGCTGAAAAGTTTATTTTTGAGTCTTAATTTCATGTTTGTGAATTTTAAGGTTATTTTTTCAAAGGTTGAGTTCATTTTTGGGTTCAGGTTTGGAAAAGAAAAGAGAAAGAAAGGACAACTTATTAACTTTGTTATTGGAAAAGCAAAAATGGCTATTTATCTGACAAGAAAGGACAGAATAGAAGGTGAAAATGGTCGGGATGTAGTACAAGTTTTTAAGAGTTTAATAAAAGTAAGAATTAAGTTTGATTTTTTTGTTTTATAAAAGTATGAAGGACATTAAAGAATTTGAAAATGTGTGGGATCATAAAGAAATGCTATGCTCTGTAAAAGATGGAGAATTAACTTTTGCCAAATGTCTTGAGTGAAGTGTAAGTTTGTTAACTGTTTTAAAATTGTTTCAAAATAAAGTGTTTTTTATTTTGTAAACGTTTATTTTTGTAAAAAGTGTAAAAATTCAAAAATTCTCTCTCTCTCTCTCTCTCTCTCTCTCTCTCTCTCTCTCTCTCTCTCTCTCTCTCTCTCTATATATATATATATATATATATATATATATATATATATATATATATAATATACTATACTTTATAAGCCTATTCTGTATGTCGATTTTCAGTGTAGGGGTGAGACAGGAGAAATGTAATCGAGACATGACCCAGGTCAGACTCAATCTTGGCTCCCCATGTTCACCATTGTAGGTAAAACAATTGATTAAATATTACTTTCATTACTTTCATTTCAGTATGTTTCCACCTAACCTAGGTTCTTAATATGGATTATTTGCCATCTAGATTCACAAAAATATCTAGGCTAGATCAGCCACAAAAATGAAGTAAACAGGAATAGGTCCACAATTTTGTTGTGAACAAGTACTCACGCAAATACTAATGTGTGTGTGCTTTTGCCCTGCAGCAGTAGGTTGGTGTTTGAAGCCATGCATATTGGGGTTCATAAGTGTTTTTTAGTAAAGTTCTGCAGCACGTTTTCAACCTGTCAGACATTGAGTGCGAGTGCTGTTAAATAACATGCACGTGAGGAAAGTGTTTATATCACGCAATGCTATGACTTTGAAGTTCAGTTCTGAGACATATATTTTCCCCATCCAACACTGTTTTTATTCAAAAAGAAGATCCAGGACTGGCTTTTCATAGTCTAGTTCATGTTCAGAAAATGTGTCTTAAGAGGGTATGAAATCTTCAATTCAGGATCCTATGCTTTGTATATATTTATAGGTCCTTGTGAAATTGTTTCGGACGGACGGTCCGTCCACTGGGGAAAGTTGTTTTCATGTCTTCATCAGCTACGGAATCATGGTATTCATGCATATACCTTTAGTTTGTTTATTTATTTTTGATTAAATAACGTATGACGTATGTCTCAACCATTCAGAAAGCTGCAAGAAATGACATTTGCACTGAAGTATTTCCCATTTCCACGTAGATTATAACCGACATCTGTAGCTTGTCAGATGCAATTAAATGGATGGAAATAAAATGCACATCACAATGCGTAATGACGTACAATGGCTGATCTTGCGCTCTTAGATGTGGCAAATGGAAGGATTCGGAGTGAACACATCTTCAGACAGCAAGAAGACTTGCTGGCAAACGAGGACGAGTGGCTTATGAGCCGGTTCCGACTTTTTACGGCGTCTTCAACCTTTTGCCACTCAAGTGCCTTTTTGGCATTAGTAATGCCCACACTGTGCCCTCCAAACCGCATTTTTAAAATGCTGTTTGAAAAAAATCCTTTTACACCTCGCCAACGATAACTTCTACTTAGCATTGAGTGAAGTTACGTTTTTTTGATTTCCTCTCTGTTTGCCATGATTTCGCAATCGATGAATATTAACTTTGTGGGCATTTCGCGGACTATTTATGGGCAACTATGGGCGTGACATGCAGCCGCAAAAGCTGCGCTACATTTAGAATTGATTGGGATTTATTAAGGGAAAACTGCGTAGGATGTGCGTGCGCACGGTTTTATAAATCTGAATATTGTGCGCGTACGCACGTCCTATGTTTCATCCGTACGTCACCTCTGATGCAAATCCTACGCAAAGTTTTATAAATGAGGCCCCAGATCCATGAAACTTTCTTAAAAATAATTTCTCTTAATTTCTATTTTCGTCTTATTTTCTAACTTAAGAGAACCCTTAAACAGGCGACATGTACCACAGGATACATAGTCTTTGGTCTCTTGAAGGAGGCACGAGAGAGAATTCTCATCCAATGTTGTCAATATCATAGTTGTGTCTGTCACGTCACAAACAAAGGACAACTGGTGCGAGGACTCAAGTGCAGGGAAAAAAGGTATTTATTACAAAATAAACAAACAAAACCCACAATGGGGCAAAACATACTCAGACAGAAACAAACTCAAAATATACCAAATACGGGGAAACGGGAGACGTTGACATAGAACAACGTACCGACAAGGGAACTATATAAAGAGGAAGAAATCAGGAGGGAACAGGTAGGAGAAATCAAACACTAATCAGATAACAAGGGGGAGGGATCAGACAGAGACACAAGCACATTGCCCAAAACACCAAGTGCTCCACAAGACAGGACAGGCATGTGACATTACCCCCTCTTTAAGGAGCGGCTACCAGACGCTCCACAAAGACAGGGCAGGACAGACCATGGCGGAACAGACCCGGGCTGGACTGGAGGGACTGACCAGGGCGGAACGAGAGGGACAGACCAGGGCAGGACGGGAGGGACAGACCAGGTGAAACAAAGTTCAGGCAGCACAGGCAGAGCAGGACTCCAGGGCGGCTCGATGGTGCGGGCAGAGCAGGGACCACCAGAACAGTCGTGGAGGAAGCCTTCCTTCTCCTCCTCCACTTCGAGAACACCGGAACAGGGACCACCGGAACCGAGGAGACAGAGGAACCCTTTCCTCTCCTCCGTCATGTGCGCCGATGAGTCAATGTTTCAATTCTAGCTGCTTCTGAAGAGGCTGCAGCTTCATCTGCCTTCCGTACAATAAGGTCCACAAATGTCCAAAAATCCAAGTGGTCAATTCCCCTCATGTACCATATTCCGAGGGGCTATAATTAAAGAGGTCCTTAAGAGCACCATCCTTGAGCCCCAGCCCCTCTGCAAAAGTCCCTAGCAAACTGCTTTGGCTCCGCCCCCTGTTGGCAGAGTAAAGACAATGCTCTGAACTTTAAAATGCGTTCGAACTGAGGGCAGGTGTCTGTAGGCATGGGTGGCTGGTATTCACCCTTCCTCTGTTGAGTCCTCGGCATGGTCGGATCGTTCAAATACAGGGAACCGGGAGGGACAGGGGAAAAGAAAACAAAAACTCCTCCTGCTGAGTTCTCTGAAGGTCGGTACGTTCTGTCACATCACAAACAAAGGACAACTGGTGCAAGGACTCAAGTGCAGGGAAAAAGGTATTTATTACAAAATAAACAAACACAAAACAAAACCCACAATGGGGCAAAACATACTCAAACTCATAAACAGAAACAAACTCAAAACATACCAAACACGGGGAGACGTTGACATGACATAGAACAACGTACCGACAAGGACTGTGAACACAAGGGAACTATATAAAGAGGAAGAAATCAGGAGGGAACAGGTGGGAGAAATCAAACTAATCAGATAACAAGGGGGAGGGATCAGACAGAGACACGAGCACATTGCCCAAAACAACAAAACACCAAGTGCTCCACAAGACAGGACAGGCATGTGACAGTCTGTTTGGAGTATGTGGATCATGTGACTTGGTTCAAATTTTCTGTGCTCGTTTTGTAAGTTTGACTTAAAGCCAACACGCCCGCCCATGGTGCTGGACCTTCTGATTTTGTAGGCATTAATCTGACTTTTTTCAGCAAAAAATGCAGAACAACTGCTAGTATTAATTGTGAACATTGTCTTAAGATATTGAAAAATTAAATGAAGTTATATGTTACTCATGCTGTTATATACCGCATTTTGAAAACTATGTACAGTATCTCCCTGGGTATGTTGCCCTATTAAGGTAAAAAAAAAGGATATCTACAGTATTGACAATGAATGGTGTCTCAAGGTTAACTGGGCTCCCTGTACTGGTCATTGCATTAATGCGTATTCCAGGGTGAGAACCACTCTGTCTTAAATCCCCAAAGGTAAGATGTTCAATTAATTTATTGGGCTGTTTCAAATATTAAGCATTAACTCTAGCTTCATATAATACTCTAGCTAATGTTGACGAGTACTCAGATCACAATGTGTGGGCAGTGAATCTAGTGGTGTTTTTTTTCTGGCAAAGCAAAGCTACAGTGACAATTTGCCTTGCAATTGTGTGTATATACGAAAACAAAATGACAGTGAGGTTATTTTTGGTGCTGCAAAACTAGAATTAGATGTAAAGAAAGAGCGAAAACAATTGAAAGAAAAAGAAACTTGAATGGAAACACAATTAATGTGAATAGGATAAAAAGTTTAAATATATAAGCTTGAAATATGCACTCGAAACTAAAAAGACTACTAGACGAAAACAATGTTTTGAGCTCTCTCCAGGTTTCTCTGGGCATCTATTCAATAAACTTGTGAGTGTGTTTTTCGCAGGCACACAATCTTTAGACTTCCATAAACTCATTAACTCAAACCAAAGGTCAAATGTCACATAATCCCAGCGTGAGTTATACATAAGTGTCAACATACTTGTGCAATAAGATATCAGATATAAGACTGTTCACAAAGATAAATCATATTAATTCTGTCCTGGCTGACCCACAACAACTAATTTCCAATTTAGTCATATAACTGTATTATTATTTCAGCTCATAGGTGTTGGTCCACCTATGTTCAAAATGTTGTAATATAACCAACAAATTGTAGCAACATTTTCAATGATTAATGAGACAATACTGTTTCCCAATATATGGTAAAATTTTGTTATTCTTGAAAGTGTTTCCAAAAGTTCAGTCAGGACCACATTGAGAATGAAATTTATTGACAATCTTTGGATTTGGCTAAAGGCTTAGGCTTGAGCTGCCATACTAGACAGCTTGTGATACATCCTTGAGACACAAATCCCCAGCCTTCATAATAACCAAAAGTTTCTTAGCACATAATACAGAAGGAGATACAATGATAACACAAATAGAGTTTCTACACAGAATCCAGAACTCAATTATGAAGATGCTAGGAGGTGGAGGTGGGTGTAAATGTCTGTGTGACAGTCTACAGACTGAGGAACATGTTTTTGACTGATAAATACTATAGTTGATTAGAGTAGGTGGAGTAACAAATCAGCTGAGCATCAGCTGATATTGTTCAGCGATATGCTTGAAGCTCTATTTGTTTAGAATTAAGCCAATTGACTTAACCATGCAACATTTGAACCTTTATGAGTTTGCTTGTTTATATATGGCAACTTTACTTTTTTTTTTTTAAAGATGGCTAAAAGAGAAATTTGTTGCAATAAACAGAGATTATTTACAAGAGTATTAGAAAAAGTCTGCAAGTTGTTGAATGTGTGCAATTGCAGACATGTCTGCACAAATAGTACTCTTATTACTTGTAATTAATTTAAAGTGTTCACTATGATTCACAATGATAATGTATGTCTTGCATTTAGATGTAGATAAAACATCATGGTTACCAATTTATATCTCCCGTGCATTGCTTTTAAGCTATGCATAAGTACAGTATAGCAGCATTTGTTCTTGTAGTCGGTTGTTGGTTCTTCAAAAGGATACTGTTCCCTTGGTTCTTCCGAAGAATACCGTTACATTTTCCACAAGAAAACAATTTCTGCAGTTTGGATGGGATATTTTTTGTAGCTCCCCTGAGACGTTGCCTGCTTTCTGATATAATTTTATGAAGTCATAGAAGTCGTATATTGCAGTGAAATTTACAGAGCTTAGAGAGAACTTGTTGCAATAAAATATAATGTCTGGTGTCTAGACCTTTGGTATTTGAAGTGACAACGTGGTCCAAGGGACTACTCATCTGTGGCAGCTGCTCCAATACATGATGCCCCATAGGTATTGCACTCAATGATTCCCTAAAAAAAGCCTAATTTTGAAAGTTTTCTGAAAAGTTTTAACAGAACAGAAACAGGCATATAAACACAACAGTGCAAATAACTTGTGTTTGTAAGACTGATGGGTAAAATGCCATAGATCATCCACATCCTCTACAGTATTTCCTCCTCTTAGCACCAATGCAATCCTGATTCTCTTAAATAAAATCTCTATCTCTATTTTTTCTTTTCATAAATAGATCTTTGGCTCTGACAAACAAGCATATGGTGCCATGTGGTGTTTTGAAACAAGTAACCTCCAAGTGTGGAGCATTCGCATTATTATTCTTTTTCCCCCCAATAAAGTCGTAGGCATCCATTTGGATTTGCATGATGTGTCACTTGGGCCACATGGGCGTGCTATCCGGCAGTCTGCTCTCGTTCTTCAGCTCCTCTGAAGACTTGTGGAGCAGATGTTCCTCTCCATGTCAGTTTGAAGGTAATGTGCCTTTAAACTTGATTGGGAGTGGAACAGCTTGTTCCTGCGTAAGATCTGTTTGATGTGTAGGTGATATGGCGAGCTTAAAATGATACGCTGTAAAAGAGCGATGTGATAGTAAACAAAAAATGGCAGTTTAAAACCAGGTATGTAAACATAATCTGTGATTACAATCAAGAATCTGCTAAAAACTGGTAATAAAGTACTAATCAAACACCTCGTATCGGGTCATTTGTGTATTCCTATGTGTTCTGGCATTATAAGAGCAGTGATGTTTGGATGTTTACAGATTTATTTTGGTTTATTACATTTTTACCGGATACAACTGAGTTCTCAGCGCAAGACTACAGCTTGCTGTCTAAAACACTATTTTGGTGAGTTTAAACAATGGCTAAGTTGCTAAACGCATCTCGTTGTCATGTAAGGGCCCTGTTCATGTTGGACAGACATTTTAATTGCATTTTGTGTCTGTTAAGTGTATATGCCTCCATAGCTGCCGTGTTAGCTGGGAGCTCTGGGCATTAACTGTAACAGCTCCGTGTTGCAAGCACTAATCCAGTTCGTTTTTTTTTTTTCTATAGACAGTACTCACAAAGGTATAACGATCAAGATTAACTCAAAAATTCACCGGAGTTCTCCTTTAAGCTGTGAAGCTGTTGCTCTGCATTTAACACCAGAGCTCAGCTTTATTAGTCACAACCTATACTCTGTATACTAATGCATTTTTATTTATGTTTTATTTTTTAAATCTCAACTAATTTCACTAGATGTCCTGCTATGAGAAGTTAGGATGCAAAAACTAGCTGTTTGTAAAGCAGAGAGAGAAACTGGTTGCCTCTTAGAATACAGTACTATTTCACATCTGTCTATACAGTACAGTATGTGTCATCTATAAGATATTTTTGCTGTTGTGCCAAATTTGCACTACAGAAATGGATGCAAGGCATCATTTTTAGTTCTGACTTCTGTATGTGCCTAAAAACAGGAAGTTACGCAGAATCCAATGGCTTTGTCCAATTATACATCGTGACAGTGCTTATTGTCTCTTTCTGTCTGTAAGTGTGTCTTTAACCTCAGAACAGCTCAATCTCTGTGGCACTGAATTGCACCCTGTTTGTGGACTCTGTGCTCATTTCTTTCTTTCACACAACGGGACTGATTAAAAGGGCAGAAGTGATGGCCACTACCTTTGTACTCATTCTCTGCCGGTCCATCCCATCAGAGAAACTCTTCCCCACCATTTTTTTTCCAGTTTGTACTAATTCAAACTCTTGTTCATCCGTCCATCCATCCGTCCGTCCATCCATCCGTCCGTCCATCCATCCATCCATCCATCCATCCATCCATCCATCCATCCATCCATCCATCCATCCATCCATCCATCCATCCATCCATCCATCCATCCATCCATCCATCCATCCATCCATCCATCCATCCAAATATAAGTGTTCATTTCTTTTTAAAAAGTCTTACTGAACTATGTTGTACATTTCAGACAAATGCGTTATTAATTATAACCTAGACCAATTGAGAGGAATGAATAATTCAATTTCTGGCTATTATGACATCCTTTTATTTAAAAATATAGGTTTGTATATTTGATTCATAAAATTATAATAAATAATGAATTATCTCTCAGACAAAATACACACATTTGATCCCATTTAATCTCTTATTCCATGCTAAACTCAACCTCTAAATTTGCTGCAGTTTTATCAGTATTGCTCATCTTCCCCTGCTTATTAGTCTAAATTATAGAATGTTTTGCCATTTTCGCTTTCCCTATTGCCATAACATTTGTAGCAAGCAAAGAAAAACTGAATGACAACAACATAAACCACAACAAAACATAAAAGATTTCCCACTACGTAAATCATAAAGTCAGTACACAGCAGAGTGCTCAATTTTTCTACTGATTGGATAAATTAAGTGAAATTGATCTCGGCAACTCTTCCCATGTTGAGAAAGTTATGAATCACATGGCTTGCCATTTTCTCTTATTGCCTGTCTGCAAAAGGCTACAGATGAACAACTGAAACACCACAAAGACAAGGTGCACCTACATTTCCTGTAGTAAGGACAAATCCTCAAGAGATTGGAGGACGTTTCATCTCCAGTCCTGAATCAGTAATGCACATGCCGATTGAATGCAAAATGAGGATGCAGAGGGACATCAAGCAAGAAAAATGGCAGTCACATTCACAAGTTTCATGGTGTTAGTTGTGAGATAAACTATTTCACTTTATTTAACACCTATACCATAAATCTTATGAGGCTTTACATACACACCGTTTATTGTACTCCTTTATTGCTTGCTGTGCACTGGTAGGCCTGATGTTTTTGTGGGTTAACCCCTCAGCACTGTGCCATTATTTTGCTGTATATATTCACTAAGGTCGTTTCACTCACTAATAAGCTGAAAAGTGTAAAATCCTTATAGAATTAACAACTCTCCTCCACCGTTACAGCAGTGCACTCAATTACTACATACTGTATTTCAGTAATGATCTACATTGAACAGCAAATTTCATTAATAATATATACTGTTCTAATTAAAGGGGCCATATCAAATTTTTCTTGTTCTTTTTGAAGAAAATATATTATTATGAACATTTACTGTAACTTTTTGAAACTTCCACTCCAGTCCATCATTTGTTGAAACTAAGCCTAGAAATGTCTTTTGAAATTCTTCAACTTGCTAAAGAAGTTGAATATCTTGGAAACAACTTCAGACAGATGAATATGTTTGGGTCAATGTCAAATAAAGATGTATAAGAAAGACTGAAAAGTGAATGAATGTATTTCACATATTTCAACATTGCATTCTGCTTTTTGAATGAATGTATTTCTTAACCAAGGTCAAACAGCATATAGTACTCAACATATAATGTTTTAATTTATTTTAATTCATTATTATAAATTAATATAACTATCGTGTAGTCTTTTTTCACTTTTACACACACACGCACACACACACACACGCACGCACGCACGCACGCACGCACGCAAACTAGAAGTATAAGCGCTACTTTTCCCTCGTTGAGGTGAAAGGTAAGAATGTTTATGTAACATACAACGTATGCCCAGGAAGAAAGAGTCTCTCCACGTCGGTGGCAAGTAATTCTAATCTAATGAAGCCCCTCACATCATCACATGCCGCCACAAAATGAGTGGCTAAAAACCTGGGTGATAACATGAGCTCCACTACCAAAGGAGTAGTATAGTACTGATAATATTTACACAATATTTACACTATAGTAGATCTACTATAATATTTACAATAATGTATTGAATTTGATAGGTGTCTCTCACATTGTCCCACAGCAATAGTGTAGCCTACATTAATGTACAATGTTTTATAATAATAATTTATTCTATTTAGTGTCCAATTCATTAATTTAACATATTTAATATTGGAGGCATCCAAGTTATTTGACATATTTGAACATTTGAAAAAAAAAGAAAAAAAAAAGTAACGCAGTAATTACTTTCCTTGGTGATTAGTTACTTTTATAATGATGCAACTCAGTTACTATTTGTAAGAAGTAACTATAACTAATTACTTTTTTAAAATAACGTGCCCAACACTGCTAATAAGCAACTAGTTAAAGGGGCTATATGCAACTTTTCCCCCAAAATAAACGTAACTATAGCCTTTTTATTTTACCATTTATGACTCAAACATCTCCTGATGAGCATACTGACACCTTGTCCGCTCACAGTGGGTGCACCTATAAGCCTGTATCCTATTTTTCATATTTTCTGACGGGTCGTCTTTTCCCGCGCTGTCTGCGGATGTGACGTCAAGCGCGTTCATGTTAAACGTTTCAGATCACTCTGCCACCACCGCTAGTCAGCGAGTAGCCTACACTCGCAAGCAGAGCAATGGATTTAACGAATACACAGAAGAGACCCAGGACAACTCGGACACCAACAGTAACTCCACAGAAGACTAAAAAAGTTAAACCCCTGACAAGTGGCCAAAAAAGGTCGAAGATTGAGAGAGACCGGCGCATTGCAAGGACTAGAGTGAACATCGGCTTCGCATTTGAGCCTTGGAGGGAGCTCAGATCTGTATATATATATATATATATATAAACAAAAATAAATATGAATAGTGCATCAGTAATGTAAAGTCTTTTTGGGTGTCTAGAAAATCGCTATATAAAACTGATGGATTATTTATTATATAGCCATGTAAAGCTACATTATATTGTTTGTTGTTTCTATATCTTAACAAAAAATAAGAGGTAAATGAAGATGTAAAGTGTGATGCATTTTATTTCACATAAGACATGTAGTCAATAAATATTGCTAAATAGTATTATGTATATGTGTCTTTCATACTTGGTGATAGTAAGCTACTTGTGTATAATAAGTGGTCAAGGACAGTGCTCAGTCGTCAAGGACAGTGCTCAGATTTGTGTTTTTAATATTCTACGAAAGTTTCGGTCTGTGCGCCCTTCATCAGCGTGTATGCCAATGGCGAAATGGGTTTATTTATTTATTTAATGTATTAATTTTTTGTGTAGTTTGTCAGCTACACGTTTGACGTTTTGATAAGAGAAAACTTATCTCAAACAATATGTATTTGACAGTTCTTACCTCTGTAAACATAATGTTGACCTCCTTGCAGCAGATGACTTGTGAAGTGTGCACGTACGAGCGCGCGCTGCGAGAGCGAGCAGAAATGAAAAGCAGTTCTGTTTTTTGGCCACAGGTGTCAGTCACGAGTTTAAATTTCAGAAAAACGCATATAGCCCCTTTAATAATGAGAATTGGACCCTATAAACTAAAGTGTGACTGCATTTTTTACTAAAGATCTAGAGTTGTGGACAGAAGTCATATTGTCCTTGAGGTTCATATGTATTTTCCTTACCTCTTTCACCCTTGGGGCAGTTAGTTCATGAGTAGCATTAGTCTTGTCTTGATCTTGACTGATATCTTCTTACCGTATAATGAGGATGGAGCTTGAAGGCAGTGTTATAATGGAATACCTTCTCTGTGACTTCTCTCTTCTTTTTCAAGGCTCTGTTGGCACATGCAGGTTTCAGTGACAAACTAGCTGCCACCCTCAGTGCTGAATATGTTACAGACTATCATGGTGACATTTGACAAACATTTTTTACATGAATGCACAGGTAATCTGTTTCTTTTGATTGCATGGCTTGATTGACAAATGCTGCAAAGCTAAATGAGCGCAGCTGTTAAATGGAGAGAATGTGAATAGCAGATATAATATATATATTCAGACAGATATAAAGTGTGCATCAACAAAAAGTTCATAATATATTCCCAATTTTTATCTGAAAATGATTGTATCAATGGATTTCTGCATGGAAGTTGGTCATAAACTTTGGGCTGATATTCGACTTGTAACAACAACAGTACACTAGCAGGTAACAAACAAACAATGATTATTTTCATGTCTTTATTCAACACAACATGCAAAGTTTTACAGTACATGGTAAAAATAAGTATGTGAATCCCTATGCTAATGGAATGATAAAAAAAAAAAAAAAAAAAAAAGGTTAAATATCACCCCAAAACCAAATATCTGCATAAAGACAGTTAAGCACAACTCTCATGGGTCTGGTAATGTTTTTGCATATTTATTAAAGGGGTCTAATGCTATTTCATGCATTCTGACTTTATTTACACTGTTAAAGAGTTGGATTATCATAAAAAGTAAAAAACGTTCAAGAAAGTATTTATGTGCCAAATAAACTCCTTCAGGATTCGAATACATTTTGTAAAGTTTTTATTTGTTTTGAGTATGGCCCTGTATGACTTCATAAAGGCCGGAATTGCTTGTATGGGCACTTATCCCAGATGTGCGTGTGCGCACAGCAACCAGAGCAAGAGCACGCCCATCAACAAGCTTCATTCAGGTTTATTCAGCGCTGTCATTTTGTTTTAAGACTACAAAATCAACAATGTCACTAAAGAAATGTGTTTTTTGGTTGTGATTCTTGAATGTAAATCAATATTCTTAAAGACAGTACACTTACAGTTTTTCTCAGTCGCTTTGGTACATTTCTCAGATCAGAATTGAAATTCTCAAAACTACCTGTTCAATCTTCACATCATTGTGCACATCAAAAAAGCAGTTTCTCATTTCTTTGAACAAGTTGTAAATGCTTTGGTAGATCCTTGCAAATGATTATGTACAATTGTCTGCTGTTTCCTACATTATCAATTGCTTATATCATGTTGATCAAAATGTATTATAATGTGTCTCTGTTGAATAGTCTCACCCCCCCCCCCCCCCCCCCAAGCATATTTCTATACATTTCCATTAGACGTTCACATTTTTTTTGGAGCCCGATCTCATGAAAATGTGTATAAATAATAAGAGTGTGCAATCTCGTGGAATGTATACACCAAAAGGAGGTTTGGCCTGCATATGGTACGCCGTTTTTCGCGTGCATATGATATGCACTTTATGGCTTATTATACGTACAAACCCCCATCCTATCCAATAGTGTGTCATATACACGCCATAAAGTGCGTATCATATGCACGCAAAAACTGCGTAGCATATGCACGTCAAAACTCATTTTGGCGTATACATTCCACGAGATTGCATACTCTTACTATTGATATGCATTGTCATGAGATCATGTTGTTTTGTTCTTTGTGCTATGCAGTGCTGTCTCTTCCTTTCTGTATCGCAATGACATGGTCTGTCAACAAATTACAGTTCAAACAGTAAAAGCGTAAATGTGAATCTTGTCGAGTCGATCAAGTGCAATCAAACTCCCACATACACTAAGGTGTAACCTACAATTTACAATAATTGTCATCAAAACTTTAGCCATAGAACATCCCTCCAGAGTACACTGTTATATTGACAACATGACTAAGCAATTTGACTGTCTTATCCGTACACAATGACACAAGGACTGACATTCATTGACACAGATATTTACTCTTGAGAGATGAACTAAGGATTTTTAGCAAGAGACTGGCTCAGGTAATCCATGGTGTTTTGCTATTTGCACTAATTGTTTTGAGAAATGCACTTACTGTTTTGCTAATGTCGAGGATGATTCGGGAAATGTACCAAAGCGACTGAGAAAAACTAATATACATGATGCATAAATAAAAAATGAAAATATGGGGTCAAATCTTAGAGGTACTAATAGCAGACTTTTGTTTGTGCGTCTTTGTGAGATGATGTTGGCTTGCATAAAGCTAGAAAGGTTTACAAAATTACGGCTGCTCACCTTAGGAGTGTATATCCTGCAAAGAGGACCATCCTGGTTTTGGTCTGCTTTGCTGTCTCAGGGCCCGGACAGCTTGTAATCATCATCGGAAAAATTAATTCCCAAGTTCGTCAGGAGAATGTAAGGCCATCTGTCCAGCAATTAAATTAGAAGTTGGGTGATGCAACAGGACAACAACTCAAAGCACAAGAGCAAAATCTACAAAAGAATGGCTACATCAGAAAAAAATCAAGCCTTGTGGAGTAGCCATCCTGATTGAGACGCTTTGGTAAGAGAGCAATTCACAACAGAAATAACAAGAATATTGCTGAACTCAAAGGCTTTTTGTAAAGAGGAACAGTGCTGAATTCTTCCTAATCATGGTGCAGGTCTAGGGAGCCCCCCTAGTCCCACTTTATCAAACAAATTTATTATAACTATCTTGTGGCCTCAAGATACTATCGATAGTAACTTGTGGCCTCAAGATAGTAACTTGTGGCCTCAAGATACTGACTTGTGGCCTCAAGATAGTATCTCGTGGCCTCAAGATAGTAACTCGTGGCCTCAAAATACTATCTCGTGGCCTCAAGATACTATCTCGTGACCTCAAGATAGTATCTCGTGGCTTCAAGATACTAACTTGTGGCCTCAAAATACTATCTTGTGGCCTCAAGATACTATCTCGTGGCCTCAAGGTAGTAACTTGTGGCCTCAAGATACTATCTCGTGGCCTCAAGTTACTAACTCGTGGCCTCAAGATACTATCTCGTGGCCTCAAAATATTATCTCGTGGCCTCAAGATAGTAAAGTGTCTAACACATGGACCCTTTGTTATTTAACTGGACCCTGTAGAGCAATACTTCAGATTCTGTGCAATAAGTGTCTGACACATGGACCCTTTGTAATTAAACTGGACCCTGTAGTGCAATACTTCACATTCTGTGCAATATTCTCTGTTTTAATATTCAGTGTGCAATATAGTTTGCTGCAGTTCTGCTTCTATTTATTTACTAGTACTGTTCATCACAATTATGTTAATACAGTAATGTAAATCTTGTAGGCTGCATATCCATAGTTCTTTATAATTCTTCTTCATATTTTATAGCCTATATTTATACTTTTTACATGTATATACTTGTTTATTTACTAACTTCTATTATTATTCATATTCCTTTAAATGTCTTTATGTGCACATCAACTGTGACACAATAATTGTTCCCCGGGTTATCAATAGCATCAATAAAGATCAAGTATTTCTGATTCTGATTTTAAGTTAGCCTGTAGTGGAGTGTGCAGACTGGTTCATTAATTATTGAAGTGTTTCACATTGTGGTAGTTTTGAATGTAAGAAAAGCATGTGTCCGTGTAGCCTACGAAAAAAAACGCCAGCAACGGAGTTGTGCAAGTGTTTGTTTGTTCCCTGAATTTCGGCAACAATGGTTTATAAACAAGGTACAGTTCAACTCCGGATTTGTAGCTCACCTAATGCTGAAAGATGGAGCAATCCCAGCGATTAAGGTTCACGGTCGTGTGTTGGTAGCAGGCGGTGAGTAAAACTAAAGACTTTTTGGAGATATGAAATATGCAATACTATTGGTACTCAAGTTTGACATGAGATTGACTGAAAATGAGTGTTTCACCCCCCCTTAAAACATTTTTTTTTGTAACAATGTAAAGGTCTTGGTTCAGCTTGTTGTTTTAACACATCTAATCTTATGTCAGAGTCAATAAAGAATGGATCCAAAAGCAGAGGTTGACAGGATAACAACAGTCTTTAATGAGAATATAAACGAGGCAGTCTGTCGTTAAGGCACACAGAACTGGTAAAACAAACTGAGAAGGCAGCTGAGATGATCCTGTCTCGAATAGGAGAGAGATCGGGACACCAGTAGAGGTGGAGGCAGTTCTTGAGAATAAATCACAGTCAGGAACAGAGGACCGCGAAGGTACTCTTGTAGCAAATGCAGAACTCAGACTAAACTTAGGCAAAAGGCTGTATCAGACAAACAAGACCAGGTGAGCACTTCCAAAGCAAATCAGACATGAAGAAAGCAGCCGTCGTAACGCATGACATGAAACAATGATCCAACAAGAGCCAGTAAGAACAAACACTAGATAAAGGGTAAGCACTCAAACAAAAGTGGGAACAGGTGTCATCGCAAGGTAGCGAGGCACTGATTGCGATGACTAACAGGTGCAGGTAGACAGAGAGAAGATGAGCCTAACGAGCGAGTGAGAAAGTGTGTGTGTGTGTGTGTGTGTGTGTGTGTGTGTGTGTGTGTGTGTGTGTGTGTGTGTGTGTGTGTGTGTGTGTGTGTGTGTGTGTGTGTCTGAAACAATCAGGAAGGAGAGTGAGTGAAGAATAGGATAGTGAGAAGCAAAGAGAAAGAACCTGACACGACATCTTATTGCTGCACATTTGTTGCAGTAATTTGTCATTTAAGTTTGTTAAAATAACTCCACATTATTAGCATAATAAAAATAACAGTGACCTGAACATAAACCATAAAAAAAATCTACTGTTATTCTAAGTCATTCAATCTGCGCAAAACTGTTTTTTTTCTGTTTCATTCATGAGGATCAAAATAGAATTGAGACAGCCCCCCCCCCCCCATATGCTAATATACTATGTATCCTCCAGTTTTGTAGTATTATATCTGCAAGTGGTTTATGAAAGGTCTTTTTCATTTCTACTCTACTTTAAGTGTAATTGTATCACTTGAACACAAAAATAAAGTCTAACCAGATTTTAGTTCATAAAACCAAGGAACGAGGAGAACATTGTGCAGCCTATTTTGATGCTACACAGGACATTTGCCAATATCTATGAAGACAAACTGCTCATTATCAAAAGTTTTATAGAGACAATCATGTAAAAAAATAGCACTAAACCCTCTTCTGATACAATTGCATATGACGAAAATGACCTGACGGTCCGGTTCATGTTTAGTCCAATTGCCTCCCAGCAGTTTTTAATGTGTTGTTTGCCAAGTCAAAAACACTATAATTGTATCCTTTATAAGCCATGTGGGTCCTAATTTATTTTTTCACACAGACAATTGTACCCTAAAAGAGGAAGACAAGAGAAAAACACTTCTGGTATCCATGGTGATGTCTTATTCCAAGTGCAGTTGTTACTGTGGTGTCTGTGGGGATCTTGAAGCAACAATTCAAATGTAGATTGCAGAATCTACAAATACAAGTTTAGAGTGCTCCAATCAAATCTAATCATACTATTTGCTTCTCATACTTGGAGCTGTTATAAAAGTGCTTTTCAGTCTCTCCAACGCAGAGGTGGTCTGTCTCTATCCTGGTATTTTACATGCAGTTTACAGTCAAATGGAGAATATTGGTGCAGCATTATTTCTTATAAGTAGAAAAAATCTTGTGTTGAATCAACACAAAGGTCAGTAGAGTGCCATTACAGGCATGAAAGATGTGTCAGAATTTACCTCTGTGGGGAAATGTCAGAGGGATCAGTGAGTGACTGAATACAAATGTCAGGCAATATGGATAGAGAGGGGAGGAGAAACTGTTCAAACTGCATTTACATTGCATTAAATTGAGCACTTGTGACCTTTAGTCAAGTATTAAGTCCAGATGGGTTTAGTGACAGTGCCATTGGTGAGCTTGTTCAGATAATAAGTTATATATTTAAAAATGTTCAAAACTGTACAAAAGTTTGGGGTTAGCACAACCCGATCTCATGGCAATTCGTACATATTTTACGAGGTGGCTAATTCGTACGAATCTGTACGACCTCAGTCGTACGAATTCATACGATTTTTGCTAAATCGTACGTATTTGACGAGTTGCCAAATTCGTACGAATTTGTACGAATGACCTACCTCAAACCCCGCCCCTAAACTTAACCGTCACTGGGGATTAGACAAAACGTACAAATTCGTACGAGTGAGGTCGTACAAATTCGTACGAATTAGCCACATCGTACAAATACATACGAATTGGTCGTGAGATAGCGTTGGTTAGCAAGAAAATATTTTACAATGTAATTTATTCCTGTGAAGCAAAGCTGAATTTTCAGCATGATTACTCCAGTCTTCGGAGTCTCATGATCCTTCAGAAATCATTCTAATATTTGCTTCTCAAAAAAAACATTTGTTCAAAAAAAGGTGTGCTAAATAGTATTTAAATAACAAAGCTTGAACTTCAAATTTGGATGGCTTTCTTGCTTCACCGAGCTTTGTTTTTGTGTTTGGCTCACATTTGAGCTCATGTGCATGAAACATTTGTTGTGTTTGAGTATTGGTAATAAGAATCAATCATAATTCATGTTTAATGGCTCAGCTGGAAAGATGTTTTAATAAGAGAAACAGATTTGTTTCATTATTTTTAGTAGGCTTATTTCATATGCAAATCTGTGGCAGCGTTTGACACATGAAATATCAAAGAAAGCAGGGGGGATCACCCACGTATCACAATGAATAGAATACAATTTTATTAGCAGACTCCCAACTGCTATATTCACCTGATTTGATTGTTTAAAAAAAGTAATAATGTAAAATTGCCACTTATTAAAATACTTATTCCATATATCTTTAAGCATTTCATTAAAACATGCCTTTTTCTCTTTTAGCATGCCGTGTCTCACTGCATTAAATGTTAATGTGATTTGTTTGAAAGAATTACACTTACATAATTGTGAATCAATACAAGGTCCATTAAACAGAGCTAGCACAGCTAATGGCACCTTTTCTTTATCTTGGGAAGGAAGCATATCTTAGACTTAATTAAAAAGAGCTTGATTTACCACCCTTATTTTTTGTAATCATGTTAACCAATTATTGTCTAAAAGCTCATTAAGAGTATGGATTTTAATTAGGAACCTTCTTTATGTTCTATATATCACTGAATGCGCAGTGACTTCTTGTGAGCAGACGGTGAGATCCATCTTTATCAAACTGGTGAAGATTTGAAAGCTTGTGAGTGGCTCTGCCCTTCTTACTTTATTTTATTTGTTTGTTTTCCCCTGTAGCTCAACTGATGTTGCATGGAAGGGGAGACAGACTGGCAAAATATACTATACTTTAAATGCACCACTGCAAGTCTCTTTGGATTAAAGTGTTGGCCAAATGCATAAATGTTTCAAGCAAACGCTTTTATTGCAAATGTTTTATTTTATGAAAGAAATGGCAAAAAGAATGCAGTGATATGTGTTTTTGTCAGTTGTCATTAAAATTGGGGTTATTTCGATGTTAAACTATTATTAAAATAATATACAATAAGACATGGGTAACAAAAATACTTCTAAAACACATTAATTTGAGTTAATTTATGTATAATGTATCTAATATGCTAATATTATGTAATAGACCCGAGCCAACATAAACTAACATTAATTACATTAACAAAGATTAACTGTAACAAATGAATTGCATATTGTTAGTTAACATTCGTTAATGCATTAACTAGCGGAACCTTATTGTAAAGTGTTGCCAAAAAACCTTTTTAGTTTATTTATTGTTGTTAAACTGTAGTCAATTAATTTGATATATGATGTGCATCATATAATATGTCTGATTGTTTAATATATATAACAGTTTGAAGTACACATCAGCAGATGTTGATCCAATTTGTCATTTTTGATTAGACATATAATAAGATATAATGTTGCAGTCATCTGAGGGCACGTTTACACAGCAACGATGTACTAAACTGAAAGTTTTTCCTTTGTTTTTCACGTACAGACGACAACGTCAAGGCCGTATATGGAATGATATTCCAGACAATATTCAAAAGGAATTGCAAATTGTATTTGTTAGCAATGTAGCAATCCGCCTAACAACGCTTGGTTGGGCCAAACAACATAAAAAAGGCCTGCATTTCAACGTCTTCAGTGATGCAATCAGTAAAGAGTAAGGCTTAGGGATCTTAGTTTTGACGCGATCGACCCGGGTTTGAATCCGCCTTTTGCAGAGCTCGCTCTTCTCCCTTTTCTCATCACAAATCACATCGTAAAGGCATTTCATTTTCATTTCTAAAAGTGGAAATAAAGCGCCTAACGAAATGTTTAATAATAATAAAAGTATTTATTGGGTAGGGTTAGGGGTAGGTCCATTGGGGTCCATTGTTAGGGGTCCATTGTCAAAGCGGCTGCTCGGAACTGTGTACGCAAGGTCTCTGGTGCCTGTTGAGGCGGCAATCCCCGAACCCGGTGGTGGACACCGGAAGTAAGGGATGCCGTCAAGCTGAAGAAGGAGTCCTATCGGGCCTGGCTGGCTTGTGGGACTCCTGAGGCAGCTGACAGGTACCGGCAGGCTAAACGGACTGCAGCCCGGGTGGTTGTGGAGGCAAAAACTTGGGCCTGGGAGGAGTTCGGTGAGGCCATGGAAAAGGACTATCGGCTGGCCTCGAAGAGATTCTGGCAAACCGTCCGGTGCCTCAGGAGGGGGAAGCAGTGCCCTACCAACACTGTTTACAGTGGCGATGGGCGGCTGTTGACCTCAACTGGGGATGTTGTCGGACGGTGGAAGGAATACTTTGAGGATCTCCTCAATCCCGCCATCACATCTTCCATTGAGGAAGCAGAGGCTGGGGGCTCAGAGGAGGACTCGTCCATCACCCAAGCTGAAGTCACCGAGGTGGTCAAGAAACTCCTCGGTGGCAAGGCACCGGGGGTGGATGAGATCCGCCCTGAGTACCTCAAGTCTCTGGATGTTGTGGGGCTGTCTTGGCTGACACGCCTCTGCAGCATCGCGTGGCAGTCGGGGACAGTGCCTCTGGGATGGCAGACCGGGGTGGTGGTCCCTCTTTTTAAGAAGGGGGACCGAAGGGTGTGTTCCAACTATAGGGGGATCACACTTCTCAGCCTCCCCGGGAAAGTCTATGCCAGGGTACTGGAGAGGAGAATTCGGCCGATAGTGGAACCTCGGATTCAGGAGGAACAGTGTGGTTTTCGTCCTGGTCGTGGAACACTGGAACAGCTCTATACCCTCTACAGGGTGCTGGAGGGTTCATGGGAGTTTGCCCAACTAGTCCACATTTGTTTTGTGGATTTAGAGAAGGCATTCGACTGTGTCCCTTGCGGCGCCCTGTGGAGGGTGCTCGGGGAATATGGGGTCCGGGGTCCTTTGCTGAGGGCTGTCCGGTCCTTGTATGACCGGAGCAGGAGTTTGGTCCGCATTGCCGGCAGTAAGTCAGACTTGTTCCCGGTGCATGTTGGACTCCGGCAGGGCTGCCCTTTGTCGCCGGTTCTCTTCATAATTTTTATGGACAGAATTTCTAGGCGCAGCCAAGGGCTGGAGGGTGTCAGGTTTGGGGACCACATGGTTTCGTCTCTGCTCTTTGCGGATGACGTTGTCGTGTTGGCCCCTTCTAACCAGGACCTTCAGCATGCACTGGGACTGTTTGCAGCCGAGTGTGAAGCGGCTGGGATGGGAATCAGCACCTCCAAATCCAAGGCCATGGTCCTCAGTCGGAAAAGGGTGGCTTGCCCACTTCAGGTTGGTGGAGAGTTCCTGCCCCAAGTGGAGGAGTTCAAGTATCTAGGGGTCTTGTTCACGAGTGAGGGGAGGATGGAACGGGAGATTGACAGACGGATCGGTGCAGCTTCTGCAGTAATGCGGTCGATGTACCGGTCTGTCGTGGTGAAGAAAGAGCTAAGCCGTAAGGCGAAGCTCTCGATTTACCGGTCAATCTACGTTCCTACTCTCACCTATGGTCATGAGCTTTGGGTCATGACCGAAAGGACAAGATCCCGGATACAGGCGGCCGAAATGAGCTTTCTCCGCAGGGTGGCTGGGCGCTCCCTTAGAGATAGGGTGAGAAGCTCAGTCACTCGGGAGGAACTCGGAGTACAGCCGCTGCTCCTCCACATCGAGAGGGGACAGCTGAGGTGGCTCGGGCATCTGTTCCGGATGCCTCCTGAGCGCCTTCCCGGGAAGGTGTTTCGGGCATGTCCAACCAGGAGGAGGCCCCGGGGAAGACCAAGGACACGCTGGAGGGACTATGTCTCCCGGCTGGCCTTGGAACGCCTCGGTGTCCCCCCGGAAGAGCTAGAGGAAGTGTCTAGGGAGAGGGAAGTCTGGGCATCTCTGCTTAGACTGCTGACCCCGCGACTCGGCCCCGGATAAAGCGGAAGAAGATGGATGGATGGATGGATGGATGGATGGTTAGGGGTAGGTGTAGGCTTTTATTGTCCCATTAAGGCGGCATCCATTTAATAATTGTAATACATTTACACTTATTATTGTTATTATTGCACCCTGTTAATGTACAACAATACTGAGGTGCAAATATTATGTATCTGTCAAAATAAAGTATAAATTGCATGTAATTACTATTTACACATATTGCAAAGAACTTCTACTTTTATATGGTGTAAATAGAATATATCACTATTTTCACTTAGTATGCTATTTCTGTTAGCAAATATCATCTACAGCTATTTGCACTTAGTGTAAATATCATCTATCACTAAGAAAATGTTATTTTCACTTAGTGTAAATAGATTCTAGTTGCTATTTACACTTGGTGTAAAATTCATGGTTAAATTTCAAAGTAGTTTGCATAACTTGATATTACTGTTGGTCGCTGAACATTTTTATCGTAAAACAGTTGTCAAATATTTAATGTTTAGCTACTTACATCTTACAACACACTCTTTCACTGCTATAACTATAGTATTGTGTTGGAATTCGCAGTAACAGTAAGCCCTGCCTTTTTTGATTGGTCATCTCACTCATTCTGACAGTGACGTTCGCTGTTAGACTGCTGAGGCAGACCAAACAAAAAAAATGAACATTTTACTTGTCATCCTACAACAGAGCGGTGTGTAATTGAGTACAGCAGAGCAGCATCAACAATATCAAATATTAGGGGGGAGAATTTGGCCATTTATAATTATTCAGGGGAACTTGACCCCCTCAATGTTTATGGTGGTTATGGCCCTGGACAACATTGTCAAAATGATCCCTGTTTACACGGCTCCACGGAAACGACTAAAATACTGTATTATGCATGCACGGCCAGTAGTTGGCAATGTCACTTTTTAAAGAAACACTACATGCCTATAGACTGAACACGCTTTCACAAATTCACATTTTTGTAGTTTACATGGAGGTGATAACAGCATCGTTTTTAAAAACTTGGACTTTGAAACCTTTTTTTTAAAGTTTGCGTTTTCAGGCCCCCAAAACGTGTTGTTGTGTAAACGAATGGCCATAATGCATAAAAAAGTTTTTTTAGTTGAAACCGGTGTTGTGTAAACTGTCGTGTCGTTGTACCGGTGCATCAAGACCAATAAAGTCTTGATAACTGTTGAAATAACTTGATAGTCATGCAAGTAGCAGATGCAGGGGATATATTGATTCATTATCAGGCAGCATGGGTCATTAATTATTTTCTCAGAATTAATTAGCAAACACCTGTTTCCTGTTTGATTTTACGCTAATAAAAGATTTTCTCAACACTCCTGTCTTAATGCAGACCATTAATTAGTGATGGCAGACAACTTACTGTTGCTAAGATATTTAAGTTTGTCTATGTATATTATGTAGATACCTGTCACTCATCCTGTTTAAAGGGGTCATGCATTGAGAAATCAACTTTTTCATTCAGCCTTTGATATATAAAAGTTAATTGTGATATAAGGATATCCTGTAAGTTTCGGAGCTGAATACGTCCTTGTTAGTCAAAGAAAAGCTTTTATTGACACCAACCCCAGAAAACAATCAATCTCAGAATGTGCCAGGATATGATGTCAGAGTGTGGTGAAACGCCGCCTCAACAGAAGAAGAAGTACGCCCAATTCTTTAGCCCCGCCCGCCGATTTGTACATGGCAGGTTATAGATAAATAACATAGGCCTACGTGGAGCTAAACCGGATCGAACTTCCTAGCAATAAACATGCTGCATAAGCTTCATTCAGATTCCCATATTTTGAATGCATGGATGAACTTTATTTTTAATAAATATCCAGCTCACGTGGGGAAGACATTACGCGTTTGTTCCTTCATTTCACCATGGAATCGTTTGTAAACAAGAGACTGGATTTTCTGACAGGATTTAAAAAAAAATGTTTTATATGTGATAGTATTGCATTGTTACAGATCGTTTGATATCTATTGATTATGTGTACGTGTCTAACTGAACATAACTTACCTCACTGTCAAAGGGCTTGCAAAGCCCAACTTCCCGGGGCTTTGCCGATGGGCTATCTTAAATAGTGAAATAATATTCCTTTCTTAATGTGCGTTATTCACTCTCTTGACTTGATATTTGAAGGAAAAATACATTCGCAGAAGTTTTGATCATGCTGATTTGTCTGACTCTGCAGTGAGACGTGTGCGTGCGTGTGTGTTAGGGATGCACAGTTTGCGGTTATATCCACTGATCGGGCGAGCCAAGTAATAAAAAATAACATTCCAATTAATTGCGGGGTGGATGAGAGATAAATCATTGTGTTTGTTTCAACATGTCCTCCAACCAATATGCCTAAATAGGTAGTTTGTCACTTCTCAGAAATACAACCGGAGCGTTTACTAAAGTTGTGCCCCTATCGACAACAGGATACTTTCATTTTAATTCATGAAAAACGACCCATAGGAGCGTTTACCACAGTTGTGCCCCTATCGACAACAGGACACTTTCATTTTAATGGTTTGTTTCCTTTTATTTGCGTCATATTAGCTCAATTGATAGAGCATTGCAAAATACAACATCATGTAATCATGTGATGCAATCATGGGTTGGATCCCAGTGAATGCATGTGCTCATAAAGTGTATGCACTTTAAATCACTGGGTAGGTTTAGGGGTGGGTGTAGTTGTTAATAAAAAAATATTTTTGTTAAATGGAAATATGACAAATGGTGGTAAAAAGTTCCACACATTGCATTGAAATGAACACACATTATGAATGGCAAAGACAGTCACGCTTTCAAAACAATTCCTCACGTGTGCTCACAGGGGAGCCCATGAAAACCGAGCATTCCAATCAAAATCAGGGTAGAAAATAGCCTATTACTTATTCATTATGGTGTTTTTGAATGTAAAAACCATGCAAACATCTTAAGTTGACCTCAGACAACAGTATAACAAAAATTAAAAAGCCAGTTCATGACCGTCTTTAAGTATCACTTTAAAAATCTGCAAAAGGGTTATGTAAATAATAGTTTTGTTTTTTTTAAATAGTTTTTGTTTTTCCTTTTGTTTCATAGTACATTTTATGTAGGTTTAAGTGTCTACTCTACACTTCTTGGCTTGTCTCTTGTATTCATAAAATGGAGCATTTCTTGTTACTGACCAGCAGCAGTCTGCAAGCACTGATGGGCTCCATTTGCCCTGATAGCGTTTCTCCATTGTTGCAATGTCCTGGTGAAATCTCTCGCTGTGCTTTTCACTCACTGCTCTGCAGTTAGGTGGGAAACAATCTAGATGAAAGAGCAAAAAATATCTTTAGTGATGTGTTTCAACCAAGGCTTTTGTATGACTTGAGGAAGTTTTCCACTGAAAATGTTTCCACGAAATGTTTCAGAGAAAATGTATTGCCACTAACTGGAAGGCTTTCGATGGCGTCTTTTCCTTGCCACACAGTGCATCGTCAAATGCATAGAAGTTCACAAATCTAAAGACCAACAAAGACACCTTCCTTCATCTTAGCTGCACATTCAATTCACATTTATTTGTATACACTCTAAAAAAAAAAGGTTCTATATGACACTAAAATTGGTTCTTCGCTCGTAATCATAGGGGAACCTTTTTAAGTGCTGTATAGCACCAATTTTGGTGCTTCAGTGTTTCTTCAGCGGTTCTTTTGCTAAGGTGCTATAACACCACTGACTAAGGTGCTATATAGCACCGCTACCATATACAGAACATGTTAAGATATGGTGCTATATAGCACCAAAAGTGGTTCCTCTATGATTACGACGAAGAACCCCTTTTGGTTCCATATAGAACCCACAATGTATATCATTTCAAAGCAGCTTTAAAGAAAATGCATGTGTCTACATTACAATTTAGAGTGATTTGTCATCACAGGTGACTGTGTCCAAGTTATGGATTTTTAGAAATGTATAAAAATCACACAGTTAACTAACAATGTATTGATAAACAGTGTATTAATTTAAGGAAGAAACAATGAGCTCTGAAAGACTTGGAAAACTTGCATAATGCCAAGATGTCTGGTGGAGGACCATTACTCACTGAGAGGACACTCTTTGCAGACAACGTCACACTGAGTGAATCAATTGAGAATGGCCTTAATCTACATGTCTTTCCCTTCACCTGAATTTCCCCCCATCCTACTTCTGCCCTGCTGAGATCACCTAAAATACACCCAAAATCTATATGATTTAAATATCAGTTCTCACTATACAGTATTATATGTGTTTGATATCGTTTGAAATGTCTCAGTGCAACTGGGACAAAAATCTCATCACCACAGAAGTATACAAGAAGATAAGAGTTTTTAGAGTTAGAGATATTTTACTTATGATGGTGGGTGTGGCTGTTAGAACAATTTGGTCTCTTGTCAATACAGACATACAGGAGAGTGATTCAAATTAAATTCCCATTGTTATCATGTGTTTCCATTTGAAAAAGGTTTCTGTCTGGTCTGAGTACTTAAAGTGATGTAGATCGGGGCTTGATACTGTCACCAGTGTACCCCACAACGCGGGGCGTCTATTAAGATGCTCTGCGTTATGTAATATTCAGAAATCAGGTATCAATATTTTTTTCTTTTCTGCAGAGTATTTGATGTTATGTATGGATTATCTTTGAATTGATTATGTAATTGCCATTATACATTTACCTGACTGTTAATAATTTGTTACATTTTCGATCTATTCTGACTTACTCTATAATTCTCTAGTAGCAACAAAGGGTTAAACAGAATTATTAAATGTGTGCTAACAATTAAATATAAATGACCAAACAACCAATTGGCATTCTAACCTAAATTTGAGATTATGATAAATGGAGTCAGATAAAAGATGAATTAGAATTAGATCGTGTTTTCCCAGCTGAAAACACTGAACGTGCAGTGACCTTGAGCTGCAGATCGTTAGCCTTCATTGGAACGAATTCAGTGGTCTTATATGGAGGACCAAACCTGCAGAAATTAAACACAAATAAATGAATGCAAAAATAAGTAAATAAATTAATGAATAAATAAATAAATAAATATACAAATATGTAAATTAATAAGAAAAATAGATAAATAAATGTGATGGAAAATAAATAACAGAATAAACGACTTGATAAAATAAAGATGATTAATTTTTAATCAAATTACATTTTGTATTATCTTTCCCTTCATTTATTATTTTCTGCTTTTAACCATTTAAAACATATATATTTTTAACTTTTATTTATTTGTTAATTATTTTTAATATTCTCTTACAGCTCATTGAAGTAAAGAATGCATTTAGTAAACAAATGATTAGGATATATAGAAAGAGAAATTTGGTCCATCCTGATTCAGAGCTGCATCATCTGAAGTCCTCGCAGGAGTTGGAGTCAACTCTTCACAGGTATTGGTCAGCTGAAGTCTTCATAAGAGGCTGGATCCAGACTCTAGTTACCTCAGGATGGACATGGACACAAAACCTTTTCAGAAGTACTTGAAAGCTGCTCGTTTTTTGTCCATGGCCCTGACAGAGTTCTTCATCAAACCCAGATTGATGTGCAAGGGGGGTAACAAAATCTTCCTTGATTCAACAAGTGGTGGATGCTGAACACTTTTCCTCCTAGGCTCCAATGATTGTCGGAGTGGCAATCTTTCTTGATGTAGTGGGAATCTCTTTTACGACTATGCCATTTGCAGAGAAAACAGCAGTACTTTTGTGTATCCAGTCTGCAGACCAAGTAAGAGAGCAACAACCTTCAAATGCCACAAAGTTACCACAGATGTTGGTCATAATTTATACACCTCGAAAGTTGTTTCATGTTGTCATATGTTTCCTTCATATGGACTGCATGACCAACAGGAAATTATGGCAAAACATTGCCATTATGCAGCCAAACTGCTTTTCATATTGTTGTATATGTCGTACTGATCCAATTGCATATCTTGAAAACAATTTTAAGGGTGCGTTCACACTTGTCATGTTTGGTTCGATTAAAACGAACCCTGGTGTGTTTGCTCGGTTAGTGCGGTTCATTTGAACATATGTGAATGCTGCCATCCGAACCCTGGTGTGCACCAAACAAGCAGACCGAGAACGCTAAAAAGATGGGTCTCGGTCCGCTACCAAACAAACTCTGGTTGATATATGAACGCAACAGGGACCAAAGACATGTAAACGAACCAAAAACAGGACGTTATGTCACAAGATGCGATGCTACAAGTCAGCTGGTTTGACGACGCGGAAAGATCGGTGTATCCAAAATGAGTAGAGGGCAAACGTGGAGCAACGAGGAGGTAAAGTGCCTCATCAACTGCTGTCTCTTCGCAGCAGATATACGTTTCTGCATACAATGGAGGAAATCCTGGTGCTGTTTTGAATGTTTTGAACATTTTATGAGCTCTTCATGAGTTCTCAGCTGCTAAAAATAAAACCATATGTACATGCATAAAATGATCGCGTTTAATCCAGCACACAGCATTGTTTTGAATGTTCGGTAAGCAAGCTCCGTCGCAAAATATACACCATAAAAGCCGACAAATCAGGTTGTGACCGTATCCCTATGCCTTTGGTTCGGTAACTTTAGGTTCTCTGTTAAAAATCCCAGTGTGAACGCTACGCTACGCGGACCAAGACTTTATGTTTTGTTTTTGTTTTTTGGTCCGGACCAAACGAACCAAACTCCCTAAGTATCATTCTTGTGCTCGGTGACCCACTATTAGTAACGTTTATTTCAGAAGCATTTCTGTAGACCAGTGGTATTTCAAACAAACAAACAAACAAAAACAGGTTTCTGCTCTAAATTGGGGTGACATGAAAAAGTTGCTAAAATTAAGTATTTTTAATGTGAGAAACATAATATTGTCTTGAGCAAAAGACTGCCAATAAAGATGCTTTTGATTGCAGCAAAGTTGTTATAGTGGATTCAGAGAACGTTCCGGAATCAACATCTTTAATTAACCCATGAGTGACTTTTTTGGTCTCCTTTTTAAGTTTTAAATTTTGATCTAGAGCCAGTTTTACATATTTGACTTTGAAACTGAACCAAACGTATTCATTCATTCATTCATTCATTCATTCATTCATTCATTCATTCATTCATTCATTCATTCATTCATTCATTCATTCATTCATTCATTCATTCATTCATTCATTCGTTCATTCTTTCATGGAGGTAGATTCAAGGTTCATGAGTTTATGATTATCAAAAAATTATAAAAATGTATGGCAACCTCTTACTATCAAGCTCTTACACCGGACCCTATGCATGAACATATCACTGACCATGACTTTTTATTGATATTGCTGTGCCATAGACCTTGGAGTGTACTATTTAATATATTTAACGTCTCCCTGTTGATTTACAGGCTCAACCTCCCCCTGTTTATGAGCATTAGCAGGCAGCCACTCAACTTTATGAGGAATCGAAAATGAAAAAATAATAACCCTCATCCATTGTAAAAGTTCAACCTGGTGCAGAAAGAAGGGTTCTGAAGTCAACTCTGGTAATAGACTGAAATGAAAATGACGAGTAATGCCTTTCTCCACTTTTGGTCGCAGCATGTAAGTTATTTATTTATTTTTTTTTTTTCCCATTTCCAAAGCTTTCTTTTTTTTTATTTTTTTTTCTAGAATTCTGCAAATTACTATAGCCCTACAGTAGGACTTGCAGAAGAGAGTGGGCTCCTGATGATTTCTGCTGGAGACAGTAGATTCACTCATGAGAGAATTTAATTGTGTGTGAATAAAATATGCCTCTTTGAGTGCAAAGATAATTTTGACATTAATTAAGAGGCCAGTAAGGTGGATGTCCTTATTTTGATCATTGTCTGGTAGATGTGGTAAAACTCTTTTCCATAAATAACTTCACTGGTGTGGTGCCAAAGTTGGACTTGGATGACAGCTAGATGACAGTCCAATCAACAGATAGGCAGTGTTGTGACAAGGCACAATTTTGTAAATCTAGCTGCACTTACACTCATGACCGGATTAACCATTAGGGCAACTGGTCACTTGCCCAGGGGCAAAGGACATCTAAGGGGCATGTACTCCATAAAATCAGTCCTCATGACAATTATTCGTTGACATTTGAAAATGATGCATGTGTTTTTCCATGGGTTAAAGTCATCAGTTAATTTTGTGATTTTGACAGTAAAGATAAAATGGTGCTAACTAACCTTGATTGACATGGCAATAAAATTATATCACATTATTTTGCCAGTTCAAATTTTGGGCATTTTTTTCTTGGATTGGGCATGTTTTAGTGAGCTTTCGTCGACTCAATCTGGCAACACTGTCTGAAATTTAAGCGGAAGCAGTAAAAGAAAATTAAAAAGAGAAAAATAATTGAAATTAGTCAACATTTTGAAACATATTCCAAAAATAGCCAAAATTTTTAGAAATTATAGAAATGATCTCTGGTTTTAAGTTAAGGCTTCCCTAGCTGTCTGCTTTATTTAAATGTTGCAGTCAAAATATAATTGATTGGCTATATTGAAACATTTAATAATTACTCTGTTGCCACCAAGTTCTGTGAAAGATTAATTGTAAAAAGTTATGTTAAACATTTGTGCATCTGTTCTGTCTCATGAATGCACTTTATGCTGAGGCTATTACATACATCTCCACTGAGCATTGCAGAAGCCTGATTTGTTAGTATAGAAGTATAGGCTAGATGCTCCTGGTGATAGCGACTTTGTAATTGTTGCTTTGGGGCAGGGGCTGGGTGGCTCTTGAGTCTTGTTGCCCAGGGCACAGGAAATTGTTAATCCGGCCCTGCTTACACTATTAGATGTATTTTCATTATTAGTCTGTACATTTCCAGTGAGTGGATATTGCTTTGACATGTGTCTGAGAAATAGCCTCATTAAGTTGAATAAATGTGAGATTCTAGCACTTAATGAACTCAATGAAAGGCACTTCATCTACTGCTTAGGTGTTGTAACACCAATGTTATAGAGTATGGAATACCAGGTATGAAAAGCCATGTTTTTTTTTCTTCAAATGCACAATTTACAGTCTGTTGTTGTGTAAGCTTAAGGGGCACATCACCAACCCAAGGACAGGACATATGCCTGGTTTTGATTTACTTGTCAGCATTAACTGCTTCTTTAATGATCTCAAATTCAATATACACCTTATTGATGTTGCATACTTTGTACAGGAAAGCAGACGAACACAGAATATTGTGCCTCACAAGGTTTCTGGTTAGGTGTTTTCCCCATCTAAACCCATTATAAAGAAAACGTGTTGTGTTCATATTCTTGCCACATCTACTAACCTGTATATGCATCATCAAAAAGGTGTAAACTGAATTTGATCTTTTAATATCACTGTTTTAGTACATTACAGCACTTTAAGGGTGGGTTGCACTAAGGATTCTTAGCCTTCTTAGTCTTCAGTTCACCCTCTGTCTGCTGCTTGATCAGCTCTATAACGGTTTTACTGCGTAATTTATCTGTGTTTAAAATGAAGTGGTGCAACGACTCGATTTAAAATGAAACCCATATCAACAAATCCTTTAAACTTTGCTTAATTTAATCCTTATTGGTGCAACTCACCCTATAGTGTTTTTAACGTTAAGCGTTTTAAAAACGTCCCACTGTTTTTAGTGATTGAAATACTGCAGCAGGTGCTGTATATGGATCATAAGTGCCCAAAACGTGCATCTTGTTCACATATTTTTGTTTTAAGATGGAAATTTGACAGGCTTGTGCTGCCGTTCTATGGAGTTCTATAGCGGTTTTGCCCTCCAAGGCTCCGCGACAGTCACGTGACTGAAAACTATGGATTAGCTGGCCTCCGTTACACTCACCCCTCTAAACCTCACACCAATCTGGATTACGGCACCAATGTAACCCCTCTTGTCCTTTTCGCCCCACTCCAAGCAGGACTTGAAACAGCATCTCCGGCATGAGAGGCAGGCATGCTAACAAGGATTTTAAAGACCACAGTCTCTCTAGCTTCAGTCGCTATTGCACCTCTTGAGGCCAGGGAAGTGAGGTTTACTCGCACTGCTCCTACTAGCTGACCTCCATTACACTCACCCCCCTAAACCTCACTCCCATCTGGGTCACGGCACCAATATTACCCCTCTGGTCCTTCTCGCCCCACTCTGAGAGGGACTCGAACCGGCGACTCTGGCATGGGAGAGGGGCACACAATAACAAGGATGCTAAAGACCACAGTCTCTAGCGTCAGTCCCTATTTTGCCTCTTGAAGCCAGGGAATGAGGTTTACTCACACAGCTCCTACTAGCTGACCTCCGTTACACTCACCCCCCTAAACCTCACTCCCATCTGGGTCACGGCACCAATGTAACCCCTCCGGTCCTTCTCACCCCATGCTGAACGGGACTCGAACCGGCCACTCTGGCATGGGAGATGGGCACACTAACAAGGACGCTAAAGACTGCAGTCTCTAGCGTCAGTCGCTAGTGCACCTCTTGAGGCCAGGGAAGTGAGGTTTACGTGCACAGCTCCTATTAGCTGGCCTCCGTTACACTCACCCCTCTAAACCTCACTCCCATCTGGGTCATGGCACCAATGTAACCCCTCTGGTCCTTCTCACCCCACGCTGAGCGGGACTCGAACCGGCGACTCTGGCATGGGAGACGGGCACACTAACAAGGATGCTAAAGACTGCAGTCTCTAGCATCAGTCCCTATTTTGCCTCTTGAGCCCAGGGGAATGAGGTTTACTCACACAGCTCCTACTAGCTGACCTCTGTTACACTCACCCCCTAAACTTCACTCCCATCTGGGTCACGGCACCAATGTAACCCCTCCGGTCTTTCTCGCCCCACGCTGAGCGGGACTCGAACCGGCCACTCTGGCATGGGAGATGGGCACACTAACAAGGACGCTAAAGACTGCAGTCTCTAGCGTCAGTCGCTAGTGCACCTCTTGAGGCCAGGGAAGTGAGGTTTACGTGCACAGCTCCTATTAGCTGGCCTCCGTTACACTCACCCCTCTAAACCTCACTCCCATCTGGGTCATGGCACCAATGTAACCCCTCTGGTCCTTCTCACCCCACGCTGAGCGGGACTCGAACCGGCGACTCTGGCATGGGAGACGGGCACACTAACAAGGATGCTAAAGACTGCAGTCTCTAGCATCAGTCCCTATTTTGCCTCTTGAGCCCAGGGGAATGAGGTTTACTCACACAGCTCCTACTAGCTGACCTCTGTTACACTCACCCCCTAAACTTCACTCCCATCTGGGTCACGGCACCAATGTAACCCCTCCGGTCTTTCTCGCCCCACGCTGAGCGGGACTCGAACCGGCCACTCTGGCATGGGAGATGGGCACACTAACAAGGACGCTAAAGACTGCAGTCTCTAGCGTCAGTCGCTAGTGCACCTCTTGAGGCCAGGGAAGTGAGGTTTACGTGCACAGCTCCTATTAGCTGGCCTCCGTTACACTCACCCCTCTAAACCTCACTCCCATCTGGGTCACGGCACCAATGTAACCCCTCTGGTCCTTCTCACCCCACACTGAGCGGGACTCGAACCAGCGACTCTGGCATGGGAGACGGGCACACTAACAAGGACGCTAAAGACTGCAGTCTCTAGCATCAGTCCCTATTTTGCCTCTTGAGCCCAGGGGAATGAGGTTTACTCACACAGCTCCTACTAGATGACCTCTGTTACACTCACCCCCCTAAACTTCACTCCCATCTGGGTTACAGCACCAATGTAACCCCTCCGGTCCTTCTCGCCCCACGCTGAGCGGGACTCGAACCGGCCACTCTGGCATGGGAGATGGGCACACTAACAAGGACGCTAAAGACTGCAGTCTCTAGCGTCAGTCGCTAGTGCACCTCTTGAGGCCAGGGAAGTGAGGTTTACGTGCACAGCTCCTATTAGCTGGCCTCCGTTACACTCACCCCTCTAAACCTTACTCCCATCTGGGTCACGGCACCAATGTAACCCCTCTGGTCCTTCTCACCCCACGCTGAGCGGGACTCGAACCGGCGACTCTGGCATGGGAGACGGGCACACTAACAAGGACGCGAAAGACTGCAGTCTCTAGCATCAGTCCCTATTTTGCCTCTTGAGCCCAGGGGAATGAGGTTTACTCACACAGCTCCTACTAGCTGACCTCTGTTACACTCACCCCCCTAAACTTCACTTCCATCTGGGTCACGGCACCAATGTAACCCCTCTGGTCTTTCTCGCCCCACGCTGAGCGGGACTCGAACCGGCGACTCTGGCATGGGAGACTGGCACACTAACAAGGACTCTAAAGACCACAGTCTCTAGCGTCAGTCCCTATTTTGCCTCTTAAGGCCAGGGGAGTGAGGTTTACCCGCACAGCAACTATTAGCTGGCCTCTGTTACACAGTGTGACTTAGCTTTGTTTTTTTGTTTTTTCTCACTCTGAGGTGGATATGGGTTAAACAACCATATGCGATAAAACAATAACTCATTAATCATCACTAAGGCTTGTTTACTCATAAAAGTGAAAGTGATGCATGGGGCATCATGTAAGAATTTCTGCACAAACAAAAAAGTAAAAATGTCAATTTTTATTCATGAAAGGAAAAAATAAATATAGTATCCATTGGATGGATAAGTTTCCTTTTTTGTTATCTGAATTGCATCTAAGATACACAGTCAGATACATTTATGCACAGAGAAAAACACTTGGGCCAGAGGCAAGGTCAATCACTGTGGGAGTATTGTTGATTTAAGTACTTTGGCCAAGAGCGGATGATACAGCTGAAATCTGACCACAGCCACCCTCTAAATGATGTTTATCCACTCCATTGCTATGGATTATAACCCACATCCAAGTGAACAAAAGCCCATATATTTATTTGCTACGTTAGCATCCTTACAAATTTTTTCTTATGAGACTACAGCTTTTCCCTCAGGCTAGTACTTAATCTGATATTAAATATTACAATGTCTTAAAATATTCATTTTGTAAGTGTTCCCAAAAGAATTACAATACATAAACACCTGTAAGTAACAGTATTTGCATAGTTCCTGCACGAAAACTCAATAATAATTGAAGCAATTTGTACAGTAGTGTTTCACCTTACTTGAGTGGTGCACACACTGTCATTTGTCTGCTTAATATCCTCATTTAGTCCACAAAGCAGTATATAATGAGCTGTAGGATATTTTCGAGTTGTATAATGAAGCCATTGCTATATGCTGCTCTCCTAACTCAATTAGCGGAGTATACAGACAGCCTGTTTTTATCAGAGGTGAGCTGCTTGATTTATCAGGGGCAAATTACCAACAGGGATAACAAGTGTCCCTTCATTTATTTATCCATCTTGTTAGTTCTTTCTTTCCCTGTGATAATTTCTTACTTTTCCTGAAATAACTTTCACTGATAAGTCATTTAATGTCCTTGGCATGCTCTGATGTTCTTGGTAAAAAAAAGGGAAGATGTGTTCAGTGGTGAGCATGACTTAAAGTCAAACATCAAGCTAATTATCTTGGGAAACGGTGCACATTTGTATGTGTGCATGTGGTCACCAATTACAACGTGAATTGTTGAACAGAAGAGTAATGAAACAGAAAATGTCTTCATTAGGTTTAGGGGAACGACACCGTATTGAGACGGCAGAGGAACTCTTTCCCTTCTGCTGGCCTCCAAACAGACGAAGAGCTGCTCTGAGGTCCTAAAGCTTTGCGTTCTGTCAACATAGATGTGCAGGGCGCGAACTGGACAGAGAAAAGCCAGGGCTGGGTCTGCCTCCTCCGAGGGCAGCGCTTGCAGGCTCACCACTTGGTCCCGAAAGGGAGAATCGAGACTTGAAAGTACGCGTCCTTCAGGTCGATCGCTGCAAACCAATCTTGGGGACGGATGCACCTGAAGATGCGTTTCTGCGTTAACATTCTGAACGGCATCCTGTGAAGGGAGCGGTTCAAGTATCGCAGATCCAAGATCAGTCGAAACCCGCCGCATTTTCCCGCACTAGCCAGGCTCCCAGAGACCGTACAAGCGGGACCAACGGCACCACAGACGTACCCGCAACGGGGCAGCGTAGCGGCATGCAGGGACCCGACGGACGGTGTGCTGTGCAACACTACCTGCTTCCACTGAGGGGGTGTGCGAGTGTGGGAAGGCCGCTCGTGTGCGTTCCCACAGCCGGCACCCTCTGCTGGCGATTTGGAGAGGCACCAGAGGCTGACAAGGAATGGGAGCGTTGTACACCGCCCAGCGCGCTCTCCAAATGACGGAGGGGCTGAGCGTGGCAAGGCTTTGTGGTGTTGCACACGGTCTGCCTCACCTCCTTCCTCAGCGGGGAACAAGAGCGGCGAGGCATAACATCGCACACTGTCGTCCACGCACCGCTGAGAAGAGGGGAATGAAAGTGGCGAGGCTTTGTAGCGTCACACACTGACATTCTCGTCCTCTTGTGGCGAGGGGAATGAGAGTGGCGAGGCTTTGTAGCGTCACACGCTGCCATTCCTGAACTCCCGAGACCCAGAGGTATTGGAACTGCTCTTGAGAAATTGGCTGTTTTTAACACCAGTGGCGGAAGAGAATTACTAATGGTTTTCCACCCGGCCCTCCTCCGGGGGAAGAACAGTTCCTGAACAAATCCGGGTCAATGGTGTTTCTGGACCAGGGTGGACATCGTCTGGCCAAGGGCCAGCGTTGTGCGCAGCTCAGCCTCGGCTCAGAACTACCCACGTGCACTATGCAGGACGGAGGTGGCCTGCCAGTGGCACTGCCAACCCACCGATGAGGGTAGTGAGAGAGAGGAAAACTTTATAGAGATTATGGCCTTATTGGTGTTCCATATTTTGGCACCAAATAGTTCCATAATGCCAAAGCCTTCCAATGCACATATGGGAAAAGGCAAGGGGCGGGCAAGGCGATTTATGCGTTGCACTATGCCTCAGCCACCCGGGAAAGCATGGCTGTCAAGTATGAATCTGATTCAGCACGAGCGCCCACTATTATAGTGGGAATTTCAGCATCATCTTCATTTTCAACACATAACAGTCCTCTCTCCGATGCAGCGATTGACATCTGTCCTCTGCTAGAGCCCCAAATGAAATGCTAGGTACCCTTTTTTTAAGGACCAGCAATCCCATCTGTAAGCTACCAGCAGACATGTGAGATAGTGAGCGTGGCCGTGAGACGGCACCGTGAGAATGGCCCCGTTTGAGGTATCATAGTCTCGACCACGCATTGGAGGCGCCGAGTGACACGTGCTGGTTTGCCGTGGCACCCCGCGCTGTTACCCGGCAGCTAGACGGCACACGTTGCGCTGAACACACAAACCCTCACGCGGAAGGTGAGATGAACAGTGCGTCGACGTGATCCCGTTCCCCTGAGAGAACACGGATCACCCACGAACACAGACTCAACATGTTTATGCGAGAGGAATCGTGGCCGTCAGGACAGGAAACAACCGCATCCAGAAACGCACGGGTGGAATGACGTCTTGAAAAAGGCACAGTGTCACGTCAGTGTTGCTCTTTTGTGAGGAAACGCTCTTTCAACAGTGCTGAAACACCCAGGGGAAGATCGTGGCAGCACACAGGAGGTAAGTGCAGTCCTTTGTCTGCACTCACTGAAACAAACACCCTCACCAACCGACAGTTGCTGTGAGAACAGCAGTTTGTTATGCTGATGCAGCGGTGAGCACGCGATCGCGCTGATTGTGCCTTTTCGCCAACACAAAGCGTCCTTCTCGTTCTCAGACGAACGTATTCATCTCTGAGCTCCGCCATAACTTCCGCTAAGTGAGGTCAAAATATGAACATGGTCATAGATATATTGATCGTAGATGCCTCATTCTACTGATCCGTTCAGGCGCTAATGAGGCATCTACGTATACATGTATGACCACACTTGTATTTTGACCTCACTTAGCGGAAGTTATGACGGAGCTCAGAGATGGTCACGTTTGTCTGATAAGAGGTAAAATAATAGCGCAAATACTGCTCGGTTTCTCGCAGAAACTGATCGTTTGGCTAGATAAGACCCTTATTCATCGTCTGGTATCGTTTAAAGCCCTTTGAAGCTGTACTGAAACTGTCATTTGGACCTTGAACCGTTTGGGGCCCATTGAAGTCCATTATATGGAGAAAAATCCTGGAATTTTTCATCAAAAACCTTAATTTCTTTTTGACTGCAGAAAGAAAGACATAGACATCTTGGATGACATGGGGGTGAGTAAAAGATCAGCAAAACTTTATTTAAAGGTGAACTAATCCTTTAAACAGTTGAAAACATTGCATGTTTTGCTTGAGCATCCTCCTTTGCATGTTATTAACTTTTCACATGTGTTACATTTTGCTTCATCATCATTAATTCTTTGGAAATTAATACATACTTGTTACTTTCTCTTCGCCATGCTGGTGATCAACGAGAAAATATCTGACGCAAAACCGTAAATGTGTAGCACGAGGACTTTCAGTGCTGCACTGCGTTAATTGGTTGCACTACTGGAAGCATTAGGCAACGTAATTAATATTCATGATGAGGTGAGCTGCTGCTCGCTATTAAAGGATATGCTCCCAGCGCTTCGCACACACATTGCACCAGAACCGAAACGTAAGAATTTCACGCGGTTCTGGTATTTTTCAAAAATCAGAATCGGTTCTGCATAAGAACCGGTTCTCGGTTCCCAACCCTACTCCTACGAGACATACATGAAAGTGCAAGTCGTGAAGCGAGCATTAATTTGATAGGAGACACAACATATATGAGGTTACCTGAAATAGTAAGTTGTTCATAAGACATTCTTAAGTGGCATACAATGTTACGGACCCTTTACAAGACAGTTGTGTGTACATACAAGGTCCTAGGGTGCTTGTTATAGACAGTTTGTCTATAACTTGAGGCAAAAGCATGTGTTTTATAGGCTTTGTGGCTCTCCCCTGTGGACTTTCCATGTGGCCAAATTCCTTTGGGGTCGTTAAACGTCTTATCAGTTTTGTTTCCAGGGTAACCGAGGATCCTTCTCTGTTGTGTTGGAGGAAGGTCTGTTACTAAGCACTATTTAAAACATATTTACATTTATGCATTTAGCAGACGCTTTTATCCAAAGCGTATTTGTTATATGTAACAGATATAATATTTATGTAACAGTATACATGTAAAATATAATAATTGTTAAATGTAACAGGCAATTATGTGTCTGATTTGCCTCAATCACTACAGTGTGTTTTATTGTTTAAAACCTTTATAAATGGTCTTGATCTATAATGTGAGATGGTCGCTGCCATTTTTGTTCACACCACAGTTCAGAGAGTCTGTGGTGACGGCTTAACCGGCGGCCAGAGTGAAACCGACAGTCCATCGGGCGGCCAGGACAAAGACTCCCCCTCAGGCGGCCCGCAGAGTTCGGGAGGCCAGGGTGGCACGTCGGACACGGCAGGAACCGCCGGGATGGTCTCTGGGCTTGGGACCACCGGAACAGGGACCACGCCAGAGGAAACTCTGTGCGAAGAACCCCATCACAGCCCTCCAGGCCGTGTCAGGACTCGGTACCACTGGAGCAGGGACCACGCCAGAGGAAACCCTGTGCTCCTCCCAGGCACGCAGGACTGCCGCCACGAAGAACCCCATCACAGCCCTCAATGCCGTGTCAGGACTCTGGACCACCGGACTCAGTACCACCGGAACAGTCAAAGAGGGAGTCTTCCTTCTCCCCCGCTGTTTTTGAGAGTGAGTCAACGCTGCTGTCTCTTTGGAATTCACAGGGAGCCTAGTGGTCTCCTCAGTGATTCGAGCCCACAACGCAAAACACTCGAAAATGTTCATACGAGGCGGAACTTCTCCAGACTGAGCATGCCTCCTCCTCTCCTTCTCGGTGGCTGGGGAAGAGACGTGAAAACCCACACTGCTGGACCTATGCATGATGGAGTCCTTCTGTCACGACTCACACACAGGAAACAGTAAGATCCATTTGCAGTATCTTTATTAGGGTAATCCATACTCACAAACACTCCAGGCAAGGGTAAAACTCCAAATAGTCAATCCAAACACCAGAACAAACACAAGAAACCAGTGACCCAGACCTTGACAGTGACATGACATATAGCAAGGACTCCATGACATCATTGAACCAAACTGGGTATATATACACACAGATACTAACAAGGTGACGGGAAACAGCTGTGTGCAATGATCAATGAGTGACAGAACAGAATGATGGGAAATGTAGTTTAGGAGTGAATGACACCGTGGGGGAGGAGGACCTCTAGTGGTTACCTGGGGAAACACAAACCCGACACTGTGACATCCACAGACACTATTGTGTATTTTACAAACTCTTAATGTATAGTTTTACTAGTACTTATGTGTATTTAAATGTTTTAAACCTAAAATAAACATGTGGTTGAAAACACTGCATAGTTGTGATATAAGTTATGGCAAGGCAAAAGCGTGAAAGCGCAGTTTGAATCTGACAGTTATTTCACATCACTGAACATTGGGACTGTACTCTCAGGGCCACAGAAATAAAAATCCCATATGTGGGACCATACCGCTCAAAGGGTTAAAGGGGTGGTTGATTATGATTTCCCTTTTTTAACTTTATTTAGTGTGTAATCTTGCTGGTTGAGCATAAAGAACATCTGCAAAGTTACGACATTCAAAGTTCAAGGCAAAGGGAGATATTTTATTTTAAAGGATCTGTATGTAGGACTGTGGCCAAAACTGGTACTGCAATCACTTTCAAATTACTGTAGTGCGGTGTATCACTCTACCCCTCCCCCCTGACTCGAGGTTGCCAGATAGGCTGCAGGATCCAGCGGGAACGTAGGCTGCTACACGGAGCTTTCAATGGCAAGTGACGAGTCGTACACAGTAAGTTGTTTTTCTTTCCTTTTATTATGTTTATGCTTCAAGAGCGATGTTTTGTGAAGTAATTATGAATCGCAAAAATTTACTAATGGCGATTAGCCAAATATAATCGTAAATATGAATGCTCGTATGTGACAGTACAATCCCACATGAAAAATACTATAGTATATTATATTAAAATTACAGCAAAATTAATCTAGTAAATACTATAGTGTTTTTGAACCATACTGTAGTAAAGATGCTAGGTAACGTTAGGCTACTGTCTCAAATACGCTTTCACATTGCCATAATAGGCGTGCTAATGTTGTTTTCATCAGCGTCTCAGCATAATGACAGAGAAACGGGCTCTGATAATGCATTACTAATGTTAGCAATGACGACTCGCCATTTTTATTTACCAAACAATTCCTTAACGTTACCTTTTCAATTCAATGACCCACCTCCTCCATCTGCGATAACCTAACGTTACTTTGCATGAACATGCACAACTTTGTTCGACTGTCGTGAATATTTGAAATGTCCATTTACATTAAGTACAAGTTAGCCAAACATAGATGAACCTTAACGTTACCTGTCCAGGAGAAAATTAGCAACGTTGGCGTCAGTCTTCAAATTCTTCTCCGTTTTCAGCCGTCTCCATCTTTCAAAGGCATCTCCTATACAAATCCTTGTTTTATTTCGGACACTGTCACGACGTTTTTCTGATTCATATCGAGGTTGTTTAGGTTTCGTAAAGTTAGACATTGTTTATCCAAAAAGTTTGTAGCTGCAGCTGTGGTAACTAGCAGAGCTGGCAACCCGAATGCAGAAACACTACTGACTTCGTGATTGGTAGATAGGTGGAGGGCGGCGCTTCAGGCATGACGCAACATGTCAACATCAACATCAGTTGAGGGCTGCAACTCCAATTTTAAAATGACAATATCTTGGCCGGACAACTGTTGTCAGTGATATAAGTATTTGAAATTAACATGATTTCTTAATGTCTATTGACATATTAGGGCCATTTTATGATTAATTGAAATACATTTCTTACATACAGTTCCTTTAAAGAAATCGCTTTTTAAGGACTACAACAAATGGCTGGTATGGCACTAAAACAAGCTTCTTCACTGGTTAGTGACATCACTAACCCTAAAATGTACATAAACCCTGCCCCCTGCAACACGCAACAAAGGGGGTGAAGCCATGTTGAGAAGATGACAAGATAAGTTGTAACCATAATTAAACTAAACTATGCCTGTTCTATCTTCATGCATATATTCTCTGGCTCTGTAGGCATCTTATAACAGTTCCGACATGAGCGATTTATAGATTATCATGACAGAACATGCTAATCAATGACTTGAAGATAGTTAACTCGACATCAGCTACATAAATCCATCAACTAACCATTCAGAAAAGCCCTATTGCATGTTGTCATGCTTAGTTGTTATGCATGTTGAGACTTAGTAAGTCTCTCCATCATTGTCCGACTCTGGTTTAAACATAAAAGGCTGAACAGTTTGTGAACTTTTCAGTGCATGTCTGCGTGAGGTAATCCTGTTGTGCTGTAGCTGAGCAACACACAAGCTCTTGAAGCTCCGCCCTCTTCTTGAAAGTGGGTCTGGAGCAAGTGGCAACCTCCCGCAGTTTCTCTTGAAGCCAATACGGAAGTGACATATACTGAAATTCATCGGCTGGCCGCTAGGGAGAGGCTCCAGAAGGGAGCAGAATCTCATTGAGCCCCATGTTAAAATGCCCAACTTTACAGCAGATTAAAACATGTTTACAGCCTGGTACAAATTGTGGTTTTGGTCTATACGGCTAATTTTGCCCTTCATGACAACTGTGAGGGGGGTGAATTTTTTTTATAACTCATTCGTTTACATTATATAAAGCCTTAAAGTTCTGCATAATTAAGGGCGTGGTCACTTCGAGTGACAGGTGGATAGCCATTTATCTGCTGTCTGTTAGTCATCGCATCACTTCAGCTCCACCCACGTCCCGCCTTTTTGCCCATTTTCTGTTATCCGGGAGTGACGCACGATGACGCGCTGCTTGTCCATACTATGCGCTTCAAAATTGCTCATCAGAATCCTATGGGTGACGTCACGGACACTACGTCCATATTTATTTTTACAGTCTATGGTCTGGAGCAGCAGCTTATTTGCATTTAAAGGGACAGACTTCAAAAGGAGACCATCTTAACATGCTATAAAAAAAAAGATCTGTGGGGATCTTTTGAGCTAAAACTTCACATACACACTCTGGGGACACTTATTTTACATTTGGTAAAAAGGGGCATTATCCCTTTAAGACATTTCTTCTTATATACCCTATTGAACTTTATTTTAAAAGTAAGCAACATGCAGCCACATTTTTTTATATAAATTTCTCAAGACATGGCTTTAAATGCAGATATTGTTTTATATAAGATTTACAGTAAATAATTTTAAATAAATTATTTATCTGAATTATATCTGCATTTATGGCCATGTTGAGAAAATTATATTTTAAATTTGGCTGCATGTTGCTTATTTTTATATACTGTATATATAACATGCCACTTAAAGCATATAAAACTGAAATCTTGATTCCCTGATCTTCTTTCCAATGACCTTCGCTTTACACTGTTCTCATAGAGATATGATATAGGACATGCTGGAATATTCTTATTGTTATTAAGTTCCAGTGCAGGGCTCTTGTAAAATTCATCCACTGAAATCTTCTAATAAAATGCTCAATGAATTATCAATAATTGAGATTGTGCCTTCTTCTTCACCTTCTTTTAAATGCCCTAGCAGTGAGATTCCCTCCCTCCTCTCTCATCTCCGCTATGCTGGTGACCAGGTGAGGAGAAGCTCCAAAAAGCTTGGGGTCTGGTAGAATCAGCCTCGGGATGTTGAAGTCATTTGTCAGCCATTTCTGTGGAGTTATTCAGCACCTCATTCACTAATTTACTATGCATACATGAAATTCTTCTTTTTAAAGGTGTCGTGAACTGGTTTTTAAATTTTTTTTATACTGTTGTCTGAGGTCAACTTATGACGTTTGCGTGGTTTTTACATTCAAAAACATAATGAATAAGTAATAGGCCACTTTCTGCCTTGGTTTTGAGGCTCTCTGAAAAACGATCGGTTTTGATGGGCGTGCCGCACTGAAGACTTGGAAGTAAACGCCCATGGCTAGGATTGGATAAGATTTGCATATTTAATGACTTCTGCTCCCCTGTCAGTGACAGCGTATGGCAAACGGCAACCGGAATGAATCGCCCAGCCCACAGCCAGGGCTCGCAAAATGTCTTTATCAAACAAAAACAATGATTCATCTCTCATCCACCCGTGATTGATTGGAATGTTATTTCTTTATAATTTCGCTCGATCATCAGTGAACATAACCGTGAGCGTGAGCCCGTCTGAAAAGCACATAGCCCCGGGACTTTGGGCTTTGCGAGCTGGCGTTACAAGTCCGAGTCTGATCACGAATGGACCAATAACACCTTATCCAGCCTGTGACAGCGTGCTAAGGTATGTAATCAATAGATATCAAACAATCTGTAACAATGCAATACCCACACATATAAAAAAAACATGTTTTACTCACATAATTGTGTTGCACCATTCCTGTCGGATCCAATATAGAAGGCACAGCATTGTGTTTTAATCTCAATATGTCTGCAAATCCAGTCTCAACCTCTATTTTGTTTACAATCGATTCCACATCGTTTAGCTCCACGAGTTGGTGGGCAGGCTTGAGGCGGTGCTTCTGCATCCTACTATGTCAGTGGTCGACATATTCTGAGATCTCTTGTTTTCTGGGCCTGGTGTCTATAAAAGCTTTTCTTTGACTAACAAGGACGTTTTCAGCTATGAAACTTGCAGGATATTCTTATATATACGATTAACTTTTATATACCAAAGGCTCAAAGGAAAGTCAGTTCTCAATTCATCACCCCTTTAAGCTTATTCTAATTTTGATGGATGACGGAGTGTTGTCCATATAAGGGCTTTCTGTACTACTTCCATCTGAGAGCATGTGCAGTAAGAACTTTGAGTAAAGTGCGGTATTTTTAAAACCTGTTAAACACACAAAACAAATTGTTTGATAAAGACATTTTTTTTGGCTTGAACTGGAGTCAACATCCAACACAGCCATTCTAGCTGTGAGCTATATGCCCAACCCAGACCTATATGTTTCTCCTTATCAGCACTCTTTCAGCTACTGTGAAGAGCTAAACATTTGTTTGGCATATTTGAATTCCTGTCAGTGTCTGTCAGATTATATTTTGTTTTGTTTTGTTTTTTTTACTACGCTGTGTGAGACAGACCGAATATTGTCCCAGAGGAGCTGTTTGGCACTTCCTCAGTTGACGTGCCATACAAGATGCAAACTAATCCTCATTATCAAAGCCTCTTACTCCGTACCATGCTGAGAAGGAAGACACTTCTACTCTAATAAGCTATGGCACCAGAACTCACATTTAATACCAAACATTTATTCTCAGGTAATGAAAACAGAAAGCATCAAAACTTTATCTGGATTCTATTTCAAACAAGGCACATACAAATGTGTGCACTCACATTATATGATTAATTGCTATAAAACTCTGAAATCTGTTTAGTGGAAATTTTGCTGATGTCATGCAACCGTATAAACACTGTTTGTAGGTTACCCAAAAAAGACCCGAGTGCTTTGACTCGTAGCCATAACCAGGTTCATTGAAGATTTGCATTTAAAACTGTGGCAGGTGATAAATAATGCACACACGGGAAGAAATCCAGACTCCAGACTCACTACAACGCCTTATTTTATTAATGCTCTTGCCACTGAAACGGTAGTTGATAATAGAAGCTAATTTAATCCTGAAGGAATAGTAGGACAAAGTCGAAACATAAATATGTAAATAATAGCCTTGTGCTAGATTACTCCTATTTGTCAATGTCAGGGCAACTGTCGCGTGCCCTCCTCTACTCTAACACACTGCACAGTACACTCACTACACCTTTACAAAGTGTTACATCACTTACATTTCATGTTGTTGAAATATAAATATGGAAATTTGTTAGGGTATCAAATGATATACAGTAGCTGCACTAAATGTTGAAAAAGCACATCAAAATGTACATAGACTCTCCTCTTTCCTAAATCGAACTAAATTGAGTTGATAAAACTTAAATCAATTTCATAGATGACACTATTTAAATATTTTATGTTTGATTCATTAAATATAAATACGTATTACTCCTATTTAGATATGTTTAAGTAACGTGAACAAAATTTAAATGTGTCATATCTATGAAGAGCCTAAATCTTTTTTTCTTTTTTTTTCAGTAGCTAATAATCTTAATTGTTTAATTCTATCTTTGATATCAACTGATTTTGTGCTAGATGTGATTTCGAAAATATGCAAGCTCAGCACAATGGACAATAATAAAGCCCTGTGTTGTGTTTTAGTGCTGAAATCACTGTGCCATGATATGACTCGTATAGGGAGTTGATGAGAAACCTTGATTCTTCACTGGTTCAGTTAGCTAAGGTTGCTTTAGTAATGATCCTACAGTTCATAAATTCAAGACCTTGGGTGTGTGTCATCTTATTTTATGATTCTGCATCCTCTGAGCTGTAGGCTATCCCATGGCAGTACTGAAGCTGAAAATGCTTACAATGATGATGAGAATAACATTGTACAGCTGCTTCAATTGTCTTAGTCAATAAAACATCTTTAAAAAGATTAATTAAAGAATTGTGTAGCACAAATGCTGCTTGTACTCACATTTTCGGATATTTTCTTTAAATAGTAGTGCTTGGACCGACAAGTTATATTTATTCAAAATTATTAAAGGAATAGTTATTAAAGGAATAGCACCCAAAAATAAAAATTCTGTCATAATTTACCCAGCTTCATGTTGTTCCAAAACTATGTGACTTTCTTTCTTCCATGGATCACTGCCCTTACGAAAAAGAAGTATACTTCAAGTTCATTTTATGAGGTATATATTTAAGTTAAGTTCAAGTATATTTTAAGTAATCTTTATGTAGTAAGTGTACTAATATCAATGTACTAAACTTGTAAGTGTACTATTTCAGTAGACAATTCAATTCAAGACAATTCTCACACAATCTTCTTTTATGTTCCACAGAAGAAAGAAAGTAAAACAGGATTAAAATGATATGGGGGAGTAAACGCTGACATTTTTGGGTGAACCATCTCTTTTAACTTTTATTTAATGCAGTGATATTTTGGTACAAAATATTGTTGAGGCCACTGTATGTAAATTTAATCGTACTGTAAGTCAATCTGAAGTTTTCAACAGTCCTCCCTGCCAGGGGTGATGTTATTTGCAAACAGTGGTATTGACAGCTTTGATGGATGTTGGTGTCCTGCTCTTGTGCATGGCAGCAGTGAATGAGATAGAGAGCAGCTAGACTATCATCACCGCTGAAATACTTTACATGATTGACTACTGTTGCAGTGCTCCACCTATAAAACTTTGTTTACATCTGATTGTTTTGTTGTTTTCACTGGTATAAACATGAAAATAATTCACTTTGTTATAGTCTCTGTTGAATTTATAACCGAATTTGGACACAACATGTCCGATGGAATATATTCAAGTCAAGTCACAGCTTGTTGTCACTGCTCTCCCAGAGAATAAGAACAGAGATGAATGTAGTTCCTATAGGCAAAAAAAAATACAGAAGTATAAACAATATAAATTTACCATGTACACAGAAAACACACACACACTATTATATGGTAAAATGGCAACATTTCAATAAATGTTATTGCAGGCAAATGAAAATATTTCATTAAGTGTTTGTACTTTGAATGAGCTGCTGTCAAAGTAAATTGCAAAGTGAAAAAAAGTGTGCATTTTGTAAGAGTTAGATGACTAGGTGAAATGTCTTACCAGACAAAACATCATAGACAGGTATTGACTGGCTTTATAGACTTTTCTATAGTCTTTTCTTTTTCTGAGTTATATTTAAAAAGTCCTGACTCTTCCAAGCTTTATAATAGTGACTTGTTGTTTCGTTTTTGAAGTCCATAAAAGTGTATCTATCCATCATATAACTGCTCCACATGGCTCAATGGGGTTAATATAGACCTTCTGAAGCAAAGTGATGTGTAAGAAAAATATGCATATTTAAAACTTTATAGACTAAAATAACTAACTTCCGGCAGACCGCCATGCACATTGATTTACGGTGAAAGAGTAACCCTTGACCCCTTGACGCATGCATTTTGATGAACGCGGACGTGAAGGGGATAGAGCAAAACAAAACACCGGTCATGAATTAGAAGTCTAAAACGAGAATTTTTAAATAGAAATGGCAGAGGATTTTGATATAAGAGAAGAGGGGCTTGAGTTTGTTGCCCGGCCCTATCTGTAAGAGTCTAGTTATTTTAGTAAACTTTTAAATATGGATATTTCTCTTACACAAACGCGCCACTTCACTTCAGAAGGCCTTTTTTAACCCCCTGGAGCCGTGTGGAGTAGTTATATGATGGAGAGATGCACTTTTATGGACTTCAAAAAACGAACCAACAAGTCATTGCCATTATAAAGCTTGGATTTGCCAGGACATTTTTTAATATAACTCTGATTGTATTAGTATGAATGTCATATACACCTATATGATGACTTGAGGGTGAGTAATTCATGGGCTAATTTTCATTTTTGGCTGAACTAACCCTTTAATATTTTGTGGAAACCGTCATCCAGATATAGAAAAATAAGTTCAAAAGAACAGCATTTTAGTTCTTTATAACCTTATAATTCTTGTCGGACAAAACATAGACAGGTAGCTACTGACTGACTTTAAATGTCAAAATATTTGTGCACTGTATTGTTCCATTCGTATGCATGCAATCCATTGTTTTCAGACTATGAAATGCACATACATTTTGATTCTGATTCATAATATAACATGACATGAGTTAATTCACATAATTAAGGATAAGGCAGCCCTGTAAATAAAGAAACAGGCTGTCACTCACATGCATTGAGTGCTTTATTGAATACTATGATAAAGAATGACTCAATTTGTATAAGATGAAATTATCTTCATAAAATGTTTAGAAAATGTCACCTGCCATAGAAGCTTTGGATTTCATGTCAGTCCCTGAGAGAGTAAGTTACTGTTCACTTGACTCAACATCAGGTTAGAGATGGCTGATAAAAGCAAGACACGTCCTGTTATGTGATGAGCAGCTGTGTTGTTTTTGTTTGACATTGACAAGCTCCAGCGTTCGCCAAACTGTTCTGATTGGCAATCTGTCATTCGAATCTTTCATCTGCTTAGAGACTACTGAGGAGAGGGGTGTAGGATGAGTTCTGCTGCCAGGATATCACATTATAAAACAAGTTGGGGAAATGACACGCATCTGTTCTAATGAGCAGGACCTGGAGATGAATAAAGAAAAAAACATAATTGAGTGGGCAAACAATCTGTCAAAAGCCAGAACAATCAAGGTGAAGTGTGTAATTTCAATCTACTTTCTTTTATCACAGTTTAATGTGCAGAGACTACTAAATGGAGCATTCATAAGTTGACATCCCAAAGAGTTTAGAATGGTTGAGGGGGTCCGACATGAGTTTGTCTGAGCATTATCAGCAGGGGGCAGTAATAGCTTTTGAAAAACCTGTTTGAAAACAATAGACCCTTTTCACATTTCCGGGGTTCTCAGAGGCGGAAGTTGCCATAGTTATGTAAACTTTAGTGGTGAACAGAAACTACAACAATATGATTTTTGTGTTTCCATTTGCTCCAATAGCAACAAAAAAAAAAAATCCATGATAACGTGACTTTAAAAAAGAGGGAAAAAATTTTGAGAATATTTTTCTGTAATTTATTGTCAAGGTAATATAACACTGTTACGGTTATGTTAAATTTGTTTCTTTGTATTGGATCGGGGCCAACTATCAACATTGAGTAGACCTCCCAGACACCCAAGGACTTTGCTGGAGACAGGCCGTCATTGGTGTCTGGAGAGAGTCTACCCCCGATCCGTGCCACAGCCAGACCCAGAGCCCAGCCCACCATCACCCAACACCATGTTGAGTTGTACACAGAGGACTGGTTAATTGACTGGAAAACGGAGGTAGCGCTAACCCACGCTGCCCACCCACGAACCTTCTCTGCCTCTGGTTCCTTCCTGCACTGTGTCTTCGTCAACATCACTGATCTCACCCAGTTTAGATTATTCATCATCACCAGTCCTAGCCATCACTGAGTATTTGTTGTCACCACCTACCCTGTCCTTCACCAAGCCTGCTTCCTCACCTAGTCCCCTCCTGAACGCTCCACCATCAGCCTGGCCAAGCAACCCTGATCTGCCATGGGGCTTTCGGTCCCCAGCTCCGCCCTGGAGAGTCGAGCCATGTGAGACCATCGCTCCACCTTGGCCCGTCTACCAGTTGGCTGCACCTCAGTTCTTCGCCCCCTCAGCTCCACCTGGGACCGTCACCCTTATGGCTACGCTGAGTCCCTTATCTCTCTGGCTCCACCTCGGTCTGTTGCCATGCTGCCATAGCCACAGACTTCCGGGGCTGAGGCTGTGCCTTGTCCCTCCATCCCTACAGCTCTGTCAGGCTCCTCGTTCCCTCCAGCTCCACCTCTGTCCTCACTCGTACAGCCATCACAGCAGTCCTCTGGCACCCAGGCTCCATCTCGGCTGCTCGTTGTTACGGCTCCACCTCAGTATCCTGGATCCTCTGCGTCACTTGGTCTCTTCAGCTCTGTGGCTCCGCCTGGGTCTCCACTTCCTTCGGCTCCTTCTCCATCACTCGTCCCCATGGTTTCACTGGCTCCTCCCACACTTGGCACCTCCCTCCATCGACTCCACCATGGGACTGTCCTGGCTGCACTCTCGAGGGGGATGTAATGTTACGGTTAACTTAGTTTCTTTATCAAGGACTATTAGATTGCTCATCTTTGTTTCCTGTTTCCTCTGTTCCTGTTTGATTGTTAGTTGCTATGTCAATTAATTAATTATCACACACCTGTTTGCCATTCAATTTGTTATCACTGTGTATTTAAGTTGCTCCTGTGTTGCTGTTCAGTTGTCAGTTTTTGTTAGTGTTTGGCGCATACTGTTATGCATGTGGATTATTCTCATTAAAATGACCTTCATTTTGGAACTTGTGACACGTCTTCATCTTTGGAACTTGCAGAAAAAAACTACACAACTAAAATGACAACTATTGCCCAAAGTGAATTTACCTCATCAAATGAAGCAAAGTTTTATATAATAGTTTTCCAAAGATTACAAGGATGTAAACACAGATCGATCAGCATTCTGGACCAGTATAAGCCTCCTGTGGTTTTAAGAGGTAGTAAACCTCTGCATCAACACTGCCTTTTCTCCATCCAGGTCAACAGTATGAGGAAAGCTGCTGTAAAGTCCTGACCCAGCACTGCTGTGCTGCAGCCCAGCTGAGATTACCTGCATGAGAAAGTGACCCCAGGCCAAACCTGCCTGATGAATTCTCATATGAAAAAGAAAAAAAAAGAGGGAAAAAAGGGCCAGATTGTGATAGATGGCCAGGTCCCAAAGCCATTCCTCACGTTGCTCTCCAGCAGCTGCGCTACCAGTTGTAATGGCCTCCATAGGATGGCACGGAAATGCTATTTTTCTCTTTAAGTACACAAAAAGTTGTCATGTTGGTACCGAAGTCAAGATTTAAACCCTCCCCTGAGCATGCAGTAATTAAAGGAATTCATCATAATTGCCAATCAAAGTGCTCTGAGGGGGTGACTCCTTCTCATTAGACATTATTTGCGCCAAGACCTATTACCGTGCCTTATTTAGAAATGATTTGCACAAATAGTTGGTGTGTGAGAGAGAATAATGCACTGGTGAAGTAATAATGTTCCAAAATTACCTTGAACTATAATCATCAGAATAGAAACCTTGTTGTTAGGGGTTGTTGATGTTGAAAATACAGACAATGGGCTCATTGTCTTTCAAGGACTTTTAAGGAAACAGAGGAAAGGAGCACTTAGGATTGAGAGTGAATAAATAGCCCTACATTATTTTAAAAAATCTCCTCAAAAGTGCCTTTAGATTTAACGTCACATGGTGGCAATCACCATCATTTCAATTTGCATATAAAATGTTTTTCACCCAAATAAATTACATTTGGAAACATCAACTATTGTGATGTTAGAAAAGCACACAGGGAGTTTTGTGTTCGGTGTACGGATGTGTTTATATACAGTATTACATTAAACTTTTAGAAGATCAAGATAAAATCTGGTATTTCATGATATGACCCTTTTTAGGCAAAGCTGACCTCTTCTTATAAACCACTGAGTGATTTACGAAAATAAAAAGCCTCTTCTATCCTTGGAACATTTTACTTTCTATAGCATACAAGGAATGCAAAGCCTGGGAAGCTCCAAAAAGGGTTTCTTGTTTTAATTGCTTCTTCAGAGAGTGAATGGACACGGTGAGGCAGATGCAGACAGAAATAAAAGGTAACAGCTATATAGTAGGATTTAGAAGCAGCAATCCTGCCTTCAAATGCTCATCAGGAGATGGGTAATGCATGAACTGCTGTTAGACAACACTGCGGGACTCTGGCTCACTCGCACACTCATCAAAGATAGCCTGAGGGTACTGAACACCCCTCTGAGCCTTATGACACACCTAAAAAACACTTAATTTGTACAACTGTTCCATTAGTTCATACTACATCCCTTTTTTGCCCTCTGAAGGCATCTCTAAAGAACCGTAATTTGCAATCTAAGCAGTACCTTTGTAGATGTATGCCTAAATCACTAGTTAAGTCTGGCAGAAGTTCTAGAACTTAATTTATTTTTTAAATGTTCTATCTCAGAATGTGCTCTGCTTCATGCCATTCAAATACATGCTCCATACTCTTCCTTCTGCTTCATAGTCACCTATAGAGCATGAGCATTGAAGCAGAGCAAATTGGATTAGGTTTAGCTATAGCCTTTATGTAGACTCACCTAAAGGAGTATTAGGAACACCGTACTAATACTGTGTTTGACCCCCTTTCGCCTTCAGAACTGCCTTAATTCTACGTGGCATTGATTCAACAAGGTGCTGAAAGCATTCTTTAGAAATGTTGGCCCACATAGGATAGCATCTTGCAGGTGATGGAGATTTGTGGGATGCACATCCAGGGCACGGAGCTCCCGTTCCACCACATCCCAAAGATGCTCTATTGGGTTGAGATCTGGTGACTGTGGGGGCCATTTTAGTACAGTGAACTCATTGTCATGTTCAAGAAACCAATTTGAAATGATTCGAGCTTTGTGACATGGTGCATTATCCTGCTGGAAGTAGCCATCAGAGGATGGGTACATGGTGGTCATAAAGGGATGGACATGGTCAGAAACAATGCTCAGGTAGGCTGTGGCATTTAAACAATGCCCAATTGGCACTAAGGGGCCTAAAGTGTGCCAAGAAAACATCCCTGACACTATTACACCACCACCACCACCAGCCTGCACAGTGGTAACAAGGCATGATGGATCCATGTTCTCATTCTGTTTACGCCAAATTCTGACTATACCATCTTAATGTCTCAACAGAAATTGAAACTCATCAGACCAGGCAACATTTTTCCAGTCTTCAACTGTCCAATTTTGGTGAGCTTGTGCAAATTGTAGCCTCTTTTTCCTATTTGTAGTGGAGATGAGTGGTACCCGGTGGGGTCTTCTGCTGTTGTAGCCCATCCGCCTCAAGGTTGTGCGTGTTGTGGCTTCACAAATGCTTTGCTGCACACTGTAGTGGACAGCACATTCCAGGGCCCAGTTTATGGCCGGGCCCCTCTCTGTCCATAACAGTGGACAAAAGTTTGCTACATTTTGATTGGATCTTGCTAGACTGACACAAACAAACTGTCCAACGCCATCAGATAAAGATGCTTGGACAACAGCCAGACACCTCTTAGAGGCCAAAAAGACCACCTCTTGTACCAAGCCTAGGAAGGACAAAACATCTCATTGGTCCACATGCAGTTTCTGCCCTTCACCCAAATCCCTAGTGTCCTGGTCTATGACTGCCATAAAAATTCCACAGGACCTTAGCAGTAGTGGGTGAAAGAAAGACCACATCCAAATCCATTCATAACTATGTTTGGAAAACTTAAGACTGATGTAAAGTACACACATCCATTTCATACTTCTATATGACAGCTATTTGTAATGCACCATCTTACACAGAGTCAGCTGTTAATGAACAAATCAATGAATGAACAGTTCAATCTTTTTCCATTATGTTTGGTTTCTATTTGTTTCGAATATTGCCAAGGGTATTCTGATGGTGGTTTGGAAAGTGAGAAATGCATTGGTAAACTTTAAAGACACTTTAAAGACTTCTAACTGTGTACAGTATGTAAATGAGTTCCACAGGAGAATGGAGGGTGGGCCACACGGTGAGCCCCCGCTTATGCTAGCAGCCAATCGCAACACTGGAATGGAGAAGCGCCAAATTGCAATCTCCTCCTATTCGGAAAAGGATAAAGGTACCCTTTCAACAGACACACCTTGTTCTGAGTCTCCCTTCAAGAGAGACATAACAGATACACCGTAATGTACTGAGTTTCTCCTTGAGAGAGGCAAACAGTTCGCCAAGTTCTGAGTCTCCCCAGCAAGGATAAAACTGTAACAGTTCACCAAGTTCTAAGTCTGTCCCGCGAGGATAAGACTGTGACAGAGCAACCAAGTTCTGAGCCTCTGATTCATCCAGAGAGACAACAAAAGATCCAAGGATCTGAATCTACAGCTTGTGAGGCAGCAACAGATATGACCACGTTCTGAGCCTCCAGCCTGTGAGGAAAGAGCAGTGTTGGGCACGTTACTTTAAAAAAGTAATTAGTTATAGTTACTAGTTACTTCTTACAAATAGTAACTGAGTTAGTAACTGAGTTACATCATTATAAAAGTAACTAATTACCAGGGAAAGTAATTACTGCGTTACTTTTTTTTTTGTCAAAAGTTCAAATATGTCAAATAACTTGGATGCCCCCAATTTAAATATGTTAAATGAATGAATTAGACACTAAACATTGAACATTAATGTACACTATTGTAATGTTGCTGTGGGACAATGTGAGAGACACCTATCAAATTCAATATATTGTAAATATTATCAGTAGACCTACTATAGTGTAAATATTATCAGTGCTCTACTACTCCTCTGGTAGTGGAGCTCACGTTATCACCTGGGTTTTTAGCCGCTCATTTTGTGGCTGTGATGACGTGAGGCTTCATTAGATTAGAATTACTGGCCACCGACGGGGAGAGACTCTCTTCCTGGGCATAAGTTGCACGTCACATAAACATTCTTACCTTTCACCTCAACGAGGGAAGAGTAGCGCTTATACTTCCAGTTTGCGACTTGCCATCGCTGACTGTGCATATGCGTGTGCGACTGTGCGTCATAGGTGTGTGTGTGTGTGTGTGTGTGTGTGTGTGTGTGTGTGTGGACTCAACCTATCAAACTCAACCTTGTCTCCCACCCACCAATCATCATCAGTTATGTGTACCACGCGCGCGCGCGCACACACACACACACACACACACACGCACGTTGCAGGTCCGACTGACAGAGAGCCTGTTCGGATAAAAACCGCTTCAGTGAGCTCAATTATAGTAACGCCGCATTTTTTTTCTCAGTAACGCTAACGGCGTTGCAACATTGGGAAAAGTAATTAATTAGATTACTCCGTTACTGAAAAATTAACGCCGTTAGTAACGCCGTTATACTTAAACGCCGTTACTCCCAACACTGGGAAAGAGACATTAACAACCACTACGTTCAGAGTTTTATTCCAGCGAGACTACATCATGTCCCGAGTCTCATGCATAATAAGGTTCTTCACCTTAGTTTCAGAGAAACAACAGTTTATCTTTCCATAAGATTACACAACTCTTCCATAGCCACTCTCAACTTAATCACATGTATTTTATATATCTTATGCACTTTATTCTTTTATCATTCATTGTATTCATTTAGTAGTGGTGTTAGTTATTCTTGTTTATCTTCTGTTAATAAAATCTATTTTATTACAATTGTGTCTTACTTGTGCTGATAATACAGAAAATGCTCTACAAGTTAGAAATCTCACCAATCTTTCAGATAAATCAGCTGACCAACTCTCCCCACTTTACATTCAATCAAAAATGATTGAACCGCCTCCCGTTTGGAGCGTTCTCATAGAGCCAAGGTAAAAGACCTTGATTAGTGTCCCAAACTAAGAGAGGGGGAAGGTGGTCATCTGATGTACTCATAACCACACCTTAAGTGACATGTGATCCAAAAATCACAACGTTTGCGGTGACGTGAGTACCAATCACTACCTTACTTAACGTCCTTGGATGGACGAAGGAAAAATTACTACATAATTGGGGCCCCTTGTTTGGGCCCAAAAGTGAAATTATTACAATACCTTGGTTGTAACGAGTGGTTATTTTAGTCAAAGTTGCTCTTCTATCAGCTTGAATCAGTCGGCCCATTCTCCTCTGACCTCTAGCATCAACAAGGCATTTCCGCCCACAGGACTGCCGCATACTGGATGTTTTTCCTTTTTCACACCATTCCTTGTAAACCCTAGAAATGGTTGTGCGTGAAAATCCCAGTAACTGAGCAGATTGTGAAATACTCAGACCGGCCCGTGTGGCACCAACAACCATGCCACGCTCAAAATTGCTTAAATCACCTTTCTTTCCCATTCTGACATTCAGTTTGGAGTTCAGGAGTTTGTCTTGACCAGGACCACACCCCTAAATGCATTGAAGCAACTGCCATGTGATTGGTTGATTAGATAGTTGCATTAATGAGAAATTGAACAGGTGTTCCTAATAATCCTTTAGGTGAGTGTACAATGCATTATAAAGGTATTCATAATGTACGTTATAATGCATTATAACTTTCTAAAGGTGTGTTCAATGACTAGATAAGTATAATGTATTATAACGGTGGTTACAGTTTTTCATGAGACCATATAATGCATTATAAGGCATACTGAATGCATTAAAACTACTTTTATAATGCATTATATATAAAGGCTTTAAGTAAAGTGTTGCCAAAAATGATTTTATTACTTCTAAAGAATAAATGAATAAATTGACGTTTTCACAGTCTTTATAATTATGATCAAATAATTGGCAGATACAGAACAATGCTAAACAAACATAAAATAACTTTTCATTAATTTGTTTTTATAAAATACTAATGACAAAAAAACCAATGAGTGTCTGTCAGTAACACTGATTAAAGTATAAGAGATAGTTAAAAGCTGTATGTGCTTAATTAACTAAAAACAACCGACTCATTAGAACCATTATTAGGTAACTCTGCAATGTAGGTTGTTGATTCACTGAAAAGAACTATAGTGCATAATAGTCATTCGTTCTGTGATCTGTCGTTCTGTGATCTGTAATCTGTATATATATATATATATATATATATATATATATATATATATATATATATATATATATATATATATATATATATATATATATATATATTCCTAAAAAAGCAACCAAATTATATTTCACAAGAAGAATACCTCAAAACTGAGAACCTAGCTATTCTTTTTTTAAGTTCCTTGCTTCCCCATCCTGTTTTTATTTATGATGCTTGTCTGTTGTTTGAAAAATAAATGTTTAGTCATGAACCAGGCAATTTATGTTTGTAAAGTACTTTTTGTTACTATTCAAAAAAATGAAGCTGAATATGGTGCGTAGATTGAATTATGCTACAGCTACCATGCGCTCATCTTCATGCTCTTGTTGCAGTCTTCACATACAACATAACTTTGTTTGAAATTGTTTAGAAAGTAAATTGGCTTGCTATGAGAGAATGAGGGCTCACTTATTCATACATTTATATTTAACTTTTTTTTTAATTATAAGTGATCTATCTACAGCTAAAATGTGACATATTTGGAAATAATTTGAATTTAAATATTACCAAATAATTGTTTGAAGTGAATGTTTAGTTCTATTGGTACAGTATGAGTACAGTATACTGAATAGTAATGGTTCTGTTGACATTCTATCCCAGAATACCCTGTTCTGCCTTTCCCTGTACTCTCTGCCTCGTCCCCAGATTCAACACTGTGCCAGGGACAAGACGGTGGGAGAAATATGGTTTAGGCTCACCCCATCCATCACAAGCTGAAACCGCCCAATGAAATACAGGCCGAGCTCCCCGAACAAGGAGTCCTATCTTGTATGTTAGACCCCTTGCTTGTATATTTATCACCTGAGCAGAGGTACAATGGTTGATTCACAGGGCAGTCAGGCTGATAAAACATACTGACGTGATCTCTGGGCAGATTACCGAGTCTCTCCCTATGTCCTTCCTGGTCTCCCTTTCCTGTCTCCAATAACCTCTTCAAATTTAGAGTTGTTCAAATGTTGTTTCCACCTTCATAGTGTTCCCCATTAACAGTACTTAGGTAGCGATCAGGTACTTTTCTTTGGGGAAAAAAATCACAAGTATAGTGTTCAGTGAGTTTGCTTCGATGATGAAAATCATACCAAAATATCATTATATCACACTACTCATACTCATATTATTTGTCATTTGAATGTTCATTTATTTGTCCTTTTTGCCCCAATTGGTTGTTTAATATTTGACATTAGGGTTTAGGTTGTTGTGATTTATCAATATCATATAGTGCCACATGCTGAGCTGGCTGACTGTTACATGGCTTTTTTTGTTTTGTGCAGTTGTGACTCTTTTGCAGCCCATTGATTCATTGATTGATTTACTAGCATGGAAAGGGAGCCAGACTGATGACGGGCATGAGTGAAGGTCTACAGCTCCTTTGGATAGCCTTGTCCTTGATTTAGACAAATTAATATCTAGCAGGCAATAACTCTCTATGGCTCATCTAGCCCAGTGTCTCCTCCACTGGGTGAGAGGTGGAACATACCACACTGCTGGTATTAATATCAGAATCATGATTGATGACAATTATATGCAGAACTGAAAAGCATTCCATGTGGGGCCGCTAGAAAAAATATCAGGAGCATGCACAAAAGTTTCATTATTTTACATAATAAAAGTTGGTCTTGTGCAAATGAAAGATTTATTAAGACAATTATGCTCAAAATACAAGTCGTTCATAAACTGCTTTTAGATTATTATATTAGATATATAAGGATGTTTTATTAACAAAGTCCGGGAGTTCAAATTGCCTATCCAATCAGTACAAGAGGAAGCCTATACCTATGACTGCTGTAACCAAGTCTTTGGTAAATCAAAATGAATGACTTTGCATTCATTTCAATTTTTACATACTGTATTTGAATAATTTTGTAGTGGTTACAGCTTAATCAAGTTAAACACATGACTTTCCTTGTTACAAACATTTCGTTTTGATACAATGTATAAATAAGTGACATAAATACATTTTCCTCATTTTGAATGTACAGTAGTTATTTGGGTTTATTATTCACAATATAATTATTTTGTATTGTTCAGGTTAATTCTGTGTTGTTTACCAATTGAATGCATGACGTGACATTAACAAATGCCCAACTCTGAGACATAAGTTTCCCAGGTACATTTGAAGGCAGCATAGGCCAACCTGAGTTTTGACAGTTGGGTTAATCATGTGATCCATGACGACAAACAAATGCACCAATGAAGAGTTACATAATGATGATCTCTGACAGACTCTAACAGATGCATTCAAATCATTTATTTGTTCACCCTGTGATTCTGGTGATTTTAATTTCTTTGATGCACTTCACTGGCTCCCCTGCTGAGAGTCAACAGTCTCCCAGTCTATGCTAAACTCTTTGTGACCATGCTGTGTGCTAAATAATTGACTGGAGGTCTGATCAAGTCCCAGTAGCAGCTGGTCCAACAGACGCCATGCCGCTATCACACTTCATCATTTCATTTCAAACCATTGATAATATCTGTCAATGGTCATCATTTGTGATGGCCCTGAATTCTATAAATGGAAACCTAACAGTCAGTTAAAAGTACACAGAAGTATTTACTAACAACAGTGCATTATATCTGTGCAATTGCATGATGGGAAGCACATTCATTAGTCAGTAAACAGTTTTTGCTGGTTTGTAATGAAGCTCATGATTAGTGGATGAGTATCTCTCTAAGAGCAGAGCTTTGAAAAAAAGCTTCTCTTATCAGAAAAAGTGCCAACAAATATACAGCACCTAAATATAATAAGACTTGTCAGTTTTTTATTTTTTTATATTTTTACTTTTAGCATTTCAGACTATTGCAAGAAAGGTTTAATCCGGTTGAGCTTCTTGTCTAGTGCAAGGATCGCCCTATGACACATTTTCCAGCTTAAATTGATCATTAATGTCAGCAGTATATATAAAATAGTGGACAGAAACCAGTCCTGCATTGAGTGACCTTTTCAGAACACCGTAAAGGTGATGTATGCCAAAAGAGTTAGAGAAGGAGTGCAGATGGGTGTCAGTAGCCTTTGTGTGATATCACAGATTCAGGTGTTTCAATAAGCTGAGGAACTGTCTGCGATGATAAAAAGGCTTAAAATGGAAGAAAGTGAGACTCTTTATTGACAATTTTCAATTCTTGCAGACTTGTCATTTTCTTTTCAGAACATTTGAACAGCTTATGTGTTAATTACATCTGATGCTTTTAATGTTTGCGGCAGTTTTATGTGCAGCTTGCATGATGAGATTCATGCTCTATATTAGAGTTGAAGGATAGACGGGCCCATAACTTGTTCAACTGTGAAAAATTTGAACATCTCATTGTTCACATTATAAGCTAGTAGAGACGAACGGGATAGACTGTGGCCCACTTCTCAGATGAAGTACTAGCTGTTGTATTTAAGTATTCTTGATGGATGCATTGTGAAAGGGTTATTTTTAAATTACCCTAAGTTTTTTTAATTAATTAATTTAATTTATTCATATATTGCAGTACAAAAAATAATGCAAGAAAAAGTTTATTTTTACGTGACCGTGGAAACAAACCTCACTGTGCTGAAACTCTTGTTTATGTTCCATTTCATATGGTGGAGGAAGGTCAGCAATAGCTTAACTGCTGTTAACCGAAATAAATTTGTCAGCCAACAATCATATGAATATGAGTTTCAGCACAGTGAGGCTTGTTTCCACGGTTTATATTTATTTTATCAAATTTAATTTTATCAAATTTATTTCGGTTATATATATTTGAAGAGTGGCATTTTTCCTGTTTGGTGACTACATCACTGTATTAATGAATATATTTCAAACCATATGTTGTCTGTAAAATATAGCTTTTCTTTCAATAAACCTCAAGCAATGTTTCAATTTTTTTTCTGTACCTATATACAATGGAATTCAGTGGGGTCCAAAGCAACATTTCATCATACATGACAAAAGCTGTCACCGGAGTACCTTTCAAAGGGTACACTTTTGTACCTTAATTACCCCTGAAGGGTGCATATTAGTATCTTAAAGGTATTAGTTCCTAAAATATACATTAGTGCCTAAATGGTATACATATTAGTACCTTTTGAAAGGGTATACCACCCCAACGACAGATTTTTTTCTGAGAGTATATGAACTAAAAAACATTGATACATTTTTGCAGAATATCTTTTGTGCTCAGAAAAAAAGAAAGTCGTGCAGGTTTGGAATGATATGGGTTAGTAAATGATGACAGAATGTTTTTAATAACTATTCCTTTAACTGTAAACTGTATGCTTCAATTTTCATAGAAAAAAGACTAGGAATCACAGCATAAACAAGCGGAAAGGCCATTCTGAATTGCCATCAGACCTCACAGAGATATCAAAATGAAGGCAGATATTGATGCCTTCTTAGATTACCTATAAGTGCTGACTATCAGTTTGCCTTCTCTGCTCAGGGGTACAGCTCGAATGCCAGATTTTCATTCCATTGTTCTGCTCTGCCAGCTGCAAGTCGATTACTCCATTTACTTACCCTGAGGAGGTTAACCACAGAGCAAGTTCTGGGCCGCTTAAGAGACTCGGAGGCTAGACCTCTCCGATAGCAAATGTTTACTGCAGACTCACCATATGGAGAAACTCTAGGAAAAAAAGGTTAGACCAGTCAGTGAGCTGTCTATCCATGTTGTAGTCTAGTCTCTGGTCTCAGGAACCTAATATCTATTCAGCTTGCTATACCAGATGGTGCGTTGAAATCACACACAAGCGTGCATTTAGACACATTTCAGATTAGGTTATCATTTGTGGATAATTTGAAGACCATCTGACAATTTCCTAAAAAAAAAACCCAAAAAAACAAACAAACAAAAACTACACAGTCAATCCGTAGAACAAGAAACATATTGCACTGTTTGTATCGTCTAAAACTGTATCAAGTATTAAAGGATTCAAAGAAGAATTGTTTTATATCAGCAGTAAAAATGGAAAAAAAGAGCAAACTCTCTGTGCATGCATTTGATGAATGAGAAAACTGCCAAAAACACTGGCTCATTGCTCATTAAAATTTCTCCCTTCCTGAATATATTGCCCATGGCTCATTTGATCCATTCCATTGTGTATTCTTACTGTACTTTCAATATTTTGGTGGAGTTAGAGCTCATGCAAATGGTAGCAAAGTCAGACCAGTCAGAACCTCTCTAGAACAACAATATAAAATCCATTTACTGATGAAGCATACTGTTAAGAGAGCTACTTCAAAGCCCTGAAGGTTTCATATATTTACATGTTCAGTGATATCAGTATAATGATGGAAAAATGACCCCCCTGTAACCCCAAGCATATATTACAGCTTGCTTGTTAGTAGACCTTCAACACTGTCTTCTCTGTTTCGTGTTGATGGAAGCAGTGCTTTCTGGTGCCCTACTTATCTTTTAAATTTGATATAAATGGTGAATAATACTCAACTCACTCTGTAATTCTTCCTCTGAAAGATTACATTTCAGCTTACCGTAAAAAGCTGTGGAAAACAAAGACGTTCAGTGCCTGCTGGAAACTATCCTTGCTGAATAGATGATCTTAGGACAACTAATCCTAGAATCATTTACAATTACAACAAATTGCTCTTTCATCTGTTTTTTTTTGTTTTGTTTTTTTGGTCATGCTGTTAAACATATGGTGCTGTCACCTCCGAGAACAATGCTGTGATGAATCTTAATTATTAATAAGATTTTATGAAGGGTATTTATAGCTTGAGTATGTTGATGGATCTGATGACACAAGAACCATTATTAAGCTATGACATTAACTTTGTGTTTTTAACCACGGACAGCCTTAAGTTAAATTTCCTTGCAGTGTCTATTTGAATATTGACATTTTCCTTTACCTCAAACTTTCCTCATATGAAATAAAACTTCCCCTGAAGCACAATGACATACAAACTACCCCATATACTCATACCCACTCTAAAAATCATGAAACTGTTTTTCGTCAAACTTTGTAATGCAGTTTTCCTATGGTAGGAAACAAACAATGCATGATGTTCCTCTTTTGCATAATTCAGTTTAGAGAAAAATGTTATGTTTCTAAATGCCGCCCACTATGAAAGGTTATTCACATTATTCATTCGAGTTGCTTTCTAAAATGTAATATTGCCCCCTCAGGTGCATCATTTATGTCTATTGGATATGTAAATTGTTTCTTACTCAGTTCCTCTATCCAACTAAAGGGGAGATTATTGCATTATTGTGAATCTATAGTATGAAACTATTATGCATGTTTGCACATTCCTCCATTATAGTGGGCTACATATCCTTTAATGCTATGTGTATTTATATGTTATATGTGTAGATTTTGAGATGTTGCTATTTACAGAATAAAATGCTTGCTCAGCAAAAAAAACAAAAAAACAAACAAACAAAAAGCAATGGAAGATATTAGCCTATATTCCAGTCCTCAATTTTGTTTACATGGTCCAAAAGTTTAGACAAGGATTTTCACTGTTTGTATGACTCCGCAGCACTTCAGACTACAGTAAAGTATATTGTAAAAAACAATTGTATAGTCAACATAAAAAAGTGAACACTACAGAATGGAAGTGGAGTTTGCCTATAGAGCAAGGAACAGCATTTTTGAAAGTCAAAACATCTGTGCTTTCTTTGGCAAATTAATAACAGGATTTATTAATCTGTGTGCTGGGAGTGTGAAATGGAAAAACTGGAGCTGGAGTCGAGTGGAATCTGAAGTCCAAAAATAAAGCTTGATGCTTTGACATCTTTTGGAACTATTTTCATTCGTCTACTGTTTTTCGAATAACATATTACTTTGTTGGCATACTGTTTTTCGCATGCTATATAGCAGGGACGTATTCTATTTTGGATACAGCATCTTTCATTTTGCACTGCCTGCAGATTACTGTAGATATCATAATAATTGTGCAGTCTATTTTTGTGCGATTGTCTTGACCGGGTTAATCACTCGGCATTGTGATTTTAATGCGCAGTGTCAAGTTAAAATATAATTATAGAGCCTTTATAGTTAGAGCCTTTTTATATTATTACTAATATATATATATACATATTCAGTACATAGACTGTAAAAAAGATGGACAAAGCACCTTCACTCTCTTCCATTGTAGAAAAGTGAACCTGCCAATGTCCCAGAGTCCCAGGAGTCAGAGTCGGCGCAGTAGTGAGCGTGAAGTGGAGTCGTGGTATCAAGGCTCCGCCCACTCTCCCGCAGGATCGGTTAGTACAGTTTACTGCAGAACAACTCATTATGTCGGTGTGAAATAAACAGTTATGGAAATGTAGAAATTAAAGTTAAAGCTCCACTCTCTGTTTGACTCCAAGTCTGTTGGTGCCTTCGCTGTCAATCATGACGTCACACTTCCGTTTTTATAGCATCAAAAAAATAACTAAAACCAAACCTATTTTAAAAAAAATGAACACTTACATCAGCTTGATAAATACTACCTATAATACAGAAACCACCTTTTGTAAAAAATGTATTTGAAGTGTAATTAGATTGTTTAGTTTGTCTCACGTGACGTGAGACAAACTCTCTGCAATCTAATGTGACATTAGAATGCAGAGAGCGGGGTTTATGACCTATACTGCATCCAGCCACCTGGGGGCGATCAAAACTTTTTGACTTCACTTTTCAGGACTTGTGCGCACACTTGATCCTGTAGTGTAGCCTATCTGTGTGGCCCAGTCCCAAATGGCACACTTCATATGCACTTTCGGTCTTGTGGACTTATAATGACTGCCACGTGCACATGTCCATTAAGGTCATTTTGGGCCCTGTCTCAAATGGCACCCTAAACACTCCCGGTCTTCCTACAAGTCCACACTTTCATGACATCATGCAGCTTTGACTGTCGGTAAGAAGTCTGCTGTGGACCTCCCTTCAGTGCGGGCTTGGCAAAGGGGGTACCCGAGAGCACCCTTCTGAAACCGGAAATGACAAATGGGCGGCACGCGGCAGCCATAGTCCAAAAATACATATGAAGGGCATTCTGGACAGGGCCTTGGGTTTCAGAAGGGTGCTCTAGAGTGCACTCTTTGTGATGCTTAATATTTGAAAATTTCATTAAACATCTTACTTTTTGGGAATTTCAGACGGGTTGGAGGTTATTAAAGGGGTCATATAATGCCATTTTTGTACAATTTAATATGATTCTTTAGTGTCTAAATGAAAAGATTGTAATATACTTAAATAAAAATTCTCATTAGTATTGTAAGAAAATACTCATTTTACCTGGTCAAAAATAGCTCTGTTTTCAGCAAGCCATTTCAGTGCATGTGACTTTAAATGATAATGAGCTTTGCTCACCCCGCCCCTCTGTTCTGTGGCTTGTTTTGACACAACACATGTGGAGTGTTGCCTCGACAACAGTTGAGGGTATGTTTTGGAGAAATGGCAACGGGAGTCTCTGAGGACACTGTTTGAACCGGAGTCGGACCTGGAACAAGATGACGGCCCCAACGAAGTTTCGACAATAAGGTTTCTGACGCTTATAACGTTTCTGAATGGTTGGTTAACGTAATGTCACTTTGATCTATCTATCTTTGTACTGGCAGGGTAGCGTAGCGTAGTGAGATACGAATGCTATGTGTTTACTGATGTATACGTTAGTTCATTGTTACCACGTTAACTCTATAACCAGCGTACACAGTTTGTAATAACCATAACGCGTTGTTCATTATAAACGTGGGATTATGAATTATATTGAGAACGTCATACATAAAAAGCATGCCGTAATGTAACTTACCCTGTAAAATTTAGCCGCATTCATCGTGAAGCGTGCAAGCGATTTGCAGAGATTAATATAAAGGTTAATAAAACGTTACATTCACTTATTCTGGAGGTGCAGCAGGAACACGAATAGTAGCGATCCTTTTTTCAGGAGCAGCTTCTTAGCAAAACCTGCTTTATACTGACCCTCGTTTATAAAACAGTCTGGTGAGAAATGATTCGCGCAAACATGAAAACATTGACGTTGATCGGGGGGAATATTCCCTTCGAAAACAAAACTCAGCCACTGCATCTTCACGGTTCGGATTTAGGAACATCAAAATGACTGCTGTGTTCGTTATTACATCCAAGAACAGAACACCACAATCGCTTAGACGCCATTCTGCTCCAGCGTATCAACAATGGTGGACTGATGACAGCTCGCTCAGGGCGGGCTGTGTTGAAACACTGCTGTCAATCAACAATCGTGGGAGGGGCGTCTAACCGTGTAACGTCACACTGTCAGACGGCTCGATTTGAGACAGGAGAAAACATATAAGGAGATAAAAAAAAAAAAACACTGGATGGATTTTTATCATTATAGGATGGTTGTGTACAGGCACTGCCAACACACATTTCCATACAATCAACTTGTAAAAGAGCATGTACCATTATATGACCCCTTTAAACTTTTATTTAATAGTATTTATAAGTTATTTACAATGATTTTTAAGAAAGAAAATTCAGGAATATGAATATTTTCACATGTAGGCCTATAGACAAAAGTAGGCTACATGTTTGTATAATGACATATTGAAAGACCATATTAAAAGAAATAGAGAGCAAGTGTTTTTTTTTATTAATTGGAAGAAATCCAGCAGCTGCCATAGTCGTTAAGCATTAAACAGTTTTTACTGAAGTCATTGATGACAATGTAACAATGTTTCTCCCTATTAGATTCCAGACGACGCACTTCAAAAGCTACATCAAAATTAAATGATATATGACAACGCGATTTCTTCCCAGAGTAACTGTGCGCACGAATATTCCCACCTGACTGGTGCTGATGCTTGTGGTGAACTTGACTCCGCCCACCACGGCGCACTATTGGCTGGTTGGACTAGTGAGCGTGCGGCACCTGCAAGTCTGAGTGCACTAGAACGAGGCTCTCAAGCAGGGAGGGCGCAAGCCTGCTCGGTGCCTGAAGTTCAGCGCACAGGAATTATGTTTCCTGATCATTCAGAAAGAAGTCAGAGCATTAAAATGAGAGAGACAGTTAGAGCAAAAAGCAAGGAACTGTCACAACACCATAAAAACGGGCGAATGTACACCCTAAATGATTGAGTGAAACAGAGTAGAAATGGGAAGTACTGTGAAGGGACGTCGGCGCTTTTTGGAGATCATCTTGGTTCTCGCGCTTTGTCCATCCTGCGCCAGTGGTCGAGGTAAGAGCTGTACGCGAGAGAAAATATGTTGTTATATTTGCAGTATTATAAGCTCAATAAATCTCCTGTTGTCATTAGTTCAACTTTTACACTGGGTAGAGAATCTCAGGAGACCTGTTTGATCTCTTTGCTCACGCGACCGTGCACGCGGTAGCGTTAATCGTCTATCTAGGAAAAAAGGACACATACTGCGTAGTTTTTAATACGTATCTGTACCTAATGAGTATTTTTTTATTTTGAAATGTTTTGGCTGTATATTCTGCGTTTTGACGGATTCCGGTAGACGTAAACACTGATGTGACTGCGAGTGAAATGGAAAGTTTGTAACATTCTGTTCTGAAAAAGAGCAGAAACGAAAGAAATATTGATAGAGCTGGAGTCCATTAAGTATTTCGATAGAAGATCCATGTTCAACAGGCGACCATATATTTAAGTTGTTCTCTCTTTCTAACTCACACATCTACTAAATATCATTACTGTGACAGTGTTAAATTCACTAAATGCAGCCGTTATTTAGCCTAAACCTTGTACTGAAATCAGTTTGTGGTAGCCGACTCGACCTAAATATTAGGCTACTGAAGATAGTGTGTAGTGAAATGCTGTGTTTAAAATTACCCATTGTCCTGCTGTCTTTTTACATACTCTTGATTTATGTGGATTAAAGTGAAGTTGACGGACTGTCAGGCGATATGATGCCAGTTATTTTTCCTTAGATCAGGGGCGTAGGGAAGGAAGGGAGGGAGGAAAAATGTCAGGTGTATTACCAGTTTTTATCTGCCCTTTGTCTAATTGACAGATTTTATTTTTTTAATCTAATCTCTTTTAACTAGCTCTTATTTTCAAATAGTATCACAACCTAAAATTGCTGCTATTTATGTGAATATAAATGTAATTTATGCCTGCGATCAAATCTGAATTTTATTTATTATCCAATTGTCACAAAAGACTGTAAATGCCTTAAGGCTGTGTAAGCTGCACAAAAAGTCCGCTTTTAGGTCACTTCTTGTTATTTTTCTTGGTTGTCTTGAAGCTTGTCATATATTCAGCTATTCTGAAATCAATGTGGATGAGCATCATATCTTCATAAGGAGTGCATCTCACATGAAAGGCCAGGAACTGAGACCTATTGCGTGCTACACTGCTCTCAGCAAGCCCATGGGGCCCAAATGAAACTCTAAAAGGGTTCTCAATGCATCCCCCGGAGCATGTGTGTCCGGTGGATCCCACATAACGGCACGCGATGGTTAGCTTGCTTTTCTTTTCTCTAGCAGTCGGCGGCACAGATTGCATATACATGAGAGTAAATTAAGGTCTATCAGCACAAGGTTGGAAAAAAACTCCATAGGTAATCTTAAAAAAGTTGTTTGTTGGCGGAGGTGCATTAATTTATTCTTGCTATTGAAAAAGGTAGATTTGGCACAATTTTCTCTCATTCTCATTCAGGCATATACCTCAGCTAGAACATGAAAATCTGTGTTGTAGATATGTCAATGCATGACCTTTACCATATTAGTCTTAACTAGATCGTTCTACAGATGACTCTTATTTGAAGTTGTTCACTTAAAAATATGTAAGCAACGTGATTACCCTTTTGATCTTTTTAATTCATGAATGTTTACATGTACTTTAAATTTCGATTTCAGTCTAACTAAAACAATATATATATATATATATATATATATATATATATATATATATATATATATATATATATATATATATATATATATTTTTTTTTTTTTTTTTTTAATGTCATGTAAATGCTTTAGTCCCACTGAAAATGTACCAGTGTTTTTTTTTTTTTTGGCAAAGTCAGACTAACAGACCTAGTAAATGCCAAGGTGTGCATTTTAATGTTCATGTTTTTGATTTAGCTTTGTGCATGAATGTATCTTGACTATGCAAAAATCCACTGTATATCTTGATTATAATTGCGCATTGTAAGCTTTTTTTTCCCCCCTTGTGCTAAAGGATTTAGTTTGAATTTCAATTATTGCACACATATACAATGCAAGTTTAGCAGCAACAATCTAATTTTAGTAGCGATATTGTCTAGCCGCCAAACTCCGCAAGAGGACTGTTCAGTGAGAGAAGGCAGCCAATCTGTAATCGACAGAGGTTCTGTGTATTTTCTTCGTCGTTATAAAAATCCATCACCAACTCGGGTCTGCTAACAGTGTGCCAAGGCAGTGCTGCTCATTGCTCAAATTTACATTTAAATGAAACCAAATGACTGAACACTCACAGATGAGAGTCAGTAAAAAACTACCACCTCCTTGTTTTGCAAAAGTACAATTCTCTACCTGAAACCGTTATTAGACCCTAATGGGATCTGTGTTGGTAAATAAGGAAATTACATGATCGATCCTTGTTTTTGTGAAAGAAAACTATTCTCATATATGGCCTCCAGAAATGGAATAAATCTGGTAAAAGGAAAAGTACCTAGAGTAGTGTAACCTTGAGCATTATTAACTCATTGCCACATTGAGTGTGCAGAAAATAAAATGGGCTTGCTGTGAATGCTTTCTCTATGCACTTTTTCAGCTAGGGGCTCTGTGCAAATATAAATTTTTTTGGACGAAAGAGTGAATTTAACTTCATTATTCTAAAGTAGAAGCAACGTGGGCTGATTCACCATCAGGCATTTTTTTTCTGGCTTTCATCACCACCTCTTCCACCTTCAGAACGACCAGTGCAGTGCCTAGCCTCAGCGTTTAACCATGTGCAGTCGGTAAAAGCTTTTACATGCTATAAACACAGACTAATATTCAAGAAATGTAGAAGTAATGTTCCATTTCAGCATTTGTGTCATTCATATTTCCTTTTATTCTAAGGATATGCAAACTTATGCTTGAAGATGCAAGATATATCTGGGCTCAGCAGAAGCTTTCACACATTCTGCAACATTTGCAAGATTACTTCCGATAACATCTGTACATGTGCGATTATTATGTATTAGTCACTCATAAGTGTTAGATCTTTGTAATCAAGATCATTGGACCATTATAATCCAAAAATGACTGTTGCAGCAATCAGTACATGAGTTATACAGTAGCTAACGTCTCGGGTTACGACTGTAACCCTTGTTCCCTGAGAAAGGGAACGAGACACTGCATCTGAAATATGAATGAAACTATATATGAAATACCTGCTGACAGCACTTTTTTATCTATGTGCTTACACAGAACTTCTCTCGCGATAATAATTGATTATTAAAAGGTTATAATAAAGGTTAATAAATGGTGCTCACGTGAACAGCGTCCACCAATGGTGAGTCGGTGTTCTGATGTAGAACCTGGATGCGCTGCACTGTGTTTACTATTTCAACAGTGTAGGAGACTGACACAGACGAGAAGAAATTGTTAAAGCCGTTATTTATTCATTTTTTTCAAAAAGTATTCTCGACGCTTCATAACAATAAAGATTGAACCATAACAATAAAGACTGAACCACTGTAGTCACATGGACTTTTTTAACGATGTCTTTACTACATTTCTGGGCCTTTAAAGTGGCAATGACGTTGCTGCCATGGATGGTTCAGATGGTTCTTAATTTGTGTTTCGAAAATGAACTAAGGTCTAATGAACAAATGAATTTTCATTTTTGGGTGAACTAACCCTTTAAGGGAGGCAAGTTATTTTGACTTTGAACACTGTTGTTGACTCATCTCACCTCAGATGCAATGCTTTAATGGCGGTCTTACACACAATTTTACATTTTGATGAATCAGATATTACAAAACCAATACCTGATTATGGAAAAATACTTAAATATTGTAAACAAAATATGGGTAAAGCCGATTATCGTCAATCTCTAAATGGTGCCCTTTTCTCCAGAAGTCAATAATGTGGCTGCAAAATATGTTGAGGCAGAATTTAATGCACTGTAGCCAAAATTATTGCTTGAGTTGCTTGTCAGGAAAATGTTTTAAGCCATATTGTTTTTCATTTAGAGATGCACGATATGGTCTGACCTCAAGGTTAAATATGAATATTTACCAGCTTTTTTTGCCTTGACTAGAGAATAACACAAATCTTCTTACAATAATCTACACAAAAGCTCTAATTGCCATTGCTGATAAAACCTGGACGCTTGCAGTTTTCAGTCCTCAGGGATCCTCAGATCCTCATGACCAACTCAATGCATATGAATGATTTTTTTCTACTTTCGTAGCAAAATAAAAATCAAATAAGCACATAGCATATTTTTTTATTTATTTCTGTGGTGTGGTAGAGCAATGTGGTGCAATACACTGTGGTATAAACAATTACACAAGTTTTGCTGTAGTAAATTCGTAGATTCGTACAAATGAATGTGAATGAGTACTTAAACCTGTAAATGTGTTAGTATTGGTTTAGTTTCAGGGTTTGTCGTTGGGAAGTCATGTTGTTTTTTAAATGGGTTTTGGGTTAATTGCCTGAAATAAGGGCTGTGTGGAACACAAGCTCATGTGTCAATATATTTTTACATTTTATTCTATGACATAAAATACATCAGTAATACCAAAGATAGAAAGGCTTGAAAAGGCAGTTGCCAACAATTGACTTAAAGGGTTAGTTCACCCAAAATTGAAAATAAAGTCAGTAATTACTCACCCTCATGTTGTTCCAACCATGTAAGACCTTCGTTCATCTTCGGAACATAATTTAGTATATTTTTGATGAAATCTGAGAGCTGTCTCACTCCTCCATAGGCTTTCAGAGGGACTGAAACTTGATGGCCCAGAATAGTAAGTAAAAACGTCATTTAAGGAGTCCAAATGACTACAGTGGCTCTGTATTAAGTCTATCATGCGACGAAAATACTTTTTGAGCGGAAAAACAACAAAAATAACGACTTTATCCCACTATTATTGTTGTTCAATTTTAGCCTCTGACGCCACGACGCATGCGCGAAAACGGCGTTCTTCTTCTACTGCTACTAATCTCAGTTTTCGCGCATGCGTCGTGGCGTCAGAGGCTCAAATTGAACAACAATAATAGTCGTTATTTTTGTTGTTTTTCCGCTCAAAAAGTATTTTCGTCGCATGATAGACTTAATACAGAGCCACTGTAGTCATTTGGACTCCTTAAATGACGTTTTTACTTACTATTCTGGGCCATCAAGTTTCAGTCCCTCTGAAAGCCTATGGAGGAGTGAGACAGCTCTCAGATTTCATCAAAAATATACTAAATTATGTTCCGAAGATGAACGAAGGTCTTACATGGTTGGAACAACATGAGGGTGAGTAATTACTGACTTTATTTTAAATTTTGGGTGAACTAACCCTTTAAATAAGATTGTAGAGGACATTAAATGCTGAGCATGAAAACTCATCAACTAGCTAGTCTGCTTTCACAATCTTGTTATGCTTATATCTACAACATATTTTAAATAAAGATTTGTTGACAACTTAGTGGTGGTAACATTAAAGTTGTGGGATCTTGTTGTAGTTAATTTATAGCCTAACCGTAGCTTTTTAATTCTGTCAGTTGTCTTTAGGCTTCAAATTTCTTAAGTTGTTCATTTGTGAGGCTTATCTTGATAGATAAATGTGTACAAATCATGAACTTTTGTTGGTCACAGAGCTTTTTGTCTGCAATAATCCAAAAGCCAATGGAAAAATCCTATGCTTGTCGACTTGTCGGATTCGTAGCAGAACTCCATTATACTTAGACCTTGTGTTTTTCTGGTTCAGGAACCTTTTCCATGTCAGTGTTTACAGATGGCACAGACCAAATTAGATTTTTATAAGCCGGTTTTATGATAGTCCCTTTTGCCCAGGCATTGTAAGGTTTGCAGGATTTATTTGTGTCTGTTCTGCAAGAAGATCAGTCTCTGTCCTCCTTTAAATTGTTTTATCCACACACATTAAAGTGAAGCATGAAACATCCAAAGTGTTCTCCCTCTCATTTACAGATTTATTTACTGCTGCATGCAGTAAAGTACAATTTGCAGGCCTTCCCAAGGCATCAGAAAAGTATTATTGGAATTCTTAAAGAAGCACAGTTTTGTGTCTCTGTATGAAGCCTCAAACCATTGGATAATTTTTTTAAATCTTCCTTTGGTCACTATTTCTCAGTTGTTGTTTTTTTTTAAACCAGAAATGCAGTGTGCAGTGAATAGCATTCCCCTATAGTTTGGATCGTAAGTTACAGTATGTGCAGTATCGCTGTTTCACGATTATGTAGGAGTGTATAACAGGAGATCAAAAGAAGAACTAAGTGTGGGGGGAGAAACCAAACTTTGATCATCTCTGGTGGCATTTATTGATTTTTTTTTCTTCTTATTTTTTTCCCCTTTCAGCTTGACTAACTTCCACATTATACATGCACACTTTCTCCGATCTGCTTTTAGTGGTGTAAAATCACTGTTTGAGTGCCTCAAGCCATTTTTGCTCTCTCTTGTCTGTGCTTTCCAAGTTTCGACCATGAGTGCCCTTTTCTTTTGTTCCACTGCCTAAGTTTTCCTGAGTGCAACCTACAGTGGGCTCCACCCGCCTCTCACTGACACTACATTCTTCTTATCCATCCCAGGAGGATGCTTGGCAGCTTTTTTCTTGATTTAACCTGCACCTACACCAAGGGTCATGGTAATTCTTGTGCTTTTTGATGCTGCATTTAGGAGTCATAGAACTAGAAGAGGACAAAAGAGTTTGGGAAAATTCTGTAATCATTTCACAATGCCTTTGATCCAGTAGAATAAAGTAGGTCATAAACATTATGCTGCCAAACAAGCTCTTTTTTTTTTTTCTTGTGTTTTTCATGCATTGGGTTTCAGCTTTTTCTTCTAAATTAGAACAGTTTGGTATATTACAGGCTGGTATATTATTCATATACCAGCCAACGATTCTCTGTTCAAGCCAGTAGCATAATGTGTTCATTTAGAGGTTAATCTACCTTTAAATCATAAGCAACCAATTTAGGCACCTCGTGGCACTTACTATTGAAGCCTTTCCCAGATTAAGATTTTTTGCTTCAATCACGATTAAAAAGGCAATGTTTCGACCCTAACACAAAAGTGACCAATATTAATGACTCTCAAATTAAATTTGGCATAGATATTATATTATATTATTATTCTGCATACATTGTGTAGTCCATAAATTGTCATATTGATATTCATGAGGTCAGAGGCATATGCACAGAAGCAAGGGTGAGTGGGAGGGTTTTATATCCATGTATATCCATGACCCTCACGAACGATTCGTCAAAGCCACAGATTTGTTCATGAAACACTGCTGTGGCTTTCGTTGGAACTTATTTTGTTGCGAAATAGAACAGACAATGCTGTGTTACCCTTTTATTTGTTTAACTGTTGTATAAAATCAGCGTCACGTTTGCAATCGTGTGGATGTTTGGGAAAAACGTATATAATATATGATCAACATTAAAAACAAACTCGCATGTATGTTTTTGTAACAAAGAGAGTGAGTCTTAAATCGATCTTTATACACAGTCTGTGTCTATAGGCTATTTGTTCTTCATGCTAGTAAGTGCTAAAACCCCGCCTTTACAAAGTAGGCTTATTTTGTTGAGAATGGCAGCAATGTAACAATTTGCTAACAGGCAGCATCCTGTTTGCGTCCTACGCGGCTTGCGTAGAGGCAGTCAGTTTTTACAGCAAAAGATGAGGTAATTTGATCGGATGTCATGTTTTCTGCATTTTTCCTGTTAGAAATACATGCTCGGTTTTAATGTTATTAATGGCAAAACTCAGCATTTTGTTCACATACTCCCTCTGTCACCTAGGGGTACGAGTACCCCAGTTTGGGAATCACTGCCTTAGACCATACACTCGCATCCATGTAGAATAAGGGTCAGAGCATTGGGTCAGCTGATGGCCCAGATGAGATTTAGCTTACGCAGCAATAGGACGACAGGAGAAAGCTAGATCAAATGGAAAACCCTCTGAGTAATAACACACTCACCTTGAAGGGCTTTACAATATCACATTACACATTAGGTCAGTGCCAGAAATAACCTTTTTTATTAAAGGGCAATACTTGATAACTCAATTTTTGTGACTTTATCTTGCTTTTAAGAGGGTATGTTTTTTTTCTTAACCATATAAAAACACTGAGCAGCATCAAAAGTTCAATTCATATCACAAAAAATGCTTAGGATGCTGTTTTTTGACTGCTGCTTAGGGGCTTGATCAGACAACGTTTCTGTTGCTACATATTCCGCATTAAATCTTTGTTTATGCATAGTATTTCCAAGTTATAGTTTGAAAGAAGTTTCACTTGAGCAATGAAGCTTTATTGAAATGGCATTTCTTTCTCAGATAATGTGCTTAAAGTAATACTTGGCTTGTAACATATTTAAATGGTGGATCAGTATGTCAGTTCACCATATGTGCACATCTAGAATCATGTTTTTAGGACTGCTCGAATGACTGAGGTTTACTGCATGCATACCTTGTCCTTCATTTTGTTCTTCATCTTCATAGATGCAGCAGGCTCATAGTGATTTAATGTCTCATGCACTTGAAGGACACGCAGATAAAAGCCATCTATCCGAACTGAAGGATCCCCCTGTTTCCATTTCCATATAATTCTTGTCCTTGTTGTGTATAAACTACCTACTTTACAAAGGGCAAATATAAAATTAGGAAAATACTATTAAAATCACTCCTGAGCTCTTCGAATGTAAAGACTGACTCTAGGTCAGACAGGAATTTTATAAATGTCCTTCTACCGTCGTTAGAATGTCTTATGGTCAGGACTCAGGGACTGTTTGTATGAATAGAGAGTCGGCAAAAATGACAGCATTAATAGCTGTGACATTTTATCAGGGAAACATGAGCCACTACATAAACAGAATGGGCGTACATGTCTAACAGTGTAATTTGTTTGTGTAAATCTATCAATGAGTGGGCAGGCGAATATGAATTTTGAATAAACTGTAATTAATGGAAATGCATTGATTGTGCATCCAGGGTTCAAATAATTAATGAGGTACTTTGAAGTATTTATGCTGTCTAAATGAAGTGCTTACTGAAAGCAGTCAGGCTGTAAAAGTAAACTCAGCCCATCTACTAAATATTAAACAATCTATGAGCTCGCTTTTCATTAGTGAGGGCTGCGGGACAATATTAGAGCAGAATCAAAGTAATTATCTTCACTGCTAGAGAGAATTGCAGTGCTTTGTCATTAGATCATTATGATGCGTCTGAGGTCAAAGGTCGTAATGATTTCATAGCCTAAGGCTTAATATTCATGGCATTTAAAAATAGGTTTGGTATTATAGTATTTTCTAGTTGCAGGGTCCAAGGTTTATTGAATATGAAATTTTGGACCTTTCTCATCTTGAATCTGCAGTGCTTTTGGTTATGACTGAAAGCCTATAATTCAGTGACACTGCTGGGTTGCTAAAATTGCACACCAGTAATTTAGCAGATGTCACTTAAACACTAAATCACTCTGTCAGACAAGGTACAGGGTCTGTCAAATTAACAGTGATTATTACATCCAGGTCTATTTTGAGATGCGTCTTCTCTGAAAGCTAGCACATTACCATTTGAAAAATACATGTGCGGGCAAAATCAATGTGTTGTTCAAGTATTTTTAAATTCTCAATTAACTTGAAGCAGTTACAATTTTTGTTATGCTTGAGATGGAATTTTTTTAAATAGATAGTTATGCTCAAATTTCCTACCCTTTAAAAAGCAGCAGACTGCAAAATGATGCGAGTGTTTTTAACTTTTACATCAGAGTAAATATCTTTCCTAATTCTCAGTGCTGTGTAGCTGAAACCTCTCAAGTGTACAGCCAGATAGCATAAGATCACCAGTCATTTGTGGCACTTGAGGCAGCTCAATCCATTTGTGCTCATGAGTTTGAATCCCCACATGAGCGTAGTGGTTACAGTTGTGGCTCTGATTTCATTCAGATCAGTAGAGGGAAAGGCACAGAAAGAATTAGCTGGGGTTCATTTGGTCCGTGATTAATTTCCAGCAGTAGTATTAGTGACTCTTAGGACACAGTAGGGTGTGGATATTGTAATAAATACTACAAACCGCTCTCTTGGGCGGTGTAAGGTGATTTTTTTTTTGCTCAAAATTAAATTCTTATACTTTTTTTTTTTTTTTTTTTTTATAATAATAGGGACAATCCCTTATGCTCCATCTGATCTAATGCATGAATATTGCTGAATTAATTATAAAGAAACTTGGATTGGAAACAGTTAGCATGGCATGAGGGAATAATCTGGGGATTGGTAAGGTATTGAAACATACTTTTATGTGGCATTTATTTTTTCTTTTGGGATAAATCTAGCTAAAACTCTAGTGGTAAGTTTAAAGCCGAATCACAAATGGATAAATTGTCAATAATATTTAGTGATCAACAAAGGGGTTGGCGGTAGGGATGTCAAAAGTACCTGCACTTTGGTACCAAGTCAGTACTGAAATTTTGAAAATGTGACACTACAGCATTTCTACAGCATTTCAGTCGCTTACATGTTTATCTAAGTGCAGAGCTCCAGACTAAACAGCAAAAGACTATTTAAATATGAATCCTGCATGTTCTGCGCGTCTGTTCGAGTGTGAGTGAATGGCGCAGATGCGCAGTTTCATTTACCACACACACACACACACACACACACACACACACACACACACACACACACACACACACACACACACACAGAAGCGTGCGTGACGCTTGCTGCGTTTTCAGCCTCTGCCGTCTCACTGTATGATGACATGAAAGCATGAACTTAATCTCCAGAGCCGCTCTGAGATAGCCTGGTTAAAACCAGACCATTCTCAGTAGTAACTGAGTTATGGTCTGGCAAAGCTTCATAGACAAATCATTTCCAAAGGGGCGTCACCAACGGGCGTCGCTCAAATGCCTCTCGGCGCAATTGGATAGACCTAAAACCAATCAGAGCGATGAGGGAGATGACGTATGCAGAGCGACGTAGAAACATCGTATGCTGCGTTCCACTCCAGTTTTAGACACGCACTTGCAAACTTCCCTAAGCACTTCCCCTCGGGGGAATCCCCGCCACCATTTAGTTAATAGTCCGCCTACTCTGCTAATGGACAAGCAGCGTTCTTGACAGTATCACTCAGTATATATTTGTATATTTTAGGCAACAATAAAACAAAATATATGATAAAATACCACTCTACCTCTTTTAATTTTCATAAAAAAAAATATTAAACATATTATAGCCACACAAATGTAGTGCAGGCAATGCATATTATCTTCAATGCATGTTTATAACAAAGTGAAATATAAAAAACCCAGCCTCTTTTCGTTTACATTTTTAAAAAAAACCCACACACATTAATGTGTGCATAATATAGGCTATGATTATCACTGTAATAAATGAAATATGACATAAAACACAACCCAGTCTCTTTTTGTTAAATGTCAGTTTGTGTGTGATCACAAATGTGTCTGTATATTTTTGTATATTTTTGTATATGTCTGTATATGTCTGTATATGTCTGTATATTTTTACAGACATTTTCAACCTGTCTCTTGCCCAAGCAGCTGTACCATCATGCTTTAAACGCACTTCCATTGTGCCAGTGCCGAAACACTCCAGCCCGAGGTGCCCTAATGACTACCGCCCTGTAGCACTCACACCCATCATTAAGAAGTGCTTTGAGCGGCTGGTCCTGGAACACCTAAAAGACTCTATACCATCCACATTGGACTCACACCAGTTTGCCTATCGCAGCAATAGGAGCACAGAGGATGCAGTTTCCATGGCACTGCACTCTGTGCTCACCCATCTGGACAGTAAAAACACCTATGCACGCATGCTGTTTGTTGACTTCAGCTCAGCATTCAACACTGTCATCCCATCCAAGTTAATTGCCAAACTTGGAGACCTGGGCATCAACACTTCAATGTGTAACTGGATTTTGGACTTCCTAACTGACAGACCACAGAATGTTCGATCAGGATCCACCTGCTCCACGTCCATCACACTCAACACTGGTGTACCACAGGGCTGTGTGCTAAGTCCGTTTCTCTACTCCCTCTTCACCTCCGACTGCAAGCCTGTGTATGGAACTAATTCCATCGTCAAGTTTGCGGACGACACTACGGTGATTGGTCTCATCAGCAACAACGATGAGACTGCCTACAGGGAGGAGATCCAGCACCTGGCCACATGGTGCGCTGATAATAACCTGCTCCTCAACACCACCAAAACGAAGGAGCTCATCGTGGACTTCAGGAAGGAGTCAAGAGGCACACACGACACCATCCACATCAATGGAATGGCTGTTGAGCTTGTCTCCAGTTTCAAGTTCCTGGGGATCCACATCTCGGCGGACATGTCGTGGACGACCAACACCTCCAGCCTGGTCAAGAAGGCTCACCAGCGCCTCTTCTTCCTGAGGACACTGAGGAAGAATCAGCTCTCCTCGGCTATCCTGGTGGACTTCTATCGCTGCGCAATAGGAAGCATCCTGACCAACTGTGTGGCAGTATGGTATGGGAGCTGCTCTGTTGCGGAGCGCAAGGCACTGCAGCAGGTGGTGAAAACTGCCCAGCGCATCACAGGGACTCCACTACCTGCCATCGAGCACATCCAGAGGAAACGCTGTCTGCATCGAGCTCGCAGCATCCTCAAGGACTCCTCTCACCCAGCCCACAGACTGTTTTCTCTCCTGCCCTCCGGCAGGCGTTTCAGGATCCTCCGGACCAGGACCAGCAGACTAAAGAACAGTTTTTTCCCCAGAGCTGTCTCTTTACTGAACTCAAACCACCGTTGATCCACTTCCCTCATAAACTGCTAACTCTCCTACCTCACACCTACATTCACTTTGTTATTTGCACTACCGACTGTTTATTACAGTAACAACTGTTTACTTATGCATTTTGCACCACCATATCTTAACTGGAATATGCTCATTTGCACTGCCGACTGTATTTATAGTAACCATGTTTACATTTGCATTTTGCACCGTACTTCTAACTGTAATATGCAACCACTTTCCACTGCACTTTTACACTTTCTTTCGGATAGCTCTGTCCATAATTTATTGCACTACCTTAATCCACTGCTATATTCCTCATATTAGCCTAACATATTATTGTATACCTCTATCTGTAAAATTCTGTTTATAGTAATAGCCATCTGTATATTATATTCATAGTACATATTCACCTGTACATTCTGTTTACATTCTGTTTATAGTAATAGCCATCTGTATATTTATATTTATTCACTGTATATATTCATCTGTAAATTCAGTTCTGTTTATAGTAATAACCATCTCTCTACTTATACATATTTATATATATTCAGTACATTTTTATGCCCAGCACTTACGCAACCATTGTATATATCCTGCACTTGCTGCTATTGCACTTCTGGTTAGACCTAAACTGCATTTCGTTGCCTTGTACTTGTACTTGTGTAATGACAATAAAGTTGAATCTAATCTAATCTAATCAATAGCAATTATAAAAGTACAAGTAAAACGTATAAGAAGCAATACAATAAATAAAGCAATTCAGTCAAACAAAGTCAGCGCTAGGAGACTACAACGGTAAAGTTTAATAGCTTAATAGTTATGAAACTTCACTTTGCCCTCAGACAAAACGATCTGTCAGGGAACAAATGATAGATTAATGAGAGCAAAGATCAGCCGTTAGATCTACACAAGACGAGACGAATCATATCTTATGTTTAACCACTACAGAGACATCAGAGCCAGCGGCAGACGGCAGAAGGATTGGCCGCGTTTAATTGACTACAGGCTTTTATTTGAGGAAATACGGTATGTTAAAGATACACTATGTAACTTTACCGTCCTCCAGAGGTCGCCTGTTCAAAACAAAGGCGTAGTTTGATGACGCCACATTTGAGCGCAGAATCTTGGGACATGTGGTCTTCACCTCACAGCCGGTGGAAAAGAGTCAGGATAGGACTTGGGCAGAAATCATGTTCATGGATGCGATTATTAACATTACTGTAGTATGAAGCAGAGCAGGACACACACAACCATCACAAATCCAAGCACAAATAAAATGTATATGCAACAAATATTCCTTAGTCAAAACTGGGTTGTGTTCAAGTTCGAGACCTGTTTAAAGAAGAGACTAAATTTAAGAAAGATTTGTTATGTAACATGGTTTAGCAATTTCAGATCTAAAAATGTCTGCATTTCAGGCAAGACCGCTTTAGCAGAAAAATCCATAATAATGCTTTGGATTGTCTGGCATTGTGGCATATCTTGATAAATGACATTTTCTATTTGCTTCAGAAGCCCTGGTATTAGACTTTGATAAATGTTACTTTCCTTGGTTTGTCTTCAGTCAAAGGCCTTTCTTAAAGGCCACCTTTGTCATCATCACCGCTTCCTTTTGATGAGCTGAAACTTGCCACAGTTATATGGATTTAAAAAAAAATAGACATAAATGTCAGGGTAGGATTCACGTGCACTGCTAGAATTAGCTTCTTTCACTGATCTAAGGCCATGCCCACACTAATAAGTTTTTGTTTGAAAACGTATATTTTTCTCTCCGTTTTGGCCTTCCGTCCACACTGAGACAGCGTTTTAAGTCAACGAAAACGTATAGCTTTTTGAAAACGCTCTCCAAAGCGGATACATTTGAAAAATGCCATCTTTGCGTTGTAGTGTGGACTGTGAAAACGGAGGTATTTGAAAACAGTGGTGCATGTTTAGTCATGTGATGCATATTGTACCAATAGGTATTCATGTTTATACCGCTATTGTGCCTGTTATGTGCTATGTATAAAATATGTTACTTCGTGCACTCTTCATATCACAGTCCTGCAAAGATGACTACAAATTTACTCGCAATTGCTGTCCTGTGGCAAAACATGACAGCAGTTGAGTTTTAGACCAAACATGTAATGGTGAGTGAGTGCGACCTGGATGTGGATGCATCAATGAAAGGTAGGGGTGTAACGGTACACAAAACTGACGGTTCGGTACGTACCTCGGTATGGATTCGGTACAGCAGTTTTACAAAATTGCTTTTTATTAATTTTTATTCAACAGTGGTTTAATGAAAAAAATTGTGTCTGTCCTTAAATGAATTAAATTATAACTAAAAGTTTCTTAAAGATAATGCTGTAAACTATATAGGGAGCCCTTACTTACATATAGCTATTAAAGATTAACAACAGAGCCCAAACTATTAGCCTAAATTCAGTTGCAATTTATTTTTAGATATAATAATCAACACTCATAAGCTTCACATAAGGCAGTTTTTGCATTAACTTCTAAATCTAATTATTTTTATTCGTTGTTGAAATATAATCATTTAGTGGCTGTAATTTTCATGACAGGTTTATTTAAACATACATTAAATAAACAAGACATCACTAACAGGCTAAGTAGCATATAATGAATATATATAGGCTAATATAATGAATATAACGGCTAATATAGTGTATGTATTCAGTGAAAGAGTTGATTTCTCTAGTGAGCTAACAGCTGTGGACACTGAATGACTTCTGAGTAAACGTGATTCTGCATGACATTGTTTACAAGCAGTTTTATTGTCTTTCCAAGGTTGAAACACAGATGGAGCGATTACACGACATATGATACATTTCAGTAAGTTGTAATGTATCCTAAACATACCTTACGGTTTATTCTTTAGGAAGAGATGATCGCATTGACTCGCGCACCGCGCGCTGCCGCTTTAAGTTGAACTGATATGCGTCTATCAGTCACGTCACATTAAAGAGTGTTAAAACGGCATTTATCGTTTGATTTCGTGATAAAATGGACTGAATACTTAATATGTTCCTGTGGGAACTTGGATTGAAGTGTGTTCCGCGCTTACAACAAGCCGACTGTTAACTATTAAAGATTACTGTGGTGAGGTGGGCGTGGTTTCGCGAGGTCTGCGGGTGGAGAGAAGGAAAGGAACCGAGCGGTGAGTAAGCGGCTCAAACGCAGATTATAAACACCTGTCTCTGATTTCAGTAATTGGGCTGGAGAGAGCGTATAAAGCCGGTGCGAGAGAGAGACGGAGAGAGAGAGGGACTGGGACACCGTCGCTGATGCAACCGCGAGCTGTGACAAGAGCATTGAGTGTTTTTGAGAAAGTGTTGAGAGTTTGCTGCGGTCTTGAGACCTGTGTGCGCCCACGAGCACTATTTTGTTTTGAAAAGTTCTGAGTAAATAAAAGCACGTGTCCCAGTCACGCCGACCCCTGTCTTCTTCCTTCCTTACCTTACCGACCCTTCATCACAATTACATTCATAACCGTTCGGTACATGCGTGCACCGTACCGAAAGCCCTGTACCGAAACGGTTCAATACGAATACGTGTACCGTTACACCCCTAATGAAAGGTGAGATATTTTTAGGGATGCACCGATATGAATATTTTGGCCGATACCGATAACCGATAATATTGGCCGATAAATCTAAATACAAATTTTAATAAACTTTGTAAGCCTGATTACAAAAACAAAAGGCTCACCATTAAAAGCCATGTCCCAAACACTTCAACATAAATCAAACCTATACAGTACAGTAGCCTATTTGAAACAGTGTAAGATTCCTTACCTTTTCAAATTAATTTTACACTCCTATGGCCAACTTACTTTATTAAAAATTAATGGTAACACTTTACAATAAGGTTTAATTTTTGTTAGCATTAGTTAACCAACAATGAATGAACAATACTTAAACAGGATTTATTCATCTTAGTTCATGTTAATCTCAACATATTCAGACCCAAAGTTGTGTCTTTTAACATTAGGTAATGCACTGTGAATGGACTGTTAATAAACACAAACATTTTATTACTAACATTAACAAAGGTTATTGTTCTCTGTTTGTTTGTGTTAGTTAATGCATTAACAAATGAGATCGTATTTGTAAAATGTTACCAAAAATGATATTGCCTAAAAAAACAAACAAAAAAATATATACCTAAATAATGCAAACAAGTTATTGAACAGCATTACAAGTGCCATACATGAAATAGCCTCCGCACGGACAATAAGGAAATGGTTTTAATCAAACCATATTGTTAATGGAAATGATACGAGAACAATAAAAGTGCTTGTTATTAAAAATAACGCTTCTGTGTTTTTGAAAAAAATATGTTTAATATTACAGTAATAGTAAACATATTTAATATTAGTCTAGTCTATTAAATAATGTTGCTGTTTGAGAGCGCACTGAAGCTGGAGAGAATGAACGAACAACCGTAAACTGAAGCGCTTAGAAGGTTAATTAACAACTAAAGATTAGATTAGATTAGATTAGATTCAACTTTATTGTCATTACACAAGTACAAGTACAAGGCAACGAAATGCAGTTTAGGTCTAACCAGAAGTGCAATAGCAGCAAGTGCAGGATATATACAATGGTTGCGTAAGTGCAGGGCATAAAAATGTACTGAATATATATAAATATGTATAAGTAGAGAGATGGTTATTACTATAAACAGAGCTGAATTTACAGATGAATATATACAGTGAATATAATATACAGATGGCTATTACTTTGAGCAGAATTTTACAGATAGAGGTATACAATAATATGTTAGGCTAATATGAGGAATATATCAGTGGGTTAAGTTAGTGCAATAAATTATGGACAGAGCTATCCGAAAGAAAGTGTAAAAGTGCAGTGGAAAGTGGTTGCATATTACAGTTAGAAGTACGGTGCAAAATGCAAATGTAAACATTGTTACTGTAAATACAGTCGGCAGTGCAAATGAGCATATTCCAGTTAAGATATGGTGGTGCAAAATGCATAAGTAAACAGTTGTTACTGTAATAAACAGTCGGTAGTGCAAATAACAAAGTGAATGTAGGTGTGAGGTAGGAGAGTTTGCAGTTTATGAGGGAAGTGGATCAACGGGGGTTTGAGCTCAATAAAGAGACAGCTCTGGGGAAAAAACAGTCTGCTGGTCCTGGTCCGGAGGATCCTGAAACGCCTGCCGGAAGGCAGGAGAGAAAACAGTCTGTGGGCCGGGTGAGAGGAGTCCTTGAGGATGCTGCGAGCTCGATGCAGACAGCGTTTCCTCTGGATGTGCTCGATGGCAGGTAGTGGAGTCCCTGTGATGCACTGGGCAGTTTTCACCACCCGCTGCAGTGCCTTGCACTCCGCAACAGAGCAGCTCCCATACCATACTGCGACACAGTTGGTCAGGATGCTTTCTATTGCGCAGCGATAGAAGTTCACCAGGATAGCCGAGGAGAGCTGATTCTTCCTCAGTGTCCTCAGGAAGAAGAGGCACTGGTGAGCCTTCTTGACCAGGCTGGAGGTGTTGGTCGTCCACGACATGTCCGCCGAGATGTGGATCCCCAGGAACTTGAAACTGGAGACACGCTCAACAGCCATTCCATTGATGTGGATGGTGTCGTGTGTGCCTCTTGACTCCTTCCTGAAGTCCACGATGAGCTCCTTCGTTTTGGTGGTGTTGAGGAGCAGGTTATTATCAGCGCACCATGTGGCCAGGTGCTGGATCTCCTCCCTGTAGGCAGTCTCATCGTTGTTGCTGATGAGACCAATCACCGTAGTGTCGTCCGCAAACTTGACGATGGAATTAGATCCATACACAGGCTTGCAGTCGGAGGTGAAGAGGGAGTAGAGAAACGGACTTAGCACACAGCCCTGTGGTACACCAGTGTTGAGTGTGATGGACGTGGAGCAGGTGGATCCTGATCGAACATTCTGTGGTCTGTCAGTTAGGAAGTCCAAAATCCAGTTACACATTGAAGTGTTGATGCCCAGGTCTCCAAGTTTGGCAATTAACTTGGATGGGATGACAGTGTTGAATGCTGAGCTGAAGTCAACAAACAGCATGCGTGCATAAGTGTTTTTACTGTCCAGATGGGTGAGTACAGAGTGCAGTGCCATGGAGACTGCATCCTCTGTGCTCCTATTGCTGCGATAAGCAAACTGGTGTGAGTCCAATGTGGATGGTAGAGAGTCTTTTAGGTGTTCCAGGACCAGCCGCTCAAAGCACTTCATGACGATGGGTGTGAGTGCTACAGGGCGGTAGTCATTAGGGCACCTCGGGCTGGAGTGTTTCGGCACTGGCACAATGGAAGTGCGTTTAAAGCATGATGGTACAGCTGCTTGGGCGAGAGACAGGTTGAAAATGTCTGTAAAAACCCCAGCGAGCTGCTCCGCACATGCCCTGAGAACACGACCAGGGATGTTGTCTGGTCCAGCAGCCTTGTGCGCGCTGATCCGGCTCAGTGCCTTGCAGACATCTGTGGAGGAGAGTGTGATTGGTGGGTGGTCAGCTGAGGGTTTGAGCTTGGTGGCAGTTTCTATGTTGTCTCTTTCAAAACGAGCATAAAAGTAATTTAGCTCGTTCAGGAAGTTGACATCAGTGGCTGCGGGGGTGGAGTGGGTGGGTTTATAATCACTGATGGCCTGAATGCCCTGCCACATGCGTCGAGGGTCAGAGTTGGAAAAGTGCATCATAAACGCATCATATATGAGAACAATCAGATATTTATACAAAATAAATATAATATTACAACTTATATTTGCACAAACTCACGCATAGGTGAAGGCTCCTAACTCCTGTGGATGCTCTTCCCCTGTTTGAGAGCGCGTGTTGAAACTGAAGATGATCACCGGTACAATGAAGCACTGCGGGTTATTGACTTAACGAAACGCATCCTATATGACATTAATCAGATGTTTACACTACAAAAACTTAATATTACGACTTATATATGCTTAAAATGACGCAAATGCACAAGCAAACTTGACTGTGCTGGTCAGAATGCGTTGTGGATGCTTCCCACAACAGCGCGCTGAAACACAACAACTAAACCCAGAGAATTCACAACGTTTTATAACAAAAATATTCTCATTACAGTGTTATGTATAGGACAGTCCCAGTAGTTATTAATGCTGTGCATTTCTGTTTGAAATGCGCGCTGAAGCTAAAGACCGTGGTACAATGAAGTGCCTTGTTAATTAACTCAACCAAAAGCATCTTATATCAGATTATATACACAGAATAATAAATATAATATTACAACTTACAGTGGCACAAAAGGCTGTGAATGCACAAGCAAACTTGACTGTGCTTGTCATGAAGGTGTAAGGTGAGGGAAGGTGCACAACGTTCTTTTGCAGCCGTATTCTCATTATCATTTTATGTAGATTATATGTTAGACTTGCGCTGCACATGTTGCACATAACTGTATTTTCCTTTTCGAAGTGATTCCAATCATATTTAGAGCAATTTAAACCCATCATGGTGGACAGTGTGTCTGAAGTGTCTCAGCTGAAGGAAATAATACATTATCTATCGGCTTGACTATATCGTTCAAAATTTCTTGTCATAACGATAACATCAAAAATAATCATTTATCGGCCATTAACGATATGTTACTGATATATCGTGCATCCATAGATATTTTGATTAATAAAATGATCCTGCCAGAAGAATTGCGTTATAACTTGATAATGTCTTGTTCTGTCGTTGCGGTGAGCTTTTATGAGGTTTAGCACATACACAGTAAGGTGAATTTTGTGTTTTCTGACGTTTCAGTGTGGGCAAGAAACTTTTGGAAAATGCTTGATAACGCTAGTGTGGACGGAGAGAGTTTTAAAATGAAAACGCCATTTTCAAATGTATCCGGATTAATGTAGACGTAGCCTAACTTTCAAATCCTAAACTTCTAATTATACATGTTCTATTTTTACATCTTAAAAGAACACCCAACAACGGTATTAGTGCTTCCCACAGCTTTATCAAAGGTAGTTGATGGGTAGACTCTGTGTCTTTACACTGGTGTAATTACCAGCTGAAATCGGAGAGGGCTGAAGCCCAAAGCAAATGCGCAACAAAATAAGATCTTGATCTTGGACTGAGAGGCAGACCGGTTGAGAAGTAATAAGAAGGGATGATATCACAGGGGAGAACAAAGTGCAGTGATTACATTTATCTCTATTGGTCTGCTACAGGGCTGCTAAAGGAGAACAGTCCCTGAGCTCTCTATGCAGCAGGTCTACAGGCTTTACTTGCTCTGCCTTTATTCAAGGCATATCGGAAAACAATCCTCTTTGCAACAGTCCCAACAATTTGGGTCAAATTAATCTCTATTTAGATCATATTGGCATTTCTGTGCAGACACCATGAACGGAGCATAGAGCTTTTGTGCTTTTGAAGATGCCTCAAACACCAAACGATACATTACAGAATACAATAGAATAGCAGAATGATTGCCCTGCGAAATCAGTGTATGGAAGTCTTTTTAACCTCACATGAAATTTCAGATTACATGTAATCCTATTGAAATAACTGGATTTTGCCCGTGAGAATTCACAGAACAGCGGTAAATGTGAATGCACCTTTTTTCACAGTATTTATTTTAGTGGTTTTTCATGTAAACGTGATAGATTGACATCTTGAGCTGACTGAAAACACCTTGTTTTTAAGATGTATATCAAATTAAAAGTTGAACTTTTTGAAGATGAAGGTTGAAGCTAAAAATGTTTGCCCCCTGCATTCTACACAATTTCATTTTTCATCACTGTTTTTGACTTCTAAGTGTTATGCCTGTAAATTAAACCATCAACCCGTTCGTGATGCATTTCTGTCAGGGCACGTCTCTCTGTAATCTTTGCTGACATTTCAAACACAGCATGTGTCTTCACTCCTATACCAGTCCCTCCAGAAAAACGTGATTATGCGATCGCGTGATTTAACGCATAATCAGCCAAAGTCCGCATATTTATGCGGGGGCCGCATTTTTTCAAATACGCCGCACTTTCGCAGCATAAATTGCCTATTTCCGCGTGCAAAATATGCGGGGCTAGCATGATTTCATAATCCCCGCATTTTCGTTGCAAAAAAAGTAATATATATATTAGCAGAAAGTTGAAAAATGTTCGTTTACTTCACACAGGAGCCGCCATTTCCACCTATTGCCATGGGAACGTTTTGAAGTGACGTAATTACCCGACGCGAACGTCATCGAAAAGCTGCAAACTCCGTGGAGACGCATAAATATCGGTGAAACATAGATATCGGTGAAACCATGATGAAGCGCAAATTCCCATTTGCCAACAAAAATAACAGCAAAAGACGCGCAAAGCAGTTTCCCGGTGTGTTGACCGATTTCAAAACACAGCATCACGAAGCTTTGAAGCGTTATGAATCAAAGAGTCGATTCAGCGGTTTGGAGCGTTATGAATCAATGAGTCGATTCAGTGGTTTGGAGCGTTATGAATCAATGAGTCGATTCAGTGGTTTGGAGCGTTATGAATCAATGAGTCGATTCAGTGGTTTGGAGCGTTATGAATCAATGAGTCGATTCAGTGGTTTGGATCGCCAAAGTCACGTATTTCAGCAGTTTGACACGTGATCCGAATCATGAATCGACTCGCTGATTCATAGCATCATGATGCAGTGTTTTGAAATCGGTCATCACTATATAAGTCGTTATTTAGAGACGAACGGAGGTCTTACGTGTGTCCAACGACATGAGGGGACGTCATTAATGACAGAATTAAATTTTTTGGATGAACTAACCCTTTAAGAGATTGCACTTTGTGCATTGGAAGCACTCAAATGTCTGTTTTGTAAAGCTACCTCTGTAAAAAAGGAAGTTATTTATTCATTTTTCAGAAGTTGTAGCATATTCATTTTGTAAAGCTACAGAACTTGTTTGACTCAATGTTTTGAAAATTTGAGTCATGTGTTTATTAAGGTATTCAATAAAACAAGATGAGAACTTAAATATTCCCAGCACTTTCTGTGATGTAGTGCTTTTTTTCTCTTTTTCATCAAACCGCAGTTTTTGCAAGTTCCCGCAATTTCATCGCATAAAATTGCATAAATATCCCGCATTTTTCAAGAAAACATGCCGCATAATCAAGGATTTTTGCCGCAACAATCACAAAAAAAAGCCGCATTTTTCTGGAAGGACTGCTATACACTGAAAAAAATTATTTGTTGAATTTACTCATTTTTTTTTTATCGTAAATGGTCGCAATCAATTTATTTTATCTCAATTTAAACAAAAACATGCAATTCCCATAAAACCAATTCATTTTTTAAAATTAAAATAAAAAAACTCAATTTAAATTATTTAAACGAGCACAAATTCATTATGCTTAATTTAATCGGGCCATAATAATTTTTTTTCAATGTACTGTGTTACAAGAAAGGAGCACTATCAAGGTTGTTTGAACTTAAGAAACAGGGACAAAATTAGGAACCTTTAAAAGAGCATAATAGGAGCACTTTAAATTTGCTTGTCAGTGCTAGTCTTCTCTTTTTTCCAATTTTAGCTTTTTATAATTCTGCTTCTCTTCAGCACTTTTTCATGCAGATGTGGCTCTGGGAGGGCGACATGACAAGCAAACAAGATGGATACTCCTCCTTTATCAGTTGCCAATTTATCTGGCACCACATCCCTGGGTACAGCACTGGGCTGATGTTTATTAATCGCATGTGTATAATTTCTAATAAAAGACCTTCAGCACAGTACAGCCTTTGCACTCCTGAACACTGTGTGGACTGGCAAGTCACATTAGTATGCCAGTCCACTCGATTGAATAAGAAGTATTGCTAATGCACCTTGTAAGCCTTTTTTGGACCAAAATCCACTTGTGGGATTGGAGATTGGTCTGAATGCTTTAAAAAAATATATAGTTTAGAGGGAGAGAGACGAGGGTGATGTTATTACGTTAATGACAAAATGGTTCAGTGGTTCCTCTTAGTATGACATTTTCATGTCTTTGCGGCTGCCTTTGTTTTCTTGGAGCATGTTTTGTCACAAGTTTCCTACAGTAAATGGTTTATCTCTACATTTAGAAGAGATGCGTGAGAGTGCTAAAGCTAATTTAGTTTTGTTTTCACAGACTAAGGGGCGGGAAGGCTGTTGATGGGCTTGCATCCAAGAAGGAAGCAAAGTTTTAATTAAAAAAAAAAAAAATTCTGCTGTGTATTCTGGAACTTTCCAAGTATTCACACCAAACATAAGCAAGATAACAAGTTGTGATTTATTTTATGAGTTTTTGTTAAAATAGAAAGAAAGATTTGCAAAGTAGATACAATATAATTATTGACTTTTGAATGTCATACAACCGTAATGATTTTTAAGACTTTCTATCCCTTTGATTGACAGATTTAGTTTAACCACCTGAGCAGGACATTTAACTGGAAAGGTCTTGCATTATTAAAGAGACGATAAATTTGGATCGGTTTAATTTACTCATGTTGTTCCAAACCTGTCAGACTTTCTTCTGTAAAACACAAAAGGATATATTAGGCAGAATATTAGGCACTAACAGCTGTGTTGCCAACTCTTGAGAGACAAAAAAGCAACCACAGCTTCAAAAACAAGCCCAAAATAAGCCCAATATTATTATACTATTTATTATCATCAATATAATTTATAATCAATTATTTTTTTATCAATAAATGCCTGCAACATATTAAACGGAAACCTCTCGGAGTTTGAAAAGCAAAAAACAGATGTGATTTTACAAAAGTCATCAAATTGCAATAAAGGGCATGCAATATCCTCCGATCAGCAGTGAACAGAATAGGTTTGGAGATGGAAAAAGAGAAAAAGTGACATGAAGGCCAAATGGTAACCCAAAGTCGGAGTTAGTGCACACATATTAGGAGCAATGAGTAGTGAACACACACACACTGCAAACCGTGAAAAAGATAAGCCCTGCATCTCAATGTGCATGTACTATCTGCCCTAAATAGTATTGAAAATTACTAATGTCACATACTATTTAGGATGGATAGTATGCACATTGGGACACAGGTAAGCACTAAGGGAATGCTGCAATATAGCCACATATTTATAAAATAAATTCAAACCATACCTACTGTTATTAATAGTATGCTTGTTTTTTTTTTAATGATAAATACATTATAAAAATATGTTTAAAATTAAATTAGGTGCCTCTCCTCCCTGTTTCCTCTCCATCTCTGTACATCTCTGGTGGTGGCATTGTTTGTAAAAAATGTATACGTCTATTTACGTCTACTAACTATCATTACGTGCATTTATAACGTCACATGCCTGCACGTTAAACGCGATTTCTCTTCAGTGAGGGAGAGAAGGAGGCGGGATGCATGAGGACGAATGACTACAGCACTTGTGTCATTGCACTGAATGGCTATTAGCTGTGAGAAGACTGTGTCAGCCAATGTATTGGACAAAACAGCGACCATAAATGTAAAGAAACAAAGTTGCTTATTATATTTTCCTAACAAGCAACCACATTTTTTAAAATAAGCTCAAAATAACACAACTTGCGACTCGTTATTTCTTTATGCGACTTGCCAAAAAAAGAAGCCCAAAGTCACGTTTTATACGCAGACTTGGCAACTATGACTGCCAGCCTCAATCACCCTTGACCTTTCATTCCATGTGTTTTCCATACATTTGTGAATAAAGGTTTGGACAACATGTTGAATAAATTACTGGATGATGATGACAATTTGTTGTGTGAAGTATCCCTTTTAATAGTTATAAGTCACAAGTTTCCTAGATTAAGCCAGGATTAGGCCTTAGTTCAATTAGGACATTTAAGTAGCTTTTATAAGCGTGCCAGCTATAACCGCTTCAACTCTTCTGGGAAGAGTTTCCACAAGGTCTATGAGTGTGTTTATGGGAATTTTTGACCATTCTTCTAGAAGCGCATTTGTGAGGTCACGTTGGAGGAGAATGCCTGGCCTGGCTTGCAGTCTCTGCTCTTATTCATCCTAAAGGTGTTCTATCGGGGTGAGATCAGGATTCTGTGAAGGCCAGTCAAGTTCATCCACCAAACATGCTTATCCATGTCTTTATGGACCTTGCTTTGTGCATTGGTGCCCAGTCGTGTTGGAATAGGAAGGGGCCATCCCCATTTTCCTGGCAACCACCAAACCCAGACTCGTCCATCGGATTGCCGGACAGAGAAGCGTGATTCATCACTCCAGAGAACACGTCTCCACTGCTCTAGAGTCCAGTGGCGGCTTTCTTTTTACCACTGCATCAGATGCTTTGCATTGCATTGTGATGTAAGGCTTGGATGCAGCAGCTCGGCCATGAAAACCCATTCCATGAAGCTTTCACTGTTCTTGAGCTAATGTTCTGTAGGCCACACAAAGTTTGGAGGTCTTTAGCCATTGACTCTGCAGAAAGTTGTGATTTTTACGTGGCCTACCACTTCGTGGCTGAGTTGCTGTTGTTCCCAATTGCTTTCACTTTGTTATAATACCACTTACAGTTGACCGTAGAATATTTAGTAGTGATGAAATTTCATGAATAGATTCATGAGTAGATCACGGTACTACCCTTGAATTCCCTGACCCATTCTCTCACAAATGTTTGTAGAAGCAGTCTGCATGCCTAGGTGCTTGTTGTTTTATACACCTTTGGCCATGAAAGTGATTGCAACACCTGAATTCAATGATTTGAAGGAATGTCCCAATACTTTTGGCAATATAGTGTATGTCAGTGCAAGTTGCTTTCAGTTAAAACATCTCAAACATGCATTTTAGTCTGGGACTAGGCTTAAGCCTCATCTGTGAAACCAGGGGACAAAGTCTTTGAAAAGGAGTACTCAGACCGGCATGAAGATATTACCAATATATATATTATAAATGCCATATATATTAACATCCCAGTAATTTATTGATTAAATAATGTTAATCTTAAAATTATAAAGATCTCTTCATGGCATTTTCTTCTGTACAGCCATTTTACTGAGAGTAGCAGTGGCTCTGAAAAGTTCAATCCATCAAACCCTAGGGAAAAGGGACCCATTTAACTCTTTCCCTGTCCTCAATGTATTTTTCCGTCATTCCGTCACAACGCTTTTTCGCCATTGACAAAATTTTCCAGCAATCCATGTTTTTACTGTTATATGTAGGGGGGGTGCTATTACGCATCTTCTCAAATAGTACAGAATATCTGGATCCAAAAACAAGCAAAGAAGCAGAGACAAGTGATAGAAGCATTGCTTACACACATCAAGCGATCAACAAGCATTAAATGGCATATAAATCACAACTACTGAATTTCGGCGTGGAATTGCGGGGTATTGTGCATAATTTTAATAATTTCCGCAGGTCTTGTGCTTTATATATTTATTCACTTTAGCATGTAGGTTTTATGAGTAAATTAATCCACACGGATTAAAAAATCAAATCAGTCACTTTCAAAATATACTCATCACCACATTGCAGCTGCTCAGGCGTCAAGCGTCATGCAGGCGAAGGTCTGTGTACTTGCTCTTAAAGTGACAGCCGCCTAATATGTGTCTGTCATTAATGTTAATAAAAAGCCTATTTATTTAAAAGACTATCCATTGTATCTTTATTCTCTTTTATTTATTAGTGCTTCTTTTTTGTGCTACTTTTTTCAGTTTAATTAAAAGATTGAAACCAAGCTTCCTTATGTTGTGTTGTGTTGTGTAAAATTTTGTGTAACAAAATGACCCCATTGTAAAAACACAAATACAAGGAGCAAACAATTTAGGTCCTGTATTGTGTTCAAATGTTCATACAACAAACTATTCTGGAGGACATGCAAGTTTAGTGAAAATGATCGATAGATGCTATTTACACTGTGTAAATAAAATGTAAAATTTTGACAGATGCATACTATTTGCACCTCAGACATAATATGTGCACCTCAGTAGTATTAAGTGAATTGCAGTATTGAGTGTAAATTATTATATATTTATACAAATTATTAAATGGATGCTGGCTTAATGGGACAATAAAATACCTACCCCTACCCCTATCCCTAACCCTACCCAATAAATACTTTTATTTAATAATTTATTATTATTAAACATTTCGTTAGGCACTTTATTGCCACTTTTAGAACATTTTCTTAATTTTTATTGAAAGTAAATGCCTTTCCAATGTGATATGTGATGGGAAAAGGGATAAGAGCGAGCTCTGCAAAAGGTAGATTTGAACCCGGGTTGATCGCATCAACCTAGATCCTTGAGCCTTACGCTTTACTGACTATGCCACTGAAGCAGTTGAAATGAGTGTTTTTTTTGCCCAACCAGGCATTATTAGACGGAGCTAGTATAAATAGCACTTTCCAAAAAGGCACGCTATTTGCACTTGGTGTAAATAGACACTCTGTAAGAAAAAAAGAAAAAAAAAACTGACAGGGAAAGAGTTAACAGGGAGATTGTTGAATTACACCCAGACCCCTGTGAGCTTTTTTAGTCTGATCACATATATACTGCTACTCAGTCAGAGTTTTGGCAAGAAACATGCTGGAATCGTAGTAAACCCCTGGAGTTCTGAAAGACTGCTATCTGAGCCTCAGATTGTACTTCCTGATCACACAACCAAGCCATCATATTCTCTGATGACAGCATATTTATCCATGTATCTGCAAGAATGATCTGCATGTAGAGTAAGAGTAAGATGGCCTACCTGCTAATGGGACCACAATTACAGCTTTGCTTTAGTTTTTAATAGTATGTTACAGTAAACATGGGAAGTAGGATTACTCATGCACCACATTTCATTCTAAAAACTAAAATGTGTTTACATTACTTATATGAGTGGCTACATGATTAATCAAAATTAAGCCATAATCGCAATTTTGGTTTTATGCGGTTATCAGAAGCTGTGATTTAATTAAATAAACTTCTGTGTGTTCTTACATGTGAGCAGCTCATTATACACCAGTGTTTGCAGCATCTCGGAGTGGCTCAGCTCACAGTAAATGCTGCTCCATATTAACTCCATCTCTGCAAGTGCTCTTAAATACGCATCTGAGAACGCAACATGTGGCAACCATTTTCCCATACTTGTAATAATGAGAGCTTCTCAACAAAAGAGAAGCTTGAAGTGCTCCCTGCAGTTTTGAGTCGAAATAAAAGTTTGATGCTTTTAAAGTTTGAAAATGAATGAATAATTTTACAGTTGTAATGAAAAAAAATATTTACAAAAACATCACAATCACAGTTTTTATCAGAAAGAATTTCCCCCCAAATCATGCAGCCTTATTATTCACTGCATAATATAATGTAATAACTAGAAAAATAATTACTGTTAGCAGTGCTTTAAACTGACTGGAAAAATGTTGTAGGCGTCAGAATGGCTGAATTGGCATAAACCTGTACTTCAGGTGGAGAAGCCATATAGAAACATACCACTCCATGATCCTGATTTATGCAGATTTATCTCCACGTCCTCCAATTATATGCAAATAAAACCCAAGTCACCTTGTCCATGAATACCATCCTCTGATCTTTGTACCTGTTACATTTCAAACTGGTCAGATTATTCTGAATTGTAATTGCTTCTCAGGACAAATAATGTTTCTCAATGTATGACAGCACTGAGACAGATTAAAGGATGAAGCAGATAAAGAAATAGAAATTAACCCAATAAACATGTTTCATTATTTATTCCACCAGGGTATCCCTTTTCTTCTTTCTTTTAGCATATACTACACATTTGACATTTACAATCTCTTTATTTAGCACCTGTGGTATGGACCCAACTGCCTCCAGTGACGACTGATAAGAATACAGTACAAAGCAAAATTGAAGCTGAAAGATATGATGAAATCACCATCCATAAGGGACTTCAAATTAGCTTCTTAGACTTTTTTTTTACTTAAAAAAACAAAAACAAAAAAAATTGTAGCTTTTATCACTTCCTTTCAGGAAATTGCTAGCCAAAAAACCCCCAAGAAAATGATTGATGTTCTGCATCTTATAAAATACCTGTTGAAAGTAATGTGAAAATGGTGCCAAGGAAGCTTAAGACTCAGCTGTGTTTTTTCTCTCTATGATTTTTGTTTGATTGCAGATGGCTCAGTGCCAGAATCATCATGCTAATCAATGGCAGCAGCTGTTTCACCTCCCCCTGGATTCATTTTCATTGACACATCATAATCCAATCCGTTCCCACCAAACCTTTACTCTTCATAATGTGCTCTACGCTGCATGTGTGCAATGCTGCTGCAGTAAATGCCCATATCTCAGCCGTAGGTTCCACCACATCCCCCTAATCATTATAGATTTGCTGTTACTTGCTCAAAACAGATGGTAGAAGCCCAAAGCCTGCGAGTGCCAGCGAGACTACAGTATTTCTGAATTTGAATTACTTTAACCTATTAGGGGACTGTGTTTGAAGCAATGTAAATGAGATTTCCTTTTGCCTTTCCCTGATGTAGTTAAGCATTGCCTATGCTCCTATTATTGAATACTAATTCCACCCATCTTATCTGGAAAGTGCTCAGTTGTCCTGAAGGGATTACAGAAGGGTGATTTTGTTGCAGCATTGTATTCATTTGTTTTTATTTCACGTCATACTTAAAACGCTTACAGCTTCGGTAAGCATTTTTTTTTCTCTAATTGCAGCTTGCATAAGACTGCTAGCCTGGTTTGATTGATTAGTTTGTGGTCTCCCAGTTTTCTCTTGGTTTTATAAGCCATCTGTTCCGTCAAGCTTACCTGAAGGACATTTCCCACTGTATTTCCTATTCAATTATTGCATTATGAGAATAGATTGTCATACAGACATTATAGACATTCATATAAACATTAACAACATGTATTCTTATTTCACTTATTTCTGTGCCATAGTTATTATAGTGATTAATAATAGATTTTTAGCTAATCTGTGTGCTTTGTATATGTGCATTTCTGAAATGCATAACATGTACAAATCAAATTCAATTGAAATGTAGACGCATGCATTTTCTGTGAAGCTGCTTTGAAACTATATGTATCGTGAAAGCGCTATACAAATAAATTTGAATTGAATTGAATATAGCTGTGAAGGTAGCACTTAATTTTACAGTTCTGCTCCACATACTATGTACTTATTATAGTGATTACAATAGCTGTGTAACTAGATACTAACCCTGAACCTACCTTAAAATGAACTTTAACCCATGTAGTTGCCTTATATTACCCATTACTTTCTTAGGTTTTTTTGACATGTTTTTCACATGCACCATGCATTTAAATTGTATTTCCCTCTGTTTTGTGTTCTTGATTAAGCTTAAATGGATGATGACTGCTGCCTTGACACTTTGACAATGAGAGTAAAGCTGTTAATGTCAGTAGAGGTCCTTAGTGGAGTAGCTTTGAGGCAGAAGAGACACTATTCGTCTCAGGATAAGAGAGGAGGGCTGCCGTGCCATAACACAAGGTCAGACATTGTGCTGAGTGATGGAGGACACAAGTAGCGAAGGCGGCCATAAGTCCTGCCTCTTCCATTTAGTATGGCCCCAATGGATGGGGTCATTCAGAGTTTTACACCGACTCTACAGCTGCAGCAAAGCTAAGGACAAGCCAAAGGTTTGACTTTCACATCCTTTAAACTTTTTGAACTCAGGCACCTGTGCACGTCCTCAGGGAGGGATTCTTTTTTTAATGTTTTTGAAAGAATGCTCATCAAGCTTGCATTTATTTTATCAAAAATACATTAATATTGTAAAATATTATTATAATTTAAAATAAAGGTTTTCCAGCTTTATTTGGGACGGTAAAAAACCCCGTATCCGCCTGAGTACTCTTCAGCGGATGAAATCGTCTGGCGGTTTGGCACTGCCCGACTTCGAACTGTATTATTGGTCCTTTCAGGTGAAATCACTTACAATTTGGTGTGATAAAGACTCTGTACTTCCCTGGCACCAGATGGAACAAGAACTTGTAAAACCTCATAGAATTGAAGATCTGTTATTCGTTGGACCTAAATCGGCACACAAACTATTTGGGCCAATTATAGGCCACTGTCTGCAAGTTTGGTCATCTGTACAGAGGCATATGGGTTGCAACACTAAACTTTGTAATCGCTCTCCCATTTGGTATAACTATAATCTACTGCAGAACTCTGGCCCATACTTCAATGCAAGCTGGGCTTCTGGAGGAGTTTACACTTTGCAAGATCTGTATGGAGAAAATGGCTTAAGATCATTTCAGGACCGAAGCAAGATACTCTCTTCCTGGTTTTTCCTGGTTTTTGTACCTACAATTGAGATCAGCAATTAAAGCCCATGGAGTTCCTTGGAATTCTCCCCTGTCTGGTCACCCGCTGAGTCTGTGGATTAATCCAGGTACATCATGCATTGGACTGGTATCTAGAATATATGCACAATTAATTTCAAAACGTGATACAACTCTGGGAGTGATTGAATCATGGAATCGTGACCTTAAGGAGAGAGGCATGGAATTGGACTGGGGGAATGTATGGAACAATGTGTTTATTTCTTCAAAGAATCCTGCACATCAATTGATTCATTTTAAGTTTGTTCAGAAATTTTATTATTCCCCATACAGACGCTTTAAAATGAAGCTTACAGATACCCCAGTTTGTACAAAATGTAATGTGAATACGGTTGGCACTTACTTGCACATTTTTTGGGATTGCCCAGATGTCTTTAACCTTTGGTCCCAAGTGGCAGTATCTCTTGAAGATATTTTGGAGTTTTCAGTTCCTAAAATGCTTACCTTATTTTTATTTAATGATGATGCTTCACTTATTAATACTAATTTTGCTTCTAAGAAAATTATATTTGCAGATTTAACTGCCGCTAAAAAAACTATAATACATTCTTGGTTTTCTCCTGGACCCCCTTCAATAAAAGAATGGTTTAACCACTTCAGGGATATTGTTCTTATAGAGAGATCATTGGCTGTCATTCATAAAGCACGTAGCTCCACTTTAGATGTCTGGGATAAAGTTGTTATTGCACTCATGAAACCAGGTTCTTTTCTCAAGCTTAGCGCACAATTGAAATGGGTCTTAACATTACTGCAATTGTTTTTTATCTTTGTATTTGGTTTTTTTATTTATTTTATTTATTTTAGTATTTTTTTATTTTTATGTAATGTACTTATTTATTTATTTATTCATTCGCAAGGCTTTGGCAATTGTATATAGTTTGAGAAGTGATGTTACTTTATATACATTAATATACATGTATACCATTTGGTATATAACAAGTATATTGTATATCTTGTGCTAAAACCAAATAAAAAGTTGATCACAAAACAAATAAATAAAGGTTTTCTATTAGTGCTGGGCGGTATACCGAATACCGGAATTTATTTTTGTTATGAAATTAATTTTGATGATACCGCAATACCAGTATGTGTTGCTTAAACGACGTTCGGAACACGGCGCAGTGCGTCACTGTTCGAGGGATCCCGTTTCACTGTTGCACTGTAGTGAGAGCACAGCTGAGATCACATCACAGCCTATGGTAAGTCCCAAATCACCCCCTAAACTATTCCCTACATTATCCACTTGTATATTGGTCACTTGAAAGATTGAATGAAAAGGAGTGAGTGAATTCGGTGTCTGGCTGGTGTACATCGGCTGTACACTCGTTATTGCTGTGCAATGCGGGATAGAATGAGTGCACTCGATAACGTCCACTATGGTTTGGACACCACTACAAATGACTGTCCCCTCAAATAATGCCCTATTTGAGGTTATAGGGGGCAATTTCGGATTCAGCCCTTGATTACAGCGGAGAATTCAAACTACACGCGGTGCGTGAGAGAGAGCGGTTTCTGCGTGTAGCACCGTTCTCCAGATGGATCATATTATAGCACATAAATAGACCGGAGCGAGCATGTTTACGTTTTTTAAGGACCTATTTGACATAAACCAGCAGCGTGTATGCGCACATATATTTCATCACGTCTTCTTCAAATGAAATGTAACGTTATGTAAAGGATACTGAACTGTACGTTTGATCACGACCGCGATGACACGATGGGTTATTCTGCTACACAGAATACAATGTAAGTTAATAAATAGACTGTCAATTCAAAGAAGAATGGGCAAAAATGTAACTGCTTTATTATTTCTATGTTAAACTGATGTCTTATTTGTTCAGAGACTGTAGTGCTCTTAAATTGTCTCCGCACAGCATCATTTTGTGGGGCTTTGCAAACCTGTATTAACTCAAGTGTGGAATTTTTGTACAATATTCACTCATCATGACCGTAAAATAGGGCCTTCTAGTCAATGTACTGCAGTATTTCCTCTCTCAATCAGTAGTACATGTGGTTAACACCGGTTATACATAAAGGAAAAAAATACCGTCATTTACCGTGAAACCGACATCATTTTGAAAAATATCTTGATATAAATTTTGGGTCATACCATTGTACTTTAAAAATTGGTCATGTAAAACTGAATTTTCATCAGCTATTAGTCCAGTCTTTATGATCACACGATCCTTCAGAAATCATTCTAATATGCTGATTTATTATCAATGTTGCTGTGCTTCTTAATATTTTTTTTAACCTGTGACACTTTTTTCAGGATTCTGACACACTGGATGGCTGATGAAAATTCAGCTTTGCACCACAGAAATAAATGATATTTTACAGTATATTTTTTTTTTCGGTTTTTGGTCAAATAAATGCATGAGCACAAGTGAGTTTTCAAGAACATTAGATTTCAAATAGTAATGTATTCATTCATAAGACGTGCTCCAGTTCAAGTGCAATGCATGATTGCTCCAGCGCCTATTAGGGATGGGCATTTCAAGCAAAAATAATATTCGAAGATTGCTGGGAATTATTCGATTTTTATTCGAAAATCGCAACTCCTCCCCCGCATACACGCATGTAAAGGCTACACACATATAAACAGAGAGGGAGAGAGACCATTCATGCTCTCAATCTGTATGATAACAAACTGTTTAATTCATTAGGGAATAGGCTATATCAACTCAAGCCATATAATTATTGTAACATGCTGAAACATATGACTGTTATTTGACATTGCCCCAAGTTACAGCAACCGTTAAATGCCACACGTCTACAGTGTGCGCGTGAGACGATGTGTTCTTCTTCTGTTGTCTCAGGGTGTTTTTACTCTGGCAGTTTAGTTCGAAATGGAGCACGGTTCGCATGAAAAATTGCTAATGTGAAAGCTTACATACAGAGCTTGGTGTGCACTGAGGTACCGAACCTGAGAACACACAACCGGAGTTCGGTTGCTCTCGGAACTGTGCCACGATTCAAGTGAATGTGCAAAAAACACTCGGGTGCGCACTTCCACTTCCACTTCCACTTATTTTTTTTTAGATGATAATCGCACAAACTATTTGATATTATATAATTAAATCAACTAATGGAATATTCGAAAATCGCAACCCATCCCTAGCGTCTATTATAGGCTATTGTCTGCAATATTATTTGTTAAATCCAGGCAATTGGCTGATGAAACATTGATTAAAAGTAAGATACCATGTGTACAAAATAAAATTCAAGGCTTTCTACAAAACAAAACTTAATCAAGTGGTCAAAATCATGTCTGACCCACTCCACTTCTTACTCATGCTGTGCACTTAATCAACATAGATAAAATAAAAAAATAGGCCATAATATTTAAACATAAATATGTTTAATATTCCCAGACACTAACATAATAAACTTACCTCACAATCCTCATATAAACAGCTTTTCTTCTGAGGTAAATTATTCCAGGATTATTCCTCACCGTGTCTCAACACGATGTAAAGTACATGAATCTCTCTAAACTTGATGTGTGCTTTCGAGTTGATGTGGGCGTTGCTTGCATGGATCGTGTCTGTATTTGAATTTCAGAAGAACGCACTCTCCTTGGGCGTGGCCGCATTAGTGGATAATGAAGAGGCTGGTGAACGACTTACATCGGTTACACTCACTGTGTGGATGAATCGCGTTTGTGTCGAAAACCCAGGATCTATTTGAAGAGAACTTATGCAACTGTTACAAAACTTATAAAGCAAAAACAAACACTTTACTTTTCACTTACTGTATGCGATCTCACTGTAAAGTGCGCCAGTCAGTGGAAAATGCGCGCTGTCATGAATATTCAAGTGTGTGCTGTCATGAATTAAGCAACGCATCTTCTCATAGGATAAGGACACGCAGACTCATCAATCATTTTGAGACACAGATGAGTCATCGGCGTACTCTAGTACACGAAAACTTCACAACTTATGAAGTTGACATAAAGACGAATTTAAACCCAGAAGTTGAAAATAGAGCAAAAAGGTTTAAAATGAACTAGTTTTCTCCCATATTCAAAACTAACAGATGGTAACATTGTGTTCTATGATGTTCAACATGCATAACTCTGTTGAAAACTCAGAAAATTTGGTTTGGGGTTTCATGACCCTTTAAGAGAATCCTTTAACAGCCTCACAGAACATCCATCCACAGGACATGGCACATGCTGCACAAGTTGATCCCAGTCTGAAAGACTAGTTTTCATGTTTCTTTCCCTCTTTTCTTTTTTAACTGTAACTTCCAAATTCTTGTGGTTTAATAATTGCGACCATTTTAATCATGGTTAATTGTGAAATTGGGTAATTGCAACATCCCCAATGATATATACGGTATAGATATATCTATCGTCAACATTTTAAGCGTTTTACAGATTTTAGTGCCGTATAGGCCTGTTTCTTTCAAGAAAGACATGGCAGTATGTCCACTTAGATGGTTATCGTTGAACTCTCTCTCTTACTTTGGTAGTGGGATTTATCCCCTGACCGAGTCTCTTGCCAATTTTACCTGATGTGCCCTGAGAGGTTGAGGTTTTGAGAATCCCCATTTACTATTGTGTGTAACTTTTCCATGGTGGCCTGAGGAACTGTCAGGTCTCTTATCAGCCAAAGGAGAGCTGAATCCCATTATAGCCGTCAGTCAGGCAGACACAAAATCCATTACGTGATCAGAGAGATCAATTGCAAAAGGTTACATTTTTGATGTCTGCATTTAAAGTAGCTGAGGGGATGATGGATGTTTTTCAGCTACTTAGGTTTCCAGGAAGTCGACTGAAATTCCCTCTCAGGTTTAACCAGTGTCGATATTAACTGTGCAACATAAAGCATCAGAAGCACAAAATGCCTCTGCCTGTTGAGGAAGTCTGGTTAAGAGTAGTCAAATCACAAAGCACTGCGTCGGAACGACACTTTGGGGATACTCCCTAAGCATTAGCGAATCTGAAGTCCGTATAGAAACTAAACCAATCTGATTGGCGTGCGTGATGACGTCACTGTGACGGCATACCCGGAAGTATAAAAGGGAAGCCGGCGCATTGAAACGGCAGCTATTGCTCTGAAGCATGCGCTCCAGGCGTGCCGAGGTGTGGTGACGCGATGCAGTGCTCGTTCCCTTCTCAGGGAACAAGGGTTATATACATAACCCGAGCCGTTCCCTTTCGAGGGAACTCTCACTGCGTCGGAACGACACTTTGGGGAACGAGTACCCACTAGCCCACACCGAGGGTAGCGCCTGCCCTAGTGTGAAGCCGGAGACCGGGCACAACTAGGACTGGAGTACTCTAGCGCCAGGCGCCTTAGGGAGATACTTCTCCAGATACACTCTGAGAGACCTAACTGGGCAGAGCAGGTGAAGTCTCCCTCCTTCCGCCGTCACGTGAAGCGATGGATGAAATGCCTGAAGAACCAAAGACCTGGCCACCCCTGATGGAACATTGGGCACGTAGCCCGGCCTAGGGTGTAGGACGGCTTTAACTCCTCCGGGGGCAACCCCAGGCAAGTCGGCGTTACCGCCAAGGCCTGGAGGTCCCCCACTCTATTTTCAGCGATGTAATCGCCAGAAGAAAAGCCACCTCAGGGTCAGGTTCTTTGGTTCAGCCGACTCCAATGGCTCAAAGGGGGGCCTCAGCCAACCCTTCGAAAACCACTGCCAGATCCTAGGTTGGGAGTCTGGAATGAGCCACAGGCCTCATCCTCCGAGCCCCACGGAGGAACTGTACAACCAGTTGGTGCCTACCCAAGGCCCATCACCCAAAGGAGTGTGGAAAGCCCCATGGCAGCCACGTACACCTTGAGTGTGGACGGGGTTAGACCCGCAGAGAAGCGATCTTGGAGGAACTCCAGCACTGAAGCCACCGGCCAGTTAACTGGGTCCACCTCACGCTCCCTGCACCAAGTGGCTCACCACTTGAGGCTGTACAGTCTCCTTGAAGACGGAGCCCTGGAACTGAGTAATGTCTTTATCACCTCTGCCGACAGGCCAGCCTCTAGGTACCTGACCCCCTCAGGGGCCAGACCCAAAGGTTCCAACCTCCGGCCGGGGGTGAAATATTGTGCCCCCCGCCTGAGATAGGAGATCCCTCCTCAGAGGAATCTGCCATGGAGGACCTGCCAGCAGAGCTATGATATCCGAGAACCAAACTCGCGTCGGCCAACGGGGTGCTACCAGAAGTAGGCTGACCCCCTGTTGACGGACCCTCACCAGGACTCCCGGGAGCAGAGCAATTGGGGGAAATGCGTACAGACGCAGCCTCGGCCACGTCTGAACCGTGAGGGAACACCACAATGGACAGTGGGATGTCTCGCGAGACGCAAAGAGGTACACTTCCACTGGGCCAAACCTCTCACACATGGCCTCCACCACCTCCGGGTGGAGTCGCCACTCCCCGGGCCTCAGCCCCTGCCTCGACAGGATGTCTGCCCCCCGATTTTGGACCCCCGGGACATACATTGCCCTAATGGACAACAGTTTCCCTTGGGACCACAGGAGAATTTGATGCGCCAGTCTGCATAGAGGGCGCGACCTCAAACCCCCCTGATGATTGAGGTACGCTACAACAGACGTATTGTCTGTTCGTACCAGGACATGTTGGCCGCGGAGGTCCGGGAAAAAGCTCCTGAGAGCTTTGAAGACCGCCATCATCTCTAGGCAATTTATGTGCCAGTAGGAATGACGGCCTTCCCACGGGCCCCTCGCAAAGCGGCCGTCCATGACCGCGCCCCAACCAGTGAGGGAGGCGTCTGTTGAAACGGATTTCCGGCAACAGGACGCTCCCAACACTGGCCCCTGGGGCAGAAACCAAGGTTTCTTCCATATGACTAGGGAACGAAGGCATCTGCGCGTTACCCTGATCATACGGAAAGGATTCCCTCTGGGGGAAAACCCCTTGGTTTTCAGCCACCACTGTAGGGGTCTCATGTGCAGCAGGCCAAAAGGTATCACGTTGGACGCTGCTGCCATGTGCCCCAGCACTCTCTGAAAGTGCTTCACAGTGATGCTGTGGCCTAGCTTTATCCCTGAGACCATCGCCAGTATGGTCTCGACTCGCGCGAGAGACAATTGTGCCCGCATCGTCGTCGAGTCCCATACGATCCCTAGGAACGTAGTCCTCCGGGACGGCGTCAACACACTCTTCGTTGTGTTGAGTCTCAGCCCCAAGCACCTTATATGGGTCAGAACGACATCTCGATGCCGAACTGCCATCTCGTACGACTGGGCCAATATGAGCCAGTCGTCGATATAATTCAGCACACGGATGCCCTGAAGTCTCAATGGAGCCAGAGCTGCATCCATGCACTTTGTGAATGTGCGTGGGGAAAGAGCTAGACCGAAGGGAAGCACTCGATATTGGTACGCCTCGCCCCCAAAAGCGAACCTCAAGAACTTCCTGTGACATGGAAGGATGGAGATATGGAAATATGCGTCCTTTAGATCTATCGTGACGAACCAGTCCTCAGACTGGATCTGACTCACGATGATGGGAACAGTGAGCATTTTGAATCTGAACCTCCTCAGAGACCGATTCAAATACCTCAGGTCTATAATCGGACGCAACCCTCCATCCTTTTTGGGAACTATAAAGTACCAGCTGTAGAACCCGGACTCCCTCTCCGGTGGAGGAACGCACTCTATGGCTTCCTTCGCCAGCAGGGATTTTACTTCTAGTTCCATTTCCCGAACCCGCTCTGGTACCACTGCGGTCCAGTTCAACCCCTTAAAACTTGGCGGAAGTTGACCGAACTGCAGTCTGTAACCCTTCTCTACAGTACGCAGGACCCCCTCTCGAGGCTGGTGTCGGGTGTTACACGAGCCCCGTCCCTAACCCCCTGAAGCGGATGACCGGCAGGAAGTGGTTGGGAACGATTCTCTGTGCGGACGCGTTAGCTGCCCAGCCGCAGGTCTTTCCAGAGGCGGCTGGAGCAGCATGCGTTCGTGGGAAATCGATGTGGCCCGAAGCGTCCTAGACGGCGGGATTCCACATCGATTTCCCCAGGAAGCAGAAGAAGAAGCAACCTCGTTTGCCCCTCTGCTGGGGGGACCGCCCTTAGAAGCCCTGCCGCAGCTAGGGCTTCTTCCCAGCAGCCTTCCGCGTCTGGAGTACGCTCCTTAGATCGCCTCTAGGAGCGAAAGGCTGCTGGTGAGTCTGCTGAAGAGAGCGCCGTCTCTGTTGCCAAGCTCCCGGAGGAGGGGCTCTAGAGGCGACGCTCTCCCTCTGCAGCTGTCGGTGCGAGGAGCTGGTGGACGGCTGAGGCTGCCCCCTAGGGGCCGCCTTCCCCGGCTCTGAGCGGCGAGTGACAAATTGACGGAAGGCTGCCGACTGACTTTTCGCCTCCTGGTATTTGGCGATGACGGCCTCAACCGCGTCGCCAAATAGACCAGAAGGCGAAATCGGGGAGTCTAGGAGAAAGGACTTGTCCTTCTCCTTCATCCCCGACAAGTTCAGCCATAAATGCCTCTCCACAGTCACCAAGGATGCCATGGAACGGCCGAGAGCACGGGCCGTCTCGTTGGAGATGCGGACAAATCCGCAGCCTTCCTCAACTCTAAAACATCCTCTGGAGAGGGACCCTCGCCCTCATCGAGCTCCTTGAGGAGGTCAGCCTGGTAGGCCTGCAAGATCGATAGCGTGTGCAGGGAACTACCAGCCCGCCCAGCCGCCATATATGCCTTGCCCACCAAGGATGAGGTATCCCGACAGGGCTTGGTGGGCAGCACCGGGGCTTTGAGGGACAATGCAGAGTCGGGTGAAAGATAACTCGGGGGAGCCTCCTCCACCCGAGGCATCGTCCCATACCCTGCCTCGCGTGTCCCCAGTACGTTAGAATAATCCAACACTGGAGGATTGGAAACACGCGAGGAGAAGGGTTTCTTCCAAGATCTACACACCTCGGTGTGCAGATCCGGAAAGAACGGTAAGCCCCGGCGAGGTGTTTGGACCCGGCGAGAAAGGAACCGGTCGTCCAACCTACTGGGTGGCTGAATTTCCGGCACTTCCTGTGGCCAATTGATGTTCAACTTGGCCACCGCACGGGTCAACACCTCTACCAGCTCCTCTTGGGCGGGTGGATGAAGCGATGACACACTTCCTGCTTCACCACCTGCCCCGATGCCACCCTCGTCCGGCTCCTCGGACCCAGAGAGGATGAGCATCGGATCCTCCAACCCGGGGGAAGAAGCCGCAGTGCGGGCTTCCACACAGGGAGGAAGATCCTCGGAACTGTCAGAAGAGGATTGAGAAAGTGCCGCAGCAGTCCCAAAACCTTCTGACAAGTCCCGTTGTGAACCCCATGATCTGCGACGCCGAGCCGCCTCAGCGACCGCGGGTCCAGAACCATGAGGCTCACGAGGCTGGCTGCCCTCATCAATAACGGCCAGCCGAGAGCGGAGCAGTCTGAGTGGGAGCAGCTCGCAGTATTGACATGCTCCACACCCAAACAATGCACACAAAGCAGGTGTGCATCCGAGCCAGAAATATAGCGGGGGCACGGATGCACACACTGCCTGTACTCTCTCTCACTCAAATTCATTCTCCTTCTCTTTCACACACTTTTTCACTTGACAGACAACAATAAATAGACAGACTTGTCACACAGAGCGCAATGCTGAAGAGCAATAACTGCCGTTTCAATGCGCCGGCTTTCAATGCATCACAGTGACGTCATCACGCACGCCAATCAGATTGGTTTAGTTTCTATACGGACTTCAGATTCGCTAATGCTTAGGGAGTATCCCCAAAGTGTCGTTCCGACGCAGTGAGAGTTCCCTCGAAAGGGAACTAAAACATTTACAGTAGAAAACACTGAGATAGGATTTTAATCTTCCCTCCTACCTCATCTGGCCTGGCTTCTGTCTCCTATGAAGGATTGCTCATTATGTCCTATCAGTGTTCAAACAGCAGGCTTAACACCCAGAGACTGCCTTTTAATAAATACTTTTCATTTGCATAGACAAAATGAGAAGTTGTATTATTTGAATTAGAGAAGTTGTATTCTTTGAATTAGAGAAGTTGTATTCTTTGAATTAGAGAGAGCTGCTTACATGCATACAAGTTTGTTTTGCTTGAAAATCCAGTTTTCTCTGAGTGACAAAGAATGTGATCCAAGGCCACGTTGGCTTGACTTTAAGACTCTGAGTGGAATAACAGAAAGATGCTGTCCCAAAGTAATTTACAGTTAAAACAAGCATGTTGGGTGGTAAGGGAGGCGGTTCATTAATCCATGGTAAATCCCCAGCTGTTACTGAGGTGGAGAATTAATTTTCACATTTCTAAATAATTTCCTCTAAAAGATTAGTGACTAGTTGTTGGCAGTAATCTCACATAGATAGCAGTGAACTATGTAATTGGTTCACTTAATATTCTAGAAAGAGAATATAATATTCTTTAATATCCTTTCGAGGGAACTCTCACTGCGTCAGAACGACACTTTGCGGATGCTCCCTAAGCATCAGCGTATCTGAAGTCTGAATGAAAACTAAACCAATCCGATTGGCGTGCGTGATGACGTCACTGTGACGGCATACCCGGAAGTATAAAAAGGGGAGTCGGCGCATTGAAACGGCAGTTATTGCTCTTCAGCATAGCGCTCTCTGTTGAAATTGTCTGTCTATTTACTGTTGCTTGTGCAAGTCAAGATGGCGCAGAGGATGGCCGCTACGTCGCGAGCTCTGCTGAAACATTGTAGTTTTTTGTTTGTTCTGTTTATAGTTTTTGTGTTTTTTGTCTTGGATGTTGTCTGCCTTACTACGTACGACAGACAGACACTTTTGGACATTGGTTCGGCAATCGCACACCGAAAACCGTACTTTAAATTCTTCAGTGACGAACCGCCGTTTACAAACACAGCAGCGGATCCCTTTGTCTGGACGGCCCGACCGCGCAAACGCGGCCGGAGAAGAGGGAAGAGAGCCGGCGTACTCATCAGAGTAAGACGCCGCGCAAACCGACCCCCGCTTCCCAGTATTTTACTGGCAAATGTTCACTCTGGACAACAAACTCTGCGAGCTGAGAGCGCGGATCTCTTTCCAGCGAGACACGAGGGACTGCTGCATTATCTGCCTTACAGAAACTTGGATGTCCGCTGAGATTCCAGATTCGGCCATCGAAACCGCGGGGTTCTCCGTGCATCGAATGGACAGAGAAAAAGATCTCTCCGGGAAAAGCAAAGGCGGGGGTGTGTGTTTTATGATCAACCGATTCTGGTGTGATCAGAGGAACGTACATTCTATCAAGTCTTTCTGTTCTCCTGATCTGGAATTTCTCATGCTTCTGTGCCGACCATTCTGGCTACCGAGGGAATTCACAGCGGTCATCATCACAGCTGTGTATATTCCCCCGCAAGCCGACACAGATCGGGCACTAAAGGAACTGTATAGGACAGTGAGTGAGCAGGAAACTGCGCATCCTGAGGCTGCGTTTATTGTGACCGGAGACTTTAACAAAGCCAACTTCAAGCGCATCGCACCTAAATACCACCAACATGTTAGCTTCAACACGCGAGGGAACCGCGTCTTAGATCACTGCTACTCCCCCTTCAAGGATTGTTACAAGTCCCTCCCGCGCCCACCATTTGGCAAATCGGATCACGCTTCCATCCTACTTTTGCCCGCATATAGGCAAAGACTCAAACAGGAAGCACCCGCCCTCAGAACCATCCAGTGCTGGTCGGACCAATCAGATTCTATGCTACAGGACTGTTTTGATCACGCAGACTGGGAGATGTTCCGGTCGGCCTCTGATGACGACATCGAGGTTTACGCTGATAGCGTAACGTGTTTCATCAGTAAGTGCGTAGAAGACGTTGTTCCGACCAAAACAATTCGGCTGTACCCTAACCAGAAGCCGTGGCTAAATGGGGATGTTCGTGCAGCACTCAATGCGCGGACCTCCACTTTTAACTCCGGTAATGCGGAGGAGCATAACTTGCTTATGCCCTCCGGAAAACCATCAGAGCAGCAAAACGCCAGTACAGGGACAAGATTGAAGGACAGTTCAACACCACCGACTCCAGAAGCATGTGGAGGGGAATTAACACCATCACGGACTATAAAGGGAACACAAACTCCACCGTGAACACCGCTGCCTCTCTCCCGGACGAGCTAAACACCTTCTATGCTCGCTTTGAGGGAACTAACACCGCCCTCGCGGAGAGAGAGCTCGCGGCTGAAGATACAGAGGTTAGTGCACTCTCCGTATCTGTCGCGGATGTAACCCGATCCTTCCGGCGGGTGAACGTCCGTAAAGCAGCGGGTCCAGACGGCATTCCCGGCCGTGTGATCAGAGCGTGCGCGCACCAACTGGCTGGAGTTTTCACGGACATTTTTAACCTGTCCCTCTTCCTGTCCGTGGTCCCCACATGCTTTAAAACGTCCACCATTGTTCCTGTACCTAAGCAGTCAAAAACCACCTGCTTAAACGACTGGCGTCCTGTTGCTCTGACCCCCATCATCAGTAAATGCTTTGAGAGACTAGTCAGAAACCACATCTGCTCTGTTCTCCCCCCCTCACTGGACCCACTGCAGTTTGCATACCGCACAAACCGCTCCACTGATGATGCCATTTCATCCACTATACACACTACTCTCTCCCACCTGGAAAAAGAGGAACACATATGTGAGAATGCTGTTTGTGGACTACAGCTCAGCATTCAACACCATTGTGCCCTCCATACTTGACATTAAGCTCCGGGCTCTAGGCTTAAACAGCTTGTTATGCAGCTGGATCCTGGACTTCCTGTCAAACAGACGCCAGGTGGTCAGAATGGGCAGTAACATCTCCTCACCACTGACTCTCAACACTGGAGCCCCTCAGGGCTGCGTTCTCAGCCCACTCCTGTACTCCCTGTACACACATGACTGTGTGGCAACCCACAGCTCCAACACCATCATCAAGTTTGCTGACGATACGACGGTGGTAGGTCTTATCACCGACAATGATGAAACGGCCTACAGAGAGGAGGTGCACACTCTGACACGGTGGTGTCAGGAGCACAACCTCTCCCTCAACGTCAGCAAGACCAAGGAGCTGGTGGTCGACTTCAGGAGGAATGAGAGAGAACACCGCCCCATCACCATCGATGGAGCACCGGTGGAGAGAGTCAGCAGCTTCAAGTTCCTCGGTGTCCACATCACAGAGGAATTCTCATGGTCCGTCCACTCCGAGGCCGTTGTGAAGAAGGCTCATCAGCGCCTTTTCTTCCTGCGACGGCTGAGGAGGTTTGGAATGAACCGCCACATCCTCACACGCTTCTACAGCAGCACCATAGAGAGCCTGCTGACTGGCTGCATCACCACCTGGTACGGCAACAGTACCGCCCGCAGCCGCAAGGCCCTGCAAAGGGTAGTGCGCACGGCCAGCTGCATCATCGGAGGTGAGCTTCCCTCCCTCCAGGACATTTACGCCAGGCGGTGTGTGAAGAGAGCTCAGAGGATCATCAGAGACTCTAGCCACCCGAACCATGGGCTGCTCTCACTGCTGCCATCAGGCAGACGGTACCGCAGCATCAGAACACGCACCAGCCGACTCCAGAACAGCTTCTTCCCACAAGCAATTAGACTCCTTAACTCCTGATCCATCAGTATCATAACACACTCTGGACAGAATATCACTCAGCATAACCCACTGTAGATACACACACATTATATACACATTTATTTATCATACAGCATCTATTGCACTTTGGATTTCAATTTTTCAATCTGTGAATAATATTTATACTATACATTGTATATTATTATTATTATTATTATAGCGTAATGTATATTTTTTAGTGTATGTTTAGTGTATATTGTTTAAAGTATATGGGTATTGTAAGTATGTGTATATTGTTTAAAGCTGTGAGAACTACACTCACATTGTGTAAATTATTTATTGTTTATTGTAGTGTATACTGTGCTGTGAGTAATTGTGTGCGCATCAGATGTGTAATCTGTTGTTGCTTAAATGTTGTACATGTCATGTCATGACTACTATGTTGCTCGGAACTGCACCTAAGAATTTCACCTACTGTTGCACTTGTGCATATGGTAGAGTGACAAATAAAGTGATTTGATTTGATTTGATTTGAGTTGCAAAAGTGTGTGTGAATGATGGAGAATATGAGAGAGTTTAAGCAGTGTGTGCATCCGTGTCCCCGCTACATATCGGGCTCGGATACACACCTGCTTTGTGTGCAGTGTCTGGGTGTTGAGCATGCTCGAGCGGCTCTCGAGGGAGCCCCATGGTTCTGGACCCGCGGCCGCTGAGGCGGCTCGGCGTCGCAGATCATGGGGCTCACAGAAGGACTTGTCAGCGGGATTTGGGACTGCTGCGGCACTTTCCCAATCCTCGTCCGACAGTTCTAAGGATCTTCCTCCCCCTGCGGAAGCCCGCGCTGCGGCTTCTTCCCCCGGGGTCGAAGGTCCGATGCTTATTCTCTCCGGTTCCGAGGATCCGGATGAGTTTGGCATCGGGGCGGGTGGAGAAGCAGAAAGTGTTTCATCGCTTCATCCACCCGCCCATGAGGAGCTGATTGAGGTGTTGACTCGTCGGTGGCCAAGCTGAACATCAATTGGCCACAAGAAATGCAGGAAGTTCAGCCACCTAGTAGGCTGGACGACCGGTTTCTTTCTCGCCGGGTCCAAACACCCTGCCGGGGCTTACCATTCTTCTTGGAAGAAGCCCTATTCCTCGCATGTTTCCAATCCTCCAGTATTGAATTATTCCAATGTTCTGGGGGCACGCGAGGCGGGCTATGGGACGATTCCTCGGGTGGAGGAAGCTCTCGCGAGCTATCTTTCGCCCGATTTTGCGTCGTCCCTGAAAGCCCCGGCACTGCCCACCAAACCTGTCGGACACCTCATCGTTGGTGGGCAAGGCTTATATGGCGGCTGGGCGGGCTAGGCTAGGCTGACCTCCTCAAAGAGCTTGATGAGGGCGAGGGTCCCTCTCCGGAGAATGTGCTGGAACTCCGGAAGGCTGCAGATTTGTCTCTCCGCATCACCAAGGAGACGGCCCGTGCCATCGGCCGCTCCATGGCTTGTGGAGAGACATCTCTGGCTGAATCTGTCGGGGATGAAGGAGAAGGATAAGTCCTTCCTCCTAGACTCCCCGATTTCGCCTTCTGGCTTATTTGGTGATGCGGTTGAGACTGTCGTTGCCAGATACCAGGAGGCGAAGAAACAGTCAGCAGGCTTCCACCAGTACCTCCCTCGCCGCTCAATGCCTGGGAAGGCGGCCCCTAGTGGGCAGCCTCAGCCGTCTACCAGCTCCTCGCACCGGCAGGTGCAGAAGGAGAGCGTCGCCTCTAGAGCCCCTCCTCCGGGAGCTTGGCGACAGAGGTGGCGTTCTCACCAGCAGTCTTCCGCTCCTAGAGGCGATCTGAGGAACGTACTCCAGGCGCGAAAGGCTGCTGGGAAGAAGTCCTAACTTCGGCTGGACTTCTGAGAGCGGTTCTCCTCGCAGAGGGGCAACCGAGGCGCTCTGGGGAAAACGATGTGGTAATCCCGCCGTGTATGACGCTTCGGGCCACATTGATTTCCCGCGAACGCATGCTGCTCCAGCCGCCTCTGGAAAGACCTGCGGCTGGGCAGCTCGCGCGTCCGCACACAGAGAATTGTTCCCAACCACTTCCTGCCGGTCATCCGTTTCAGGGGGTTGGGGACGAGGCTCGTGTAACACCCGACGCCAGCCTCGAGAGGCTGGTTCCCTTAGTAGATTATCTCAGCGCATGGAAATGCCTTCCGAATATTTCTACATGGGTCCTGCGTACTGTAGAAAATGGTTACAGACTGCGGTTCGGTCACCCTCCTCCAAGTTTCAGGGGGTTGAACTGGACCGCAGTGGTACCAGAGTGGGTTTGGGTAATGGAACTAGAAGTGAAATCCTTGCTGGCGAAGGAAGCCATAGAGCGCGTTCCTTCGCCGGAGAGGGAGTCCGGGTTCTACAGCCGGTACTTTATAGTTCCCAAAAAGGATGGAGGGTTGCGTCCGATTATAGACCTGAGGTATTTGAATCGGTCTCTGAGGAGGTTCAGATTCAAAATGCTCACGGTTCCCATCATCGTGAGTCAGATCCAGCCCGAGGACTGGTTCGTCGCGATAGATCTAAAGGACGCATCCTTCCATATCTCCATCCTTCCATGTCACAGGAAGTTCTTGAGGTTCGCTTTCGGGGGCGAGGTGTACCAATATCGAGTGCTTCCCTTCGGCCTAGCTCTTTCCCCACGCACGTTCATGAAGTGCATGGATGCAGCTCTGGCTCCACTGAGACTTCAGGGCATCCGTGTGCTGAATTATATCGACGACTGGCTCATATTGGCCCAGTCGTACGAGATGGCAGTTCAGTGCTTGGGGCTGAGACGCAACACAAAGAAGAGTGTGTTGACACCGTCCCAGAGGACTACGTTCCTAGGGATCGTATGGGACTCGACGACGATGCGGGCACAATTGTCTCCCACGCGAGTCGAGACCATACTGGCGATGGTCTCAGGAATAAGGCTAGGCCACAGCATCACTGTGAAGCACTTTCAGAGAGTGCTGGGGCACATGGCAGCAGCGTCCAACATGATACCTTTTGGCCTGCTGCACATGAGACCCCTACAGTGGTGGCTGAAAACCAAGGGGTTTTCCCCCAGAGGGAATCCTTTCCGTATGATCAGGGTAACACGCAGATGCCTTCGTTCCCTAGTCATATGGAAGAAACCTTGGTTTCTGTCCCAGGGGCCAGTGTTGGGAGCATCCTGTTGCCGGAAATCCGTTTCAACAGACGCTTCCCTCACTGGTTGGGGCGCGGTCATGGACTGCCGCTTTGCGAGGGGCCCCTGGGAGGGCCGTCATTCCTCCTGGCACATAAACTGCCTGGAGATGATGGCGGTCTACAAAGCTCTCAGGAGATTTTTCCCGGACCTCCACGGCCAACATGTCCTGGTATGAACAGACAATACGGCTGTTGTACCGTACCTCAATCATCAGGGGGGTTTGAGGTCGCGCCCTCTATGCAGACTGGCGCATCAAATCCTCCTGTGGTCCCAAGGGAAACTGTTGTCCATCAGGGCAATGTATGTCCCGGGGGTCCAAAATCAGGGAGCAGACATCCTGTCGAGGCAGGGGCTGAGGCCCGGGGAGTGGCGACTCCACCCAGAGGTGGTGGAGGCCATGTGCGAGAGGTTTGGCCCAGTGGAAGTGTACCTGTTTGCGTCTCGACCACCACTGTGGTGTTCCCTCACGCATCCAGCCCCGCTGGGGTTGGATGCCATGGTTCAGACGTGTCCGAGGCTGCGTCTGTATGCATTTCCCCCGATTGCTCTGCTCCCAGGAGTCCTGGAGAGGGTCCGTCAACAGGGGGTCAGCCTACTTCTGGTAGCACCCCGTTGGCAGACTTGAGTTTGTTTCTCGGATATCATAGCTCTACTGGCAGGTCATCCATGGCAGATTCCTCTGAGGAGGGATCTCCTATCTCAGGCGGGTGGCACAATATTTCACCCCCGGCCGGAGGTTTGGAACCTTTGGGTCTGGCCCCTGAGGGGGTCAGGTACCTAGAGGCTGGCCTGTTGGCAGAGGTGATAGAGACCTTACTCAGTTCCAGGGCTCTGTCTACGAGGAGACTGTACAGCCTCAAGTGGAATGTGTTTGCCACTTGGTGCAGGGAGCGTGAGGTGGACCCAGTTAACTGCCCAGTGGCTTCAGTGCTGGAGTTCCTCCAAGATCGCTTCTCTGCGGGTCTAACCCCGTCCACACTCAAGGTGTACGTGGCTGCCATTGGGGCTTTCCACACTCCTTTGGGTGATGGGCCTTTGGGTAGGCACCAGCTGGTTGTACAGTTCCTCCATGGGGCTCGGAGGATGAGGCCTGCGGCTCGTTCCAGAGTTCCAACTTGGGATCTGGCAGTGGTTCTCGAAGGGCTGGCTGAGGCCCCCTTTGAGCCATTGGAGTCGGTGGAACCAAAGAACCTGACCCTGAAGGTGGCTTTTCTCCTGGCTATCACATCTCTGAGGAGAGTGGGGGACCTCTAGGCCTTGGCGGAAATGCCGACTTGCCTAGAGTTTGCCCCTGGGGGAGTTAAAGCCATCCTACACCCTAGGCCGGGCTATGTGCCCAAGGTTCCATCAAGGGTGGCCAGGTCTTTGGTTCTTCAGGCATTTCAATAGCTGCCGTTTCAATGCGCCGGCTCCCCTTTTATACTTCCGGGTATGCCGTCACAGTGACGTCATCACACACGCCAATCGGATTGGTTTAGTTTTCATTCAGACTTCAGATACGCTGATGCTTAGGGAGCATCCCCAAAGTGTCATTCCGATGCAGTGCTCGTTCCCTTCTCAGGGAACAAGGGTTATATACATAACCCGAGCCGTTTTTTATTTATTTATAACTTTGCCTACTTTTGCCACACACATCTTGAAAACATACTGAATTAATGTGCCATTTAGAAACAAATAGTATTAATAAATAAAGTATGGCCTTAACATTTTTCATTTTCAGTCCTTTTATCCTTTTTTCTTGTCTAGCAATCTACACATTTCACAGACACAACCTTGAAAAAGATTTGCAGAGCAAGTGCACTATATATATGCACACACACACACACACACACACACACACACACACACACACACACACACACACACACACACACACACACACACACACACACACACACACACACACACACACACACACACACACACACACACACACACATATAATATAATATAATATAATATAATATAATATAATATAATATAATTAGAAATAGGGATGTACCGAATCCAGGATTTGGGTTCAGATTCAGCCGAATATTGGGCTTTTTGACGGGGTTCGGTTTCTGCCGAACCTCTGAATTTTTTTCCACCGAACCGATCCCTAGGTTTGTGTGCCTCCGCTATGCGCCTCCGCTTTTAAATACTTATTTTCCTCACTGTATATATATATATACTAGTGTCGCGGAGCGGGAGTGTTACGGATACGTGGTGTTGCCATAGACAATAAATTAATTAATTTGGTAAATAAATATAAACAATATATATACTATATTTCAGGGCTCAATGCTAAGGATTTTTTTCAGGGGTTCAAATTTTTACTTGCCCTGTCAGAATTTTCACTGACCCCACCACAAAAAAAAGACAAATAAAATAAAATAGGCCTAGTATTGTTTTTGAGCCATATCAGCTTAATAAATAAGGTTATGACTCTAAAAACTAATATCCTAACTCATATATTTTTTTTTTTATATTGTTAAAGACCGTCAGTAATAAAATAAGAACACATAATCAAATTATGAGCAAAAGCACAAATAAATAAAGCAGAACAAACATATACAAATGAAATAAACAGTTCTTTTCATGTAGGTCAAAACTAGATTGTCAGGTAGCCTACAAAAATAGTAATCAAATGTAAAATATAACTGCATAGTCTGCATAAAATGATATGCCACTGCATATAAATATAGATTAACCCTTATTAAAAGTTATTCAGTCAAGAGCAGTGAGTGATTTTTATTTTTTTTTTTGTCTTTTGTTATCTCAATATTTATATAGCCAATGACGATATTTTCCGGCTTTCCATGTTTTCACTGTTATACGGTAGGGGGCGCTGTAGCGCATTTCCTGCACGAGAACAGAATCTTCTGATCAAAACACTGCCGAAGAAGCAACGTGCGATATCATGTGTAAGCAGATGCATATGTAAAATAACGCGATCATCACCATTAAACAGCATATGAATCAAAACTGCCTAATGTTATTGAATGAAATGTCAGCCCAGGACGAGTTATAGGACTGTCAAGCTTTGGGGTGTTGATGGACTCCATCTACAACATCTGTGTTTTGTTCATCGTTCGGACGTAACGTAGTCTTTTACAAAAACATGATTTTTTCAGCTTTATGCTCAAAATGTTGCTTTTTCATGAAACTTGCAACATTCAAGTGTTGATTAAAAAAATAATATATGAAGCTGGAATAAAACAGTGGGTCTGTTCTTTCTTTTGATATATTTCATGTTTAGATATTCTGTGGACCATTAAAACTTGTGAAAATGACCATAAATGCTGGCGGTGACTGGCAAATTTCATGTTTACGTTCATTTAAAAGACCTAACCGACTATGTTTACAATGATACTCAACAAGACAGTCATTTTGATATAATTTTGTGTGAATATTCGCGCGCTGTGAGACGCGTGGCCGTGCGTGTGTGTGTGTGTGTGGTGTGTTGCTGCCCTTCGCAACGAGCAAACTGAGAGACACACTTTCTCGTCTATGAGAGCTTGAATATTTAAATTGGCAAGGCTTAAAAATGCTCAAATGATCAGTTTCCGTGAAGATGCAGCATTGGCCCGAGTGTCTTTCACGCTGGCACTGAACCATCGGGCAATTCTTATTGTCGACCGTAATGACAAATATTTTTTGTCATTCATTCAGGGGGGGCGGGAGGTCATTTTGGGAGGGCGGGGCACCCCCCCAAAACAATGGTAGGGGAAACACTGCACCTGTTTGAGGTCATTAGCTGCATAAAGACACCTGTCCACCCCATACAATCAGTAAGAATCCAACTACTAACATGGCCAAGACCAAAGAGCTGTCCAAAGACACTAGAGACAAAATTGTACACCTCCACAAGGCTGGAAAGGGCTACGGGGGAAATTGCCAAGCCGCTTGGTGAAAAAAGGTCCACTGTTGGAGCAATCATTAGGAAATGGAAGAAGCTAAACATGACTGTCAATCTCCCTTGGACTGGGACTCCATGCAATATCTCACCTAGTGGGGTCTCAATGATCCTAAGAAAGGTGAGAAATCAGCACAGAACTACACGGGAGGAGCTGGTCAATGACCTGAAAAAAGCTGGGACCACCGTTTCCAAGGTTACTGTTGGTAATACACTAAGACGTCATGGTTTGAAATCATGCATGGCACGGAAGTTTCCCCTGCTTAAACCAGCACATGTCAAGACCTGTCTTAAGTTTGCCAATGACCACTTGGATGATCCAGAGGAGTCATGGGAGAAAGTCATGTGGTCAGATTCCACTAAACATGTTTGAAGGAAGAAGAATAGGACAGGGCGACTGCACTGTTTTAAGGAGAGGATGACCGGGGCCATGTATTGCGAGATTTTGGGGAACAACCTCCTTCCCTCAGTTAGAGCATTGAAGATGGGTCGAGGCTGGGTCTTCCAACATGACAATGACCCGAAGCACACAGTCAGGATAACCAAGGAGTGGTTCTGTAAGAAGCATATCAAGGTTCTGGCGTGGCCTAGCCAGTCTCCAGACCTAAACTCAATAGAGAATCTTTGGAGGGAACTCAAACTCTGTGTTTCTCAGCGACAGGCCAGAAACCTGACTGATCTAGAGAAGATCTCTGTGGAGGAGTGGGCCAAAATCCCTCCTGCAGTGTGTGCAAACCTGGTGAAAAACTACAGGAAACGTTTGATCTCTGTAATTGCAAACAAAGTTGTTCAAAATTGCTTAAATCAACTTTCTTTCCCATTCTGACATTCAGTTTGGAGTTCAGGAGATCATACCCCTAAATGCATTGAAGCAACTGCCATGTGATTGGTTGATTAGATAATTGCATTAATGAGAAATTGAACAGGTGTTCCTAATAATCCTTTAGGTGAGTGTATATTGCTGTTCTGTTTACTAGAAAATGTTGTTCTTGTTACACAAAATGCTTTCTATTCATCAAATAATCCTGAAAGAAAGTGTCAAGGTCACGACAAATATTAAGCAGCACAACTGTTTTCATCATTTAAAATAATAAAAAAACAATTAATATGTTGAGCACGAAATCAGTATGATTTCTGAAGGATATTGTGACACTGCAGATCACAGAAATAATATTTGAACAGTATTTTTAAATAAATTAAGTCAAATTAATTAAGCAAGAGAATACTTTCAAAAACATCACAACCTCTTACTGACCCCAAACTTTTGAACAGAAAAAAATTCTAAATAAGTAACTGTACATGTACAATTCCAAATACACTGAGAAATAAATAATTTCTGACTGTCAAAACAAAACCCTAATAAAACATATAAACGAAGTAAAAACAAAACAAAAAACATGGCCTTATTCACAGTAGCACCATATTTCATTTTTGACAGTAAGATAATTGAGTATATTATGGATAGTCTTAAAAGCATGCACTGTATAAAGTTGTTTAAAGTAGGGATGGCGAAAACTAAACATTTTCTTGACCGACCACCGAGCCTCATTAGCCGGTTGAAACCGGTTAACCGATTAGTAAAAAAAATATGCTGCGCTATTTGAAATAACAGCCGCAACTCGCGAGCCGCGCCTGCAATTTCGCAACTCTGTCGCATCTCTGCCTCCCGCTCTCTCACACACACACACACACACACACTGTCCAGGCGCCGCCGCCTGCCTTCCACTCACGTCAATTTTTTAAAATCCCCTACAGCGCGAAACATGAGTCCCGCAAACGCGGCGCTGAGGAGCTTGTTTGTAATCGGAGGACAAATGGCTCCTTAGTTTCGAAATGGTTTGGGCACAAGGTGATCGCGTTGAAAATAAAGGCTATTGTCTAGCGTTAGAAGCTCATTCGAAACATTGCCGCGACTCATTTAAGATAATGACAGCTGCGAAGAGACGCCGCTTTAGTTCGAGGTAGTGCTAACAATAATAAAGAAAGATGATGATCAACACCTTATGTGTTACCACTGAAATGTAGATGTAATATATTTAGATGATGTGCTAAGTACTGTATTTAAGCACTGTATCACACAAGTTGCAACTTACATCTGAAGCTGAACAATGAAGCATTTGCAGACGCGTTTCATGCATTATTTATGGTGTGAGCACATTCAAGCGGTTCAGAAAATATTAATCTGTAATATCGGTTATAAATAATAAATACAAATTATAAAGACACATTTTGGCTAAGTTGTTTATTTCCGAGTGTTATGCTGCCTTCACGCGTGCTCTCTGAATTATTGTAAATAGGAGTTTCCTAGGTAAAAATTGCACGTGAACGCGCTCCACCCCTCGAAATGTGAACGAGATGAGTTCATACTTCATAATCACGACTTTAGAAGTGGGAATTGTCAAATTTCCGATAGCACGTGAAGGCAGCATTACTTTCACTTACTTTTGTTATTTCCAAGCTGGTAAACTGAAATATTGCGCATGATTTGAGATATGTTTTCCACGCAGGTTGTAAGAGAGGCTATGACAGTTCATAACACAGCAAGCGTTCACCATTCTAATGTGTTTTTAACTGTATAATACAAGTTTTAAAGTCTACCTCCACTATTACTCATTCTCTAATGTAGTGTCTGTGTCCTAAAGTCCGCGAATGCATTGCGTTGGTGACGTCACGTTCCCATTCTCTATAAATAGCCTAATTTAGAGATCACTTTTTTTTTTTTAACCGACAACCGACAACTTTGATCGGTTAACGTTGATACGGTCAACCATCGGTCAAACGGTCATCGGTTAACATCCCTAGTTTAAAGACCATAGATCACATTTAATTTCCATAAAGGTTTGGAGTTTTTGTCTACTGATTGTGTGGAAATGTGTTTCTCCCCCAATCTTTCATCTTCTGAATTATCAACACCAATTAGTAGTTCAGCCCATTGAAAAGAGTGTAGTCAATCCCTCACAGCCTCATTTTCATTCCTGTCAAATTAAATTAAATATTGAATAAGGTAGCATGCTCCTCTTTAAAGAACTGCTGTGTGGGATCATTATTGAATATTTATGCTGATATATACCCAATAGTTCTTGTGGACCTCAAACTGTTTATCCATTACCAAAGCATTGTAGAGCTTCCCTGCCATATGCTGTGGAGTGTAAGGGCATTAGAGTTAATTGTACCACAAGCTACAACCAACTCTTCCTAATGGCCCTAAACAAATGGACCATTGAAAGTGCAGGATGATACCTCTGTCCTACCTCTGAACTGATTACCCATAGCTAATTATCACTCATTTAATGAATGAGTAAATTAGGAGCCTAGAATGTGGATATGCTCATTGGAAGCCTCTTATGGGGACAGCATGAATCAGGCAGACCAAATGGAAAAGGACAAATTGAATAAGGGCTTGGGTGCAAGAACAAAAGCGAGACAGAGAAAATGAAAAGGAAAGGGAGGCTGGAAGAAATCGCTGCTCAATGAGGTGTTCTGAATTGGCCTGTGCTGTTTGACACACTTGTCTGTAATCCATGGCACAGTTTGAATTGGAGCTCCAGCTTAGTCCAAGACAACCTCTCAATCACAGGAACAATCTCCTCTCTGCATATCCTACGGTCTCCTGGACTCACATTAGTCTCCGATTTCCACACCACTGCTGATCCATGGGTGTAACCGTGTTTGCTTTGCACAATAGAACAAACTGTTCCTCCTGGGAGAAACGCTGCCATTTGTGTTGTGCTCCCGGTGTGGCTCTCCGGCTCCTTTAAGGTTATTCCGGAGGTCACCAATTGTTATGTTTTAAATTATGTCCTCTCCAAGGGCTGATTTTGGAGCTGTGCAGGGCGGCACTTTATCTGGCTAATAAACTCATATGATTCATGCAGTCCAGCACAGGGTGGGTGGCATACAGTATGTAAATAAAGGGAAATTGCAGGTTTTTGAGTGTGTTTTGGAGATGTTAGAAAACAAAAATGGTCTTTTTTACAGATTGCTCTTATACAACAGGGCTCGACATTAACGCTTGTCCGGGACAAGTGGATTTTTTGAAGGGGCAAGTGAAAAAGAATTTTACTTGCCCGACAGACAAGTATTCTGAGTAAAACGTCAAAACAAAAAATAACTAGGGAATCACCAAAGTGCAATAATGATTCTGCATTCAGTTAGTGTAGCCTAAGTGGCGATCGATAGTGGATAATAATATAAAACAAACTGATGTTAACAAGGTTGTGGTGTTGCTCTCAAAGAGAAAATCGAAAAAAGAGTGAAAACTCAGTTAACATACATGGTTAAAATTGTGTAGTTTTTATATTTATATCATATGATACAGTTAAGCAACATCACACTAACAAGAGTGTTGTTTTCCTGAATACCATCACGACTGAAAATGACACTGATTTCATAAGCCAGTTCCATAAACAATTAATTTACATTAAGCAACTTACATTTTAGATGCAATATCGACTGTTTTTGTTCTATTTCAGCAGCGAAAATAGTTCAAAACAAATATCACAGCATAACCGTATATATAGAATATAAAAGGAAAGCTGAAGCATAGCCTATATTTTTAATAAGATTATGGGAAAATGCCCTTTATAAAAAGGTAAAAATATCACAAATATGCATATTTAAATATGTCAAAGCTGATTGAACACTGGTGAAAATATTGCTTCAGAATAGATTATATTTACACAAAAAAAATCCGGACAAGCTAATTTTTTACTCGGACAAGTGAATGACAGATTTACTAGTCCGAAGGACAAGCGTGTGAACAGGCTTAATGTCGAGCCCTGTACAAGCATTTTGCATTGGACACATAAGTTGATTCTTAACCGTTTTTGTTGATTTAATAGACTGTAGAGACACTCTATCAGTAGTGATTTTTGTTTCAAGATGTTTCTCTGTGCGAGAACAGTAGGCTCATTTTCCACTTTTATTCACTAGGGTCAATTGATGCCAGCCATAGTGGTTTGAAAGTGAAAGGCCTCTTTTTTTCCCTCTATGTGTCAGCCATGCTTAAGGACCTCTTGTTAAATTACTCCACTTATCGCACCATTCAGAACTGGGGTGCTAAATTTCATGCAAAGAGACAATCCATGGCCAACAAAGATAAATTGCCCATACCCAACATCTAAACATGATTTTTTATGATAATAAATCTTGAAGCCCATATATCAAAGCGTCATTCACCGCTTCAGCAGCCATATCAAGATGAATGAGGTGTGTCATAACAATCACATTAAATCAGCATTAGACTGCCTGTGCCAATCAGCATATGTCTTGCAGTCCTAATTATACCCATTATTCAATCTGTAAAAAAATACTGCATGTATTCAGAGAGAAATGAAAAATACATATAAAAACAAAGATCTGGAGCCTGCATTTGCACATTTATTTGTTTTAGCTACAGTCCATTGAGCTACTTGATAGATTCATTATCACAGATACATGCTGGGATTTTATTAACGGGCTAATAGTTATACTGTTGCCAAAGTTGAATGACTCTTAAGTGATTTTGAGTCTAAGATGAGGTTCAGCAATTTGATTTTAATAGTCAGTAGTTTATTGCTCACACACATCATTTGTTCTGCCATGGCTTGATGTTTCCACTGCACATATCTGCTCTGGTCTAACTAAATTTGTATTTCTTTAAATTATATTTTATGTACAGTTGATCATAGTATGTACACTACTGCTGGAGTCTGTAAGATTTTGCTGCATTTATTTTAGAAAAAATTCTGTACGTAACAATATTAGAGTGAAATATTACTATATATTTTTTTCTATTTTAATATATTTAAAACATTTATTTATTCCTGTGAGGGCAAGCTGGATTTTCAGCAGCCATTACTCCAGCCTAACTCCAGAAATCATTCTAATATGCTGATTTGATGCTAACAGAAACATTTCTTATTATAAATGTTGAAAACAGTTATACTGTGTAGTAAACCCTTTGTGTGGTGAAGGAAGGAAGAAGACGGGGTCGGCTTGACTGGGACTGCACTTTATTGGTCTTTACGATCCTCAAACTGTTACAAGCGCTCGGCGCTATCAAACTCAAACTCATTCACTTTTCCAATAACTCGTCAGTTCAAACTCCAGACTCTCTCTCAGTATATAGCCTCAGCCGTGTGCGTCAGTCCCAGTCCTGAGCTCTCTCTCCCTCTCTCTCTCCCGACCGCTGCTTCTACGGTCTCTCCACGGCAATTACTGGAACGAGAGACAGGTGTTAGTGATCTGCACTTGACCTACTTACTCACCGCTCGTCTCCGCGGTCCCTCTCTCCCGCTACAGACTTCGCAGAACCACGCCTCCTCCACCACATACCCCCACCGCCCGCACCAGGCCGGGGAGCCATCCGGCCTGCAGCCTCCCCCCCCCCCCCCCCCCCCCTCCTGGAGAGGAAGTCAGCCACAGCCATCTGAGCACCCGGCCTGTGGATCACCTTGAACTTAAAAGGCTGTAACGCTAGATACCAACGGGTGATCCGGGCGTTGGTATCCTTCATGCGGTGGAGCCACTGCAAAGGGGCGTGGTCCGAACAGAGGGTGAACTCCCGCCCCAGGAGGTAGTAGCGGAGGGTAAGGACAGCCCACCTGATAGCCAGGCACTCTTTTTCTATGGTGCTGTACATCGTCTCTCTCTTAGAGAGCTTGCGACTGATGTACAGCACCGGCCGTTCCTCCCCCTCCCCCTCCCCCTCCTGGGACAGGACCGCGCCCAGCCCCCTGTCCGAGGCGTCTGTCTGTAGGGAAAAAGGGAGAGAGAAATTAGGAGCTTGTAAGAGCGGCCCACCACACAGAGCAGCCTTTATTTGGGTGAAAGCCTGCTGGCACCGCTCCATCCACTGAACTGTATCTGGTACCTCCTTTTTAGTTAGATCAGTCAGCGGGCTAGCGAGGTCCGAATAATTAGGTACAAACCTTCTATAATATCCCGCTAGCCCCAGGAACTGTCTAACCTCCTTTTTGGACTTGGGTCTTGGGCAGGTCGCAATAGCTGCAGTCTTGTCAATTTGGAGACGCACCTGCCCATGGCCCAAGTGGAAGCCCAGATATCTTACTTCCACCCGCCCAACTGCACACTTCTTCGGGTTGGCCGTGAGCCCCGCCCTTCTCAGCGACTTTAGGACAGCACGCAGGTGCTGCATATGCCGCTGGCAATCCGCACTATAGATGATGATATCATCCAAGTAGGCAGCAGCATATCGTCGCTGTCCGATGAAAACCACGTATGTCCATTTTGCCGATTTTGAGATTTTTCGACGGATTGAATGTCCAGGTTCATTTCCGTATACAGTATGCGTCACATATCTAAATGGCCAATGCAAAGTTGTGAAAACATGTCATCTGATTTTCACGTATATCCATTTGGTGTCAAAGCTGTCAATCACGCCGCGTATCTCCCGCCCTGTGGAAGCATCTCGCTGGTCTCGCCGGTCTCGTGAAATTGTTTCATCGAAGCTCAGCACTGGATAGCCGAAAGTACGACATTGAAGCTCTCCACAGTTTAGTTCTAATCTAGTTCTTCACAGATTAGTTTGCTTGCTAGTATGTAAATAAACTCGGTCTCTTTGATAAGATTCAGCCTTTTTTTTCTCAGTCAAACTGATCAAATTATAGCCTGTAATGCTACTGTCATGATTGTCACTAGAACATGCCTCACTCATACTGCGATCACCGCTTGCCAGAGGCTGAGAATATCCAGCATGTATTCCTCTGTATTCCTCACGTATTCCTCTGCTGAAACGCGACTTTGCCATTCTAATTAATGATCGTAAGAACGCGTATCGACCACCGTTACTGTAAAATATGCACGTATGTCCATTTAAACTCAATTTTGGTCAAATGTGGATTATATTATTACACTGTCAAGAATATGGTTACATGTAAAGATGCTGTACCAAGTATGACAACGCTACATTCAACTGCTTTTGAAATACAGTGTTTTTTTCACTTCCTGAAAAGTAAGCGTTTTGGACATACGTGAGTTTCATCGGACAGCGACGATATGCAGCATGCGGCTGGAGAATCCTGTCCATCAGACGCTGGAAGGTCGCGGGAGCCCTGAACAAGCCGAAAGGAAGGGTGACAAATTGGTGTAACCCAAACGGCGTGGTGAAAGCGTTTTCTTCTTTGGACATTGGCAACAAGGGGATCTGCCAATATCCCTTAGTTAAGTCCAGTGTCGAATAAAATCGAGCGGTCCCTAGCCGATCAAGCAATTCGTCCACCCTTGGCATTGGGTACGCATCAAACTTTGACTCCGCGTTCACTTTTCTGTAGTCCACACAGAAACGCACCGAGCCGTCAGGTTTTGGTACCAAAACTATCGGGCTCGCCCAATTGCTGCTGGACTCTTCTATTACCCCCATATCCAACATAGCGTCTAACTCACCCTGAACCACCTTTTTTTTGTGTTCAGGTAAACGGTAACGCCGGCTCCGAACCACCATGCCCGGCTCCGTCTCAATATGGTGTTGAATGAGGTCGGTGTGACCAGGCAGGGGCGAGAACATGTCAGCAAATTCTGCTTGTAAGGTTTTGACGTCAGTGAGCTGCGACGGCAGCTCATAATTGAGATCCCGACTCGCCGTGTGACTACAAAGGGTCCTTGCCACTTTGCGAGTAATTTCGAATGGGAAGTGGGGAGTAATACAAGTACCTTATCTCCCGGTGCAAATTGACGCAGTCTAGCCCCTCTGTTGTATAGCTGTCTTTGTCTGTCCTGAGCCTGTAACAAATTCTCCATTGACAGCCGCCCCAAAGTGTGGAGTTTTGTTCTCAGGTCCAGGACATGGTGAATTTCATTTTTACTCGCGGAAGGTCCCTCCTCCCAAGTCTCTCTAAGGACATCCAGCATCCCCCGAGGCTGGCGCCCATAGAGAAGCTCGAAGGGGGAAAACCCCGTGGAGGCTTGTGGGACCTCGCGAACAGCAAACATCAGAGGTTCTAGCCACTTATCCCAATTTTTGGTGTCCTCATGAACGAACTTCCGAATCATGGATTTCAACGTGCGATTAAACCGTTCGACCAAGCCATCCGTTTGTGGGTGATAGACGCTTGTGCGAATCGACTTAACGCCCAACAACTCGTAAAGTTCGCGAATCATTCGTGACATGAACGCCGTGCCTTGATTGGTGAGAATCTCTTTCAGGACTCCCACCCGGGAGATTAGCGAAAACAGTGCGCTCGCAACATAGTGCAGAGCGGGACTGCTTCCGGGTATCGCGTTGCATAGTCAACCATAACTAATGCAAAGCGATGCCCGCGTGCTGACCGCTCTAATGGCCCGATGAGGTCCATACCAATTCTCTCAAAGGGGACCTGCACTAGCGGGAGAGGGCACAATGGTGCTTTTGGGGTGGCCGGTGGATTCACCAACTGACATTCACGACAAGACCCACACCATCTGCATACATTCTCGTGAATGCCCGGCCAGAAGAAACGGGCCATTAGACGGTTGAGTGTAGCCGTTTGTCCTAAATGCCCAGCCATAGGATTAGAATGAGCCGCCTGGAAAAGCATTTCCCGGCGGCTTTTAGGTACTAACAACTGGGTTGTATCCTGCTTTGACTGGGTGTCCTGGGTAACCCGATACAACCTATCCTTTAAAATACAAAAATAGGGATAAGAGAGCGGCTGGTCAGGCTGGAGGAGGTGGCCGTCGATGGAACGGACCTGATTAAACGCGTTTTTCAGCGACTCATCCAGGGACTGTTCCTGGGGAAAGTCATCGCGGTCTGTGAGAACCGGCATCTCCAGACCGCTCTGTTCCCCCGGACCGGCCCCCGGAGGTCCCAAATCCACCTCTCCCGACTGAGCAACCGTCTCTTTCCCCTTTACATGTTTTCCCCAAGAAGCATCTGCACACAAATGTCCCAACAATTTATTAAATGCTGGCCAATTGGTCCCCAAAATTAGCGGATGCCGGAGGTGCGGGTTAACTGCTACCTCCACACTATGCTTTTGTCCCCTAAATAGAATATCCACGGGCGACAACGGATAGTTCACCAATTCCCCGTGCACACACCTCACCGTAACCGTGCGGCTAGTACCCAATGCCTTAGGGTGAATCAGGCTTTGGTGGATGGAGGTCTGGTTACAACCCGAATCACTCTCTCCCGCTACAGACTTCGCAGAACCATGCCTCCTCCGCCACATACTGCTTAATCATTTTAATTATTTTTTTTTTTTTGAACATTTGAAGAATGTGTTTTCTTTTGTTTTTTGTTTTTAATGGAAATTGGCAAAGAACAGCATTTGTTTGAAATAGAAATGTTTTGTAAGATTATAAATTACTTTACTGTGTTCATGGTTGCAGGTAGTTATAATTCACAGGAAGGAGAATGCATGATACAGACGATACAGATACACTAGGAAACAAGAATCACTACTCATAGTAACGTTGATGACACCAAACAATGAATAGAAGGAACTCTGGTAGAGAGTTTGACCGATATCTATTCCAGACAAACTGCATTACAATCATTTCCCAAAATGTAATTTGTGTGGAAATTATTACAAATTCTGTAAACAGGACGTTAACACAAGCCAGAGACGGGACACACTGAAGACGGATGCAAAGAAGAAAACACAGATGCTTACTGTTTGCGATGCTCGAAATATAGTAAGAAAAATATAAATATTGAATTGGGAGTTTATATGAATGCATCTCTGAAGGGAACTAACTGTCTAAAGAATTTTTCAGTTTCAATGGCGTTTTCTTTTTCTCTTTTCTCGTTTTCTTTTTCTCTCTCTCTATAAAGTAGCGTTTATAAGCGCAGCACTAGCTCAAATCAGAAAACATGATAGCAAACTATAGCAACAAGAACTCAGGCAAAACAGGAACGGGGAACAGAATGAAAACAAAACCAAAACAGAACATAGTTTTGACAATTGTTACTTTTGTTAAATTTGATGCTTCCTTGCTTAATAAAATTTTTAATTATTAACTGTATTAATATAAAAAAATTACCTTACTGACTCTTTTAAACTTTTAAACTGTAGTGTATGCATTTTTGTTATGTTATGTTATGTTGTATTATGTTATGTTATGTTATAAGTTCTTAATATTTTCTATTCTTTATTTATAGTGTAAAACTAAAAAAATCCATGCTGGGTTACCTGATCAGCATCTAAGGAGACTAACTTGCTAATCAGATGTGTAATAAAACTCGACTCGAGTTTTGGTCATTACTCTTACTTTACAAGTAGGTTGAGATTGTGTTTTTTTTTAAATTTACGAGAAGTCTGCACATAATTTCTAAGAGCAGTACAGTTATTTCTGCCATGTCTTGCTCTTGCTTTCTTCTATATCTCTTATTTTTACTGCCGTCTTGCTGATATGCTTTCCGGCAGCTTGGGGCTGTTTAAATATATTTTTGGAGATGTATATACAAAACAGGGGTATTAAGAGGGTTGACCGTGTTTGTGACAAATGTTTAAAAAGGAACAGCTCAGGGTAGCTGGGACAGAACCTGCCTGTCAGATCGCCTGTCTCACGGGAACATTCCCACACTTGCCCTGATTCCCTTGCTTTTTTAAAGGAGACATTCATGTAGATATATTCAAATGATCTCCCCCATAACCCACAGCGACTGCACAGAGAGAATATAGTATACAATATATATAATATAGTATATGTAATATAATATATAAGACCTGAAGCCAGACCAGCTAACAAGATTTTGTTTCAGAACCGACTCCGAGGAGAGAGTTAAGCAGTCAGATTAATTATTGATATCAACTTTTTTGTGACATGGGGAAGAGACAGATGAAGTTCATTTGAGCAAATTCTTGACAGCTCTTCAGTGGAGCTCCAAAGACTTGAGTGAAGCTCAGGCAGACGCCTCTCTTTGCGTTTTGATGTTTCGGGGTTTGTTTGACAGTTTCATTTATACTGAGATCTTCATTTTTATTTCATGTTACAATGAACTAATGATTTACTTTAACTTTTCCTTTTTGAATTATGTAACAGCAACTGAGTGCTTCATCTGTGTATGTATCATCTGTTAATTTTATAATTAGTAGTGCTAGCTAAGAGTGTTACTGTTGCTCATACTTTGATTTTGAATATTCATCTTTTGAGGGGAGCTTTGCTATAATTTTTCCAAGCAATTCAGCGTTTTTGCCTGGCGAACAATAAAATGTACAAAACATTCTATAGACTTCCATTAAAAGGAGACCATAATGTCACAGACTTTGCCTCTTTTGACTTGGTTCAGTATAAAACCACCTAGCAACCACAGAGAACATCCGAGCACCCACACAAACACCTTGGCATTGTGGCAGTGAGTTTTGCATTGGTATTTTGTTTTTATTGTCTTTGCCTTCTTTGTCCTTCAAAGCTGATAAATAATTGCTTTCTTATTGATTTAATAAAACGCTGTCTGGCTGTCTGTTTGAATTTTCCAAATGTGTAATTTCCAGCTAAGCAATATCATACAAATGTATGGACAAAGTAATTGAACTCATCAAGCAGGGAGTGATTGATTTAAACCACAATGATTACACTGTAATATAATCAGTCTAGCTGACCGTGCTTGGTTTATCCTCCTGCCACTTCATCTTAACTCAGATTTAATGGAGTAATCTTATTGAATCTTATTGTACCAGGTTTCCGGGCATCAGGCTATAACATAAGTCAGGACAGAGGTTGCTGACAAATCTGTAACAATTGTGGCCTATTTGTGTGTTTTCATTACACCCCTAAGAACTTCACGGTGTAGAGCCCCACAGCTACAAAAGCACATTGAAGCAAATATGTTTTTTCTTCTTCTTTACAACAGCCCTGATGGAAAGTGGCATGGAAGACTCTTTGATACACCTATGACATCTATGATTTCTAATTGCTTTCTCCTAATAAGGTCATTAGCATCTCTCTTTCTTATGGATTCTGAGTGTGGTACCACATCCATCTGTTATCCTACTTCTTGATGAGATTCATCTGTGTTATGGAGAATCAATCCTACCATGATGTTCTGTCCATCACTCTCATATTTCAGCATATTAACATATTTTGTACTGCATTGCCTATAGCGAGAGGGTGAGAAAGAGAGAGATAAATGTAGGGCTGGTCTAAAGCCTTGAGGTAGAATGGAGTGTGACTCCATAATTAAAGTTTAATCCTTTTTGTCGTTCACACTGCTCTGGGAAAAGCGTACGAGTTTGATGAGTCTAATGGATTTTTCTTGCTCCGGTAAAATCTTATACCTTTGAGTTTTTCACACCTCTATGACACTTGAGTTGCAGACATCTGAATGGTAATATCAGATAACTGAGACATGGGGGCTGAGTCTCTTTCTCCATATGTATGTATATATTATATGTATGTATGTGTGTGTATATACAGTGAGGAAAATAAGTATTTGAACACCCTGCTATTTTGCAAGTTCTCCCACTTAGAAATCATGCCCCCGGTTTCACAGACAACGCTTAAGCTAGTCCTAGACTAAAATGCATGTTTGTGCTGTTTTAACTGAAAGAGTCTTGCACTGACAAATCTTAAAATATGTCAGTGGCATTGTTTTGTCTCAAGATGCACACCAGTAATGTTTTTTTCTTGGGCACGTTTATAAAAGTTACTTATATGTCCTAATTGAACTAAGGCCTAATCCTGGCTTAGTCTAAGCCCTGTCTGTGAAACCGGGCCATGGAGGGGTCTGAAATTGTCATCTTAGGTGCATGTCCACTGTGAGAAACATAATCTAAAAAAAAAAATCCAGAAATCACAATGTATGATTTTTTAACTATTTTTTTGTATGATACAGCTGCAAATAAGTATGTGAACACCTGAGAAAATCAATGTTAATATTTGGTACAGTAGCCTTTGTTTGCAATTACAGAGGTCAAACGTTTCCTGCAGTTTTTCACCAGGTTTACTTTGCACACACTGCAGGAGGGATTTTGGCCCACTCCTCAACACAGATCTTGTGTTCCCCCAAATCTTGCAATACATGGCCCCGGTCATCCTCTCCTTAATACAGTGCAGTCGCCCTGTCCCATGTGCAGAAAAACACCCCCAGAGCATGATGCTACCACCCCCATGCTTCACAGTAGGGATGGTTTTCTTGGGATGGTACTCATCATTCTTCTTCCTCCAAATACGTTTAGTGGAATTATGACCAAAAAATTATATTTTGGTCTCATCTGACCACATGACTTTCTCCCATGACTCCTCTGGATCATCCAAATGGTCATTGGCAAACTTATGACAGGCCTTGACATGTGCTGGTTTAAGCAGGGGAACCTTCCGTGCCATGCATGATTTCAAACCATGACGTCTTAGTGTATTACCAACAGTAACCTTGGAAACGGTGGTCCCAGCTCTTTTCAGGTCATTGACCAGCTCCTCCCGTGTAGTTCTGTGCTGATTTCTCACCTTTCTTAGGATCATTGAGACCCCACGAGGTGAGATCTTGCATGGAGCCCCAGTCCGAGGGAGATTGACAGTCATGTTTAGCTTCTTCCATTTTCTAATGATTGCTCCAACAGTGGACCTTTTTTCACCAAGCGGCTTGGCAATTTCCCCGTCGCCCTTTCTGGCCTTGTGGAGGTGTAAAATTTTGTCTCTAGTGTCTTTGGACAGCTCTTTGGTTTTTGCCATGTTAGTAGTTGGATTCTTACTGATTGTATGGGGTGGACAGGTGTTTATATATATATATATATATATATATATATATATATATATATATATATATATATATATATATATATATATATATATATGTATGTATGTATGTATGTATGTATGTGCGTGTGAATGTAGGGCTGCAACTGACGATTTATTTTGATAATCGATTAATCTGTTGAATTTTTTATATTTTATTAATTGGATGTAAAAATCTAGAAAGTATTATACATTAAAAATGATGATTTAAACAATGCTATTCCACATCCTGCTCAATAATGTCCTCCAAAAAAAATTTAATATAAAAGTGTATGAAAACAAGTGAATGTATCTGTCAGCCATTTTATAAGCAAAAAAGGGTTCAAATACAAACATTACATTCTAAAAAACAACAACAACAACACATTTCTATATAATAATAACAACGTAAAATAACTAAATCAAATTATAATAAACAAAAACAAAAGCACAAAATGTTAACTTGTACAATGCATGAAGAACACACAAATTCACTCGTCTGAACATAGTAATTATATTACATTAATGGGCTATACCAACAATAGTGACTTTACTGTTAGTGCTCTCATAAATATGATTACTTTTCATTTTTAAATTTAAAATTTTAAACCTACACTTAATTTCCAACAAAAAATATTTTAGCAAAATATGCATTTAAGTCAGAATTATTGGGCTCCGTCTGTTTGACGTGCATTTGCCCACTGGCGCTCGTTCATTCAAGTCAGTGAATTTTAACAAGAAGCTTGTTGTTAGAATATGTAAATGGAAATGCTCCCGGGACTTTCTTACATTTACAAATAAGGATATAACCATAGAATGTAAGATATCTGCTGAGGAAAACACGTGTCAGAGGCATTAAACAGCACACGCATCTGTCAAAGCACAAGAGAGCAAGACACGGTAAATGCTTACGCTTGAAGCTCTTGTAAATATAAAGCATTCTCATGTTTCGGACAACATGAATCATGTACCTTTCTCACAGCAGCTTAATTTGTGTCCTCCGCCTCCAGAGTTTTCGGTACAGTTCAGTATGTGGTATGTTCAGGGTAATTAGGATATTTTATATAAAAAATTAAACAAACAAATTAAGAACAAATAATCAAACTACAAGCAACAGCACAAATGCATTCAATAGAGCAAAGATGCATATAAAATAAACAGTGCTTTTCAGGTATTTCAGGTATCTAACAGTAGTTTTCAGGTACAGAAATTGAATAAAGTAATCAAATATAAAATAACATTGCATATTATATTCTTCACTTTATAAATGAAATGAAGATTATTAATTATTAAAATTACAAAATGTATGCAGTCAAGAGCAGTAAGTGATTTCTTTGTAATTTGTCTTAAACACAGACAGCAGTTGGGCTTCTTTCCCTTTCCGACATAATGCACCGATCCAGTACATACTGTTATATATGAACTTGTGTCTCGACAGTTTTACTTAAGACATAACCTACTATGTTTGCTAGGATACTCGCCATGAAAGGGAGTGTTGAGATATTTTTTTGTGTGAATTTGTCCGATTTGACAGATCCCAGATCTTTTAATCATGAAAAATGATGTCTGGCTAATTTGGTTCTTCAAACGAATTTGCGTATTTAAATTTGGATTGGATTTAAATATCTGGATTAAATGATCTAAGATCACTGCGCGTTCTTGTTTTCCCTGAAGAGGGCAGATGCATCGATACTCGAAACCATGATCAGCAATATAGCGATTGGCTGGCGTCAAGACAGCAACGTAATGACATCATATAATTAAAAAAGCCACCTGGCAAAAAAATATTACAAATTACAAAAAAAACCCACGAATATCTGGACCTTTATAAGGAAACAGCTAAACGACCAAACCAACATAAAAGTTATAATAGATCAATGATAAATGTTTTTTTTTTTTTTTTTTTTACATGATTACCAATTATTTATATTCACGATTTTATACAGTATTTGTACACCCTTTACATTTTCATTTCAATGTTGTAATTACATTTTTAATTCAATTTGAAGCAGATTTGTAACGTGACAGTATTAAAGTTTCTTAAGGGTCAAGATCAAATTCTCTGCATCTCCTGCGCTGCATCAAGCCATCCCATAATATCCGTCATCACTTAAATGAATGCACACTCAGATTAACTGTACAACATGTGTGCAAACTTCCAATAAAATTATAAAGTAATTATTCCATCACAAATAAATCGTTCAATCATGTGGCTGTGTCTATAGTATTATACACAACATTATAATATTATATACATTCTCATATACATATACAATTTAAAATTTGTATATTATTATTATTTAAAATGATTATTATTGCCCCTGGTTCAGTAATGAACTCTTGTAATAAAGTAGCAGTTGCTGAGACAGATTTTAAGTATCACCTCAAGATGCAATCTAATCCTGTTTACATTAAATAAGCCTGCTCGCGATCAGGTTTAAGCTTACGGACCTGTTGCTATGACAGCAAGTCCAGGATGAGCGTCGAAGAACCAAACAATCCAAGATCATGCCAAATCGTCAACAATCAAATCCAGCTAACTGAGTTAGCGAGGTACGAAGAATGGGCCCCTGGTGATGACGGCATATATGACTGAGTGAGTCACGTTCCAGCAGACGCACTTGCATACAAGAGGGACTGTTTTGTTCACACTTTTAGATCATTGCTGTTGTAATGTATTGGGAAGCCAGAATGTGTATCCATTGACAGAAACATTGTCTGTCTGTCTTATGCGTTATCTTCAATAAACCATATTATAGATGCGTCATCAGATTTGAGATGAACCACAGTACGGTTAGAATTTATTTATTTATTTATTTAAATTTCCGTTTTTTTTGTTTTTACTGAAAACCCTTCCACCCCCTAATAGAAACGGGTTATTCACTACTGTAAAGCGACGTGACTGAGCACAGCGCACAGATGCAACTAATCGATAATCAAATTTGTGGTCGATTTTTTTAATTTTTATTATTATCGATAATAATCGATTTTTATTGATTAGTTGTTGCAGCCCTGTATGTGAATGTATACATTTCTCATAAGAGATGTTAATTTCAGTTCATCATGCCTCAAACACCCACTCCCACCCATCTTCTTTTTTTATTACCTCAATCTTTTTTCATTCTACTAGGTTTTTGTTGTGTTCCTTATTCTTTTGAACTATTCAAATACTTGTTCTTGAAGGATTTAAAAGCAATGCCAGTACTGTATATGAATGTTTCCCTTTAGTATAAAGCGAGAAGGGATTTTCTTCAAGCTATCATAATCATTTTGGTTGCATCATGCTGCTCTGAGAGTTTAGTGATTCGTAACATATTCTTCATGATTGACCAGCTGCTTGGACATCAGAAGCAATGAATAGCTAATGAAGGCAGGATTCTTATCTGCCTTGCTGTGGAAAAGTGAGAATGAGTTTATGCCAGCTGAAAGATAATGTTTGGAACACTTGAATTCCAATAACTCCCTCTATTCACAGATGGAATAGGAAATCGCGTTTCACAGTGGACGACTCAATGGAACAGTGTTAGACTCCATTAGCACCAGAAGACAAGGACATTTACATAAAATATTTATATAAGTAAGATTTACTTTTGCAGCCTATCAGATTCTGTATAAGGACATGGCTATAATTGACCAGGCACCCAAGGAACTAGAGAGACTGACCCACAGTAAGTAGCTCAACATTTTGTTTTCTGTAAATGTTCTGCACTGGTTGTTGGGAAATTATACATAAATTGTAATTAAATTGTTAATTGTAATTCTGTGGATTGAGTTGAATTTGATATCATATATTTAATGAAAATGAGAATGCTCTACTCATCAAATTAGCTGAAATTTTAATCATAAACTCCATACAATTTTGGACATTTTTCATCAATGTTTCTGGATAAATGAACACTATGCAGTTTTATTTCATCACAAATTAAATAAATGTTGTTGTTGTATATCCACATATTGAGTTAAGAATTGAATGAAGACATTTTTAGCCTTAGTTGTTGGGATGAGAGAAAAAGAAATGTATTAGGTGTCTTGAGATTACAGAATCTAAGAATGGCTGGGGGAATTGAATGTGGTGAAACTCAGAGGAAACACAGCAAACACACAAATCTGAGCAGTGCTTGTCTGTGGAAAACTTCTAAGTGCTAAATGCTATTGGGAGTAACCAATGCTTAAGGTGTTTTGAATGGTTGCTAGGGCATTGCTAAGGTGTTCTGTGTGATTGCTAGGTGGTTTCACATTGGCTCAAGTAAATAAAGCTCATTCCTTCAGTGTAAGTGTGATATTTTCCCCCCCAGCCTTTAGTCTGATCACTTTAGAAAAAATAACAGAAATGGTGTTTTCTGTATTGACTGTTTGACAGACAGAATCTGTCAGATGTGATTAGAGATGGCCTTCTCTTTGGTTGCGGGAGAAAACAAATCTATAAATGGCTACATATACATGCAACCAAATAATCCATTAGTAATCGGATTGAAAGGCCTTCATGTAAACAACGATTGAGTTTGATCCGAATGAAATTTTGATCGGATTGAAAGGTGTGGTGGTTTATTCCATTTCTAATCCGATCGAGAGGACATGTAAACACTTGATCAGATTGATGACATAGCAATGACGTATGAGGTATGACGCGTGGAAAAAGCTACAAAAAATTCTAAAATTGTCCTACCACTCATCGTCTGTGAAGTGGAGCACAACAATGTCACATCAGTCCTCACTTCATACTCTCATCCACAGACACTTTATTTTGGGCGCGGGAAGGGGTGTTTTTTTTACTGTTTGATAAATATAAGCAGCACAGAATGGCATGACAGTTCATGCGCTCGTCATCTCCTAATCAGGACCTGAAATAGATAAATATTAAGTGTGCTCTTTTCTAAAGCAAAGAAAAGAAGCAATATAGGAGAATGTGCAATGTAATGTTGGAGTATGTGCAAACAGCTGGAAACTGTATATTTGTGCAGTGTGCACAGGTCATAAAATCTATTCAGCAGATTAGAAGCTTGTGGCATATAAACGCGCACATCAACCCGATCACTTTATTTATCATTTGTTTAAACACTACGTTCGGATTCGAATTCCGATTGAAACAAAAGGTGTGCATGTAAACATAGCCATTGTTACCGCCAGTGCCAGTGAAGTCAATCAGATGGTTTCCAGTTCAATTCAGGTTCAGTTCTCAGCTCTCTCTCTCTCTCTCTCTTTCTAGGGAGGTTTCTGGCTCCCTAGAGATTTGGGACAGGCTAAGTTAGAGGGGCCAATTAAACGGCCATGCTTGGTTTGTTTTTCAGCTAAATGTATGCCATCGCTGTCTTTCAGCATTTGGACAGAATTTTTTTCTGCACTGATTTTGGGGAAAATTGGTGGAATGGATTTAAACATGGTAAAATGTGTTCAAAAGAACTGGGAACTTGCTAGCTTGTCACATTTTCCAAAATGTTTAGTTAAAATATATTAAATAAAATAATTTAAAAATAATAATTGCAATTCAACCCTCTACGGACACACTGAAGCTTGAGTCACCATTAACTAGTACATTTTTATCTTTAATTTTACTCATCAGACTTTTGACATTGATACATTGATAATCAGTGTTGGGCACATTACTTAAAAAAATAATTTGTTATATTTACTAGTTACTTCTTACAAATAGTAACTGAATTACATCATTATAAAAGTAACTAATTACCAGGGAAAGTAACTACTGTGTAACTTTTTTTTTTTTTTTCAAATGTTCAAATATGTAAAATAACTTGGATGCCCCCAATATTAAATATGTTAAATGAATGAATTGGACACTAAATAGAATAAATTATTATTATATATTAAAACATTGTACATTAATGTACACTATTGTAATGTTGCTGTGGGACAATGTGAGAGACACCTATCAAATTCAATACATTATTGTAAACATTATGAGTAGACTTACTATAGTGTAAATATTGTGTAAATATTATCAGTACTATACTGCTCCTTTGGTAGTGAAGCTCATGTTATCACCTGGGTTTTTAGCCACTAATTTTGTGGCGGCATGTGATGATGTGAGGTGCTTCATTAGATTAGAATTACTTGCCACCGACGTGGAAAGACTCTTTCTTCCTGGGCATACGTTGTATGTTACATAAACATTCTTATCTTTCACCTCAATGAGGGAAAAGTAGCGCTTATACTTCCAGTTTGCGAAAGCTGCCTTGGAAGTCGTTGGACTTGCCATCACTCTGTGTGTGTGGGACTGTGCATATGCGCGTGCGTGTGTGAACTCAACCTATCAACCTCAACCTTGTCTCCCACACACCAATCATCATCAGTTATGTGTACCTAAAACACGCAAGGCATGCAAGCACCCCGCACACGCACACACACACGCACACACACACACATTGCAGGTCCGACTGACAGAGAGCCTGTTCGGATTAAAACCGCTTCAGTGAACTCAATTATAACGGCACATTTTATTCTCAGTAGCGCTAACGGCGTTGTAATGGGAGAAACAGTAATTAGTTAGATTACTGAAAAAAATTATTCTGTTAGTAACGCTGTTTATCCCATCACTGACGGTAATACGATATATCACAATAATGAACATGCACGATATTGTTATCGTGGGCACTTCAAAATACCGTGAATAATTATTTATTACAAATTATTCAGTTTTTAGAATGCATTTTAAGAATACTTTACCCATCAACCGTTTAAAATGAACATGTCAAAGAAGAACGCGCACTGATGTAAACAAACCCAGTCGTTGCCTAATGGTTAGAGAGTCAGACTTGTAACCCGATAGTTGCGGGTCGACTTTCAGGTCCGGAATTTTTGCGGGGGGAGTGAATAACCAGCGCTGTCCTCCACCCTCAATACCACGACTGAGGTGAGACCCTTGAGCAAGGCACCGAACCCCCAACTGCTCCCCGGGCGCCGCAGCAATATGGCTGCCCACTGCTCTGGGTGTGTGTTCACTACTGTGTGTGTGTGCACTTGGGTGGGTTAAATGCAGAGCACAAAAACCACACGTCACTTCACTTCAACGTACATGAGCAGCTCATGGCAGAACGAGTGGAAGAGACGCACTGAATGAAAATTCACATTCACACTCTCTGACAGCAGAGGCCACTGATGGAACAGCAGAAATGCAGCCGTTTCCCCAGCAATCCTCGTAAACAAAACACTCGCGTTACTAAACACACAGCCATTCAGATATCTGTATTCGCTACAGTGCTCATCACATCACCAAATACTTAATACCTAAAGACTTAAGGCTAGATATTGTTTGAATATGTTCTGATTCTTTATTGTTCGGTCACACACTTTACAATAAGGCTCCATTATTTAGCATTATTCATTCATTAACAAACTGACAATGACAAATACTTCTAAACCATTTATTAATCTTAGTTAAATGTAAATTTAATAAGGGCACTGTAAGTCGCTTTGGATAAAAGCGTCTTCCAAATGCATAAATGTAAATGTAATGGACCTGAGCTAACACTAACTAACAGTTGTTATCAAACTAACGAAGTTATCAAAGAAGAATAACTTCTGTAAAAATGTAGCTATTCGCTCTTTGTTAATCTCAATGCATTAACTAGTGAGAACTTATTGCTCTTTATAATTATTTTGCACTTTAATTTGTTTTAAATATTTGTTTACTTTATACATTTTTGTGTATTGCTTTATTGTATTTAAATGTTTGGTTCTTTTTGTTATAAGAAAGTTATTAAACATTTTATAGTATGATAACACTTTTTTTGCAACTTATTTCAATATTGTGATAATATTGTATACTGTGATATAAACTTCAGCAATTAATCCAACATGAAAATTTGATACCGGCACATGCCTACACCATTCACACTATCAAATGCACCATAACACTGCTTCACTGCATAAATTAAATATAGATTAATCCTTATTAAAGTTACAAAAGTTATTCAGTTAAGAGCATTGAGTGATTCTTTTGGAGTGAGTCTGTTGTTTGATTAACAAACACAGACAGTAGCAGGAATATTAGGCTGCTGTCACTTTAAGACATAATGCACGGTTCCAGTATACTGATACTGTACACATGCATTTTATTTCTTGACTGTTTAAATTCACTCAACTCATAACCGACTACGCCAAGACGGGAATTTGACATAATTTGGTGTGAAATTGAAATTGTGAAATTGGCAAGGCTTAAAAACCAATTACAGGCCACTATAATCGTACAATTTACTAGCCATCGGCTAATTAAAGCCATTTTAGTCACCTCTCGTGAAATTTGGTTGCATGTGCAAGTGATTTACTTGCATTGTTTGTAAATAAAATAATAATTATTGACATTTTAACCCTATGCAAGTACATTCTACAGTGTAGTGATGAAGTTTAGTATTGTGTATTTAAAATTATATTAAAATGTTTTCCTTGATTTTCATGTGGGATCTAGTCATAGCCATTTGGTAAGACTAAGACATGAAGAGGTGTCCCTTTCATTGTCTTGTTGGTTATTGGGAAGTTCACGAGTTCACACTTACAAATAAGTCAGATAGAAAGAATGGTATGCGTATTTGGCGTGCTGTCCGAGGAGAGGGCTCCGAGCTCGGTATTTGGCCCGAACCCAGAGTACTCCCCCCGTATGTCTGGTTTAGGAAGTAACCAGGTGAGTGTGAGGAAGATGGGGTGGTGGAGGGATGCTGCAAAACTTGTCGAGAAACATTGGTGAGTTGACTGGGTATTTATATGATCCTCCACTTGTGCTGATTGGGTAGACATGTTGATTACTTATTGCTGACAGCTGGTTGGAATGACATGATGATTAGATAGATAATTTGAACGTGCTCCTCCCGAACTTTGTTACTGAAACATCATTTCACGAGTTCACACTTACAAATAAGTCAGATAGAAAGAATGGTATGCGTATTTGGCGTGCTGTCCGAGGAGAGGGCTCCGAGCTCGGTATTTGGCCCGAACCCAGAGTACTCCCCCAAAAATTGCAACTAACATGGGACAGCAGCCGGTAAATGATGTTGATACCCCCCAAAAGTTGCAGAGCATGAAACTGATGCTGTGCCAATCGAAGGGGAGGGTAAGTCACTGGATCGGGAGGTCTTGTCATCGTCTGAGGTTTTGATGGTCGTGGTATCAGAAAGTGAACCTCGTTGGTAGTCAGCTGGGGATGGAGATAGCACTGCTGCGGCAGTGACAACGAACTCCTTCCTTTCCAACTTGTTTTCAAACTGTCTAATAAGCTGGTTGTATGGAAAATTTAGCTCCTGCCAGAGCAAAAGAGATGACTCTTCTGTGGCAGTGGAGCGAGTTTGAATGGAGTAACCGAACTCCTGCGGGAGCGGATTTGACGACACTGCTGCGGCAGTGGAGACAAGTCATTTTTCAACTTGCTTTCCAACAATCAAGTGAGCCAGTTGTATGGAGAATTGAGCTCCAGCCAGAGCGGAAGAGATGACTCTTCTGAGGCAGTGGAGCGAGTTTGGATGGAATAACGGAGCTCCTGCGGGAGCGGATTTGACGACACTGCTGCGGCAGTGGAGCGAGTTTGGATGGAATAACGGAGCTCCTGCGGGAGCGGATTTGACGACACTGCTGCGGCAGTGGAGACGAGCCGTTTCAAAACTTGCTTTCCAACTATCCAGTTGTACTGGGAATCGGGCTCTTGCGGGAGCGGAAAAGATGACGCTGCTGTGGCAGTGGAGCGAGTTTGCAATGGAGTAACAGAGCTCCTGCGGGAGCGGAGTTGATGACACTGCTGCGGCAGTGGAGCGAATTTGGAATGGAGTAACGGAGCTCCTGCGGGAGCGGAGTTGATGACACTGCTGCGGCAGTGGAGCGAGTTTGGAATGGAGTAACGGAGCTCCTGCGGGAGCGGAGTTGATGACACTGCTGCGGCAGTGGAGACGAGCTGTTTCAAAGTTGCTTTCCAACTATCCAGTGAGCCAGTTGTACGGGGAATCGGGCTCCTGCGGGAGCGGAAAAGATGACACTGTTGCGGCAGTGGAGACCTTTTGGGCAGAGAACTGGGCTTTGTTAGAATGAAAGAGATGACACTGCTTTGGCAGTAAAACCGGTTGGATGGAGAAACTGAGCTTCTGTTGGAGCGAAATTGATAACACTGCTGCGGCAGTGACAGAAAGAGGCGGCTCCAGCGGGAGCGACTGGGGAGATGCTGCCCGGGGCAGTGAATGTATGATCGTTTCCCTTATTGGATTGATGATGTTGAAATGAAGCAGATGCGGAGATCCTGTAGGTTTGGGTGTATGGAAACAGATTAGCTGATTAGAGTCAGTTGGGCTTCTTTGATGTGGAAGCGATTAGAACGAATGTAGCTCTTGAAAGCTTCTGACGACCAGCGACCGAGTGCTTGGATCTGATGCTGGGAGAGGCCTTTTTTAGCGGCTGTGGTTGCTGCACCTATGCGGAACGAATGGCTAGAAAAGTGGTCTGCTGGGATGCCGGATTGAATCAGTATGGACTTGAGGTGTTTTTGGAACCAAAAACGTGTGACAGGGCGGTTGGAATCGTCTGAGAAGAGTGGATCAGAAGGGAATTTAGTCTGCAAGCTTCTGAAATGTAGGTAAGCTAAAAGGGATTGGTACGGCTGGATTGGTGATGGGAGGTTGAAAATGTAAATGAAATGGCCTTTTTTCATTTGATCCGTCTTACTTTGTTTGATGAAATAAGACATGGTTTCGTCATCTAGCGCTGATAGATCTGAAATTGTAGGATGGACCTTTGGGTTGAAGGTGGACGTGATGGTGAGTTCTGAGCTTCTGAGAAAACCAAAGAAGGCCAAAATGAACATTGCATCCAGGGTGCGGGAGGTATTGGTGGAGTGGTAGCCTCGGCGGAGGGTGGAGATACATTTAGTGAGTATATCTAGAGTTATTGGTTGTCTGGCGTCTGGGTGGGTGGGCTGGGTTTTTTGGATGCCTTTGATGAGCATGGATGTTTGTGAATTGGCTATTTCTGAAGAGGGCAGACCAAAAATGAGTTTGTGAAAAAATTGAATTCCGCTTAGATAACCCTTGATGGAGCTGGCTTGGAGGTTCTTAATACTGTTGAGATGAGATATGAATGAAGTGATGGTAAGCAAAGAAAAATCAGGGAAATTCAGGTTGTATGTGGAGTGGAAAGACTTGAAACACTTCCATGCAGTTAGGTAAGATTGGAGTGTTCTGGGGGAAACGGCTTGAAGAATGGAATTCAGAGAGGCGTCAAGGAGGGGTTTCAATGGGTGGTTTATGGGAACATCAGCTCTGAATAGTGAGGTACTGGGGTTGGGAATGGGTCCGCCTCTGGTGCCAACAGCCTGAATTTCTGGAAAGCAAAACGAGAGAGAGAGTCAGCTATTTGATTTTTGGACCCAGGAATATGTTTTGCAATTATGATGAACTGGTCACAGGCTGAAATCCAAATGAGGCGTCTCAGGAGAGGCATTAGTGCGGGGGAATGTGAACGTCCTTTGTTAATGCAATGCACGGTTGCTTCGTTGTCACAGTGCACTATAATGCTGTTCGTGGACCATTCTTTACCCCACAGGAAGGCTGCTACGACTAAAGGATACAACTCGAACAGTGCTGAGGATGTTAGTGTCTGTGGTGAGTCTGACAGCTGGGTGGGCCATGTGGATGCGAACCAACGGCCTTGGTAAAATCCCCCAAAACCAATGGAGGGAGCTGCGTCGGTAAACAGTTGAATATCCACAGGGAGAGAAACCAGATTATTATAGAAAAAAGACAGCCCATTCCATTGTTTAAGGAAAGTTATCCATAAACTGAGCTCGTTGCAGCACAAACTAGTTAGGGAGATTTGGTCCTCTAGCGCGTGAACTGAAGATGCGAGGGAGAGGAGATGTGAGATGAAAGGGCGGCCTTGCGGAATGATGCGCATCGCAAAGTTTAAGTGGCCGAGCAGGGATAGTAGCTCACGTTTGGAACAGTTTGGACTGTCTAGGAGGGTGGATGCGACCAGAATTATCCTGTCGATTTTTTCCTTGGGAAGTGAGGCCTGGAAGTTAACTGTATCCAAGTTAATGCCCAAAAATTCGATGGACGTGGCTGGGCCCATGGTTGTGTCTTGGGCGATTGGAATCCCGAGCTCAGCGAAGACCTTTTGGACTGTGAGAAGATGTGCAGCCGGGATGGAGCCTGGTGGTGAGATGATTAGGAAATCATCTAGCAAGTGAATTATGTAGGGAATTGAGTAGTTGTTGGAAAGAATCCAACAGATAGCTTCTGATAGCATGTCAAAAATCTTGGGGCTACTTTTGCAGCCAAAAGTTAAACGTACAGAAAAGTAAAATTTTCCGTGCCAGCGTACGCCGAATAAATGCCATGAATCTGGGTGGATTGGCATCACTTTAAATGCGGAAGTGATGTCGACTTTGGCGAGCCAAGCGCCGCGACCCGCATCTTGAATCAAGGTTATAGCTTGATCGATGTTGTGGTAATTGAGAGAGAATTCTTCAAGCGAGATTAGGCTGTTTATGCTTGGAAACGGAGAGTTGTGAGGGGCTGAGAGGTCGATAATTAAGCGTTTTTTGCCTGAAAACTTCCTGGTGGCCACTCCGATAGGGCTGATGCGGAAACACTCGAAAGGGGGAGTGTTAAAGGGTCCGATCATGAAGCCTGATTCGATTTCTTTATTGATTAGAATATCAACTGTATCAGGCTCAGCGAGAGCGGACTGGAGATTGTCACATATGATACTTTGAGTTGGGAGGCTTTCCACGCCGGGTTTGAAACCGTGCTCGAGACCAGACAGTAAATAGTCAGTAAAGTTAGTGTTAGGGTGGTGAGACAATTCAGTAGACAAACGGGAAATATTCACGGGAGTCGACAGGTAATTTTTTTGAATCTTTATTTACGGCTCTTTTTACAGGGCATATTGTGCGGGCATGAGCGCCGCCACAATAGCTGCAAATGTGCATGAAACGACAACGTTGTCGTGAGCATCGTCCCGAGTTGAAGTTGTTGCAAACTTGACTGCTGGATGAATAGGTGTTTCTTCTTTTGGAATCAATGGAAGAGTCGTTGAAATTGATGTTTGCTGGCCGCGGGACATAACTGGTAGATTTTACTTGTGGTGAATCCGTGCTGGGGGAATTTGAAGGGTTAATCAAAGGACAAGCTGTGGTGGAGTGAGAAACAGATCTGCAAACCGCGCAGGAAATGTTACGGCAGCCTAGGAACACTCTGTTGTGTAATTCTGTGTCTAAAGCGCCCCAGTAAGGACACTGGTTCCACTGAGCTACACGGACGGCGCATTTTGCTGAGAACAGCTTATGATAAGTATAAAAATGGGTCCCTCCATACGATAACGCAAGCTCTGCAATTATCGCGAGATAATCGTTTAATTCTCGTCTCCTGTGGGGGAGTGCAGCGCAAATTATTTCGCTGAAACGGCTGAAGGCAATAGCAAATTCAGAGAACGAAAGAATGCGGGATGAATTATGTGCTGGGTTTTTGAGAGTGACTGCAAAATCACCACAGTCGATTTGACGATCTGAAACTGAGGGAGGGAGTAAAGAAAGAAGGGAAGATAAATCGATATCCGCACCTGTGAGGATCTGTGCTCTGATGTTGCTGGCAACAGGGGGAGGTTCCAAGGCTGTAGCATTCGGCGGGATGGGCATTGGTGTCGCAGAAAATAAGGTAAAAGGAGAACGAGTTTGGGGAAAAGTGTTAGGAGGAAGGAAAGCTGGAGCTGAGGCCGCTTGCGGAGGCAACCTCTCGCTTAGGTCGGCCCCCGGCAGAGGAGGAACGGGAAAAGTGGGAAAAGAGCCAAGTTGGGGAGGAAAAAAAGGCAACTGGGCCTGCGCCGCTAGCGGAGGCAGCCTCGCGCTAGATTTTGATGGTGGGGCTGCAGGCCAAGGACAAGGGAAAGGGTTAGCCAAAGTGGCAGAAAAAGGCTGTGATAGCGGAGCCTGCGCTGCTGGCGGAAGCATACTCACGCTGAAAGGACAGCCTGGGGAAAAGGAAGCTGGCATTGTGGGCTGTGGTGCAACGCTGGAAAAAGCTGCGGCCTGTAGCTCGGCGGAGCAGAGAGACGAGTTGGGCTGGGTGGCGGCGGCGGCAGCGGTGGCAGTGGCGGCGGGATCTGGGGCGCGGCCCAGGCTAACTGAAGGCCTGCTGCAGCGGACTGGCGCTCGAGGAAGGACCGGTCCTGCGAGGGACGGAGAGGGTGTTTTATGAGAGCGTGAGTTTGGAGCCTTGTGATTTCTTGACCTGTTGGCGGTTCTGGAAAGTGGAGTGGATTTTGGAGATGGAGAAGCTGCTTGGAGAGACACGTAAAGGTTGTATAGTTGAGATTTATTCATTCTTCTAGAAAAATGCACGTCAGCGCTGATTAGCGCTTGCCTTAAACCCAACACGGTCCATTTTTCTATTGCTGGAATCGTAGGTTGTGCTGAAGTGTAGGAGGAAGCTGGAGATGATGGATGTCTTGATGGTGGAGGCGATGGCAAGCCTCTGCGTCTCGGGGTACGGGAGGCGGCGCGGCTGGGCCGACGGCCGCGTTGTGTTGCTGGAGGTTCGGGTGCTGTGTCCTGTTGAGTCGGGGTGCTCCTTGCATCGGTGGGATGCTGTAGGGGATCCTGGGCAACAAGAGAATCGTCATCGGACGGATAAAGTTCTATCTCAGACATTGTAACGGATGGTAAGGACCAAATGCTGCAAAACTTGTCGAGAAACATTGGTGAGTTGACTGGGTATTTATATGATCCTCCACTTGTGCTGATTGGGTAGACATGTTGATTACTTATTGCTGACAGCTGGTTGGAATGACATGATGATTAGATAGATCATTTGAACGTGCTCCTCCCGAACTTTGTTACTGAAACATCATTTTTGGAAAGCTCATTAGGTAAAGGAATATAATTTCTTCTCAAAATATATTTTAATTCAAAATAATGTGCGCTACCCTTCCAACGTTTGGCGTCAGTTTATTATTATTATTATTATTATTATTATTATTATTATTATTAGGGGCCAAGCACCGAAGGTGCGAAGGCACCTATTGAAACCGTTCCCATTTTTACTATTATTAGGGGCCAAGCACCGAAGGTGCGAAGGCACCTATTGAAACCGTTCCCGTTCCTATTATTATTATTAGAGGCCAAGCACCAAAGGTGCGAAGGCACCTATTGAAACCGTTCCCCTTCTCCTTCTCCTTCTCCTTCTCCTTCTCCTTCTCCTTCTCCTTCTCCTTCTCCTTCTCCTTCTCCTTCTCCTTCTCCTCTTCTTCCGCCACGAAGTCTATGGCAGCCCATAGAACCGTATGGTAAAAAGTTGTGAAATTTGGCACACTAATAGAGGACAGTCTGAAATGTCACCATAGCAAATTTGGAGTCTCTTACTCATTTCCTCTAGCGCCACCATCAGTCCAAATTTTGACTCATGTTTATGCTATTAACTTTTGAACCATAAGGAATAAAAACAAAATAAAAAAAATATAAATATGGTTCCTTTAATAAAGCTAATAAATAAAGCTCTGATTCCTTGGCTCAAGCCGATTCGATTGCACCCTATGACGTCATTTTCCGTCATAATAATTTTCCCGCCATTTTGAATTTTCCAAAAAAACTACTTTTGCAAACTCGTCCTAGACGGTTCATCCGATTTGCACGAAAATTGTACCAGACCATCTTCAGACCATGGTGGCAAAAAATCTTGCAAATCAAGTTGATTCGTTAAATCATTTTTGATATACGCGCAAACAAATTTTATGTAGTGGTTGCAAAAACACACTTAAGGCAATATCTCCGCAACGCTTTATCGTATTCAAACCAAACTTGGCACATTTCATCACAACCATGACCTGAGGCAACTTGCAGCGTTTCGGCGCAGTGCCACCTACTGGTCCGGAGATACAAAAAATGGCTATTTTTGCTTATAACTTCTGAACTGTTTGTCCAAAAATCATAAGTGGTCTTGTTAGATTCAGGACGTCATGCCGAGTTGTCTGATATCCAATTTTATCATATCGGCCATTTTGGCTGTCGGCCATTTTGAATTATGTGCTAAAATGCTGTATTTTATGATCGCATGAACGGATTGTTACGAACCTTGGTATGGGTCATCAGCACAATGCCCTGAAGTAGCCTGAGAAGTTTCGAAACAGCGCCACCTAGTGGAGAATTTTTTTTCCAAACGCTTATAACTTTGGGTGTGGTTGACTTATTTTCATGGGAGTAACTTTTTTAGTCTCCTGAATCCTCACCGAGTTCAACAATACCAGACTTGCTAGATTTCGGCATATGGTTTGTGCAGCGTTGTAATTTAGCACTTTAAAAACATTAGCTGATATCTTCGAAACCGCTAGTCCGATCGAGACGAAACCAGCGTCAGAAGTTCGGAAACATAGGTCGATAGCTATATGCTAATGCCCAAATGTCAAAATATTGATAGTAAGGGGGAGTAACATCCAATCAAAGTCAGGTGTCATTCATTTTTCATGTGTTTATTTCATATAAATGTCTATAACTCCAAAACGAAACCAGATATTTTCATTAAAATTGACACACACATGTATGGGCTCACTCCGAGGACACATCAAAAAAATGGTAGGATTGTGCCTCTTGGTTGCGCTATAATAGAACAAAACATGAAATTCCCATTGACTACAATGCAGTATTATGATATAAAATGCTATACTTTACAAATGAATTGTTGTATCATTACGAAACTTGGTATGTGCCATCAGCACCATGCCTTTAAGGTACTTAAAAGGTTTCAAAACAGCACCGCCATGTGGTCCATACTTATAATGAAAAGGCTTCTTGAGGCTAGATCTCTGCAATGACATATTGACACTATATTGACACCCTGCTTTGATATATTGACACCAATCTTTGCATGTGTCATTGTTCCCTTATTCTGACCACACCACATCAATTTTGTAACTGTGCCACCTATTGGTTGAAAGTGATAAATCATTAAATCATTATTATTGACTGTATTTATCATTTTACAGCTATTTTGCCTAAAATCACCTTAATAGGTCTTTAATTGCTCATTGCTGCGGTTGATCTGACACTGCCAGCCATTTTGGCACATCTTGTGTTCTTCTTTGCGCTTGTTATTGACTGTATTTATCATTTTACAGCTATTTTGCCTAAATTAATCTTAATAGGTCTTTAATTGCTCATTGCTGCAGTTGATCTGACATTGCCAGCCATTTTGGTATGTCTTGTCTTCTTCTTTGCACTTGGCCCCCGATAATGGCTGCTTGCAGCTATATTTATTATTATTATTATTTATTTATTTTTGTTGAAAAAATAATAATTTTATTTGGCAATCGCACAATTGTTGTAAAGTGACAGTAAAGATTTGTTTTAAATAAATTATTTTGAAGTGAATGTTCATAAAAGAATCCAGAATAAAATGTCACCGTTTCCTCAAAATATAATGCAGCACAACTGAAATTTGTTAGCATATTAGTCTGACTTTCAAAGGATGTTGAAATGGCTGTAGAAAATGGCTCACCCCAGCTTCCCCTATCTGTGCTTGGTCCCCCTTTTCCAGCTCTTTACAGAGCCTCTGCCAAGGGGCCATAGGGATGGACCTGATTATAATGGCTCTGGTCACATCACAATTACTGCATGGGGCAAACAGAACCTGTTACCTAATGAAATGTGCCTCCTTTTGTGGCTGAAATAGTGTTGGGTAATGGGGCATGTTGAGTAAAAATGGAAAACTGCTCTTATTAAAGGCAAGTCTGTCCACTGAATTATATTCTATATTAGCAGTTTACATGTTAAGGAGAAACGACAACTATCGGACCAGTCTTTTTCTGACAGTGGCGAGTGAGGTGTGTTTACAGTGAAAGCTAGGTGGGCTGATCCAGAGTGCTGAAGGGGTAATTACTTTAGGCAGCAGTTTGCGAACATTGGCTGGTGGTTGGTGATAGGTTCTGTGTAGTTGTTCAGCCTCATTACGGCACAACATGCTGACACTGCATGCCCACACAAACACCACCAACAGCAAACCACAATAGAAAACTCTCAGTGATGCACTTTCACTGGAAATTACAGATGATACGGTGAACACTGCAAGCATGTTGATGACAGTAGAATGGGGATAGAGGGATTACATTGAATGGAGTTGAATGTCTAAAGGTGCTCCTGTTGTCTGGTTGTTGAGATAAGGGGAAATAATTGGGTTGCAGTAGTTATTTTCTTTTTTCCCCTTCTTTTTTGAAATGTCTGTTTTCTCAGAGAAGTTTGTTTTCTTTGAGTGCTAGTAGTTTAGATCTGTTAAAGGGATAGTTAAGCAAAAAAGGAACATTCACTATCATGTTGCTTGAAATGTAAACAAGATGTATTACTGTGTTGCACAAAAAAAAAATTTTTTTACATGCAATGAAAGTAAATGTTGATTAAAGCTATCAAGCTTCAAAAAAGACAAAAGTAGGTTTTCTTTTTTAATTTTCTGAAAACCATGTCTTTTTGAAAGCACTAGGGCTGTGAATTATTGGGTTAGCATTCTTTAAAGAATAAAACAGAAAATGCATTTGAAAAAAAAAAAGAGTTGTAAATCTCAATGAATCATGAATCTAATCAGTACAATGTTCAGTGGGAAACACAAACACACCAGGCTTGTTCGAGATGCATCGGCGCTGTGCAGACGATGAGCGTATGATATCAAAACACTGCATGAGCGATTCAAAAGCATAAGGAGACGCATGCTCTCGCTGTATTTTGATGTCATACGGCGATCGATCTGCACAGCGCGATGCATCTCGAACAAGCCTTCCATCAACAATGGTGAACGTTGCGTTACTATTGTAAATTGTATAGATGGAGATTACAATCGAGCAGCTATTAGCTCGATTAGCTGCAATTTCAAAAATGGCGGTCACAAGTTTGTTTGTGTTCACAGTAACCCCAGCCCCTGACACGAGCGGTTCTTACTTCTAGACCAGCTATGTTTTGGTGCTACTTAAGAACCACTTTTCCTGGTTCAGAGCTGGTGGTCTGGGTGTGGAAAGACAAAGAACCAATTTGAAACTTGGCTCTGGCTCCGAACCAGCACCAGCACTGCCTTGGTGGAAAAGGGGTATGTGAGGTCAGGCACTGATGTTGGACGAGAAGGCCTGGCTCGCAGTCTCCACTCTAATTCATCCCAAAATTGTTCTATCAGGTTGAGGTCAGAACTCTGTGCAGGCCAGTCAAGTTCCTTCACACCAAACTCGCTCATCCTGGACTTTATGAACCTTGTTTTGTGCACTGGTGCGCAGTCATGTTGGAACAGGAAGGGACCATCCCCAAACCCCTGAAAAACAACCCCACACCATAAACTTTACACTTGGCAAAATGCAGTCAGGCAAGTACCGTTCTCCTGGCAACCACCAAACCCAGACTCGTCCATCGGATTGCCAGACAGAAAAGCATGATTCGTCACTCCAGAGAACACGTCTCCACTGCTCTAGAGTCCAGTGGCGGCTTGCTTTACACCACTGCATCCAACGCTTTGCATTGCACTTGATTTAAGACTTGGATGCAGCAGCTCGGCCATGGAAACCCATTCCATGAAGCTCTCTACACACTGTTCTTGAGCTAATCTGAAGGCCACACAAAGTTTGGAGGTCTGTAGATATTGACTCTGCAGAAAATGCGCCTCAGCATGTGCTCACCCCGCTCTGTGATTTTACGTGGCCTACCACTTCGTGGCTGAGTTGCTGTTGTTCCCAATTGCTTCCACTTTGTTATAATACCAGTCTGCAAGCCTAGGTGCTTGATTTTATACACATTTGGCCATGGAAGCGATTGGAACACCTGAATTCAATGAACGTGCTGACAGGCGAATGTCCTTGGTGTGTGTGTGTCAACACCCCGGGAGAACCCCTCAGCATGTGTTAGCTATATGTCTTCCTAAAGTGACCTTAGGGTCATTGGATGTCTACGTGACTTCTTAGGGACCCAGAGAAACTGTACCTCTTTTATGTTTTTCTTACTAAAAAGAATAAATTCACTTCTGTACTAGATGTATCAGCATGTTTTGGGGAAGTGCCTTGTTGATAGTTAGTTAAGATGTTCTCAACCTTGAGGAAACTGTTATTCTCTGGAGCTTTTGTGTATGTGCGTTGCATGATCTGTGCAGATTCAGTATTGGAGATGGGCTTTTTGCAGACGATGCCAGACCTGGAGACGCCTTTATATGACCACTTGCGTCATTTGTGATCTAAATCTACGACTGGGCGACAACTAGTCTACGCATTTTTAGTGATATGTGCTCCTATCTGTCTACGTGTGGAAAGTTGCTTACATTGCATGTTGTTAGAGCCAATCAGAATCATTCCACATGACAATAATGACGTGGTTAGACCTTGAAAACAGTATAACTGTTCAGAAATTGTATGTACGTTAGGCGGAGGCGGGGAGACTGTTAGAGGGAGTGCGGCCTACAAACTCCTTGTGAGCTGGCTTCTGCTGATGAAACTGCAAACTATTCTTCAGTAAATCTTTCTTTAATTAATCTAACTCCTGACTCTTGGTCTTCATTTTTTCACTACTGGTCCTGGGTCCTAAGCTGTTACCCCAACAATAGTGACATTATAGTGTATATACAATGCAGGGCTCAATGCTAAGGATTTTTTCTGCTGACTCAGTCAGGCCAGTAGTTAACACATTCAAATGATAAACTTTCATGATGAAAACTGTACCAAATGATTACAGAAACTGGCCCAGCAACTCGTGTAGAGTACAACAAAGAGTTCAATACAGAACCATGAGAAGATGGGAGGGATACTTTAAAATGTAGACATCCTGCTAGATGAAAATGCTCCTTTTTTCAGATGAACTATCGCTTTAATGATCATAGAATAGAGATCTGGGATACTATCATTGACCAGTTCACCTTGAGAGGCTTTTAGTTTAATTATAAATGTCAGGAACCTTGAAATGCTGGTCAAGGTCAATTTGGAGTTCAATGGTTTGGTCATTGGAGCCTCAGTCTCGGATTAATTGTAATGGCTATTTTTGTATTTATACTGACAGATCAAGAGGCACTGATCTGCACACCTGCTTCATAGAGCAAGGAGAAAGAGGGAGTTGAATGGGTACTCATACATCATTATGCCATCAAACAGGGTTGTCCAGTAAGCCTGTGGGATTGAGCTTGCTGTGTTGTCGTGCCCAGAGCCGTGCCAAAAATCTCTGGTTCTTACTGACCCTTTGACCTGAACTGTATTTTCTTTTTTTTCTTTTTAAAAAAAAAAACCTTGTGGCCTCTACTATAAGATCTTATGCTCATTTCTGACTTTTTTTCTTCTTAGAGGACTAAGTGTGTCTTTCTGTTTGTTTACTCTTTACTGTATCTCCTCGTTGTGTCTGAATAGATACCAATCAACAACTTCTTCCGGAGCACCAGAGTTGATCTACAGTAGTTTTAAAAAGCTCCCTTGTGGCATCTTTTGTAACTGTTTAAAGGTCCCGTTCTTCGTGATCCCATTGTTCAAACTTTAGTTAGTGTGTAATGTTGCTGAGCATAAATAATACCTGTAAAATTATAAAGCTCAAAGTTCAATGCCAAGCGAGATATTTTATTTAACAGAAGTTCCCTTTCAAAGCCTACAGCGAACGGCTGGCTTGGACTACATACTGGTACTTCCTTCATAAATGACGTCAGTAGAACAGTAGAACAGACTAACCTCCGCCCACAAGAATACGTGAAAAAAGGGGGCGTGGTCTTGTTGCTGTCCCACGTGGAGAAGAGGACGTGTCGCGTGGAGAAAAGGAATTGTTGCGTTTGAGTGTGTTTGTCGCCATGTCGTCGAGATGCTGTTATTTTCATCCCGGAGTCAAATCACCTTTGTTTGGCTTTCCCAGGGACGCTGTAGAGATCATTAAGCGCATATATCTCCCGTTAAGAGGCGTGACCTTTCCACGTGCGCTAAGCTACTGTCGAATCACAACACAGGAACCGTGCCACGTTCGCTAAGCTGCTGTCCAATCACAACACGGGAACCGCTGCCACAATCAGAACTCGTTACGTATTTTTGAAGGAGGGACTTCATAGAATAAAGGAAGTCATCAGCCGTTTTTAGGACAGTGAAAACAGCGGTATACAGATAAGTAAATTGTGTTAAAAATAGTTTTTTTTACACGCGAAACATGAACACATGTTATATTGCACACTGTAAACACAATCAAAGCTTCAAAAAAACACGAAGAACGGGACCTTTAACAGATGTTAAATACTTGGAAATGCTTCTTTCATATGAGAAGTGAGCAAAGCGCTGTCAGCAGGAGACAGGGTGCATTTGGAAATTTATGATGATTTTAGAGACCTCATAGAGCTCACACAAGCCTCACACAAGTCATTTGCAGCAGGTGAGCTGACTTTAGCAGGGCAGCAGGCTGACAGATGGGTCGCTGAACCTCTGGAGAACAGGTGGGACTGTTTAATTGGGACTCTCCGGCTCACAGGCTACAAAACAGCCAACTTTCAAAGACCCTGGTGCCGCAGCTGTGGTCCAGAAATACTAGGGTGTTTCTAGTGGCCTGGTGCAAGAGCAAAGGCAAGAACTATCATTGTGGTCTCTTGAGGCTCAAGTATGTTGGTGTCATTTAAAAAAGAAGAAGCATTCAGTCCTCATTATCCATCCTCATTTTTGTTTTCTGCTACCAGTAAGCAGTTGGTTTTTATCTGTGTAAGTTTCAGCAGGGCAATGATGCAATCTTATGACAGTGCTTACCCACTAAAACCCATTGTGCAGAACTACTCAGGTTCACACCTGTTCCCTTTGTGTACACTGCCCTAAAGGTGCTGAATACAGTTCATCTTAGTCTCGTTATGTCCACACTTAAGCAAGCTAAAGGTCTTTTCTCTATAATTTGCATTAATTGCAAAATAGTATTTTTCTTCATCAGTGTTTATATTTTGCCATGGATCTAATATGATATAGATTTACATGAGAAGTGCCATTTCGCAATTATTTTTCCTAACCCATTGGCATATGGTTTACCTTAGGTTGTATCAAACAAAAAAACTCAAATTAAAAACAACAAAACAACAATTTGCTGTATTTTCTAAAAATACAGTGTTCAATACCTTATTATTTTTAACAATGTTTAGATTTTTTTTATGTAAACACGACAAACAAAAAGTGAAGATAATTTTCACCAGGTGTGTTCAGTCATTTTGTCTTCACATTTTTCTTTATGTGGTGGCTGACTTGATCAATTATTTATTATTGACGTATACATTTATACAATCATTCAAAAGTTTGGGATTGGTACGTTTTTTTTTTATTTATTTTTTTAAGTTATTTATGCGCACCATGCTTAAGAAACATTTCTTATCAATGTTAAAGGCAGTTATGCTGCTTATTGCTTAAAGTGCCTCTATTATGCTATTTTAAAGTTTCCTAATTTAGTTTTGGAGGTCTCCAACAACAGGTTTACATGCATCAAAGGTCAAAGGTGATGAATCAGTCTCTCTAAATCCCTCCTTTACATGAGCCTACTCTGCTCTGATTGGTCAGATGGCCCAGTCTGTTGTGATTGGTCTACCGCGTACAGCGTGTATTTCAGAAACAAACGCCCATTACCATAACTGAACTCCAGTTCCATCAGAGGCTTCCTGTTCCTAAAGCTCAGCGATAGTACACACTGTAAAGACAGTAATGATGACGTTGATATTAAATAAATCCCAGCGTAAATAAGTCAGAATTGATGCTGAAACAATGGAAGAACACATTTTTCAACCCAAACCTCGAGCAGGACGTTTCTCAGTGATGCTACTCAGTTTGAGGTACATGAGATGTTTCAACTGCAATTCCTCACCATCAGCATTAACGTGCGTGTGTATGTGTCTAATATATTGCGGTGCACATGCAGGAACTGTATCGATAACAGTGCATATGTTAGCCCAGCTGATGTAAACATTAACATTTGCAAAACAAATCTTGCTCTCAGTTTTAGGTATTACTGCAGCCCACAGCTGATTTACAGTAGTATTTCAGTAAGACAGTAATAATGTTAGCCAGTTAGCCAGATACTTACATCATATATGCTGCACTTTCAGATTTAAAACTTTGCAGGATGTTTTCATTCACTTAGAACTGTTACACACTACATTAAATACATGTTTCCAGAAGTCTTTATTACCGTTTGCGGGAAAGTTATGAAATTTGGCACACTCATAGAGGACAGTCTGAAGTGTCAACATAACAAATTTGGAGTCTCTAACTCAATCCCTCTAGCGCCACCACCTGTCCAAAGTTGCACTCATGTTTATGCTAATAACTTTTGAATCATAAGGGCTAGAAACAAAATTCTGATTCTCCTCTGATTCCATTTTTTCTGACCACACCACATCAATTTCGTAACTGTGCCACCTATTGGTTGAAAGTGGTAAATCATTAAATCATTATTATTATTGACTGTATTTATCATTTTACAGCTATTTTGACTAAAATCACCTTAATAGGTCTTTAATTGCTCATTGCTGCAGTTGATCTGACACTGCCAGCCATTTTCGCATGTCATTTTACTTTTATTAAACAACTTTTATTTGGAATAGAATGTTTTTTGTAACCGTATAAAAGTCTTTACTGCTGCTTTTGATCAATTTAATGCATGCTTGCTGAAAAAATTAAATTTCTTGCAAAATAATCCTACTGCTTCCGAATGGTAGTGTATATAAGCTACGCCCTGCTGTATTGTACTTCTCTCTGTCTTCTATCTATTTTGCCACACAGGCTACACATACACCTACACATACAGTGTTGAAGTGGTCTGGCTCTTTAATGGCTCTTTTCCATCATTAAACCGGTAACACTTTAGTATGGGGAACACATATTCACTATTAACTATGACTTTTACCTCAATAAACTCTATTACTGCTAGTTTTTGTAGCATTTAAGTTTAGGTTTTGGGTAGGATTAAGGGATGTAGAATAAGGTCATACAGAATAAGGCATTAATATGTGCTTTATAAGTACTAATAAACAGCCGATATCCTAGTAATATGCGTGCTAATAAGCAACTAGTTAATAGTGAGAATTGAACCCTAGAATAAAGTGTTACCATGAAACATTTTAATATAGAGCAATAAAAGCTCCTGAGCATCTTGCTGTTTGAATTTACTTACTTTATTGAGCCATCATGTTACTGTGATAGTTTCAGATTCGTTATGTATTTATACTGTACAGCTGTAGTTTTGTGCATTGATTTACCTGTGGAACAAAATTAAAAGTAAAAAAAAAAATATTTTTTATTATTATTATCATCTCCTAAATACGTCCCGGACACTTTGACCGGATCTGATACAGATTGTTTAGTGAATTCAGTGTATTCATTCTGAGTAGGTAAACGTACAACAAATGTTTGTACCATCTCTGTGATTTATTCAGAAAACTTGTATCAGAGTTGAACTTACTATTAATAATAGCAGAGCTGAATTAAAAAGCTTTTCGTAAGATGAAAGACTTATTAGGAGTCTGTCCATAACTTCCACTTTGTTCCAACAGATCCATTACTTAAATGATAAAAGGAGTGCTAAATTAAACATCACACATTACAATACAGGCTGTCAGGGTTTCAGAGATTTATAAGAAGGACTAACTGAATGATGGAACAGATACCTGCCAATCTTCAGCGATGATCTGCTGAATAAAAAATGCATAATGAAATCTATGATCTCGTAACCAGTCTTACTCTGCGTAGGTAAACTTCAGAGTTATTATAGGTCAGAACAAGACGGCATATTGATTTCCCCCGAAAGCATAACACCGTTTCAGAAAGGCTCATAAAAACGTGTTTACAATTTGGTTTATGCTCAGTTAACCTATAATGTCTCTTGTTGTAATGTGCTTTTTAAACTGTGGCGTGCACGTTTCATGTAAAAATACACAATGGGCATAATTACCTCAAACCAAACCTGTGGTTTCTGTTTTCCCACATTTATATTCTGCACATTCTCACCTCATCAATAATAGCTAAAGGTGAGAGTGAAAATGAGTGGTTGTCCTGCTCTTTCTTCTGACACAGTGATGTCCCAGAGCAACCGTGTTATGAGGCCTGCTCCTCAGGTTTCTCCGCAGGCTAATGATACAGAGGTTCTGGATCTGTATGTGTGGAGAGAGAGAAAGAGCGAGAGAGAGAGAAGCAACTCAGCTTGTCAGTGTAAATGGCACCTTATCTGTTGAGTGATGGAGATGCACTGACATTCATTACTCTCACAGCTACGGATTCTCCATTCTTAACTCAATACCTACAGGACGCTAGGCTGGCTTTAAAGAAAGGGCACAACTTCTTTTTCCGCTTCTGTGCAGTGCAAATTTAACCCTAAAACAGGCAATGTGAACCACAAGTTACATACTCTTTAGTGTCTTGTTTGGGGCATAAGAAAGATTTTTTCATCAAATCCTTTTATCATTTATCATAGCCTGGTGTGTCTTGAGTATGCTGGTCACATGATTTGTTTCAAGTTTTCTGTGATCAATTAGTCAGCCTGACCTAAACCCAACAAAGTTCACATTGGTGCAGGACACTCAGATTTTGTGATAATATATTAATCTTACTTTAAGGGAAAAAAAAATTATTTGAAAAAGAAAATTAAGTTGCAAGTTGCTCATGCTGTTGTTTACTGCATTTTGAAAAGTATGTAACTCCCACTTCACGTTACCTGTTTAGGGTATAAAAAAGATTATCTACAGTATTGACAATGAATGGTGTATCAAGGTAAAATGAGCTTCCTGTACTGGTCATTGCATTATGGCAAGTAGAAATCTCGTTCCCTTAGGGAAGACACTTATAGGCCCTCCAGGCCTCTGGGCCCACTGTACACAGTCCCCCTTCTCAATCTTGAGTTAAAAAAATTAGCAAATGTTAATATTCACATATAAAACTGATATTATTACTTTTTGTTGACTACATCTTTGCATTTTTAACTAGATATTTTCTTGCAGAATTTCACACACTCATTTTATGTTAGAACATGGGTGTCCAACCTCTGGAGAGCTACCTTACTGCAGAGTTGCAAGAAAATAAAAATAACATAAAAAAAAATTCTCTGCAAGTAGTTAAAAATGCAAGATGTAGTCAACAAAGAGTAATAATATCAGTTTTATATGTGAATATTAACATTTGCACACTTTTTTTTAAACTCAAAATACATAGATTAAGAAGGAGAACTGTGTATAGTGGGCCCAGAGGCCTGGAGGGCCTATAAGGGTCTTCCTTAAGGGCCCCGGTCCTGGAACGAGATTTCTACTGGCCCTCCCACCACCCACAACCGACCCTTCACTCGTCACCCCGGAATTCACAATAATGCAATGACCAGTACAGGGAGCCCAGTTTACCTTGAAACACCATTCATTGTCAATACTGTGGATAATCCTTTTTTTATACACTAAACAGGCAATGTGAACTGGGAGTTACAACTCATAAAATCCAAACTACATCAGATATTTAAAAAATTGTGTTGGATATGTTTTACTTAAGTCCAGATGATTTTTTGCTGATAATTTTCCAGTCGTGCACGTTTAAGGGTTAAAGAGAGTTACCAATATATTAATAATTTAAAACTTTTCATGATTTTCTCACCCTTGTGTTGTTCTAAACATGTATTTGATATTTTGAAAAATATTTTAAGTCGTGGGAGGTCTGACGTTAGACTCCATTGACTCGTTATGGGGCTACTCATCCTCACATCAGTGAAACAGCATATGATTTAAAACTAAACCATTACACAAATTTGGGCATCTAAAATGACTGTTAAAATGCTGAGTGTGTCCTCTGTTACACTTTGCATTTGCGTATGAATATTTATGAAGCTCTTCTAAATAATTTCATTACTTATTATATCCTTTTATTTTAGTGTAGACTACAGTATTTTTGAACAACTATTTATTTCAAGTGGATTTGCGATTTGGTGACTAATCTTTTAGTTCTTAAATCTTTCATTTTAAGGACAAGAGGCTTTTTAGGAGCCCTGACTAATCAGACTGCAACAGTCCTTTTTCTTATTGGAATGGCTGCTGTGAAAGGAGGAATTGCTGTCTGTCAGCAATGTGGAGGTTTCTACTTCTGCCAGTGTCTTTCAGTCTGTCCTCTCTAACCAGGGTTTCTTCGGCGACACTGGTTTATTTGTAGAGGTGTGTGTCAGAGAATGAGTAAGAGCAAAACAGGAAATAGAGATAGACATATAGAGGAAAAAAAACAAAACAGAGAGAACTATAGACAGAATAAAAGGTTTGACAGATGTTTTAGTGGAAAAGAAGAGGGAGAAAGAGTGTCATTCTGTTTAGTTTGGCCTTGTCCTAAATGGTGCACTTGATTTGCACTAATGTTCTTGACGACTTGTAATGGCTTCCGCATACCCGAACCCATGAAATCCTGAAGCCAACAGGTCAGGGTCTCCCATTTGTCATTTCAGTTTTTAAAAGGGTGCTCATGATTATGGCATCTATGGACCATCGATGCACACATTTGGCAAGCCTGCACTGGTACTGGCTCCACAGTGGACTTCTGCTACTATAAAAGGTCTTGAAAGTCCTGTAAGCTAGTGTTTCACAACCTGGGGGTCGCTAAAGATTTACGAGGGGTCGCCAAGCTCACTCTTGTTTGAGGGTTAGGGATGAAACGGTTACCAGTTTGATGATAAAACACGATGCAATTTCTGACAGTTAGTATCACAGTTTAATATTTTAATCATCATTAAATCTGTATTTGATTGCCGGGATTTGAAAAACTCACGGTAAATGCTGTCCAGTATTAAGCAAAGTAAGCAACAGTCTCACGCAGACACAGCATGCAGTGTAGGTTTAGTTTTGTTTTATAAAATGTCAGAAAGAAGTGAGCGCTTTTACAACCTTTACAAGCAAGTGCTGAGCAAAATTATATGAATTAAAGTATGAAAGAAATCTAGGTATCTCTGAAGGGAACCGCCTGCCTTGAGGAAAGTTTTGATGGCATTGTCTTTTTATTTTCCCTACGTGTAACGTATAGTGTTTCTAAGCGCAGCACTGCTTTGTTTACGGAGTTTACCAGGAAAACGGTTCTAATTCTGCTGCTCCATAATCGCGCCCCCTACTGACAGCCTGTCTACGGTTTTTGTTTGTGAAACTCAGACCACATTTTTATCAGGGTTGCCATGGGGTCTTAAAATGTCTAAAATTCAATTTTTTTTATTTAAGGCCTTAAAAAGTCTTAAAAATGGACATATTTTCATCCGAGGTCTTAAATTTAATTTAGTTGGGTCTAAAAAGGTTTTATCTTCATTCATTTCCAGACACGCTGGCCGCACAAAGTTATTACACAGTAGCAAAAAAGAATCTAATCGTAGCCTACAAAGCAGAGCTCTAGAGTCTTTGCTACAATTGTAATAAAACCAGCAGAACGCTACCCTCAGAACGTTGGTTCGGTGTGTTGTAAGTTCTTGGTGAATATTGGTATTGGTACACGACACGGACGCGGTGATAAAACTACAAATCATGTGATAAATGCAATACCTGCCCGCAAAATACATATATGTTTAATAACGTTGTATTCTGTTGGACAGAATGAGGCAGACAATGCATTGTTTTATATTATTCTATACAGTGATAAAGTGTGCACTCAATCAGCACTGCATATCTTATTATTATGAAAATAGTGAAGGCTTGAAAAACTCAAATACACCATATCTTGATGCAGTCGTGTTTATTGTCTTCATTTCATCAGAAAGCATTTCTTTCTATCTTCTGTTTATTCAGCCTTCAGCGCGAGCTTCACATTAGAGCTAACGATTACTAATATAAATACTGCCGTGTTCATTTCACCAGTTTTGCCGCGCCGCGTTCATTTCATCAGGTGGAGAGCACTAATTGCTAATGGGGTAGGGCTGGGCGATATGGACAAAAAGTCATATCCCGATATATTTAGGCTGAATATCGATATACGATATATATCCCGATATTTTTTCCGCAAAGTGAGAGCAAATGTTCAGTCAAAGTCAAAGCCAAATATGACGTCATAAGTAGTTTTATTGAAACCGGCCATTTCAGTGAACAGTTGCAAAATCAAATGAATAAATAGTAAACAGGTTTCTTCACCTGGTTCATAATTAAATGCTCAGCTGTTCAAATAACAATAAAATGTAAAAAAAAATACTGTATAACAATAGGACAGGAGTACCTTTTTTTTTTTAAATCAAAGCTCCATAAGGTGCACATTTAAATAAAAATAAAATAAAAATAAAAAATAGCCTATAAAATAAAATAGGCCAATCTTTTTCCGAAATAAATATATTTATATGAGAAAAGTACAATATATAAAAAAAATTGTTTTACAACTATAAATGGCTTATTAAAATCCAATAACAGATTTTATTCTCCTTTCTAACAAATCCACAGATGCAAATAATGAACATTACAAAAGAATATGACAAACCCTAGTAACTTATGGGCAGCATTTACATATAAAGAAAGAACAAAATAAAGTGCTCAGTTTAAGAACTTTTTTTTTTAAAACATCAGCTTGAGATGACCTTTTCCTTTTTGTTAACTCAATTTCTTATCTGAACAGTCTCAACCAGTTGCACAAGAAACAGATTATCAACTCAATAAACATTTTCCCCCTCTTTTTTTACTTTGATAAACAGTAATGCTGTCCTGAGGTAGACATTAGAAGACAGACAAGCGTATCCTCCTTCGTTTAAAGAGTTTGTGCGAGAAACACCAGCCTGTCAACAGCATCCGGCTTCAGAGATGCTCTGTGGCAGGTCACGATATTGCCACTACAGCTGAAAACCCTTTCGGAGGGTGAACTGGTAGCTGGTACCAAGAGATACTTTTTTGCCAGGTGGCTCAGAGATGGAAAGAAAACTTCATGATCCTTCCACCACTTGAGAGGATCAGTGTCACTCTCCACACTTGCGGACTGCAAGTAACTTGACAGTTCATTTTCAATAGTCCCCCTCTTGGTTGGTGCAGTGGTGGTGGCTGTGCGCTTCTTGAAGAAGCTTGCCAGTCTCTTAGCTTTTGGTGCTACAGCTGCTTCTCCATCTGCAGGCTCAGGCACAGTGGGCACACATAGGCAAGGCGGTTGACAGTTGCTCTGATCAGCCAGTAGCGTCTCCACCTCCAAGACAGCTCTGTGCTTCAATGCATCGACTTTTTCACTTGGGATGTAGGTGGCCCTGAACCGAGGATCCACAAATGAAGCCATCTCCAAAAGGTCAGTAGTGGCTGGGTCAGAATATTTGCTGTTGAGGTACTCAACAATGCTGGTCTTGATCGATTTACAAAGCTCGCTATCACCCTCTTCACATGCCAGGAGACTTTCGTTAAAAAGGTGCAGCACAGGTTTCACATATGATAGAGTGACGTACTCCTCACCTGATAAAGCATCAGTAAAGTCCTGGAGAGGTTTCAGGACCTTTTGGACTGCTTCTAGGACCTCTAAGTCCTGCCAGGTAGGGACAAGGTGCCTGGTCTTTTTGTCATTAGACAGGACTTTGGCCAGTGCTCCTTCCTGCTCCAGGACTCTCTCTATCATCTGCTGCCTGGATCCCCAGCGTGTGGCAGACTCGGTTATGAGTTGGTGACTTGGCAGACCCAGCTGAATCTGGACTTCAGCAAGATGTCTCCTTTTCTTCCAGCTGTACGAAAAACAGCTTACAATTCTTTTGCACAAAGAAATGGCCCGGGTGACACGCTTGTCATTCATGCCATGTCCTGTCAGAATCATAAAAAACTATTAAACAAATGTGCTTATGCGAGAAATTTGACTCTGGTTTCACTTTAACACATTCATACAACTAATCCAAAATCAAGCTTTAGAAATATTCTACATTAATATTATTTTCTCGTTTCATAGTTTATTTTTTTAATCAACACCAGTACTAATCATAAATATTATATTATTTTTTTTCTGAATTTTAATCATGCAAGTGATTTTTATGTATTATTATTTTTGTATAATTTATAAATGATGACTATACTGTATGTACATTTACTCATGTTCCGTTCTTGTTGTTGTTCTTAGTATTTAATATTTATGCTATTTTTTAATGCTACTTCATATTTCTACTCCACAATGTTTAGGCATATGTGTCAACATTAGTTTCTAGTTACTTTGCAGTTTGCTATTTTCAATCCAGAGAAAAAACTATAGTCTATCATAATAGCTAAATATATGTTACCTTGATGAGAACAACAGGCTAACCAGCATTTTAAAGTCATAATTACCTCACCTTTACCAGCTGTAACATTAAAGTGGTAAATACATCAATGCATCACTAATTCTTATCTAATAACGGAAACCTAATAAATATGGTTCTGAAATCTACCATTCTGTATTGTAAATGATTTTACATTTAGCACTTTAAGTTTTGTGTTTTATTAATCTATTTAATCTTTATTTAACAATACATACTGCATTTCAACGGACACCTGGCCAAGACAGCAGCATAAAACGCAAAGTTGCAGACAGACACACAAAGGAAAATAAGGAAAAACTAACATTTTAATGTTTTTGATTAAAGTAAAATATCTGAAAACTCCTTACAACACTGCACTCACCAATAGCCAAGTGCAGTCTGTGACCGAAGCACTGCATCCTCAGCCACTCGTTCAGCTCAACCGCTTTGACGATGTTGCTCCCGTTGTCGGTTGTTATAGCAACCAGATACTTTTCTTGGAGTTTCCAGCTTGCAATTGCGTCCTGCAGGGCCTCAGCTATGTGCTCACCGGTGTGATCCTGGGGGAAATAACTTGTTTGCAGACACGCTGTTTTCATCTCCCAGTCTTGAATGAAGTGAACTGTCACGCTCATGTAAGGCTCACACGTCCTGCTCGACCACATATCGCTGGTCAACGCAAAATGGGTCACGTTAGCGAGCCGGTTAGCAAGGCTCTGTCTGATTTCAGAGTACATTTGTGGCAATGCTTCTCGTGCAAAGTAGTTGCGACTGGGAAGCTCATATCTCGGGTCCATAGTTTTCAGTAGCTTTTGGAATCCGACTTGTTCCACAGTTGCAATGGGGACCATATCTTTAGCAATGTGATAGGACACCGCTTTAGTTATAGTACACCACTTGACACTTTTCTTTTCATAAGGCACATTGCGGGAAAATGAAGTTTGCAGTGAGCTTTGTGTCGGGGCTGGAGCTTTCTCGGGTTGTCGATGACTTGCGGCTGTGGCTTCTGCAGCGCGCAGTTTCAAAGACTATTCGTACTGCAGTTTGTGCCACTGTTTTAGGTGGTGAAAAAGATTTGTAGTGCTTCCACCCCTGGCTGTAACTTGTTTATTGCACTCCCTACAAATAATGTGATGTTGTTGCTCATCTGAAACTTTGAATCCGAACCATCTCCAAATTACTGAGCCACTGCTTTTTCTTTTACTAACCAATTCCTCCGCGCGCTCTGCAGACGTAGTTGCTTCCTCCATGTTTGTTGAAGTGCCTGTTGAAGTGCTCTGTGCCTGCCCCCTCCCCCCCTCGAAGAGGAGGGGCGGTGGTGCGGGGAGCAGCGCAAATTTGAACTATATCGATATATGCGATATGGTCTAATTCCATATCGCGTCTAAAAATATATCGATATATTTTTTTATATCGATATATCGCCCAGCCCTATAATGGGGGTGTTTTTAGAGCACCCCTGTTTCACAGGTAACAGTCTGTCTTCAGAACACCCCTCTTGTTTTCACTTCTTTTGGATTAGCCCAACCCACTGGTGAAGAGAAGTCTCTCACTGGTCCTTTGTTTTTCATTCCCCGCTGGCTCAAACGCATGCCCATAGCGTTAAACTTGAGGAACGCCCATCAACATACACATGAGGGGAAGCGTCACAACACCACACTTCAGTCACGCCGCAAAAGTGGATCTGTACTGTCGGTATTGCCGCGTTCATTTCATCAGGTGGAGAGCACTAATTGCTAATGGGGATGTTTTCAGAGCACCCCTGTTTCACAGGTAACAGTCTGTCTTCAGAACACCCCCTTGTTTCCACTTCTTTTGGATTAGCCCAACCCACTGGAGAAGAGAGACAGATTGAAGAAGGCTAGTTTGCTGTATGTTATTTATTTAATTGTGAGAGCGTTTTTTTTTGCTCTTGATCTGGCTTGTTTAATAAATATTCCTTGTTTATTAAAGTGGACGTGCATTTTGTGTTTAAGAGTAAAAGCTTTAAGTTAACAGTCTATTCGTGTCTCAGCCACGAAGCTGAGCTGATTCTATGTTCGAGCTGCACAGAGCGGCTGAAATGATAGTGTCTGTCAGTTATTATAATACATATGACAAAAACAATTGCCTAATTTATGTTGCATATTCCTCAAAAGTTTTTGTGATGATATCACTAGTTGACCACATAGTACTATATTTTCGGAAATCATAGGCTATGATATTGCGCAGGTGCACGTGATGCAGCGCTGTCAGAGCCGAAAGACTTGTGTGTCAGACTCATTTCAGTGCAAAATAATCAGCTCAAAAACAATTTAATATACTGCAAATAGCCTACTAGTTTTTTATGTTTATTTATAATTCATTTAGGCAGACAACAAGGCTACCAAGTACTGCGCACAGTGCGCACGCAGCTAATTAATTTAACGTTTTTTTTTCCTAACATCATTTTTAGTCGATTTGTAGTCAAAAATTTCAACAACAAAAAAATCAGGACTTCAGTCAACCAAGATTTTCCTTGGTTGATTACAGCCCTAGTAATGTGTGATGTTTTTGTAATCTATTCTATTTGAGGGCAAGTTTGTTTTAGCCTATTTTCATTTTGGGCCTAAGGTTTTGGGCATTTGGCACGTTGTTGGCTGTGGAATGTTACTAATGTGATTGCTTTATCTGTAAATTAGATTAATGCTTTTTGAAGGACTGAATTCATTAAAATAAAATGATTTTTTTCAGAATTTCTTTGATTTTAATATTTTTTGGTAATAGGTCTTAAATTTCAGTCTTTATGGTCTTAAAAAGGTCTTAAATTTGACTTACTGAAACTTGCAAGAACCCTGTTTATGCGCTGTTAACAATTCGGATAATAAAGTATTTAGACAATAAAGTTTCTAAACAATATGGATAATAAAGTATCTAGAATTATTTATTGAGCTGATTTAAATACCTATCATTTTCACTCATCCTGTTTCTTAAACACAGGTTTAAAAGTTTTAATATAATTCATGTTAGTCGATAACATTTTGTTGTTAGTCAAATCCAGCCGTAGTTGTTAATGCTGTTATTTTAATGTTTCTGCTGTTGTTGCATTTATTAAAAAACTTAACTTAAGACTTCTGTGGAGTAATTGGATCAATTGCTCTTACATTTTTGTTCTACCAACCTTCATGGAAAAGAAAAAGCTACAGTGAAAATAAGCTTATATGTGATTTGTAGTAAATTGAACAAAGAACAACATTAACATTAGTTTAATTTAGACTAATTGTGCAAAAATTACTGAAAAGTTCATATCTTAGCTGTATTTAATAATAAAAAGCTAAACTATAATTTCTGTACATTGACATCTATAGACATTAGCATTGTGGGATTTTAAACCTATGAACACACTTTGTGGTAACAGATGTGTGGGTTCTCTGAAGCACAATTATTTATCTATATTTTAGTTTTTGTTTGTTATGATGTATACACTGTTGATGCATGGTAAATGCTGTACATTTAAATGGTCTGGATAGGCAAGAACCTATTAGAACCAGTTCACAAAATTGAAACTTCCAGTGGTCCTAAATGTTCAACACACTGTAAATTATTGCAACACCTTCATCCCAGAACAATACCAGGATTTATCTATATAGTAATGCTGGGTTTTCTGTCAGTTTGAAACAACTTGCATCAGGATTCTTCAGACCAGCTAATAATTTTCTGATACATTTTTTGATCATAGTTTATGGAAATTCAAGCCATAATGTGGTGATTCATTGCATAATCTATACAGGTATACTCTGTGTTACTGTATCTGAGATGGAATGATCCTTAGGCAACTACTTTCTGTTCTCTTTCAAACTCACCTAAATCATATTCTCTGCCCATAATTGCATGGAACGCTACACTATATAAACTGAAGTCATGACTTTCATAGTGCTTATAACAGCTTAGCAGGGCTGTAAATCCATTATGGTTCAGCTATCTCTATTTTGGTATGTAAGCATGCTTTTCTGTGTTTCCAGTGCTGAAGAGCACAACAGTCAGCGTTTTCTGAGTGGAACAGTTTAAACAAACAAGAGATAAGAGAAGAAGATAATTGTATGTTGTTTAATTAATTTGTGTGAATGCTGACCACAATCTTTTTTTTCTGCCCTTGTTTACTATGAAAGCTGCAAATTCAAAAAGAGTTTAGCACTAATTAAGTCCCCCTAGACAGGGTCTGTCAGAGATGACATAAACTGAGAGAATATGATTTCCTCTAAATATTTATTCATGATTGCATGCATCTGAAACTATATTTACTTTTTATATATAGTTATTGTTCTTTATATATTTTCATCAACAATTGATTATTTTTTATTAATTGAAAATTTGGATATATTGAATAAATAAACCTACATGAATTCTGAATGAAGCTTCCAATTTTCCTTCTGTGTAAAATGTTGTTCTCACCCTCTTTGATTTGTGAAAACCAGTGTTAATTTCATTGACGAATGATTTTCGTCATAATTTCCGTCAACGACGGTTTTGGATGACAAAAACTATAAAAACTCATTTTTGTCGACGAATAAAAAGAAGACAAAAATGTTAGGGAGTGACGATTAGGGAAGAGTCCTGTGTAGTAGATGCACACATTTGAATTGTAATGTGCTGATCTAATCGCGGAAAATGCAGCGCTGTTGCGCATTCTACAGGCTCACGCAACAGCACTTCAGAACGGTTCGCAATCATTGAATAGAGCACATTTATACCAGGTAATTGTTTATGAACTAATGCTGAGGAATAAGGACAATGTTTACTTTACAATGTTTATATAGTAATATGTTTAGACGATTGTGACAGTGCATATTTTGTCTCCCTCATCTGAACTTGAATGAACAGCCTGCAACTGCAATAGTAAGCAGTGTTGCCATCTATTTTTCAAGGAAAGTAGCTAAAGTCTGCCCAAAAAGTCGCTCAATGTTGTTAGATGACGTCATGCTTCAATTAGCATATCCATGACGTCACCACGTCGTCCTTGCGTTCTGCCTGCCTAATGTGCCTTCTCTCTTAATTTGTGCTCACATAGTGTATTTTAAAGGTCCCGTTCTTCGTGTTTTTTTAAAGCTTTGATTGTGTTTACAGTGTGCAATATAACATGTGTTCATGTTTCGCGTGTAAAAAAACACAGTATTTTTCACACAATTTACTTAATTTTCTGTATACCGCTGTTTTCACTGTCCTAAAAACGGGCTGATGAGTTCCTTGTTCTATGAAGTCCCTCCTTCAGAAATACGTAACGAGTTCTGATTGTGCCAGCGGTTCCCGTGTTTTTTTTTACAGGTATTATTTATGCTCTAACAGCAACATTACACACTAACTAAAGTTTGAACAATGGGATCACGAAGAACGGGACCTTTAAAATAATACAATACAGCCAGCTGTCCAATAAATGTTCTCATTTCCTTGATCTTTTTTTCATACAGTAGAACGAGTATGATATAATGAATTATATTCTAAATTTTTAACAATCTGAATTGAGAGATGAACTAAAGCTCTGTGATAGTGAGTAATGTAAGTGATTAGCACAAGAGAAGAATGGAAATCATAACGGGTCAAACTAAATTCTTTAAAGGAGCACGCCAACTTTTTGGGACTTTAGCTTATTCACCATATCCCCCAGAGTTAGATAAGTCCATACATACCATTCTCATCTCTGTGCGTGCCATAACTCTGTCTGACACACTCACTGCTAGCCTAGCTTAGCACAAAGACTGGAGGTAAATGGCTCCAGCTAGCCTACTGCTCAATAAGAGATAAAATAACACCAACATTTTCCTATTTACATGTTGTGATGTGTGTAGTTACATCGTGTACTAAGACCGAAGGAAAATGAAAAGTTGCGATTTTCTATACTGATATGGCTAGGAACGCTCTCATTCCTGTGTAATGATCAAGGAACTTTGAGCCGTACCATGAGTGCAGCAGCGCAATGATATTATGCAGCACCTGATAATAGTCCCCAGCGCTCTCTGTGCAAGCAGATTGTCACGTTGTGTAGCGGACCCTGTCCGAATGATGGCTAGACTTTACTGATGTTTCATGGAGTTTATTGAGACCGTTTGATCTCTAAAAAATCACTGTAAGAGCTGAACAAATAAAGACATTATAAATGTTAGAAATATATTGCTGAAACACATTACAAAGACTGTGAACGTCTCTGCTACGTATGTAACCCTCGTTCCCTGAGGAGGGAACGGAGACGTAATGTTAGTGACTAACGAATGGGGGTTTAGTTTAGAAGCCAATTACCTTCGAGGAATTTAACAGCGATCTGACTTTACACCAGATCGTTTTACAAACTTTCATCGGAGACAACTTGGATTCACTGATAATCCACTGCAGAACCGACTATCCCCTGCCCCGGCCTTCATCCTCCTGTCCCGCCGACATCGGTGCGTCGTGATCATAGACGGTCGTGATCAGTATGTGAGTGTTGTCTTGTGTGCTACGGCAGCTTTCCCACGAGTGGGCGTGGTTTCGGCGCCGACAGCGGACACACCCCCAGCGTTTGAGAGCAGAGAATGCTGCTCATTTTTTCAAGTTTTTGATAAGCTATTTTATGTACTTGGCGGATTTTTTTATGATTCAAATTTGGCTGGGTGGTTAATAACACATTTATCTGTGGTGTGAGAAACTCAGAACGCATGTTTAGTTTTGACTTTACAGGGACTTTAAATGTTTACTTTTTTAATTTTGATGATTATAACAGATAACTAAGAAAAATCCCAAATTCAGTATCTCATAAAATTAGAATATTACTTAAGACCAATACAAAGAAAGGATTTTTAGAAATCTGGGCCAACTAAAAAGTATGAACATGAAAAGTATGAGCATGTACAGCACTCAATACTTAGTTGGGGCTCCTCTTGCCTGAATTACTGCAGCAATGCGGCGTGGCATGGAGTCGATCAGTCTATGGCACTGCTCAGGTGTTAGAAGAGCCCAGGTTGCTCTGATAGTGGCCTTCAGCTCTTCTGCATTGTTGGGTCTGGCATATCGCATCTTCCTCTTCACAATACCCCATAGATTTTCTATGGAGTTAAGGTCAGGCGAGTTTGCTGCCCAATTAAGAACAGGGATACCATGGTCCTTAAACCAGGTACTGGTTGCTTTGCACACTGTGTGCAGGTGCCAAGTCCTGTTGGAAAATGAAATCTGCATCTCCATAAAGTTGGTCATCAGTAGGAAGCATGAAGTGCTCTAAAACTTCCTGGTATATGGCTGCGTTGACCTTGGACCTCAGAAAACACAGCAGACCAACACCAGCAGATGACATGGCACGCCAAACCATCACTGACTGTGGAAACTTTACACTGGACCTCTAACAACATGGATTGTGTGCCTCTCCTCTCTTCCTCCAGACTCTGGGACCCTGATTTCTAAAGGAAATGCAAAATTTACTTTCATCAGAGAACATAACTTTGGACCATTTTTTTTCCTTTTTGTCTTTGGCACAGGCAAGACGCTTCTGACGCTGTCTGTTGTTCAAGAGTGGCTTGACACAAGAATGTGACAGCTGAAACCCATGCCTTGCATATGTCTGTGCTTAGTGGTTCTTGAAGCACTGACTCCAGCTCCAGTCCACTCTTTGTGAATCTCCCCCACATTTTTTAATGGGTTTTGTTTCACAATCCTCTCCAGGGTGTGGTTATCCCTATTGCTTGTACACTTTTTTTCTACCACATCTTTTCCTTCCCTTCGCCTCTCTATTAATGTGCTTGGACACAGAGCTCTGTGAAAAGCCAGCCTTTTTTGCAATGACCTTTTGTGTCTTGCCCTCCTTGTGCAAGGTGTCAATTGTCGTCTTTTGGACAACTGTCAAGTCAGCAGTCTTCCCCATGATTGTGTAGCCTACAGAACTAGACTGAGAGACCATTGAATGCATTTGCAGGTGTTTTGAGTTCATTAGCTGATTAGAGTGTGGCACTAGGTGTCTTCAATATTGAACCTTTTCACAATATTCAAATTTTCTGAGATACTGAATTTGGACATTTCAGAAATAAACGTTTTTTGAATGGAATTAGTTAAATAAATCAACTTTTTTTTGATATTCTAATTATATGACCAGCACCTGTATAGTTCCTAGTCATATCGGTCTAGAAAATTACAACTTTTAATTTTCCATCGGTCTTAGTACACGATGTAACTATACACATCACAACATGTAAATAGGAAAATGATGGTGTTATTTTGACAATTATTGAGCAGTAGGCTAGCTGGAGCCATTTACCTCCAGTCTTTGTGCTAAGCTAGGCTAGTGGTGGGTGCGTCAGACAGAGTTATGGCACGTACGGAGATGAGAATGGTATGTATGGACTTATCTAACTCTGGGGGATATGGTGAATAAGATAAAGTCCCAAAAAGTTGGCATGTTCCTTTAAATATGAAACAAAGGAAGCAGATAAGTGATTGGTCCATGGCAACACTGTGTGCTCATGTGGAGCTCGCTCATTCACGTCTGTCAGCTGCTGTGTGTGTTCAACAGCATGCGCTGCTCCTCTCAACCATTCACTGAACAGGGTAGACACAGAGAGAGGTGTGTAAAGACATGGAGAAAGCAAGACCTCGCGCTTGCAGAACAGTACTGGCGACATTTGTAAAGTAGCTGACTTTTGTCCAAAAAGTCGCTAGATTTGTCACTAGTCGCGTTTTTGAAAAAAAAGTTGCTAAAGTGGTCTGAAAAGTCGCTAAATATAGCGACAAAGTTGCTAAGTTGGCAGCGCAGGCATTTCTAAATAAGAGTCAATGTGTATTTCGAGCTTGTTTATAATTAAAAGTCATGCATTATATGTACGTTTTTGGTTACACAATAAACTGTATTTAATTCATGGTCAGGAGGAAAGACTAAGAACAGTATTTGACTCATATTATTCAATAAAGTATCAGGGTTATAATAGTTAACTAAAACCATTAAAAAATATGAATTACTTGAAATTAAATAAATGTTAAAAACTTATTTGAAACTTTAGCTCAACCTGATATACTAACTAAAACAGAATTACATTATAAAAACTATATAGATGTTTTTAAAAAACTAAATTTTTTAATTGAGCTCTCTTTCGTGTATTTTTGCGCTAGAACGGTCAGCAACACAATTATGTCAAAATGTGAGTTTTGACATGTATTCACGTAACAGTCGGTTATGTAATGCTTAAATGCATTTAAGCATTACATAACCGACTGTTACTTACAATTTAACTAAACTCATTTTTAGTCGACTAAAATCTTATGATTTTAGTCAAAAGACTATGACTAAAACTAAATCAAAATTTGCTGTCAAAATTAACACTGAATAAAACCTTGACTTTTTGTCTTCAAATATTTTAAGAGATGACTTCATTGAATGAAAGGAACACATAATATGTTGAGGAGTAGGTTCTTTTATATACTGGTAAAAAGGGACAAGAAGTATAGAAGTATCTTAAGGGTAGTCGTGACAGTGTTGAAACACTTAAAGTATTGGTAAGAGTTACTTTATCCCCGCACACCCCCCGCCTCCATGGGGATGACATATTAAGATCACATCACCTGCTAGTACTCACTTTATCTTATACCACCTTTTACGAGATACTTTCACTCATATAATAAGTTGATCATGGCTGCTTTGGAATAACTCATCATTACAGTGGCATCCGCAAAAAAAAAGCTCTTGCATGATGCAACATTGCATAAAGATGCATCAAGTCCAAGACCACTGTCATACTGGCGCATCATTAAACATTTAATTGTTTGGTGTAATGTGCAGTAATCATTTTCTTCTGTTAGATTTAACTGTACAGCACTTTGGTTAACAGTTGTTTTAATATATTTTATTGTTGTGCTATATAAATAAATGACGTTGGCACTTTTAAAAGTTCCTGTGCATCTCGCTGAATCAGTTTTTAAGTAAACAGAAAGGCAGTTTCTGGTCTGGTAGGACCCCTACACCATTAAAGTTCAAACTTCTCTCAAGTCATTGTCATTTCAAACTCACTGTCTTGTTATACCACCCACCTCTAATTAAAATATCTACTTTTACCCTAAAGGTTGATAGTTTAGACTCAGTCTGAAATGCTCTCATTATATCTAAAGGCAGAGTCAGTAGCAGGATGGTCAATTCTCCATCTGGCCATTGTTAAATGTCATTCATTGTGCCATAACAATGTAAGGAGCAAAGACCGGCACCAAATGATGTGTTTTCACCATGGCTTTCAGTGCTCTTCTCTTAACATCTTTTGACAAATGGAAAAGAATACCAAACCAAAATACTTGTTATTCTGTTGTGTTCAAGCAATGTCACGATGAATGGGTATACATATCAGGGTGATGTAAAGTCATTGCTTGAGTTGATAGGATATTGTGAATTAAATGTGGGTGTCTGTCACATAATATATGGGATTATAGTATCATGTGATTTGCTGTTACAGCAAATCATTAGCTTCCCAGGCCCTGTGTGCTCTAGCACGCTGCAGACAGTTTGGGCTGTTTCCACTAGATTCCAGAAAATACTGTAAAAAAAAAATTGTCTGTATCATGTTGTATGCAAGATTTATTCAAATGAATTAACTTTGAGTTGGAAGAAATGACCATCCACATTTAAACTCACAATGAAATCAAAATTGACAATTAATTTTTATAGAATATTGCAGTATTTATTATAAATTAGTTATCTGTTTACATCATTATTTCTAAGTCCCGTGTCCTCTTAATCTTTAATAAAAATAACTTTTGATTTTGAAGGTGCGTTTACTGGTGCACGGCCAGGAAAACCTGTCAATCACATGAAATCACATAAATGGCAAAATACAACTTTTCAATGATCCAATCAATACCCGATGGACAAAATCAATCCCTGTCCTTATTTTTTTCCCTTTTTCGAGAAGTCATTTCACTCAGATATACATCACAATAGGGAAGAAAAGACAATCACAACTTCCGTTTCATGCCTACTTTAAATGTCCAGAACACTGGATTTTAGTCGACTTTATAGTAAAGGTCAGGATTAGGAATGGGATTACTGTTCTATCTGACCGTGTACTTTAGTTATACTCCGAAGGTGTTGTGGATCTTTAAGGACGTCCTGCTATGTATGTAGTTTGTGCTGTACAATTACCTCTGAGCTATTAAATCCTGGTCCAAAATCAGCTGTGCATCTAGTAATTGATTTTCCAGATCAATAGCGTCTAGCCGAGTGCAGCGATATTTAAACAAACTCTCTGTGATAGTGGGAGATTTTAGACATTGTCTTATTTAAACTGTGCATGCAATAACACGCTGTTATACTATCATAATTCCCTGACCCGGGGATCATTAGCGGACAGAGTTGCTTATTAAGCAGTTGTTATTTTGAGGGCTGCTGGCTGAGGCGTTGTTGGCATGCAGGGCGGATTGTGGACTGCTCATCCCATCTTGCTCTCTGCCTGCAGCTCAGCTGACAACACACTTCATCCATCAGAGAAACCAGCACATCAATGTGAGACTTTGCAGAATTAACATCTTATCACTCCTTCCCCTCTTGTCAGTTTCCTTCGCATCTCTGCCTGTTGCTGTGTTCTTTTTTGTATTTTCTCTTATAGTTTTAGTTTGAATATCATGGCACCAGAAAAAAAGTGTAAGTGTAATCATATATTGCGACGACAGAAAATGACACAATTTAAATTTTTCATAATTTCACAATTCCAGAGGTTTCTCCAAAAATGGGTATATATACAGGCTCCCTCGCTCTTTTTCACGGTCTCATTCTCGTTCTCATCTCTCCCACCAGCCTTAATTAGCATTAATCAATTCTCACACTTCTCGCCTTGTAAAAACTGCCAGCTGCCAATTATCAGTGATTCTTCTCCTTTAGCTGGGGGAAGGTGTGGTGTGGTCTCAAGTTGTGTTTCACAGATTCACAGGGTCCTTTTGCAGTATTCACTGCTCACTACACACTGAGCAGGATATTTCTTTGGAAGTTTACATTTTGAATTGTCATGTCAGAGACAATAGATCCAGGGTTTTGGGTATGATTGCATAGTGTAACCAAGATTACCAGAGAGTAATAGAAGAATAAATAATGTGATTAATATAAAAACTTAATTATGTTGAAAAGCTACTGAAAACGATTTAAAAGAAGTATATTCATAAAAGAAAATATTAATATTATACAAATATATACATTTATATCTGTTATTAATGTGACCAATAGCGTTCAGTTTTGAACTTGAGACGAGTCAATGGCCCTCATTTATCAATCTTGCGTAGAAACGGGCGTATATATTGGCGTAAGATTATGCTTACACTCCTCTCACCGCCTGATTTATGAAAGTGTGCGCACCTCTGAAATCCAGGCGTACGCAAAACCTGCCCTTGATAAATGCCGCGGCTGAAAACGATCGTCATTAGAATAACACGCCCCTATATATTCAAGTCTCTGCCTCCCCCACGCCCTCATTTTACGCCATGGACACTCGGAAGACGGCAAAGAAGCGAAACTTCTCTGACGTGGAGATCGAGACCATCACCAGGGAAGTGGAAAAAAAACTAAATTGTTTTATTTGGGAGTTTAAAGAGTGGGATTAAAGGCGCCCACAAAAAGGTGTACGGTGGAAATCCAGTTTAAATAGCTGTTTGGATGAGAAATTACCTATCACAATTCATTATTTTACAGCACGTGTTTTGAAATAATTAGCATTTAATTTCGTATCACCTCACATGTATTGGGGTGTACAATGATGATGATGTGATGTGGAGTAGCCTACCATTCATTCACATTAATATAATTGCATGACAATTTGTAAGATTCTTATTATTATTAAGATTTGTATTATTAATGACGCTTATTGTTATTTAGAAGAAGAATGTCGTTATTATTATTTATTTTATTATTATTTAAAAGAAGAAGAATGTCATTTTTATTATTTTTTCAGTTTGAATTATTTTCAGTCCCAGTCCCTGAAACGTCAGGTAAAGCGCACAGGCTCGCAACTGGAGGGATACATATGCCTACAAATCAAATGCTTTGGTAAAGTCACACAAATTAAACCTTGAAGTCCATGTTGCACAAAAATAAACACTGAAGTTTATAATAACTATAATATCCCTATTCGCACGGGATTAGTAGCCTATTTGGGGACCTCAGGTGATTTGTAATAATTGCAGAGAATGTCTGTGATATGTGAAGTAAAAATTCCCCCGCAAATGACCTACCATATTTCACCAAACACTGAGGTCCTGTGATAACATTAGTCCCGTGCGAATCGACATCTCTGTGTTTTGGCCGGGATTAGGCGGATCGTACATCATTTTTGCAAGGTTTTTGTGTCCTGTGCGCATTTCTATCTTTATCTTTCACAAAGAATGGCGCTAGGCTGCTTATAATGCGTACGTTATGAATTCCCGTGCGGCCGCGCGGATTATACTTTCACTTTAGAATGAGCACCAATTTGGGAGTAAATTGCTTGAATGGTGTGTTTTAATATTATTCTTAATGAAAAACACAAAAACAGAACAGTACAATGACAACTCGCTTAAATGGGCACTTTTACATTCAGCTTTGAAACTGAATCTTCCGTCGTATACTGCTCAGTTCAGTTTTTAATTGTGTCTGTTCTCTAACTGAACAAAATAATTTTTATTACTATAAAACAATCAAAATGATATCGATACGACTGTTTATAATTTCATACAGCTATATCTATAACGAAAAAACATTTTCAAGTCTTTACATCATATCCGGGAGATAAGTCCGTAAATTTGAGTAAAATCACAGCTAATTTCTAAATCACACGAGGTCCCCAGATAATACTTATTCCGTGCGAATAGGGCTTTAGTTGTTGTTGTTGTTGTTGTTTTTTACAGTGGGTCATAATATAGCATATCTTTGTCAGTGCGTTTTGTGGTGTTAGGAATTGTTTTTCTGCGCATGTTTGCACTAACTCAAAACGTGCGTACACCACCTCCTGAGCTGGCGTAGGATTTGAGCGTGCCGTACGCCAACGTCCATATTGATAAATCTCAAAGTCACCGTGGTTTTGGGTGTACGCCAGGTGTACGCTGGAAATTTGGTGTACGCACTTTTGATAAATGAGGGCCAATGAGAGCGCAGAATGTGGCGCAGCGGAAAAATTGATTTCCGTATTTTGCACGAGGTTTATCCGTGGAGTTAGAGGCAACGCTCTCTCTCTTGTGAACGGATGGCTGATGAACGCGGTGTTTGTTGACTCCGTGGGAAATATAAAGAAAGAAAATAATCTAGATGAGTTCTGTCGATGGATTGATGTTAGAGAAAACGATTTAAAGGGGACGTGCTATATCGCACCATTCTGGAATTTTCTGAGTTGAACGATCTCCTTGGTCAGGTTTTTTTTTCTTGTTGTTCTGTCCTTTTTCGGAGTCCTCTGTGTTACGTGACGAGATACGTGTATTCTGGATTGTCCCGGCCTTCCAGTGGTTCTGAGGAGGGTTTGGACTGGCGAGCCTCCCTTGAGTCTAGGTCTTGAGTTCTGGGTTTCTGTGGAAACAAAAGACAAGTTTTTCTGAATTCTGCGACTGGTAGGAAATCAAATTACTTTTCCCATCTGTTTTTTCTTGGGATGAAGTGATTTTCCCTTCCAACAGATAAAAGGACAATTGAGGGTTTTTTTCAACGGACTATTTGAAATTGAAGGACATCATTTTATTTCCTTGAGAATTGTAAATGTTCTTTTGGGGTTGAAAACTGATACATTGTTTTGAGTTTGATTTAAAGGGAAAAAAAACAGAGTTGAAGCTAACGAACTAAGAACTCACCTTGTTGAAAAGGTAAATGAAACCTGTGAAAGCAAAAGAGTGATACAAATTCAGAAAGAGAATTTCAATTTCAATTTATATATATATTTTTATTTTTTTTGTTTTAATTTTCACATGGATTTTAACTTACTTTCTGATTGCTGCTAACAGAATATACATTGTGTGTTCAACCAAACTGTTCTCCGAGTCTGTTCACTGTTGTTGTTGCATCTTTCTCAGCAGCGAATCTGTTCTTCTGAGACGCTGGTCCATAGATTGGCATATAACTAGTCTTTTATAGTTGCAAGTTATTAGCCGGAGAGTGAGCGTTACAATATACTTGGGGGTTTATAGACAATTTCTTATGTTGGTCCTCTCAATAGTCTGTGTTCTAGATTGCAGCAGAGGGTAAATTTTTTTGTGAAGGTTAAAAAGGTTAAAAGCATTTGGGGTGGATCAAAAGATTTTGTTTTTGTTTTATCGTCTGTTTTTGAGAACTTGATAAGATATGGTATTACAGCATGGTATGGCAACTTGACTGTTAAATCAAAATCTAAATGTACACAACTCGTACATACTTCCCTAACATATGGGGGAATATATAAGAGAAACGATCCATACAGAAGTTGTATGAGGCGTCCCCCCACCAAACCCCGCCCGCTGTAGTCTGAAACCTTTTCAGGACATAGAAAGTAATAAAACACTATTTTTTTATTATAAATAATTAAACACAGTGTTGTCAAATATGATATTGTGGCTTTATGATAATGTACTTGCATGTCATTATGTTAACATTTGACCAAAATCAAGCTCAAAGTCACAAAGTTTCTGACCAACAAATGTTTTTCCCCTTCATTAGAACAGATGTACTTGAGTCAGTGCATCTCATTAAGTTTTCATCAACTTTCATCAACTCATTTGGCCAAAATATCATGTTATGAAAAATATTCATTCTTCATCTTAAGCTTACTTCATGAATAAGCTTTCCATTGATGTATGGTTTGTTAGGATAGGACAATATTTGGCTGAGATACAACTATTTGAAAATCTGGAATCTGAGGGTGCATAAAAGTCTAACTTCGCCTTTAAAGTCCTTAGCAACACATTGCTACAACTAATAATTGTTTTAACATATTTAAGGTAGGAAATTTACAAAATATCTTTATGCAACATGATCTTTACTTAATATCCTGATGATTTTTGGCATAAAAGAAAAATCTATAATTTTGACCCAAACAATGTATTGTTGGCTATTGCTACAAATATACCCATGACTGGTTTTGTGGTCCAGGGTCACATTTAAAACAGTATTGGCTATGACTCTGACAAATGCTAGATTAAGACACCCTTCTCTGCTCCTCAAACAGATTAAACATTAGCCTATGAGTAAAGAAAACGCTGCACTTATTCAAACAACCAGTTCTTTATTTTCCTGCAATTTTCATTTAATTTTGTTTGTTTTCTGCAAACAAGCAGAATGGGTCCAAAATGAGTGTAGAACTTCAATCAGGATTGAGGCAGGGTGGAGTTGTGAGGTTTTACAGAGAGTTTGAGGACTTAATGGAGTTACGAGGTTCAGTCAGATGCTCTTGTCATTGGTTTAATATTTGCAAAACCCATAGACAGACATAAAGGATGACCAGTAGTAATGATAAAATAAAATAAAAAAACGGACGTGCGAACATAGGCACATGCCTAGAATGCCCATGCAAAAATCCGGCCCTGCGGGGCACTCTACCAGGTGATCGTAACAGTTGTCATCAATCAGGTAATCTGATTTAGACTTCACAATACTTTTAGTGAAAATAGTCTGTACATGTCTTTTCTCCGAGTTTTTTTTTTGTATTTTTTAAATTAGCTTTGAAGATGTACCTCTGACTCTCAGACACTGGAGTATTCAAAACACTAAAACCCTTTTACATTTCAGATAATTGATTTTTCTTTTTTTTCAACTCACCCGTCTAGAATGTCAGTCAATCTTCTCTTTTAGTTTTAATTAAATCCATGACTGAGTTCCATCAAGGTCACATGCCAAGTTTGGATCAATAGAGGAGGACTGACCAAAGATGGAACTGGTTCGATAAATCTATAACATCGCCCTAGTCCTCTGGTTGGAATCTTCTGAATTACAGTGTACGTCGCAAGGGATTATGTCTCTTAATCTCCTGCCTTCAAATTCTTGTTCTGTAGTACTACAATACTTCATGGTTAGTCACAGTCCTTGTCTGATTTCCTTTAGAGTAGCAAAGGATGTGTGCCTTTTTAAAATTTCTCCTCTTGCAATTAGTGTTCTTTGGTTTATTTTATGCCACAAAGGCTCAAATTAAAACAGTTATTTGCCTTTTTTCAAGTAGTTCCTAAGTTTGTTTTTTACCATGAAAAAAATTGGTGAAATCCAACATTGAATCTACTATAGCACTGAAGCAAGGAATTACAAAATTAGTTTGAACTATCTTTGTTTGCGCTTTAGACTCTTACACTTTTCTTGCTCCCACATACTGAAAAGCCACCACTGATCTTGTAATCTGAATTTCACCCACCTATACTTTGTAGATTACATGTTAGAAGGGAATATCTTGCAGCTGATACAGAAATGAATCCGGCTGTTTGCCATGTGTGATGAAAGCACATTATTTCTGATAACAGTGCCATTTTCAAGAAAATCTCAGAGAAAATTATGTCCAGCTGTGTCGGTATACCTGTCTCGATTCTCTCATCTGTTGTGGTTAGACATCATATTCCATGTTAAATGTGCTTTGAGGAAAAAAAAAAAAGAAACTGTTGCAGTGTTGACTTACAATTCTGTGGTAAAATGTCAGCCGATGAGTGGTGGCAGGTGGGCTGGGATATGAAGTGAAAGATACATTAAGGTTTGGCTGGATCATATGAGATTGCTCACTCTTTTGCCATTTTGGCAACTGAAGCACAGCAGATGCGTTGGAGAAGTTTCGGTATCACATGTCTGCTCTGTCAGTATATCCATAAATATGATATACCTATGAACATTGTCTGCTGGAAAAAATAGGATTGATAGTTACAAAAAAAGTTGCAGCTAACAACTTAGACCTAGACATCAAGGCTGATTCATCTGGTAATGTGAGGCGTTTACAGATCAAATCTGCGGACACATCGGGGTCACCCTGATTTTATCAAACATGTTTGATATGTAGGATTTTAAATTGGGATGATTACGTCAGTTCTTTTACAATAGCCAATGAGAGAATTAAATGAGAGCACTTTTGAAATTGCAACCACGGAACAAGCATGTACAGGTCCGTTGAACAGTGGAGATGGCGGAACGATGTGTGGAAGTGTTGCAACAACACGTCTATTTGTATAACATGTCTTCAAAAACATGACGCAATCGTACAGACACCTTGGTTTTGAACATACCAGGTATGTGAAGTGAGTGAAATATTACCTGTTGAGACCTCAATGACGATCTGCTACGTACATGTTTGCATTCACTTCCCCATGAGATCACGTGAGGTACTTGTCCTGGCATGAATAATCTTAATTATCTTGTAGCGTGTGATGCGCAAAAATGTTAAAATCTTGTAGTGTGTGCGTTTTTGAAATTTGAGAGAGATTATGGCTATTATGTAGCCTAGAAATCTAGACGCACCCTAGCGGCAGAACATTTATTTTGCCGCGAGTGTAGTCTAGCAACTCTCAGTAGACCTGAGAGCTGGAAAAAACAAACTCTGGTCAGGCCAATCACGTGTGTAGAGTCGGTGGGCGGGCTTAACATAATGATGGCACGTCACGGCAGAAAGAACAGCACTGAAGTCATTCTTAAAAAAAGAAGATATGTTCAAAGTTTTGCCTATCGGATACGGCGAAAGTCTATCAACTAACGTTAGCTCAGCTTCACCTTCTTCTTTGCTCTGGTTGGTTGTGGTGCTCATGGCGCTATCCAATTGCGTGCAGAGGGAATTTGAAAGACAACCATTTATCCCGCCCCTCGGATTGAGCCCTGTCAATGATGAGTTTCCAGACCCAACAACTTGATGTGGGTCTGGCTTGTCAGGCTACTTATAATGTGTGATGCCACCAGATTTCATAATCGGTTTTATTTTTAAACTCCTGCAGTCTGAGCCCAGCTTTAGTTGCCTCAGGCCAGGGAACAGCTGACCTCTCACTTTCTCTGTTTAGTATTGAGGCCTTATATACAAAGCCGTGATGTTAATGTTCCCCTAATTAATTTGAGCTGAAAAATGATTGCATCCATTCCAATTAATTGTATTATTGTTTTTATTTTATACCTTTTTTGTACCATTACAAATAGGCTACAAATATATACTAGATGTTCATCTATTAGATGGTGGCCTTGTTTTCAGGATCAGTGTTTACAGAATCTGCTACTGAATCCATTTGATATTCTGCTCACTGCTCCTTGAACATGCTACTTTTCTCCGGATAATGGCTTCAACTGTGACGCTAAAGTGCTGCAATATTGAAACTCTGTACCACAATTTGTTTACCTTTCGATATTGGGAGATATAATTGCTTGAGAGGGAAGGGAGAAAGTAAATGACTTTATTACATTAAACTTGCACATTAATGAAGTGACAACGTTTTTCTTTTTCCCTATTTAAAGATCATTGGATTGTTTCTTTCACTGATATCTTAGAACATAGCACATTATGGTGGGCTAAATGGCTTATATACATATTGTTTGAAACACTATCGCTTTAATGGCAGAATTAAGAATTACAGTTGGCTACAATGCGGCAAATGGATATGAAATGGCCCTGCATATCATAATTTTAATGGTGACTCATGAAATACTGTAAGTGCATTTGCGTGGTTAGCTATTTTTTTTTTTAGCACACTGGATTTAGTTACTAACCCCCACCCCCCATTCATGCCTTAATGCACACACAATTCTGCTTTTTTTAAAGCACACAATTTTATTTTATTTTTCTCCCAGAAGTGAGGAGAGCATGCTGTCTGCAATGATAACACTGAAGCAAGGCATTTACATAGTAGAACTTGTTGTGCCACCCAAAAATTGTCCCACTGGTTATTTCCATACCTAAAACAGAACTTTATTTGTTCTCTGTTCTCATGCATAAAGAAGAGTGGGTATTAAAGAAGATTTATCAGAGTGGGCCTGTGTTTGGTTTTATAGGTCATTTCCCCTGGATCTTTCTCTAGCCCCCGAGAGCCCTCGTATCGCCACATGGTAAATAAATCAGCCTATGTGACCTATCTTCCCTCTGAAGAGATTTAATTTACCTCACAACCACTGAGCCAGAGAGGGCTGTTTTACTCACCTGCCGATTACAGGGAGGCTGTAGCCACAAAAGAATGAACTGAGACAGAAAGGGAGGAAGAAAAAGGTGATGGGTTTTGAGGCAAAATCAGAGGTTGACACAAGACATAAATTATAGAACAAATTAAACAGCCAGTGCATCAAATACAATCTACTATTATTCATATAAAACTGTCTGAACTTTTTAGTCATTATTAGTGAGCCACATTTTGATAAATGTTTGTATGGACCCACTTTATATTAGGTGGCCTTAAATACTATGTACTAACATTTAAATTAATAATTTGATACAATGCACTTATTGTGTACATACATTTTTTTACATTTGTCTTTACATAAAAAAAAATACCTGCATGTAATTACATCTGTTATTAATTTCTGTAGTCACATTTATAATTGCACCGTTGACACTTTCCTTACACGTAACCTTACCCTTAAACTTACCAAAACCAATGATATTTGTACAGAGGGCTTTTTATACAGCATTTTCAGACCTCATTTAGACAGACAGACCTCTAATTTAAGTATTGTATTATATGGTAGACAGTTGGATTCCTTGTGTGTATGAGCAGTTGTAATTGAATGCATTTTTAAAGTTTTGTGCCCATTCTATGTTCATATTGAATTAATCCTTTTCGTTGTATAATTAATCAAATAGAATGCTCTGGAAGTGCTGAATATGAATGCTGCTTGAATGATTCACATTCAATGCTTGTGCATGCTAAACTAAGATAAGCCAGAGGACTAATGTTTTGATTTTATGTTGATAGGATAATAGCTGTCTTTACATACTGTATCTCATTTGATCATATTTAGTTTCATTTAATTTGTACTTTATTGCAAGGGATCTTATTTCTCTGGGTGTTATTTATTATTTTATTTGACTGCAATTTTTTCATAGCTTAGATTTAATTAAAGGACATTTAGAAACACCCTTCAAATTATGCCATATAAAGTCAAACTTCCATAGATCACTGTTCTGTTCTCAGATGACAGTGAGAATAAAGAGACGAAATATATATCTGCACACACTGGTCATAGTAGTTTCACGTTCTTTCTTCTATTTTTTTTTTTTTTTTACTCACAGGCAAGAAAGCCAGTAGCTGCTCTAAAAATATTATCTGTGCTAATTTAAAACATGGCTAATGTTATGCATGAAACCGAAGATGACTTGATGAAGGTAATTGTTCACAGAGAGAACAATTTCTTTTAGCTTTTCTTCCTCACCACTTAACATTCAATTTATTATTCACTTTTCTCCCTCCAAATGACAGTAGTTTCAATTTAATGAATTTTCTTATCTCATCTCACTTTTAGAAGATTACTAATGCAATATGGGAATGAATGTCTGTAAGGTGGGGTTGCATTTGAAAGGGGAATGTCGTATTGTATTGCTCATTACAGCATTTGTGACATTTAAGCTCTATTGTTCAAGTGCGTCTTGCATGTATCCACTGTGAATATATTGTCTTATCTAGAAAATGAAAAATGAAAGCCATTGGAGGGCCCGAGCTAACTGAAAGTTTTTTCTAATCTATTGCTACTTTATGAAATCTCTTGAAGTGAGACAAGTCAATTGTTATTTAATTTATATTATTTGATATCTGGAATTTTAGTATATACAGTATCAGTATGCATCACGAAGCAGAAAGAAAATTCAATCATCAAATATTACTCATTTGCAAATGTAATTAATCTAGCCACTCTTTGAGGGTTTTCAGACCCCACTTATTCCTGTAATCACCTGTGTAGGAAAACCACAGATAAGCTCTCTGGGAAATTACACTCTTGACTTAATATCATTATTAGTTACAAAAGTGGAGGCTGGAGTGCTGTATCTTTCTCCTTTAACAAGTTCATCAACAGTGCAAAGCTCTTAAAGATGCTTAAAAACAACCATTTCAGATTCGCCAAAGTCTGACATCCACAACGGGCATCTGGGGCATCATGCACTTGTTTGTGCACCACTTGATGGGGCGGGGTTGACAAGAGAACTTTTTGTTTCTTGTAAAAAAAAACTAGGCCTAATCCCCAAATAAAAATAACTAATTATTAGAATAAAACTTTACTCTAGCTTTTACTGTAATAATTACTAACAATCAATGTCATAAAATCGGATTGTTCTTTTGAATTATGGAAGCGAGACCATACATTATTAACACATTTTTTACTGTCGCTATTCCAGAATATTAAGAATTTTAGGACTATAAGTCATGTATCGATACCAGTCTTCCTTGTGTTTTGTATTTTGTAGCTTATAGAAACAAACTAATTTAAAGCATATAAGCACTAACAAAGCAAGGCAAAACTGCACCTCTGCGTTTGTACAGCGCATTTTGTGAACCGGGATGAAGTCCTGCAAACCTAATGTCCTCCATTACCTAACGTACTCTGATTTCGGTCAAATGACTGTAAAAGTCATTTTAACAGAAGATTAAAAATGTATATTTTGTAAAATTTTGGATGGATTCCCCAACCACCTGCACACAAGAAATGGATGATTCTGCACAAATCGCCTAGTGCCAGGCAGTGACCTATACAGTAGCTTCAAAACTAAGAAATTTCACAACCTTGGGGCACTATTCATTTTGTACCTACAACATTCTACGATTAAAGTAAACTTTATAGTTTTATAGACTTTATAGTCAAATTATAGGCTATTTGAAAGGATTATTGCCTCTTCCATATACATCAGTGTATACTTTACAAACTATGAATGTTTTTTGCAAGTACTTATCTGTATTTAAATGTCAGACTCCCCCCAGAGGGGGAGGGGGAGGGGGAGAGGGAGAGGGATTCGTACCTGTGTGATTGCGTCTGTTCAGCGTCTCTCTTAATGAAGATGTGGGTTTATTACTGAAAAATAGCGATGTAACCCCATCGTTGCTGAGAAATATAATGTAATGATCCAGTAACACTTTTATGTCATTCCGATTAAAATCATTCCGATTGAACGATTCTGTGGACAGTTTACACGAGACTTTATCTAAACCGATCTGGTGTTGCTGTAAGAAACACCTCAGAAAAATGAATTCTTCTGTCAGGCGCAGTTGAAGTAGAAAGTGCCTGGGACAAACGCTGTCAGATGAGATGGCGTAGCCAGGCTATGTCTGTGTCATTATTCCAACATTATCTTCATAACTTGTTACACAATAAAAAGTTTAACACTTTTAAACTGTGAATTTTGAAAAATGTGTGTATCCTTATGAAAGCAGTGTTTATATGCAGCATTTTCATTCGGACTTTTAAACCGATTACAGTGCTCTGTGTAAACACACCTGAAATGAAAACAGCGCATTAATATAGAACAAGGATTCATCTGACTTGCTATAGTCGTTATCATAGCTATACAGCCCTTTTTGGAGAATAAAAGAAGCTTCTCTGCATTATCAGCTATGAGCCTGTTTCTGTTTTCATCTACAATGTGTGACACTGAGCTAGGGATGTGCGAGACTAGTCGATTAAACAATTGTCAACGCCCATGGGCGAATGCAGATGGGTGTTATTTAAACAACATGGTGCTGGATGTGAAAAATGAATACTGCGTTGGCCTGAAACTAGCAAAAAACACTTGCGTCACATTGCGCCGGGTGTATGATAGGGCCCTAGATGTTTAAAAACACTGAACAGTTATGATATATGACGAGTGCTGCCCCTGACCGCGTCTGTCTAGCGCCAGCCAAAGCGCAAACGCAGTTGATGACATGATGCACGGAATGTTCTAATCACATCGTACGCTTCAAAAGCTGAATTATCAGCTTTTGAATATATATATACAGTGTTTCCCCTACCATTGTTTTGGGGGGGCGCCCCGCCCTCCCAAAACGACCCCCCGCCCCCCCTGAATGAATGACAAAAAATATTTGTTTTCAACCCGATGGTTCAGTGCCAGCGTGAAAGACACTCCCAGAGCTGCATCTTCACGGAAGTTGATAATTTGCGCATTTTTAAGCCTTGGCAATTTAAATATTCAAGCGCTCATAGACGAGAAAGTGTCTCTCAGTTTGATACTCGCGAAGGGCAACAACAACACAAACACACACGCACGGCCACGCGTCTCGCAGCGCGCGAATATTCACACAAAATTATATCAAAATGACTGTCTTGTTTAGTATCATCGTAAACATAGTCGGTTAGGTCTTTTAAATGAACGTAAACATGAAATTTGCCAGTCACCGCCAGCATTTATGATCATTTTCAAGTTTTAATGGTCCACAGAATATCTAAACATGCAATATATCAAAAGAAAGAACTGTTTTATTCCAGCTTCATATATTATTTTTTTAATCAACACTTGAATGTTGCAAGTTTCATGAAAAAGCAACATTTTGAGCATAAAGCTGAAAAAAAAATTACGTTTTTGTAAAAGACTAACGTTACGTCCGAACGATGAACAAAACACAGATGTTGTAGATCGAGTCCATCAACACCCCAAAGCTTGACAGTCCTATAACTCGTCCTGGGTTGACAATTCATTCAATAACATCAGGCAGTTGTGATTTATATGCTGTTTAATGGTGATGATCGCGTTATTTTACATATGCATCTGCTTATGATAGCGCACGTTCCTTCTTCTTCGGCTGTTTTGATCAGGAGATTCTGTTCTCGTGCAGGAAATGCGCTACAGCGCCCCCTACCGTATAACAGTGAACACACATGGAAAGCCGGAAAATATCGTCATTGGCTATATAAATATTGAGATAACAAAAGACAAAAAAAAAAAATCACTCACTGCTCTTGACTGAATAACTTTTAATAAGGGTTAATCTGTATTTATATGCAGTGGCATATAATTTTATGCAGACTATGCAGTGATATTTTACATTTGATTACTATTTTTGTACCTGACAATCTAGTTTAGACCTACATGAAAATAACTGTTTATTTCATTTGTATACGTTTGTTCTGCTGTATTTATTTGTGCATTTGCTCATAATTTGATTACTTGTTCTTATTTTATTACTGATGGTCTTTAACAATATAAAAAATATACAGGGAGTGCAGAATTATTAGGCAAGTTGTATTTTTGAGGATTAATTTTACAACATTAATAATTAAACAACAACCATGTTGTCAATGAACACAAACTCATTAATATCAAAGCTGAATATTTTTGGAAGTAGTTTTTAGTTTTAGCTATTTTAGGGGGATATCTGTGTGTGCAGGTGACTATTACTGTGCATAATTATTAGGCAACTTAACAAAAAACAAATTTATACCCATTTCAATTATTTATTTTTACCAGTGAAACCAATATAACATCTCAACATTCACAAATATACATTTCTGACATTCAAAAACCAAACAAAAACAAATCAGTGACCAATATAGCCACCTTTCTTTGCAAGGATACTCAAAAGCCTGCCATCCATGGATTCTGTCAGTGTTTTGATCTGTTCACCATCAACATTGCGTGCAGCAGCAACCACAGCCTCCCAGACACTGTTCAGAGAGGTGTACTGTTTTCCCTCCTTGTAAATCGCACATTTGATGATGGACCACAGGTTCTCAATGGGGTTCAGATCAGGTGAACAAGGAGGCCATATCATTAGATTTTCTTCTTTTATACCCTTTCTTGCCAGCCACGCTGTGGAGTACTTGGACGCGTGTGATGGAGCATTGTCCTGCATGAAAATCATGTTTTTCTTGAAGGATGCAGACTTCTTCCTGTACCACTGCTTGAAGAAGGTGTCTTCCAGAAACTGGCAGTAGGACTGGGAGTTGAGCTTGACTCCATCCTCAACCCGAAAAGGCCCCACAAGCTCATCTTTGATGATACCAGCCCAAACCAGTACTCCACCTCCACCTTGCTGGCGTCTGAGTCGGACTGGAGCTCTCTGCCCTTTACCAATCCAGCCACGGGCCCATCCATCTGGCCCATCAAGACTCACTCTCATTTCATCAGTCCATAAAACCTTAGAAAAATCAGTCTTGAGATATTTCTTGACCCAGTCTTGACGTTTCAGCTTGTGTGTCTTGTTCAGTGGTGGTCGACATTCTGCCTTTCTTACCTTGGCCATGTCTCTGAGTATTGCACACCTTGTGCTTTTGGGCACTCCAGTGATGTTGCAGCTCTGAAATATGGCCAAACTGGTGGCAAGTGGCATCTTGGCAGCTGCACGCTTGACTTTTCTCAGTTCACGGGCAGTTATTTTGCGCCTTGGTTTTTCCACATGCTTCTTGCGACCCTGTTGTCTATTTTGAATGAAACGCTTGATTGTTCGATGATCACGCTTCAGAAGCTTGGCTATTTTAAGACTGCTGCATCCCTCTGCAATATATCTCACTATTTTTGACTTTTCTGAGCCTGTCAAGTCCTTCTTTTGACCCATTTTGCCAAAGGAAAGGAAGTTGCCTAATAATTATGCACACCTGATATAGGGTGTTGATGTCATTAGACCACACCCCTTCTCATTACAGAGATGCACATCACCTAATATGCTTAATTGGTAGTAGGCTTTCCAGCCTATACAGCTTGGAGTAAGACAACATGCATAACGAGGATGATGTGGTCAAAATACTCATTTGTCTAATAATTCTGCACTCCCTGTATATGAGTTAGGATATTAGTTTTTAGAGTCATAACCTTATTTATTAAGCTTATATGGCTCAAAAACAATACTAGGCCTATTTTATTTTATTTGTCTTTTTTTTTTGTGGTGGGGTCAGTGAAAATTCTGACAGGGCAAGTAAAAAAAACCCCGAAAAAAATCCTTAGCATTGAGCCCTGAAATATATCCCCCCCCCCAAAAAAAACAACAACAACAAAAAAAACACGGATTTGCGTGTAGTAACTTTAATGGTAAAAATTTAAAAATGCAAAGGAGAAGGTGACGAACCTAAACAGGCAAAAATTAGGTTTTTTTTCTTAAAAGCAACAAAATCCAGAGCAACAACTCAAGCAAAGCCAACCTCTGTTGTGTTGTAAATAGTTGTGTGATGTATAAATAAATGTTGTTTATATTTATTTACAAAATTAATTAATTTATTGTCTATGGCAACACCACGTATCCGTAACACTCCAGCTCCGCGACACTAGTAGTTTCGGGAGGCCCCCCCCCCCCCCCCCAAAGCTGTAAACCTAGGGGAAACACTGATATATATATATATATCAGTATACATTTTTTTTTTTTTTTCCTTCTTTTTTTTTTCTTTTTTTTTCTGGAAGCTGCATTCAAATTCATTTGGCTCAAAAATCCCTCAGTTTGAATGGGCATTACGCCTCTGACGGGCATCATTAGTGGGATGTCAAAATAGAGAAAGCGATAGTGGCAAGGTCTTGATGCTATTGTTTTAGCCACTAAAGGCACAGTCAACCCTGGCCTAACTGTGAGGATTGTTGATGCAGCAGAGCTTTTTGTCCCAGATCTCTTCTGCCAGCCATGTTTGATGGCTCCTAGTGCCTGGAGAGCAGATGGGCAACACCAACAGTGCCGTCTAAGGTAAATGTGAGAGGGGTTGAGGGAGCCAGCAACCTCCTCTTTGTCACTGCAGACAAATCTGAGAACAAATGTTGCTGATAAGGTAAAATGACACCTGTAATGAATGCCCAACAATGGAAAAAGTCTGACCAGAGTGCTGAATGTGTGGAATTGAGAATAGAGTCAGATCTGTGAAGTAGAGAGACGGAGAGAAAACAAGTGAGTGAAGGAGAAGGCTTCTGTGTGAACTTCAAGTACTGGCTGTTTATCACACTTCTGACCATACGTTCAGCTAGTGAAAGTACTTTCTTAACATGCAACCCACGTCTGTTCGTGAGCAAAAAGCTGGAACTAAAACAAAAACTCCCTCTACAAAGGTCTTCAAGTGAAAAGAGGATTCTCTGGAGTAAAATCCTCTGATTTCTGCCCAGTCTCATTTGAATGTGTAAAGCGTTTTGGGGAAGGGGTTTGTGGGTTGTACTTCTGTAACTTTATAGTTTATAGTTCTTATCAAAGCGTTTTGGTCTTGCACTCAGATTCAAGCAGGTTTTTTGTGGTAATGATGAAAAGAAAGATTTTAGAACAGCAGTAAAAAGAGTATATGAAAAAATATATAAAAATGCATATTGATTGAAACTGGTGCTCTGCTGTGGCAAATTTCGAAACATTTCACCAGGTGCTTTTGCTTTTCCCTCTGAGATCTTTTTTTTGTCGTATAAATGTGTCTCAAAAATGTCCGTATGGTAATCCGCACAGCTTTCAGTGGATGGGACTTTTTGAAGTTATTAATAAAGAAACATGGATGAATGAGAAAGTAAAGAGCGTGATGTGCTTGATATTAAAAACAAATATTAAATGTGCAATAAGCCGCAAAAGAGAACTGAATCCGCTACTGACAGGATGTTTTCTGTGTGCGTGCAACAAGGGGACCTCGGACAAGCATAGTAGACTTTGTCTTCGGTCAAATGCACATAAATATGTCAAAATTCCAGCCTTGGTGAGTATTCATGTAAACAGTCGACGTAAGCACTGTACCTCACTCACTCACTCACTCACTCACTACTCACTCACTCACTCACTCACTCACTTACTCACTCACTCACACACTCACACACAGAGAAAGAATGTATGAATGTGATATGTAATTGTTTTTTGTTTTTTTGTGCTGTGGTTCTTTTGGAAAAGTGCATTGACCAAAAAAAAAGGCTCTTTAAAAAAAGATACATAATCTTAGAAATATTAAAACTGACTGACTAAAGATAAAAAATACAATTATTTGATATGATAAAATAAAAATATATATATATATATATTACTTTCATTATAAAAAAAAATATTTATTTTCATTTTTAATTAACATCTAAAAAAAATCAAAGGAAAAAATGTTATGTTTGACAATTTGGATGGCAGCAAACATGCATATTTATAAGTCTTTTATATGTATGTGCATATGTATTCGTCTCACATTTTCACTTAATCTTACTCTACTTTTCACTTACGCCACTTCAGTTTAATCTAATGCAGTTGTAAATGAACAGATTGTATGTTTCTCAAACACTTAAATGGAAAGGAAGCTGTTCAGTGAGTCTGTTTGTCACTCACAGAATCAATAGTTTTTTTGTTGTTGTTTTAAGTAAAAAAAAAAAAAGTAATTGTCTTTATTTATTCAGTTTAGTAATTTTAGACTTTTCATCAGAGATTAAAAGGTCCACCATAGAGGGACAGAGAAAGTTTTGGAAAGTGAGTGTTGTTTTACTCTTGCCACTGATGTTGTAGTATTCTCTCTAGACAATTGTCAATGCTGTGCTCTCAGTGTGTTTGTCATCAGAATATATCTTGAAGCTTACAAGTGTGCAGCTATTGGTCTTTGTCCTTTAGTTTGTATAGCTGAGTCTGGTTTGTCTCTTAACCTTCCATGCCCTTCACCAAAAATGCCACCAACAGGTTCTTGTCATTTAGTCGCCACTTGCTATACAAAATGTATGTATATTCAACAGGGACATGATCTAAGTAGCATTCCACAGCTTTCTGCTTTTACCATCAGTAACGTGCAGAGACATCATGTCAGCCTTGTCCACAAGCCCATGCGTCATCGAAGTAATGTTATTGCAGTTGACACCTTTTTATTTATTGTCACATAAGTAGATCCAGGACATTAAATGGTTGACAGAACTGTTAAAATTGCTTATCTTCTCAACTAACTGATTAAATTGCATCAGAATCAAAATGTCCTTTTTAAGGTCCCTCTCTGGACTGGTCAATTATTTTGCTCAGTTTAACTCCCGTTTAGTCCCTATATGGTTTGGTTGCGGTGCTTTTGATACTTGTAGTTCATTTTCCTAAGATGTTGAAAATTATACAGCTTGTCATGACCAGAAAACAGCTTAAAATGTTGATACTTATCAAAATGGAAATGGTGTGTCTCTCATCTAGCATGAGAGGATCCCCAATTTCAGCATGAGTGTGATGTTAATTGCCATGAAAGCATATTTCTTCAGTGGTAATAAGCCAGAAAGTTTCTCAAGCTTAGATGCATAGTGACATGAAATGTCATGCGCTCTAAAGATCTTCATCAAATAATCACAGTCCACTGGGTCCCTCAATTCATTCATGTTAACAGGATCTCTAGTTTCAAAACGTAAATTCTATACTTATTTCTCGACCCTGCTCTTTGTCTCCTGGTCAATTTTTGACGACACCTTGGGTATTGCATCTGTTGGTTTTCTTTAATGTTTAATGGCTGAGAGACTATCAGCCCATATTACTTAATCTATCCATCTGGGGTCTCTATCTCAAATCAGCACCACTAACTTTCATCTACATATTTTGTGGATATCAAAGTGAAAAAGATGAATTCTTTCCCGACTCCTTGGTTCATGCTGCGTTCAGTGATCCTGGTAGGATTTCCACCCAAGTAGATAGTCAATATCTGTCCAGCTAGATTTTTCACAGTTTTGAAATTGACACATTTTTTTGACATGCCCTACAGCAGGGGTTCTCAACCCTGGTCCTCGAGGGCCACTGTCCTGCAAAGTTTAGCTCCAACCTTGATCAAACTCACTTGCCTATAATCCTGAAGAGCTTAATTAGCTGGTTCAGGTGTGTTTGATTAGGGTTGGAGCTAAACTCTGCAGGACAGTGGCCCTCCGGGACCAGGGTTGAGAGTGCCTGCTCTACAGCATACATCTTTCCGGTTAAGATTTTTCTTTGATTTTTGTAGCGCATCAACAAATTGAGGACGTCAATTGAGAATGGGCTGGTATTTTAGCATTGCTTTGGTTAATTTAAATTAATCTACTTTTTTTTTTTTTTTTTTTTTTTTTACAATATTTCAATTTCAATTAATAATGCCTAGATTTTTAAGGAATAGTTAACTCATAATTGCATGTGGTTTATGTGTATCAGTAGCTTATTTTAACCCTTCTAAACTAGATGAATAGTTAATTTACTAATATTGTAAATTTTTTGTTAAGGAACCATAATGCCACTACACTGTAAAAGAAAAATTGTGAAAATTGATCATTACATATTGGCCCAATAAATGACTTCCAAATAATTATCCCCATGCAAAAAGATGCATTGTACTAATCATAGCTTAAGGTCTTCACTCAAAATTAAAATTGTATATTCACCGAACATATTTAATTGTGCTCCGTCAATCTATGAAGTCGAAGTGAAAAATCCATGTTGGCTGAACAAGTCCTACGTCCGAAAAACGGTATACACATGCACAAAATGCGCTGGAGGGTAACCGTTCATGTGGAGATTTCAAATGCGGCGCGCGTGTAAAATATGGGTGTCAACACTTTCCACATTTTCCTTGATCCCTGTAGATAGGGTGTGTGCATGTATGACTGAATGAATAGCGAGAGGGATATTTGATACATCAATTATAACCCAAAAGCCATGTTTCCTTTTTAAACTTTCTCACTTCTCTCTCTCTCTCTCTCTCTCTCTCTCTCTCTCTCTCTCTCTCTCTCTCTCTCTCTCTCTCTCTCTCTCTCTCTCTCTCTCTCTCTCTCTCACACTTCCTTTCTCTCACTCTCATCCTTTCACCTTAGCTGGGATTATCTTGACTCTTTCTGACACTTCTGCCTTAAGATTCTCAGCTTGCTGAAATCCAGCTGTGTGCTCACCATATAACCCCCACATGTTCACTTGTACACACACTCTCCTCCTCTCATGGCAAACCATTTTCAGAAATCCATGAGAGGCTTGAGTGAGTGCATGGTTTTAAAGGGCAGGGGCTTTTGGTGCATGTGCTGAAACCGTGATGTGTAACTACATCAAGTGGGTGCTTGTGATGAAGACTGATGTGTCAAATGCATTTCCATGTAACCCACTTCCACCAGGCAAGCTGCTTTCCATGCACTTTCATTACAGGAAGCCAGAGAGACCAAAATAGCTGGCATGGGAATTGCTGCTGACACATTATGAGCTATTTGCAAATGTGCTTTAAGATTATTAGAACTAGAGGTTTAGTGTTGCACTGGCTCATAATGACTGAATTCAAACATTATCAATAACATCAGTCTGACAGGAACACTGTGAAACATTTTGGTTGTTGGACACATAAAGGTCTGTGTGTTTTTTTTCTCTTTCTTTTTTAATTCAAATTATTTATTTATTTATTATTATTATTTTTTTTTTTTTTATGTGCATTGAACAGTTCGGGGTAATTTTTAATTACGACGTCTCGCATCTTTGCCTATTTTCAGTTACCTGGATGGTAACGGCTAGCTCAACCCTACTTTTCAGAATCCTATGGGTGACGTCACGGACACGATTAATTGAACTTTTTAACTCGAATACGATTAATGAACAATTATTTTGGTTATTTATTTTTTGCTTTCCATTTTTTGCCCTCATAAGGTTTTTGAGTAAGTTCCTGATAAGGTTTTTACTGTAAATATTTTCTACTATTTTTTTTTTAATGAAAAAGTGCTTTTCTTTGTGATTTTAAAATATTTGAAGGAAACAAGTTATTGCCTATGGGGCAGATTTCTTCTTGTTGTATATCAGATACAGATAAATAAACACAGTAGGCCTACAACATTTATTTGAATGCATTAATGAGAAAGTGAATGTGTGTGTGAATTACTCATACTGTCTCTATTCATTATGAAGCTGTGGTTTGTACTTACTTCAAAAGGTATTAAAATATATGCCTATAACGGTTGAGTTTCTAAGCTTCTTTAGTGACTTTACTTTAGTGACAGGACAGCGTTGACAATGTGTTTCTGCGCTCCTCTGCGCGCAATCTTAACGTGATGTGCAAGCTTCTGTCTGAGTGTTCATGTGTCACAATATATCAGGCATTAGTTCAACATAATACACATCTGAAGTTTTCCGTATTGTTGTTTTTTAATAGTGCACAATTGCTTTAAATGCTCAAGCTGGCAAGCCTTTAAACGCATTTACTTGACAAACTTTATGAGGACGCAAGTGAAAGCGATCTGGCTTCGGGGCTTGTGCGCACCGTCTTTGTGTGTGTGGCAGCGCGTAGGCTATAAGAACGGCAATTAACTTACCTGTATAAACTGTGTAAAACATGCAATCACTATAGTGATTCTAGGCATCTATAAACAAAGATAACTGCTCCTGGATCTCTCCGTGTGCATTGCCTGCAAACTGCACTTGATGTGACTGACGGGGCGGAGTCATGCGACTAAAACCGAAATAACCGACATGGGAAAAATACGTCGATTATTTTTTGATTAATCGTACAGCCCTAGTCTGGTACACACAAAACCACTGAAACCAACTCAAAACGATGTAGAATACACACCAGACCAGTATGTGTTACTGTAATTCTTCCACAGAAATGCACTAAAAACGGAGAAGAAGAGTTGTGGCTAGAAGGGGTACAGCAACGGTCGGAAGTGAGGCAAAATCTCACGATAAAATAACAATGCAATTTTTTTACCAGATTGTTTTATTAACGCCTACTCCTACCCCAACCCTAAACCCCCTTATAATAATGCAAATACAGTAATTAAATGACGCAATATTGATGTGCGCATGCCCTGTTTCCGTAGCTGTATCCCTTCTAGTCTTGGCTGTACACACGAAAACGCAAGGGTGTCGTTTTCAAATTTATCCATTCTGGGACCCAGTTTAAAAAAATACTGGTTTCAGCGGCTCCTAAAACAGCGGCTCCGTCTGGATGAAACACTGATATGATACAAAATCTGTACATATACAGCTAAACGCATCTAATGTATAGGTAACAGTATTGTGACATATTATTACAATTTAAAATAACCATTTACATTTACATTTATGCATTTGGAAGACGCTTTTATCCAAAGCAACTTACAGTGCCCTTATTACAGGGACTATCCCCCTGGGGCAACATGGAGTAAAGTGCCTTGCTCAAGGACACACTGATGGTAACCGCTGGGATTGAACCAGCAACCTTCTGCGTATCAGTTCCATGGTTTAACCCACTAGACCACCATCCCCAAACCACATTCTCATTTATTATATTGTAAAATATCATTCATTCCTGTCATGGCAAAGCTACATTTTCAGTAGCCATTACTCCAGTCTTGCGTGTCACAGGATCCTTCAGAAATCTATTTAAATCCATTTAATAAGCACATTTTTTAAATGCTTGGTAATAAAAAAATATATAATTTAAAGGGAAAAAAAAGGTATTTTACAAAATTTTAATAATCGTGTTTGATAATTAATCTATTGTATGTGGATGAAAGAGATTAAGTTCAAGAAATTAGCAGGAAAATATGACAAGTAGGCTCAATTTTATGAATCAGATAATTGAACTAGAAAGATGTACAAAATAGCCTAACCTTCATTATATCATGGAGGATAGGACATTGTTAGAACAGAAATCCAGCAAGCCATGGAGATAATCAAAAAGTAATCACTAACTTTAAAACGCGCTAAGGACTATAGACTGCGATTTAACAATCATAACAGAGAATATAATACTGTATGTAATGAACTGAGAGTTAAGTTGATAGTGAGAAGTGCACAACATCACTAAAGAAACCCTGGAGAGCTGGTGCGAAGTCTCTTGCACTTCATGGCTTGCAGTTTTTGTAAGTGTGATAAACTACATAATGATATGTGTTTTTGCAGTGTTTACTGACACATACATCATTGTAATATGCATCACCTGAATTAGTATGTTATTATACAAATAACTATATACTAACTCTCTTTACCTTTTCCCCTGTCTGCTAACTATTGGACCAGTTGTGGACCTTCATTGCAGAGGTTGTATTAAAATTTACTAGAACGAGGAAATGGATGACTTATTGGTGGCTTGTTTGTTAGTCATTAGGACTTGTGTTTATGCTCATTTATCATAGGAGGAGCTGGCTTCTGCTGTTTTTATAGAGCATGGATTGTGCCAATTATCCATTACCTTTTTATTGCAGTAAGTGTGCAGGCATTTGCTAAAATGATAAGGCCAACAATTAGCACTCCAGGAATCAGTGTGAACTCGAACCTAGTTGGAAATATGCAAGGGCCCATTAACCTCTACACCTCCCATTCATTCTTTTATATATACTTCATTACTGTTCATCATTGAATTTGCATATGGCAAGGTGTTTGTAATTGGGTCTGTTTTATGATGGTCGACTGTATTGTCTTGCTGCTTAATTTGATGTGGATTAAATGCTCCTAGAAGAAATACTCTTAGAATTCAAGGGATAGTTCACACATTATTTACCCACCTTCATGTGGTTTCACATATAAAATACAAAATAAAAACATAAAAAAACCTAGCAAAAGTGCAAAGTTCTTATATTCAAAGTAATTATAATATTATTGAGATGTTAAATGTAGAACTTCTGTGACTGAATCATTCATTTAAATGAATGAGTTTATTAACTAGATCAACCAAGTGAAAACAAGTTTGCAACAAACAAGTAAACAAACAAGTATATTTTGGTCTTTGGTCTTATTCCTGACTGAAATGTTAGGACTTCAGAAGTCTTTGGATATACTGCACAAGTCAAATCAATGCACTTTTATGATTAAAAAAGAAAAGAAAATTAGTGTCTATATATTTTTTTCTTCTTCTACTTAACAGACAAGGTCACTGTGAAAACATTGAAAAATATCTAAATGAAAACCTAATTTTGTTTGGTTTTTCAAAGAAAATTAAAAGCATTCAGAAACCACATTGAGAGTATGTAAATGACTCATTTTTATTTATGGGTGAACTATCCCTTTAAAATGTATTTCCTACCATCTTTGAATCAGCACTGATGCAGGTTTGCCCGTGACTAGTCTCTAGTCTTGTAATTGCTATTGCTTAAATATATGCTGACAAAGTCAAAGTTCAAAGTGATCTTGCATATTCACTCACTGGCCCATAATGTAAAAGGGCATTTTTGAGCCGCTCTTCGGCTCTACTAATAAATTGATAGTATCAGTTTGTACAGATCAATACAGGTTTGCATTTAGATGACAGAGCAAGGGGTCAAAAACATAAACATACTGATAAGAATAGGCTTTAGCCTTTTCACTTGTGTTCTATTTACTTTATAATTATAATTTCTATATGTATCTATCTGCTCCTTCCTGCATAATAATTGCTTTTAAATCTTTTAAAAAGTTGTATTATTATTATTATTATTATGATTATTATTTCATATTTTTTGCTGAAGTTTAGTGCTTGATACTGTGTCTGATTCATGTTTAATTAATTGCAAGGCAGTTTGTGTAAAATAAAGTTTAGGCTCTCTTCACAGCAGCAGATAGATCAGGACTAATTTTCATTACTGAAATTTGAACAACGGATATGGGGAAAAAGAGCTGGAGAAGTGTATCTCACAGGAAATTAACCGGAACGTTTAAAATTGGAGAAATACTAAGTGATGTGCAGGTAGACATTTGCATGAAACTAGCTAATAATAGCAGGACTGTAAAATATTGGTTTTGTAGACTGGCAGATCCACAAGGAAGAGTAATGAATTCTGTCCAAAGGTTGTGGCTGCCTTTTATACCATTGGCCCTCTGTAGCGGAGGGAAGGGATGTCGCCGTATTCAGCTCTTGTCACCGACCTATCTGCAACACAGTACGATTGTGTCCTTCTTTCTCTTTCACTTGGGAGTAAAAGGCAGTGGATTTTCATGTTTTTACACAATGGAAGTGAACTGATGTGATTGAAGTTTCAGCCTGTTCTGTTGAAATCCATTTGTTTTTCAAACCAAGCTTTTGGGAAGGGGTCTATATGCATAGAGAGAGAACAGAAATGTAAGATGTGACACTTTTCAGAATTTTGAACGGTTTTCGCCCCCATACTGAACTAAAAAAATAACAGCTGAGAACAGATTTTGATACCAAAAATGGCTGCACAAGGTCTTATCACCTTCTCCATGAGGAAGTGACAAAAACATTCAGAATTCACGAAGGATCTGTATTAAATATGCTTTAAGAACTGATGTAATTGTGTGTGTTTTTCTCCAGTGAATCTTTCTAGAGTATGTGCTCTGTGCAGCCAAGACCAATTCCTTCCCACTATGAGACTGCCAGCAAACATCTGCAGAGGAAGAGTAACATTTCATTTTGAATTATTTAGAGTGAGCTCCATGTTTTGTACCTTGAACTTTGAAACCCAGTGTAATATTGTGCATCTAAGATTTCCTGCTTTTGCCTCCTTACCCATGGGGTGATCTGTGACATTCTCCTGACATCCCTAGTGTGACTGTGCTTTTCCACTTGGTGATTCTGCAAATAGCCCAGAATGCACTTCACCGTGAACTAGGTATCTCACTCCTAGGGATATAACTCTGAATAATGTCATTCTTCACTTTAGTGCTGCTTCAAAGCTGTTTTTCTATAGACAGAAAAAGAGCATTCAACAACAAATGGTTTTTAATTAGAGGTTAAAGTGCTGTTGGCATGTTTCGTTTTATACATAATTAACATGTCCACTCTTCTGCAAATTTTTGCCCATCTTAAAAGCTTGTCAAGAGAATCATGTAAGATGAGGGGAATGGTGCCCTCTGCTATTCTCTGAATCACAGTGCACTTGTCTAAAGATTGTAGTTGAGTAGTAGTGAACAGAGGAAATTGTAACACAACATTTTCTTTACAAATGAGCTAGACAGATGAGACTTGAGTGCAGCTGTTCACAGTGACCGCAATTAAAACTTTGGAGGTCACCGGGCCATTCATGCTGTTGGCTTATAGTAGCTGTTATGCAGTGGTAACTGTGTGAAGTGGTGTTTTGCTGTCTGCACTTCCAATGGTAGTAAATGAGCACACAATGCTATCTGCAATAAAACAATAAAATAAATCTTTGACTTTGTGAGGAAATTTTTTTTGGGTCCCCATAAGGAAAATGGGGATCCACTTTATATTAGGTGGCCTTAACTACTATGTACTAACATTTTAATTAATCATTTGATACAATGCACTTATTGTGTACGTACATGTTTTTACATTGTACTTACGTTTAAAAAAAAAATACCTGCATTTAATTACATCTGTAATTAATTTCTTTAGTTACATTTGTAATTACACAGTTAACACTTCCCTTACACCTAACCCTACCCTTAAACTTACTCGTACCACCACACCACACCTGTACCCTAACTCTACCCGTATCCCACCTCAATATCAGCAAAGGTGTTTTGCAATACAATTTGAACACAGTAAGTACATTGTACTTATTTTTTGATGTAAGTACATAGTAGTTAATGCCACCTAATATAAAGTGGGGCCGAAAATTGCTTATAAATAATATTAAATGAAATATGAATCATGAATTTCATGCAAAATGTATACTTCATAAAATATGAAATTCATATTAATTTGAAGATGTAAAAATTAGGGCTGCCCCCTAATAGTTGACCAAACGTTAGTCGACGAGAAGAGGCTTGGTCGACCACATTTTAGTTTGGTCAGTTTGTGACAGACAGGTCGTGTGGTAATTACAGTCTGTCAGGCAGGAAATCCAAACATTCTCTTATTATTCATCAACCCAACTATGGCTTTTAATTTGAAACGTGTAGTAGTTGAAAGTAGTAGCTTAGCGTTTGCCAATTTACATGGCCGCTCGCTCTAATGTTAACCTGGATAAAATTACTGGCGCATATGGTTGTGTGTGCATAATAACCTGGAGGTGATGGTGCGATCACATGCATTTTTTTCCTGATAACTGTGTAAAGAACTTAAAAAACGACATTTGAACATTCAAAACTGTAAAGGTACTTTTACACTCACAATAACAAACAAAAAAATTGTAAAGAAACAGGGTTTAATTGGTAAGAAAGTTTATTAAATTGTAAAGAAAACAAACAGGGTGCACTTTTTGTAGTCTGTCTCCGTAAAACTCCATAAAAAATAGTTATTCACAGTCTACTTGCCTCACAGGCATTAGAAATATGTCTACAGATAAATTGAAATGTCAACTTTTAAATGAACCAATTCAAATATAAAACAAATATTCTCTGATTACATAATCTGTATGAAACAGACTCGTCGCTCCTATAGAAAGAAAAGGACGTTTTGTCAACTTCATCTTTGCAGCTGACACTGACTCAGAAATCACTCGTTTATTAATAAATTATTAAAATATTCAGTCTCAGTCTCCTTTGTTTTTTTCCTGAAAAATTCATAATCATTTCTTTTGCAGGTGCTCTGCGGCAAGTTTTTTGTGTGTGTGCGCTTAAGCACTTAATTTATATTTTAAATGCTCAATATGGTTTAGTATTTCTCTGTAAAGTAGAACAATGTTAGCAATGTGGCATATAAAATTCTTTCTCAGCCCTGAAACTCAAACCATTTTTAGATGCCACCCCTTCAGTGTATATAAGTAATTAAATTAATACCATTAACGTGCAATTATTTGACTATTAGCTTAAATGAACGACTACTAGTTGACTAGAACATTCTTAAAAGGTCACTTCAGTGATTTAGCATTAAGCTTTGTATCAGTAGAAACCCCGTAGTATTTTTGAATTATGGTACTTTCCCCCCTCATATCCCCCTGAATTATGCATTTTATTTCATTTCATTTATCATCAGGATTTTTTGGCCAGAGGCTAAAAACTACAGCCATTAGAGGGAGCTGTTCCTCATGTTTTCACCCCGCCCACAGGGGAGAAATCTCACAAATGCGCTCGGCTCGGGCATTCATAACCGGTGCGGTGCAGAGCAAAGTGAGTGTTTCAACTTTTCAATGAATTCCTATGAAAGTTTAGCTTTCCATATATGATCAGAAAACGCGCCAGACTGGACACGTGCTGAGAATGTCGCGCTCATCTCAGCTCTGCTCAACTCTTACTTCGTCTCGTGCTGAATACAAATGGGACTCCTGCTGCGTTTGTCCTGTGACTTTCGTTTGGCTCACTCACACTTTATTGAAAATACACGTTCAGTTTTTAATTGTAGTGTTTATTCTCTAACTGAACGAAATTATTGTATTATTATGAAGATCAAACCAACGTTGGGGGTGGTGTAGGGAGTAGACTCGTAGGGCAGTGAAGCAAGTGCATTCTGGGATTCACATCCCACATGAGACAAAAATACATTTTCTGTCTTTTCTCAGTCTAGAAGGCACCAAATTCAAAAATAATTTCACATTTCTACTATATAAATGACAGTTTAAATACACATTCATCTTCCCAGCGCTGAAGTGCCCCTTTAAGTTGGGGCAGCCCTAGTAAAAATGCAGAAAGGTTTCTGTGAAGGTAGGGTTGGTGGGGTGGGGGGGGGGGGGGGGGGGGGGTGTAGAATATACAGTTTGTACAGTATAAAAATCATGTCTATGGAAAGTCCTCATAAAACATGGAAACTCAGTGTGGGTGTGTGTGCCTACATTATCCATTTCAAATGACAGCAAATGTGGGAGGTGGTATAGAATAAAAGATTATCAGATTTCAGTGGGCAGATTTGAATTAGCGGCTTGAATATGGCTTTCATGGGACTTTACACATCTGACAGAATTTGCAGTTTTCTACACTTTACAGAGCCAGTCTCCCAAAAGCGGCGAGTCCAAGGGATGGAGTGTGCGATTATAATTATTAAAATGGCATGGATGTAAAATATCCCTACATAAAAATCTTGTTTTCTTCTCTCAACACCCCTTAATCTGTTTTATTTTTCTTCTTCTATATTGTTTTTTCTGCTGTTTTAATTCTTCCTTTCTGTAAAGAGAATGATAGCAGAGAGAAAGAAAAATAAAACAAACACTTGGTCTAAGGAAAAGCTTTCTCACTTTCTTCTGCACCGAGGTGCATTTTAGCTCATCAGTCAAACACAAAGCAATCAGTTGCACCCTCTTTCATCGCTAATTCTTTTCATCACAAAAGCACTCAGGGAAACCTAATGCGTTTTTAAAGTAGAAAATGGCTTGAATAGTTTTAGTGGAATTGTCTCTTTGGCACACAGTTTAAATTCAATGGGAAGCTCAGAACATTCCCCAGAGGAAAAAGCACCCTATTTACAAACTTGAAGCAGGGTGAAATGCAGACCAGATTTAGATGAGATTGTGACATTTTTTTGTATTGTAAGTACTAGGCACACATACAAATGATGTGTCTGGGATGTTCATTAATTTTCATAAAATAACGTTTTATAAGTTTAAATTGTGAGTAAATGTGCTAATTTCTTGCATGCTTTCGTTGATTTTACAGGAGCCATCAGTGATACCCTTGCTGATTCCCTGTCATCAGTTGGTGGGACATTACCCCACTTCCTGCAAGAGCCTGAGGATGCTTACATAGTCAAAAACAACCCAATCAAGCTGCGCTGCCGTGCAACTCCTGCCCTGCAGATCTTCTTCAAATGTAACGGGGAATGGGTCCATCAGAATCAACATACCTCTCAAGAGTACATGGATCAAAACACTGGTAGGACGCACATGATCTTACTGCCACTGTCCACTATTTTATGTCCAGGCCAGTCAATTGGCTTTATGCACAGCTGCATTACTTCCTGAACTCCAGCCAGCTCCTTTGTTTCCTGTCTGCCATTATTGGACAAACTGATTAATCCAGGTGTGCCTGACCTCTGTAGTCACCACAACAATAATCAGACACACCTGGATTAATCAGTTTGTCCAATAATGGCAGACAGGAAACAAAGGAGCTGGCTGAAGTTCAGGAAGTAATGCAGCTGTGCATAAAGCCAATTGGTTCATCTGTAGTTCAACTTCACCTAAATCTCCCAGGTGAAAAGGACGCACTATTAAATGTATTAAAAATGCACTTGAAATTCAATTAGTATGTTTCTATTATATTTAAATTTTACTAAAAACTTACTCAAGTACATTTTTAATACATTTAATAGTATGTCTTTTTCACCTGGGCTGTTACCTGTTAGTTCCCTAGCAAATCTTTTTTTTCTCTTTGATTCTCTGCTTTGTATTTAGTTTGCTGTCAAAATATTGTCTGTATTCTTTAGCCAAGAATAAATATGATGTAAGGACAATGAATGGGTCAGTTGCTCAAATTAGTTTTGGTCCTACTTTATTCGCTACTATATAATCTGTGAAGTTTAGTTCATAAATTGCTTCAGAATTTATTGCAGTGTTCACACTACAGTGGGATATTTCCCAGTTAGTCTGCATAATTGAAGAGGTTTAGACATTTAGATGCTCATTGTGATATTCTCATGAATAAATAAAGATCACTGTTGGGGTGATTTGGCAATGGAATGCTATATTGACATCTGTCATGATACTATAGAATTGTGATTCGTTATGCTTACTATGGCTTTATTGTGATTCAGAACTGAGACACATTGCAGTCTTTTTTCTCACTTGTTTCACATTCAGTGCTTTGTGCATCTGAGTTTTGATTTAACAGAAATAGTGTGTGCACTGACCAATGCTTCAAATATGAATGTAAAAAAATGTAGCTAAAAATATCTTGTATTGTTTTTTCCCCCCCACCTCCACTTGTGAAGTCGGCTGTTATATTGTTTTGTAAGTTAATTTCATGTTTCCTTGGCAACTTGCCAGCTACAATGATGTCCAGTGCAATTTAGGCCGCATTACAGGGACAATCATAGGTACGAATTTGACAGTGCATCCATTAGAGGATTTCAGCATTTGTATTACAAAAAAAAATAAAAATCCTAATCCACTAGCTTCTCTGAAGCACATCGTGATTAGTCCACATAGGCGTTTGTGGCAGGAAGAGCCTCTTAATTGCTTCTGGAAGTTCATTATTGTGTGATTGCTGTGCTGTGAAATTGTTGAGGGTCTTATAATGGGAAAATGAAAAATCACCACAAATTATTTCTCGTCTACATGTGGTAAAGGAGAAATTTAGGCAAGCTTGCTTGGTCATATTGCATTGCCAAACAAAAAAGTGATTTGCTATGTTTAAACATTACTTTAATAACTCATTTAATAACAAATTTTAATACATATTCTAATATGGCTGTATTCAGTTGGTGCTGGATTGTTGTGGCTAAGAGCAAGAAGAGGAAGCTACAGTAGAGCATGTAATCACTGAAATGGATGTCTCAAGATTGTCTCAATTTCTGCTTTTACATTGGTCAGAAACGCCTGCAACCATGCATCTTTCCTGTCTTTTGTCCCAAGTAAAGGTGACATTTTATTTGGTGGCGATTCATCCGGTGAGCTGGCAGACCGATTTAACACAGATTTTCTGCTCGCTGATCTCAGTTTCATCTCGATACTGTACATAGATGCTCAAGACTTTGCTGCATGTTTTCTCGCACCCTTGAGCATTTGCATTTCACGTATCCTTGCACACAGATTCATCATACTATTGCCCTCAAAAGGACATATCATCATTACAACTTTGAGTCAGGTCCAATGGTCATAAATGACGAACCACAATGATCACATTGTAGCGAATTAGCTCTGAGGGGAAATATTAATAATTACTTATAACTCATTATGATTATTCCTTATGATTAATTATGAATATTCAAATCAGTTAAATATATTAACTTGAGAGCCCCCCAGACACAGCGTGTTGTGTCCATGTTAGAAGGAGAAGAAGAGGGCAAGGTGCATTCATTTGATAGGAGACATGACATATATGAGGTTACATGAAATGGTAAGTCGTTCATAGGACATGGATGCATAGGGAACACATTACAAGAGCGTTATATGTGTACATACAATGTCCTGGGGTGCATGTTCATTTATAGACGATTTGTCTATAACTTGAGGCCACAATGTGTGTTTTACAGGCTTTGTGTCTTTAGTTGGGAACTTTCCATGTGGCCACATTCCTTTGGGGTCGTAAAACATCTTATCAGTTGTGTTTCCAGGGTAACCGAAGATCCTTCTCTGTGGTGTTGGGGGGAAGGTCTGTTATTCGGCACAAAGTATTTAAAACATATTTGTTAAATGTAACAGGCAATGAAGTGTCTGAATCGCCTCAATCACTACAACATTTCATACATGAAATAGCATGCATTAGGTTCTAGGATGTCACATGCTCATTCCACGAAATGTTTTGTTTCTTTATCTAGCTTGCTATCTGTTGTACAGATATACAGCAGATTTCTTAGGACAGGTTGCTCACCATTGCCTGCTGCCCTTTTGCTCTGCCCAGCCACAATATGGAAAGCAGTAATTTCCTCTCCTGAGAATATACTTCCCCTATTACCAGGTTCACTGCCTGCAGTGTTGCCAAGGCGATGAAATGTATCAGTCTGGACCCAAGTGGATTTGCAATTAGAAGAGCCAGAAGAAGTCTCCATTCGCTTTACATCAGTGCTAAACTCATAACCAGTGATAACGACATCCTTTATAGCACCCCACCATGCCACCATAATGGATGACAAAAATGTGGATTGGATTAGGACAACGCTAATCAAAGCCACAGATCTACAAAGAATTGGATTTTATTGATTAAAGCATGGGTCTTCAATGTCATCGCAAGTGGAAGATAAGATCTCTTATTTACCAGGCAGACAGATAAGCATCAACACTTCGCCCTTGAGTTTAGCCCATGTGCAGATCGAGAAGTACCAGTCAAAACCTGTTGGACAGTGGCCACTTACCTGTGACAATGTCTGGACTTAAAATGTTACATTATTTTTTTGTATTTTGTTTGTTATTGTAGCAAAACATTGGAATTTAAGCAAAAAATTTGGTAATTAAGACCTAGTAGTTTAGCTTTTTATGTTAGGAACAGAAAACGGATGACAGAAGGCCAGCAGAAGGGACTGTCATGTTTATAGCTGATAAATATAGCTGATTTTCTCCTTCATAAAGAAATGGGTGACAGTGTTGATCTACTCCAATGTGTATCTGTATCTTATTAATTTAACGTTTTCCCATGGTGCATCAACTGGCATTTCTTTAATGCATTTCTAAAAAAAAATTGGTGCACGCACCCATAGGGCTGTGACAGAAAATGTTTGTAATGGCAGAAAGTTTATTTTGTCATGTTTTTTGCAGATAAAGTTCCTTTTACAACACAAAAATATTGTTCTTCTCATTCCACAAATACAAACAGTTTTCAGTGTCAGTTTTCAGAACTGGTGAGAACTGACAATTAATATGCCTTCATATTGAGTCGCTTTCAAAAAATTGACAATTTAATGAGAATGATCCTGAAAACTCCATTACTGTCAATTTTATAGATTTCATGTAAGAATTCAGACCCATCCATCTCACTATAATAATTTGTTTTACATGGCTCTATTAAATATGTGATTCTGATGGCTCATTTGCAGTCAGATTGAATATTGACCACAAAACCGTGCCAAGCAAACCGTTTTCTCATCAAAGAATTCTGAAAAAAATGGTTTCCACACACAACTATTTTTGACATTGATAATAATAAGAAATGTTTCTTGAGCACCAAATCAGCATATTAGAATGATTTCTAGAATGATCATGACACACTGAAGACTGGAGTAATGGCTGCTGAAAATTTAGCTTTGACGTCACAAGAATAAGTTACATTTTAAAATGTATTAAAATACAAATTGGTTATTTTAAGTTGAAATAATACTTTAATTCATCTAATAAACTCAACCTTCTTAATCACAAGAGACTTCTTTCAAAAACATTAAAAAGCCTTACTGACTAACTTTTGAATGATAGTGTATGTTTGGGATTAATGACCAGCTAACTGTTATCTTTTATTTATATAATGTGTCTTCTGATGCACAGTGGAAATTTTCATGAGCAAAGTTCAAGTATTATTGTTGAAAATAATAAGTGATAATGCCTCCATCTATTCCTGCTTGTAGGCGCACATTGTGATTGAGGGTACTTGCAAATTTGCTGTGAATTCCATGAATGGATGGATTTATCTGCATGTGCAAATAATATTTGTTGCACATTAGTGCCATAATCAGTGACAAAAACATGTTTAATACATCAGCTAATTATATACTCTCTTACGGTTTTTGCCCCAGCAAAATGATTGCTGATGTTCTGAATGCCTTAATAATCCAACCCTTAAGGTGATGAATGTGGTTTATGATACTAGTTACTGAGCATCCCTGGTGCTTCAATAATTTGCTCGGTTGAATTGTAGCACTGCGGGAGTTGAAAAGCGCCTCCTTCCAAAATGAGCATTAATACTGCTTCGAGAAACAATATATAAAAACGTGAAATTTTTTTCCTATTTATTCTTCAGTGTTGACTGGGGACCAGATCTGCAATGTTCAAAGGTGTTCAACGAACCTCATCCTGGAGAACTACCCCAGGTTTTATTTGTTCCAGGCCCTGCAATATCAGCCCATGAGAACCGTTATAGAGCATAACCATCATATGAAAAATCATCCTCCTCTAAGTCGTTTATCACGGCTTTGCAAAAGGAGGAAGACACGACTGCATCGCTGCTCGCTGTGCCTCTATTATTGTCCTTTACTGATAAATGACAAGCTGAAACTTCTAGGCAGCAGCACACAAATAAGTACCACAGACTACTCCATTTAGGATTATAACCTGTGGATTGTGGTTAAAAAAAAAAAAAAATCTCTGTTGATAGTGTCGGTGGAGAGAGAATCCAATTGAATGTGACCAGAAACTAGACAAAGCATTTTCTTCCTGTCTATAGATTAGAGGCAAATAGAAAGAGGCAGATCCAGACAAGTTCCAAACACTATAGGGGTGCAGGTACTGCCTAGACCCGATAATGAGCTCTTTGTGTCCCCGTCATACCTGAAGTGAAGGCCTTGAGTCCTGGCGACCAACCAGCAGTGACAAACTAACAATGACAAGATTTGACCTCTGGCAGTGTGTCTGCATGCTTTCCTTCCTTGCCATGGAGAGTCACATTCTAATGGCTGCTATCGTCGGGAATTAAGTCGATATGTTCCTGGAGTTTTATGGTTTGAGTGGGAGTTGTTCTGAAATATGCTTTGTGTTTGCAACTTAAAAGAGAGCAATTTTAATTTCAATGTTAAAGCATTTAGTTTTGTTCAGAGTCATTTATTTAATTCTTTATTTTCAGCTCCACATGAATGTCACCATGCAGCTGTCAAACAGACAGAGTTGTTACCTGCTCGCAACTCTTAACTTTTCTCTTGCAATTGAGAGGAAATTACTGGGTATGCACAGTAAAATGATATGAGCTCACCATTGCGACTGTCATCCAATCAAAACCCATGAAATTATATATAATAAAACACAGAAAGAAAACTCTTGTATGTCTTGTCGCCCTTGCGTTGAACAGCCAAATTGATTATAATGGGACTGATGTAGTCGTCATGTCATGTTGTTCGCTTTCACACTGCGACTGGCTGCTGAAGTCCAACTGAGAAAAGCTGCAAAAGCATGGCATACGAATATCAAGAGTCTAGAATTGTACACACTTATATATTAAATATGAGTGTTCATTTTCACTTTATATTTTAGTGTGAATACTGTGAATACTGGATTTGTTAATTTGCTAGTTTATTAGCACTCACTTAACATCTGCCTTTCAACCATCATTAGTTCTGCTTTCGTTAGTTAGGCCCTCTGGGCAGACGTCATATAATACATTAATTATTCATAAGCATCATATTTTTTACCTTGGTTAATTATATCTAATAAAAAAGTGAAGTAAGTTATGTGCACCTCATAAAACATTGGTTTCGCCTTTATTAATTAATAGGGATGCACGATATTGGATTTTTGCCGATATCCAATATGCCGATATTTTTCAACTCATTTTGGCCGATGCCGATATCGATACCGATATATGTTTATTTTTTCCCTTTGTTTGGAAACCACCATTTTGAGCAAAAACAAGATACTTGTTAAAGATAAATAAATGTTAATAAAGTTCTTTTTATAATAAGAGTATACTAAAAGTGCTGAAAATAACAATAATAAAGTCAGTGATTTTTCATCCCAGACAGAGAATCCAATTGAATTTTTATTTTTATTTTTGGATTTTGGATTTTATTTTTGGATTTAATGTTTGTGCACATGAAGTGGGGGTGGCATGGCATCAGTTGATGCTGTATTTAGCTTCAAATAAAAAAAATTATACAATTATTTTAAAGCAGCACTAGGTAACTTTTGCTCTCGGGGTCCCCCTACAGTTAGGAAACAGTATTGTCCTCTACTACTGTCGTAAACTCTGTCATCCTACATCAGGGGATGCATATAGCACGTGCATTTGTTGACATGATAACTATGATAGCCCTGAACACTGCAGGAGGAGTTCACATGCAGGTGTTCTGCTTGCGGCGCATGTGAAATGTCTTCATCCCAGGTACAGTTATGTTTCAGCATGTCATATGAATATATTTCATGGGTTTTTTTTTTTTTTTTTTCAAACGCCAAATGATCGCGATGCTCATGTTTACAAGCCAGTGTCATTATTGTAGTCTAGTCTATTGGTTACCGTTTTACAGAATCTATATGATACTTCAATTCAATGTTTGAGTGGTAGGTAATGACCATATATCGTCAATATAATATCAAGCTACCATAGATGAATCTTCAAATTTGAAAAGTCGATTTGCATTATAGCTTGAGGCAAGACAAATAAACAAATATCACAGACATGTTAGGTATTGTAACGAGTAGGAAAATAAAATAGTGTAGCCCCTTTAAGAGCGTTCGCCCCGGTTGGAGCACCTGCGTTCTGTGTGTGTGTGTGTGTGTGTGTGTGTGAACACTGCGCCTCGAGCTCCCATGTGTGCGGATTATTTTCTGTCTTCTGTTGCAAACATTCATTTATTTTTGTTTTGTTGGGTAATGCTGTGGTCGGAAGTGGAGTTTGCGCCGGACTCGTGCGGGCTATTTGATGTCAATCGCCTCCGTGTTTGCATCGACTCCAGTTACGTTGAGTGAGCTATCCGTATTTTTCACCCGGACACACGCGTTACAGTATCCTAAAATATGATTTTGTACGTCTTATGTATTTACTTGCAAGAATGTAGCCCCTACCAAACTTGTACACGCCGTTTAGACATAGGCTATCCCTAACCCTCGCACGTCCGAATTTAAGGAAGTGACGTATATGCCGTAAAGCAGTCGAATTTTGTAGTTCTTTTTTTTCTCGGGTTACTACCCGAAACCCGAAGTTTAAAAGTACGATTAAAAACGATACAGACCCCGTCAGGCTATGGCAGACGTGTCATTCAACCTATTGTAAGTCGATGTATCATCACAAGAGTCTTGAAAATATATTATGAAGGTTGAAAAGTTACCTAGTGCTGCTTTAATGCTTTACATTTTTCATCATTCATTTCATAACATTTTATTACAGATTAATAAACTGTATATAAAAGTATTTAATTTACAAGTGTCATGCTTGTGCTTTGACATCATAGCCTACGTGCATTTGAGTGTGTTGAGAGTTATGTTATAATACTCTGTGCGTTCGTTGGGCGGCTACTATGAGACACTTGTTGCACACTGCAGTAAGCTAGATCAATATTAGGCATGGTAAAACATGGTGCTCACGGTAAATCAAGAGATTTAAACACTAAGACTAACTATGTTGAGCTATATAACAATGTGTTTTCTGTCGATGAATTTATCCAAACAGTTGCTCACCTGTCTAATAAAGCGCATAATATATTAAAGGTGTTTCCATGGTTTCTACAAAATAAAATATGATGTCAGTGATGCCATTGATAGGCGACGCATGGTCCATGTCCTGGTAAAATAGCTTATTTCTCTGGATTAAAACAACTTTTGGGATAATGTAAGTACACAGGTCAACGAAATGTATAACATTGTTCTAGTGGTTTTTGGATATTTTAATCTAAAAATCTTACATATTGTGCCTTTAACTGTGCTATATATTCCACTACTTTAAAGGGGTAATATGATGCTTTTAATGTTTTCCTTTTCCTTTAGTGTGTTATGTGTCTGTGTCTTTATGCATGTATACGATTTGTAAAGTTATAAAATCCATAGGGCCAGATTTACTAACAGCTTGCGCCAGTGCAAACCTTCTTTTGGCATCAAAAACTATTGTCAGGATTTACTAAAGAGTAAAAACACGCTAAAAAATTAGCTCTGAAAAGTCATGGACGTTATTTTTGCTGCTGACCTTATTTCATATGCATTTTGTAGGAGTTTCCCTTTCAGATGCAAAATATATGGGAGGAAAGTATTTATATTTAAATCAAGAAAGTGGTTTACTAAGGTTTGCACTCATCAATATACTGGTGTTTGCGCCATTATTTACTGTCCAAAAAAGCGTGTCTTAAACCAGGCGCTAATTTGCGCTGCTCTTGGTAGCATTAGTCATTATGGAAATTATCTGGTTGTGTTTGTAGATCATGCACAGAATTTTCTGTTCCATCTGCACTTTTTTTGGAATTGTGCTCTCACACTTATTTACCCCGTTTAAATCTGGCCCATGGTCTCCCACATAGAAATGTGTTCTATATAACAGAGAACACTGATCCAGATACCTTGATCGAAGTCCAGATATTATTTCTCCAAACTGATTACAGTAGTGTAAGACTGGAGAAACTGGAAGAACTATAAGAAATGGCGACTCTCTGAGAAAACAAAGGAAATTAACATCTGATTCTGAACTCACTCTTGTGCATTTAGTGTCCCCATCCGAGACGACATCACGGAGTTAATCATCTAAAGATTGCCTTAATTTACATGTCTTTCCATTCACTGCCTCTTCCCCCATCACCCAAAATCTATATGGGTTAATGTGAACATGTACTATACAGTATTATACATGTTTGGTATCATTTGAAATGTCTCAGTGCGACTGGTACAAAGGTCTCGTTCTCACAGAAGTAAATTTGTATGCAATTTTGCAAACATTGTTAAATCGTTTTAGCCATAACCTCTGGTTAATGCTGAAACAGGGGGTTTCATGACCCTTTAAAGAAAAAAGAAAGAGAAAAAAAAAACACCAACAGCTAGACCGCGAGACATTAACGAATAAAAAATGCAAGTTATTACCTGTTTGTGGTCAGTCAATAGCCACTTCCCGTGTGTGGTGTCCAAGTTTGTAAATAAACTAAATGACAGCTTCTGATATATTTGTATAGCGATTAATTTAATTAATCTCGTTCTTGCTGGTGTACCTTTGTATTGTCTGACATAGTCCAGTGAAGGCGTGTTTAGGGCGTGTTTTTACAGGAGTGCATGATTTCGGCCTGTGCTCGTGCTGGCCAGTGGAAAAGCGGCTAATGGGTGAAGATGGCAGAATGCAACCTTTGTCTAAAACCGAAAGAACTAGCGACGTCGCGATTGTGATTCTGTCTGTCATCCTTTCTTGCATTGTCTTGAGCCTTCACTTTGCCAATCATATGCTATATTATTAGTAGCATGGATAGCCCACAGTCATTATGCTACATCATATCGCCTTCTACTGGATGTACAATGCTCTGTAGTATATTTTGTCATTTTAGAATGTTAAGTTCTACTTCTCTAGTTCTTTTTGTGAAAGTAACTCAAAAGTAATACAGGAGTAATGCAATGCCTTATAATTCTGAGACAGTAATATTGTAAGGTAAATAATTACTTTTAAATAACAGTAACAAGTAATCTATAACGTTTTACAGTTTGAAAGTAACACAAATCTAAGAATAAAGCCCTGTTACTGTGCCACTTCTTTCTTTTTATACTAAATTCTTCTCTCCTCTTTCTCAAATCACTTTCCAGTGACTACACATCAAAGCTTCAGGGCAGTTGTAGCTCATGTGGCTCAGTCCAGCACTGTGTCATGGAAGAGAAAGCTAGCTGACTACTGCGAGTTATGACGTGTCAGAGTTGACATGTGATGTGGTGTTGACATCTGTTAGCGACAGCTTCTCAGAAAAAAAAAGCTTCCTTCTGAGAAAGTGCCTCTGCGCTACAATAAATGGACAGAGAAAGAGAGAGAGGACTTCTGCAGCACGGCAAATGGAAGCTGACTGCAAAGTAAGGGCAGGGAAAGAGGACAAGTACATTAACTTTCATTTAGCCTTTTTAGGATATTATGAGAAATCACAAATTTAAATCAGACCTGCTAAACCTTTGCCTTTCAAGTCTCAAAACCTGTGCTTTTCAAGTTGTTGGACTTTTTAATAGCAAGGGGTGAAGCGGCCATGCAACTGGAGAGAATATGTCCTTGTCATATTTATTGTAAAATTCTAAGTTAGTCCTTGCCGCTTTTTGTGAGGTAATCATTGTATTTCAAGAGTTTTGATTTGGTGTAGACAACTTTAAGACCAAGTAAAAGCCTTAGCTAACCAATAGTTGAAGCAGTAGACTGAACAAACAGGAAAACAGTAAGCGGTAATCCTACTACGGATAGCACCTGCTTATCAATGTCTACCTTTTTGGACTACTGGGCGAACAGTATGTCATTAATATTCATGAGGAAAGCTAATACATTTTAGATAGCGGTTAACTGACAAGACTTAAGTCAACAGATCCAACAGACATGACGCATAATAAACCTTTTTTTTTTCTGCCTCAAGCCAATTAACAACCAATGGGTAGAACCCTGGCTCGTCTTACATTTTTTTTATTTTGCGATAATCCATTTCACTCTGTTGTATTACACAATATGGAAGAAAATATATTATAATGCTTTTGTTTCTATGATTTTAATGGTAGCGTAACAAAAACAACCCATGTAAGAGTCTGAAACAGGGTTGATTCTGGCTAAACTGAGAATAACAATTTTTCTGTTTAAAATAGAGATCACGATTCTCCCACAATTCTAAAAAGACAACTAGGTAAAATAACATGCACTTTACTAGGGGTTCTGACAAATTGTTAATTGCTGCACTCTGTCAACAATCGGTTTGAACGAATGATTCAATTACTCATTTTTTAACAGTCACTTGTCGCCACCTACTGGTGTAATGATGTAATTGATACCATCTTTATTTGAAATGTCAAGTCCGAACTATAAGCTTTTATCCCAGTACTTCTGTTATAATTTGATTTATTGTAACGCATAAATACCTAGTTCTGGCATGAAACTCTAGATGGCACAGGCTGATGCATCCTTAAAGGGTTAGTACACCCGAAAATATAAATTCTATCATTAATTACTTACCATTATGTCGTTCGACACCCGTAAGACCTTTGTTCATCTTCGGAACACAAATATAGATATTTTAGTTGAAATCCGATGGCTCAGAAAGGCCTCCATTGGCACAATACACTTTACACTCTTAAGACCCATAAAAGGTACTAAAGACGTCGTTACAAAGTCCATCTCACTACAATAACTTTATGAAGTGACGAGAATAGTTTTTGTGCACAAAAAAAACCTAAATAACGACTTATATAGTGATGACCGATTTCAAAACACTGCATCATGAAGCTTCGAACCGTTATGAATCAGTGAGTCAATTCAGCAGTTTGGATCGCCAAAGTCACGTGATTTCAGCAGTTTGGCGGTTTGACACGCATAAAAAGCATGAAAATAATTCTTAAATGTTTGTAGTTTTATCTGTGTAGTCAGAATATGATGTGCAGTTTCCCCAAACACAAAAACATTTTATGTATCTATTAATCGACAAATCATTATTAGCCTACAATATCAAGAGCATATCAATAACTGACAATAACATTAAACCGTCTGTGTAAATAAACATTTATGCTATTTCAGATGCAGCTTCTGTTCCACCTTTGCAGTGTAAAGATGGCTTTTGTTAATGATGTTTCTCCCATTGATGTGTGTTAATCCATTGCTAGGGTCAGACAGCATTTTATCTAACCGTTTTACTGGTGTGTTTAATACTCGTTTATTTTGTATTAAAGGGGTGGTAAACCACGATTTCACTTTTCTAACTTTAGCTAGTGTGTAATGTTGCTGTTTGAGCATAAACAACATCTTCAAAGTTACAACGTTCAAAGTTTAAAGCAAAGGGAGATATTTGCTTTTAAAGAAATCGATTTCTAAGGACTACAGCAAACGGCCGGTAGGGACTACTACACATTCCTCCAGGGTGTGCTGACATCACCAGTCCCAATATTTACATAAACCCCTCCTCCGAGAATATGAAATAAGGGGGGGCCATTTTGTATCGCAGCGGGGAAGCGTTGTTGTGGTATAGTTAGTAGGCTGGAGTGCTGTTGACAATGCCGACGAAACGCTGTTATTTTCATCCGGATTGCAGGTCCACTTTCTTCAGCCTTCCTAGGGACGGGGCAGCGTTGCAGTGCGTTTAACATACAACGTTATATTCATGCGTGTAAGAGACAGAGGGGAACACGATCGCATTTGCATCGGATATATGCTGCCCATCATAAATCAAAGCACGAGACAGACAGGGGTCGGAGGAGAAGATCGAAAAATGTGACATAATGGACTATATTCATCTGTATTTGCAATACATGAGCCTTCAGCTGCACGAGACAGGCGGGCACGCGCGGCTACCGCGGCACATCTCGCGGAGGATGGCTTCCACAATCTTCGCGAGTACGGGCTACAACCTGTAAGTGTGATTTATTTTTCGTTGATGTGTTTTCCTGTAATAGTTCGTGTTGTTAATTGTAGCCTACGTTGTAGCAAGGAAGTAAACATGACAGCGCTGTTTGGCTCTGCAAACCAGTTTGTTAAATGCTCATTCATACTTAACGTTATCTGACAAACACCTAACGTTACAAACTGTTTAAAATCTCAACAGCGAACTTGGCATTAGTGTAAATTATTCTTTGATTAGAGCTTTTATGTATTGTTTATCTACAGGCATGCTAAACATGGTTCTGTGTTTGATTTGGCTACTAGCAATGTTTAGTGTCCGTTCTTGCGACAGATATTTGGCAAATCGTTCTAAAAATACAAAAGTAACAGTGCCATTCAGTAGCGATCACTATAGATCCGCAGTCTTTACTCTTGAGGACTGAACAGGTTCTGCTCGATCATCTTCACTAAAATTGTCTGGGTCTGATTCGGGCTCTTGGTATGGTTTCATTGACGCTATTATACACAAAGCTCAGGCTTAGCCTGAGGCTACCTGTAGAGGTAAGGGGCGTGACGCTTTCGAGAAATGTTCACTAGGCGGTTAGCGAATCACAACACACTGGGCCAGCTAACCAATCTGAGCCCATTGCGTATTTTTGAGGGACTGGCTTCACAGAATCCGGAAACCATCAGACCGTTTTTACAAGGAGGGACAGAGCAGTGTAGAATAAAAGTAAAATATATGAAAAATACTGGATTTTTTTAAAAACGAAACATGAACACGTTACAGTGCACCCCACAAACACAATCAAGCCTTCGAAAGAGTGTGCTTTACCACCCCTTTAAACCATATAGATGTATGTTAATTAGTTAAGAAGGCTGTGATTTGACAGTTGAATATGGATTTTTCTTATTTTACATGTACACAGACTTTCATGGAAGGTTAGGTCCTGAATATTATCTTAAAAGTCATGGAAATGTATTGGTAGAAATGTGTACGAACCCTATAGGGAGTTGTCATGGTAGAAATAATGATACTGTGTGGTTGAATAGACTGTGAAGCTGTTTCATACCTATACATAGTCAGTGACAGCACCAACGCAGATTTGAATGTTCGCTGTGATCAAAATTTTTAAGGGTTTAATAGACATAGCCGAATTGCTCTCATTTAGGAATAAGGTCATGTGAGTATTTTAATCAAGATCGCAACCTTTTTAATGATTGATCGTGCAGATCTACCTTACAGAGTGCTGTATATAATGAGAGAGAATAAAAAAAACTAAATAACGTTGGCCCTGAAAAATTGGTATAACACAGATCAAATGCTTGTAATGTTTTTTAGGGAAGGATAGCATGTAAAGGAATTCAAACCTTACATGCAATGGACGCGCTATTGCAGAAACATCCTTGAATATAGATGTTGTGCGTATATGTCTTTCAGTTCATTTTTTATTTTTGAATTCTTAAAGTCTTCCCTTCATTGCTCTAATAGCACTTTGTGCCATGGCAGTTATGATAATTATTTATTTGGAGTTACGCTGGAGGGAGCTGCCATGCAGAGCGGGTGGGGAGAACATGAGCGTGTGATGGAGGATGACATTAATGTGCTATTAAAGCTTCTACCCCCAGAGCAAAGTGTCATATTTGCCACTGTGAGCTCAAGAACGCACACATGCACACAATGAGATGAGTCATTTGGAGGAGGTCAATCCAGTGCTTTATAAGTTGTTTGAGAAATGACCTTTTACCCATAGCCCTTTGGAATCTCACACTATATATGTCCACATTAGTAATGCAAGTGGTCATTTAACTGATGCTTTAGTATAAAGCAACTCTTATTATCTTGCTAGTCACCCTGGAGCAAGCTGGGGTTAAATGCCCTGTTCAAGGGCACAATGGGTCCTTGTTTGTATATCTGCTGACTGTGAGAAAATTGGTTAAAAAGATGTGTGTGTGTGTATATATATATATATATATATATATATATATATATATATATATATATATATATATATATATATATATATATATATATATATATATATATATATATATATATATATATATATATATATATATATATATATATATATATATATATAACATAATAAATCCATATACAATAATATATTAAAGAATAAAAAATACATTTATTTTTATTGTAGAAGGCAAAATGTTATGTATGTGATGTGACAATCATCTTTATTTATTTAGGGAGGGCGTTACAAGTGGCAGTTTTGCAATTTTACTTAGCAATTGTGCAACTTCATTTTCAAAGATTTCAGGTATTTCAAATTTAAAATTACATTTAAAATCCATTTGGCTCAAAAATCTTAGGGGTATGTGCGTCTTTTAGTTTGAACAGGCATGGTACTTCTGTGTGTTCCCTTTCGAGGGAACTCTCACTGCGTCGGAACGACACTTTGGGGATACTCCCTAAGCGCTAGCGAATCTGAAGTCCGTATAACAACTAAACCAATCTGATTGGCGTGCGTGATGACGTCACTGTGACGGCATACCCGGAAGTATAAAAGGGGAGCCGGCGCATTGAAACGGCAGTTATTGCTCTTCAGCATAGCGCTCTCTGTTGAAATTGTCTGTCTATTTACTGTTGTTTGTCACAGTTGCAAAAGTGTGTGTGAATGATGGAAAATAATGTGAGAGAGCTTAAGCAGTGTGTGCATCCGTGTCCCCGCTTCATTTCGGGCTCAGATACACACCTGCTTTGTGTGCAGTGTCTGGGTGTTGAGCATGCTCGGGCGGCTCTCGAGGGAGCTGCCTGTCAGCATTGTGAGCTGCTCACACTCAGACTGCTCCGCTCTCGGCTGGCCGTGTTCGATGAGGCCGGCCGGCCAGCCTTGTGAGCCCCATGGTTCTGGACCCGTGGTCGCTGAGGCGTCTCGGTGTCACAGATCATGGGGTTCACAGAAGGACTTGTCAGCAGGATTTGGGACTGCTGCGGCACTTTCCCAATCCTTGTCTGACAGTTCTAAGGATCTTCCTCCCCGTGTGGAAGCCCGCGCTGCGGCTTCTTCCCCCGGGGTTGAGGATCCGATGCTTATTCTCTCCGGTTCCGAGGAGCCGGATGAGTTTGGCATCGGGGCGGGTGGAGAAGCAGAAAGTGTTTCATCGCTTCATCCACTCGCCCAAGAGGAGCTAATTGAGGTTTTGACTCGCGCGGTGGCCAAATTGAATATCAATTGGCCACAGGAAGTGCCGGAAATTCAGCCACCCAGTAGGCTGGACGATCGGTTTCTTTCTCGCCGGGGTTTACCATTCTTCCCGGATCTAAACACCGAGGTGTGTAGGTCTTGGAGGAAGCCCTATTCCTCGCCCTGTTCCTCCAGTATTGGATTATTCCAATGTTCTGGGGGCACGCGAGGCGGGCTATGGGACGATGCCTCGGGTGGAAGAGGCTCTCACGAGTTATCTTTCGCCCGATTTTGCGTCGTCTCTTAAGACCCCGGAGCTGCCCACCAAACCCTGTCGGGACACCTCATCGTTGGTGGGCAAAGCTTATATGGCGGCTGGGCGGGCTGGTAGTTCCCTGCACACATTATCTATCTTGCAGGCCTACCAGGCTGACCTCCTGAAAGAGCTCGATGAGGGCGACGGTCCCTCTTCGGAGGATGTGCTGGAACTACGGAGGGCTGCAGATTTGTCTCTCCGCATCACCAGGGAGATGGCCCGTGCTATCGGGCGGGCTATGGCTTCTATGGTGACTGTGGAGAGGCATCTCTGGCTGAATCTGTCGGGGATGAGGGAGAAGGATAAGTCCTTCCTCCTAGACTCCCCGATTTCACCTTCTGGTCTATTTGGTGACGCGGTTGAGACCGTTGTCACCAAATACCAGGAGGCGAAGAGGCAGTTAGCAGCCTTCCGCCAGTACCTCCCTCGCCACTCAGAGCCTGGGAAGGCGGCCCCTAGGGGGCAGCCTCAGCCGTCTGCCAGCTCCTCGCACCGGCAGGTGCAGAAGGAGAGCGTCGCCTCTAGAGCCCCTCCTCCAGGAGCCTGGCAACAGAGGCGGCGTTCTCACCAGCAGTTCCACCAGCGGTCTTCCGCTCCTGGAGGCGATCTGAAGAACGTACTCCAGGGCGGAAGGCTGCTGGGAAGAAGTCCTGGCTTCGGCTGGACTTCCAAGAGCGGTCCCCCCCGCAGAGGGACAACCGAGGTTGCTTCCTCTGCGGCGCTCCGGGGAAATCGAGGTAATCCCGCCGTCTATGACGCTTCGGACCACATCGATTTCCCGCGAACGCATGCTGCTCCAGCCGCCTCTGGAAGGACTTGCGGCTGGGCAGCTAACGCGTCCGCACATAGAGAATCGTTCCCAACCACTTCCTGCCGGTCATCCGCTTCAGGGGGTTGGGGACGAGTTTCGTGTAACACCCGAAGCCAGCCTCAAGAGGAATGCCTTCCGAATATTTCTACATGGGTCCTGCGTACTGTAGACAAGGAGCGGGGTCGGGTAATGGAACTAGTAAAATCCTTGCTGGCGAAGGAAGCCTTAGGGTGCATTCCTCCGCCAGAGAGGGAGGTTCTACAGCCGGTACTTTATAGTTCCCAAAAAGGATGGAGGGTTGCGTCCGGTTATAGACCTGAGGTATTTGAATCGGTCTCTGAGGAGGTTCAGATTCAAAATGCTCACGGTTCCCATAATCGTGAGTCAGATCCAGTTCGAGGACTGGTTCGTCACGATAGAGCTAAAGGACGCATACTTCCATATCTCCATCCTTCCATGTCACAGGAAGTTCTTGAGGTTCAGCAGACATCCTGTCGAGGCAGGGGCTGAGGCCCGGGGAGTAGCGACTCCACCCAGGGGTGGTGGAGGCCATGTGCGAGAGGTTCGGCCCAGTGGAAGTGGATTTGGTGGCATCTCGAGGGACGTCCCACTGCCCACTGTGGTGTTCCCTCACGCATCCAGCCCCGCTGGGGTTGGATGCCATGGTTCAGACGTGGCCGAGGCGGCGTCTGTACGCATTTCCCCCGATTGCTCTGCTCCCGGGAGTCCTGGAGAGGGTCCGTCAACAGGGGGTCAGTCTACTTCTGGTAGCACCCCGTTGGTCGACGTGAGTTTGGTTCTCGAATATCATAGCGCTGCTGGCAGGTCCTCCATGGCAGATTCCTCTGAGGAGGGATCTCCTATCTCAGGCGGGGGGAACAATATTCCTCCCCCGGCCGGAGGTTTGGAAACTTTGGGTCTGGCCCCTGAGGGGGTCAGGTACCTAGAGGCTGGCCTGTCGGCAGAGGTGATAGAGACATTACTCAGTTCCAGGGCTCCGTCTACAAGGAGACTGTACAGCCTCAAGTGGAATGTGTTTGCCACTTGGTGCAGGGAGTGTGAGGTGGACCCAGTTAACTGCCCGGTGGCTTCAGTGCTGGAGTTCCTCCAAGATCGCTTCTCTGCGGGTCTAACCCCGTCCACACTCAAGGTGTACGTGGCTGCCATTGGGCTTTCCACACTCCTTTGGGTGATGGGCCTTTGGGTAGGCACCAGTTGGTTGTACAGTTCCTCCGTGGGGCTCGGAGGATGAGGCCTGCGGCTCGTTCCAGAGTCCCAACCTGGGATCTGGCAGTGGTTCTCGAAGGTCTGGCTGAGGCCCCCTTTGAGCCATTGGAGTCGGCGGAACCAAAGAACCTGACCCTGAAGGTGGGTTTTCTCCTGGTGATTACATCGCTAAAGAGAGTAGGGGACCTCCAGGCCTTGGCGGTAACGTAGCCCAGCCATCTTACACCCTAGGCTGGGCTACGTGCCCAAAGTTCCATCAAGGGTGGCCAGGTCTTTGGTTCTTCAGGCATTTCATCCTCCGCCTCACGTGACGGCGGAAGAAGGGAGGCTTCACCTGCTCTGCCCAGTTAGGGCTCTCAGAGTGTGTCTGGAGAAGTCTGCGCAGTGGAGGAGATCTCAACAGCTTTTGGTGTGCTTTGGTTCACCCAAGAAAGGGTTGCCTGCATCTACTCAGACAGTCAGTAACTGGATTGTCCAGGCGATAACCGCGGCTTATCAGGTGCGCAATTTGCCTTCACCTATGGCCGTGAGGGCTCATTCCACCAGAGGCATGGCGTCTTCGGTGGCCCTCCTTTCTGGGGTCCCCATGGAGGATATCTGCGAGGCGGCTGGGTGCGCTACCCCGCACACTTTTATCAGGTTTTATAGCCTGCATCTCCCTACTGCGCCTGGCGCTAGGGTGCTCCAGTCCTAGTTGTGCCCGGTCTCCGGCTTCACACTAGGGCAGGCGCTACCCTCGGTGTGGGCTAGTGGGTACTCGTTCCCCAAAGTGTCGTTCCGACGCATTGATAGTTCCCTCAAAAGGGAACGGCTCGGGTTACGTCTGTAACCCTTGTTCCCTGAGAAGGGAACGAGCACTGCGTCGCGTCACCACACCTCGGCACGCCTGGAGCGCATTCTTCAGAGCAATAGTTGCTGTTTCAATGCGCCGGCTCCCCTTTTATACTTCCGGGTATGCCATCACAGTGACGTCATCACGCACGCCAATCAGATTGGTTTAGTTGCTATATGGACTTCAGATTCGCTAGTGCTTAGGGAGTATCCCCAAAGTGTCGTTCCGACGCAGTGCTCGTTCCCTTCTCAGGGAACAAGGGTTACAGACGTAACCCGAGCCGTTTTCTTTTAGGTCTCTTAATTTTTATAAGCTCAAATTTAAGCTTAAGCTTAATTTTCAGTATAGCATGTCACAATTTGGCTACTTGAATACCTCGTCTGTTTTTTTATAATATGGGATACATGTTTACTTTCAGTTCTGTTGGTTGCTTAGGATGCCAAGCTTCCATTGGTTGTATAAAGTACTTAAAATAAATGTATCCAGTCCAAATTCATACGTAAGCAAAAAATCTAACCTGGAATACACCAAATACTGTATGACAGCAGCAGCTTCATTTGCTGGTCCTTCAATGTCTGTCGCTCTCCATGGTGCTGAAATAATCTTTCTCTGCTACAGCGGGGGAGACAAAAGCTGCAAATCAATTGCTGGAAGCCTTTGCTGGATCACATGGAACAAAACATTACACAGTTCTCACTGTGCCATGTCCTGTTCCAAGTCTGTTCAAACACTAAAATACTACTAAAGTCATTCCCTGTGGCTGCTACCATGTAAGCAGCTTTCTTTGAATCTAGCTAATGAAGTATTACGAAAAGAACCTGTGTAAAGCAAAGCGCATTAAAGGTGACTTATAAATGTTGCTGATTGATGTGGTACTACTGTGAACTTGAAAGTGTGGTTCTTCTTGATGACTGCTTTTCATATTATATGCTGTCACAACTATATGCCACCGATTTAAACATCCTATTAGGATCTCCAATACATTTTAACATCAGGTTTTTAAGGTCACATTCAAATAGCACACCTATTGTCTGGCTGTCGCTCATATAGGCTTACACAGACTTTCCTCTATAACAGTCCATTGCGCACAGAACACCAGAAGCATCCGCTTAGTAGATATAATACTGCTTGAGCCAAAGCTTCAAATGATTGTCACGTCCTGTCAGTTTCTGACTCTTAAATCAAGTCTGTGGCAGTGCCACATGTTGCAGCTGAGGCAGACTGGATTAACTAGCTCTAAATAAAGCTTAGAGGAGATCTGAGATCTCTGGTGGTGTTGTTTTTTTGTTTTGTTTTTTCAAAATCAGTATATTATATATACTATATATAAGATTCCAGCGACAAGCAATTTGTCTGTACACACCAGACAACGCGACTATGAGACGTGACAAAATCTATTAAAAATCACATCCATTCTTAATGCCATGTGACCAGGTTATCTCTTCACTCGCAATTAAATGGATAAGTATGGTAGTTTATTTAGTCAAACCAAAATGTATTCAGACACAAACATTTTCTCACAATATCACAGTTTATTCACTATAGTTTCGAAAATGCTAAGAAAATATGACAAGAACTTGAAATGAATCTTGATAATGTCAGTGTCTTGATAGAAAGGTATGTAAACAATCAGCTGTCAGCTGTTAAATTTGAGTACACAATTAGATAATACCAATTTAGGTCAACCAATTACCAAGCAATGCTTAATTTTGTTCAGTTTGTGGTGTAAAAGTTCACATTAGCAATTAAAGAAAAAAGAAAAAAAAAAAAACACTTAAAGGGTAACTAAACCCCAAAAATTGGTCAGGTCAAAGTGTCTGAATAATTTTGGTCCCAGATTTTTATACATTTTACTGGTAGTTCACTGTATGAAGACTTTTTGGGTACAATATGACACAGTTTACTTTATTTTGCTATCCTCACTTACATAAATGAACTATAGAGTCCTGCACCCACTAGTAAAAAAATATATCTGTTTTTTTTTTGGTTCGACTGCATGTTAAACCATTTTAACATTTATTAAATATACTTAATGAGTTACTGAAACAATCTTTGTCATAGAATACACTTGTTTGTTCAGACTTATAAATGAACTATAGAGTCCTGCACCCACTAGTAAAAAGTTATATCTGGTGTCTGAATAATTTTTGTGCTCACAGTGCTTCCGTGAGCACTTAACCTGATAAAAAAAAAAAAAAAAAATGTCCTCTCCTCTTTCTCTTTCTTCTTCCCTTCCCACTCTAGTCTGTGCTACACTGAGCAATGTACACGGTCTCAGGATTTCAGGCTCTTATTGCGCTTCTCGACTCTTCATGACCTATCGCTTCATGTTCCCCCAAGTTGTAAGTCGCTTTGGATAAAAGCGTCTGCTAAATGCATAAATGTAAATGTATATAAAGGGCACACAAAATTGTATTCAAACTTTGAGATTATCATTTACATACTTTGTGTTGTTTTTCCAGCCTTACGTTTCTAAAAATAAGTATTTATTTGAACACCCTGCTATTTTGCAAGTTCTCCCACTTAGAAATCATGGAGGGGTCTGAAATTGTCATCATCGGTGCATGTCCACTGTGAGAGACATAATCTAAAAAAAAAATACAGAAATCACAATGTATGATTTTTTTACTATTTATTTGTATGATGCAGCTGCAAATAAGTATTTGAACACCTGTCTATCAGCTAGAATTATATATATATATATATATTAGGGCTGTCAAAAGATTAATCACGATTAATCACATCCAAAATAAAAGTTTGTGTTTACATAATATATTTGTGTGTACTCTGTATAATTATTATGTTTATATAAATATTCATGTATATATTTAAGAAATATTTGCATCTATATACTGTATACATTTATATAATTTATATTATATATAAATATAAATATTTTATATATAAATATAATAATTTTTTCTTAAATATATACATGCTTGTGTGTGTTTTTATATATAAATAATAATTATACACAGTTCACACACATATATTATGTAAACACAAACTTTTATTTTGGATGTGATTAATTTTGACAGCCCTTATATATATATATATATATATATATATATATATATATATATATATATATATATATATATATATATATATATATATATATATATATATATATATATATATATATATACATTCATACATACACACACACACACACACACACACACACACACACACACTATAGGCAAGGCATTAATAATTGTATTGTGACCCATATATCAATATACCCTTGTTTTTGCAGGTCTCTGCTGATTCCCGAACAGATTTGTTGTAAAAAGTGATGCTGACAGATGAAAAATTTGTCAGCCAGGACTCTCCGGAATATCACCTGTCACCTGTCGATATTCCAGCAGGAAATTTGACTTTCTAACAGAGAGAAAGACCATCTCCTATTAACATATTTCTCATATTTTCATCTACCAGGCAGGATTATGCGCCGTCATTAGTCATGATTTTCTTGCCTGCCGGCTGCCACTGAGTTTTATCCCCCACACTACGCTGTCGATGGAACATCTCAGCTGGGGAATGATGAATAATTGTGTCTCTCAAGAGTGTCCATGAAACACAGGCGTCTGTCTTGCTTTGTTTACCCCTGACTAACAGTACCATGTAGAGTCAGCTCAGAAGTGAAGGCAATCTGCTTTCATGATCAATAAACCTGTGGGACAGACAGGATACACCACGCTGTTCTGGTCTGCTTTTTTCTTTGCAGTGCCATTCATTTTTGGGAGAAAACCAATTCAAGAAGGCACTTGATTAAATGAGATGTTAGTTTTTTGCCTCCCCGCTTTCCCATGACTCCTTTCTGCAGTGGCTGAAAGCTGCTCATTTATTAAGGGAAGAATCACATCCAATTCTGCTAAATCAGACGTAAGTGCCTTATGTGGTGCTAACAACATTCATTTTGTGTCATCATCTCAGCAGGATCTGTCTTTAAAGATTTGTGTTCATTAGCAAAACTTCATTTTGTTAACCACATAATGACGGAAGGTGAATTTCGGCAAACGTACAACATAATTGGAATGCACTAAACAGCATATTTTCAAAATTGATTAGACTGTGTGTTGTCTGAATGACTATTTAATAGTTGCTCTTAAAGGGTTTTCAATTTTCCTCTGGAACACAAAAGAAGATATTATGTAAAAAAAATGTCTCCCTTTTTGAAGTTGAACCCCTACTTTTTTGCAAAAAATGATTTTGTGTCCCCACTTTTGCCAAGAATGATTTGGCCAAGTCTCGCTATCTGTTTCAGGGAAGTTATGAAAGAAAATGCAAACAAATGCGTCCCACCCTCTGAAACATCCTCTGACAAATAATTCGGTTTATAAAAATATTATGGGGGTTAGAACCCTCAACCCACTAATTGTGTGTTTAATATTAATAATCACAACAGACCATGACTGACATTTTAACTTGAACTTATTGTCTTGTTTTGTTTTATGTCTTAAAATAATGTGCTATTGAAATTGTTGCAATAAAAGATTTTGCACATTTTATTTCTTATCATGGTATTATTAATAAATTACTTGCATTGTGGTTTTGGATTGAAAATGAACATATGTTCTACTATAAACCAGTGTGGCCTTTTTCAAAAGCACTGCAAGCCTAAATAGATTGACGGACCATTGCAACCAATGGTCTCTACGATCAACTTAACACACAATGCTTTTGCAGCCCAGATCTCTGGATCAATACATCACATTGAATATATATTTAACAAAACCGTTAAGGATCAATGCACTACCAGATTCATTTTATTGCCCCAAGGAGTCACAAAATGGAATTTCCCCTTGTTTTTCCTCAATGTGTCCATTAAATGGAAGTGTGATACACTGAACAAACAAGAAGAAACAAACATCATCTAAATGTGTGCAAGTAAAAAAAGATTTGGAACCAACAATAACAGTATTGCTGGTCACCAGCATATAAGGCATGTTTTGCATGCTGGTTTGCTGGTTTGCTGGTTCCCAGCATGGGATGCTACTGTGCTGGTGGACCAGCATAAGCTATGTTTGACATGCTAGGTCCAGCTTGGGATGATGGTATGCTGGTGGACCATCATATGTTGTTTTTTGGGTGCTGGTATTTGCCCAGCAAGACCACATCAAAACGTGTGTATTTTTTAAAATTATTATTATTATTATTATTATTATTATTATTATTATTATTATTATTATTATTATTATTATTATTATTATTTTATTATTTAACCAGGATAATCTCTCTGAGAATAAAAATCTCTTTATGTATGTATGCGTTACATATCACGTTTTTTAGTTTGTGCTTGTAGTAGTTAAATAAAGACCAAGACAATTTTCCAAATTAATTTAAAATTATTTAATAAAGAAAAACACATGTTGCTGGTTACATGTTTACTGGTACAAAGTAAAATCCACAGTGTTAAACAAACCCTGCTCAGTTTTCATATGGTCCCAATCTATAGAGTAAAAATAACACTGGCAATGTTGCAGTTAGTGAAGTAGATTCACACTACAATGATTGAGCATTAGTGATGACACCTGCGGTTAACAAGAAGAATCACCTGAAGATAAGAGGAATAACAAGTACAGAAAAAAGAGAAGAGATAAGCAGAAACACAGCTACAACTGACTTAGTCACACAGCCTTAGATGACATCAACTGCAAATAAAATCAATATCTCACAAGAGGGTGATTAAACAACTTCAAAAACAGCATTACCATATTCACTTATTACAAACTAATTTGACTTTATTTCTTTCATATGGTACATGTACAAAGGTTGTCAAAGCCCTTTAGCTGGGCACTTGGCCATTGAATTTGGTTGGTTAGTGAACTTGCGATCACTATTGTTAACAATATTAATAATATTTCATGCCCCTGACTGCAATGACATACCTTTTACTATGTGCACTTTTTTGAATCAGTGACTGAGAGCTAGATTTGGACACATGTGAGTTCCCAAATGAGTAGGAAAGTCTTTAAAAACAGTAGCTTTCAGTTTTGAACTTTCATTGTCGAGTTGTTAAAGGAGTAGTTCATTTCAGAGTTCATAATTTTATAATTTCATAATTTAAAATAGTTTCAAAGTTTCATAATTTTCATTCATAATTTTAAAGATCGTGTAGAGTCCTTTTAAGCTGCATTGAAACGTTTAATTTCTTTTCGACTGAAGAAAGAAAGATATGAACATCTTGGATGATAATGGAGGGTGAGTAAATTATCAGGAAATTTGAAGTGAACTACTCCTTTAACTGTCCCATTGAAAGAGCTCTTCTCATAACCCCTGTTATTGAACAAACTGCTTATGATTATGCTTTTATTAGGCAGTTTTCTTGGTTCTCATATCTCTAAACATAATTGTTTTGCAACGTACGCAAGCTCTTTTTAACTGAATTGTGTACAGATCTTTTGAAACGGGAGAGAATTCCTTTGATGCTTTGAAATGTTTTACCAGTGACATTGATTAATAATGTAATCATAACTAAAACATTCTACTTTCAGCAGAGGGAGCAAAATGAATTACAAAGTTATAATCATATAATTTAATAAATCATATGTTTTAACATTATATATTTTTCTTTTACATCATTAATGTGTTAAATATAGAAATGTGCTAATAAAAACAATAATTTTTCCCAAGACACTGCTTACATACAGACAGCTGGCCTAATCACACTCAACCCAGCAAGACCATGCTGGTGAAACATCTTCACCAGCTCGGCTTTGCTTGAGATCAGCATGAATATGCTGGTCCAAGCTAGACCAGCACTATACCAGCTCAAACCAGCCTGGACCAACATGGAATCCATGCTGGTTTATGATGGATTTTTCAGCAGGGTTTGTCTCAATTTCTAGTTGAGGGTGGTGAATTTGTTGCAAAAGTGGTGCTTTGATGGCTGGAGCAGTGGTGCTTTAAAGGGGATGAATATAGAGAGGGATTCAGTGTGTTGACAGTCCGGCAGTTACTGTTACTAAACACTGAAGCGCAGACACTTCCAGCACGATAAACCCCTTCATCCCTTCCACTGCATAAATATTCAGAATATAAACTTTCTTGTCCAACAGACTAGTCAGCCATTAATATTGCAATATTTGTTCTCAAAACAACTAACTAGAAATGCAACTTCTTCTGTTTATCTCTCCGCACTGGGGCTCATCCTAATCTCACAAGAAAAAAATGAGCTGAGCCTTCTTGAGCTGATCTGTTTACATAAAAATGCATGCCATCCTTTTATCTTTGAGCTGCAATAGTAATCCCTGTATAGTTTGCAGGCACTTTCAGATTTATTTGATATTTATCTGGTTAAAGTGTTCAGCTATGGTCCCTGGCACTGTTGTTAGGAGACAAACATTACAGGAGCATTCCAGATTAAAAAGTAATGTTTGGGAGTGCATTAAAGTGGAAGTGCAAACGATCTGGATTGGTTATTGTGGTTCTCAACATAAAGCATAACATTTAATTTAATCCACATATTTGTACTAAGTGTGTAGGAATAGGGAGACTACAGATAAAAGGTAGAAGATGAAACCAATTAACAGTGAAAGCCTTTACTAATGCAACAAATCTGCAAAGAGTAATTTCAGGTTCACACCAGTCAGACATTTTGAAAGACAAGGAACATTCAGTTGTATCGCCATAGTTTTAACGATCATAGATTTGAGAGTTTGAAGGGTTCAGGTTGTGACAATTTCATCTGAAGATATTTGTCTTAAATGAAGCCTCAGGGGGTAACAAGCGTTCCTGGCTCTTGTGCTTTTAGGCTAATGCAACTTCAGCTAGCTATTTTCATCTTGCTAACGATCTGTGGCACAGACAACAAGGAAGGACCTCTTGGGAGAGGGAGAAAAAAACGTTTTTCATCAGTAATGCACTCTAAAACTTGGAGCAGAGAGTCAAGAAACTGAAGTTATGTAGGGCAGCTCGTGAAGGGAAAAGCAACCTGAGGCCATTAAATATTTCACTGGTCGTACAGATTATTATTTTTTTATATAACAATGCATAAGATATTTTTAAACTTCAGTCCCAGAATTCAGTGAGTTTTGGTACCATTTCATCCTTCTGACACCCAGTGTATATTCTTACAGTCAATTGCCATTAAGGACACTGACTGAAGTGACCAAACACTGAAAATCAATACTTAATGGGCTTTCACCTGAAGTGAATTCAGATGAAGATGTTAATGCTTTCTGTTTCTCGCTATACAGGGCTGAAAATCTGCGAAGTGACGATCAATGTTACTAGGCAGCAGGTGGAGGATTTCCATGGTCCAGAAGACTACTGGTGCCTGTGTGTGGCCTGGAGTCACCTAGGAACCGCAAAGAGTCGTAAGGCCACCGTAAGGATAGCCTGTGAGTATGCTAGATCAGAGGAACCCTAGTGGTCTCCAAGTGATACAAAAATACATAATGTATTTAAAGTAACACTACACTTTTTTTGAAAATAGGCTCATTTTCGAAGTCCATTAGAGTCAAACAGTTGAGTTTTACCATTTTTGAATCCATTCAGCCGATCTCTGTGTCTGGCGGTAGCACTTTTAGCAAAGCTTAGCATACATCATTGAATCGGATTAGACCATTAGCATCTCGCTCAAAAATGACTTTCAATATTTTTCCTATTTAAAACTTGACTCGTCTGTAGTTACATCGTGTACAAAGACTGACAGGAAATGAAAAGTTGCGATTTTCTAGACCGATATGGCTAGGAACTATTCTCTCATTCCTGCGTAATGATCAAGGAACTTTGCTGCCGTACAGCAGCGACGCAATGATATTACACAGCACCTGAAAGTAGTCCCCAGTTAGGTAACTTCCAATGTGACCGGCACTTGGCTGCTCTGAACATAGATATCAAAACACCGGTAGATTCAATCAAGAAAGTGCGTGTTTGGTCAAAGAATTTTGGACCAGATGACTATTTGGAACACATGGACAGTTACCCATACCACGGTATGGTGCATAAAGGATACGGCCATCCCAACAATATTCAGAGGACAGACAGGACCAAGTGTATCATCACCCATGGCTGTACGTATAACATTATTATTTTTAGTTAGCTTGAACTACCAGATTGAAAAAGAACTGCTGTTGTCTTTAGCTACCTGTGAAATGCAATCGCTGAGTGTGGTTTGCTCAACCATTTGGTTTATATAGTATATAACGTTAGTAGTTTTGTTATAGAGTTCTGGTGAGGTGTAGGTTGATTAAAATAAACTTGTGGAATTGTCGGTATTGTTTATCTACAGTTTCTATGGTGCAAATACTAGTGATGTTACGTTCTGTGCCGAGATTCGGAGCGTGCGCAGGGTTTTTTCCTGCATTGAACATTTTTTGGCGCCCGCCAAAACAAATTTTTGTCCCGCCAAAGCCTTTTTTGATCAGTTGATTATGTTGTAGATGACTGCTGCACTTGTGATAGGGCGCATAGAGTGGACAGAGAGATAAAAATAAGCACTTCAGAGTGGACAGAGAGATCAAAATAAGCACTTTTCTCATATTTCACATATTACGTTAATCAAAATCAAAAGATCGCATATGACAAATTTTCCTTGAATTACCGCTGGGTGTGATTTGCGCTCAAAAAACGTTGACTCTTTTCTCTGATTCACCAGTTTGAATCTGCTCTCCTCCTCCCTTCTGCCGCAGTCTGTTCAGCCACACTTTCTTGCCTTTCACATTCCAAAAGCTCATCTTCAGTGTATTTTGGTTCAAATAGATATGGTTCAAGATCTGCACCAAAGTAAATTTCTTCTGAATCGTCTCTCACAAATGTCTCCATGGTTACAAGGCACGCTCTCTGTGCAAGCAGGTTGTCACGCTGGTTATGTTGACGGAATTTAGCCTATTTTCAGGCGCTGCGTAATATCATTGCGTCGCTGCATCCATGGTACGGCAGCAAAGTTCCTTGATTATTACGCAGGAATGAGAGAATAGTTCCTAGCCATATTGGCCTAGAAAATCACAACTTTTCATTTTCTGTCGGTCTTAGTACGTGATGTAACTACATAAGAGTCAAGTTTTAAATAGGAAAAATATTGAGAGTCTTTGGTCATTTTTGAGCGCGATGCTTACGGTCCAATCAGATTCAACTATCTATGCTAAGCTATGATAAAAGTGCTACCGCCAGATACAGAGATCGTCTGAATGGATTCACGGTAAAACTCAACTATTTAACTCTAAGGGACTTGGAAAATGAGCCTATTTTCAAAAAAGTGTAGTGTTCCTTTAAGGATGTCAAAACAAAATTAAGGACATTTTATTATTCTTTTTTTTGTTTTAATTGTGGTTGTTTTTGTAACTATTTTGTATTGAAAAATGCTAAGATATAATTGAATAAAGTGAGTGTCCTGGATATCAAAAGTACCCCTTATATTTAACTAATCTTTTAAATAATAATTTTTTTTCTCTCTCTCTTTTTTGTCTGCTGAGACTGATTTAGACAACAAACTTGCATGCTAAATCTGAAATGTGATCACATGTTTTTAAGCCTTGTGTCACCACATGTGATCACATGGATTTCACATGGGAACTGTTCCAAAACCACATGTTTATCATATGCAAAGTATGTGTTTCACATGTGTTCCACGTATGACCACACATGGTTTTTCTGTAACATAAATGCATAGATAAAAAAGGGGCAAGAAACTGTTTTATGTATTTACAAAAATGTTTTCCCTTAATGCACTAACCCCCAGTTTCACAGATAAGGCTTGAGCTATTCCCGGACTAAAATGCATGTTTGAGCTGTTTTAACTGAAAGCAACTTGCACTGACATATCTTAAAATATGTCAGTGCCATTGTTTTGTCCCAAGATTCACACCAGTATTGTTTTTTTTCTACGACCAGTTTATACAAAACACTTAAATGCCCTAATTGCCTTCTGACTTAATATAAGCCCAAGCCCTGTCTGTTAAACAGGGCCTAAATGCGTTAAATCTGAAGGCATATTTAACTTTGCAATCTATTAACAGCATTATTTAGTTTTTATTATTATTTGCTATCAGGGTTCCTACGGGGTTTGGAAAAGTATGGAAAAGTATGGAATTTGATTTGAGTAATTTCCAGGTCTGGAAAAGTATGGAAAAAATAAATCAGAGTATGGAAAAATATTTATGTTTCCAGACTATTGTCCCTATTTCATTTTCTAAATATAAAATTAAGAATTTCTAAATGTATATAATAAATATATACACAATCGTTTTTTTCAATTAATGAAAAACTTGTAGCCTAGCTATGGCAGTAAAGGTCAGACGTGTGTTCCTTCCTTTTCACAGTTCAACAGTGGTTAACAACACAGCACTTTGTAGTTTGAGAAAGCAAGTTGGGTTTGAGGATAAAACAGTAGTCGATGGTGGAGTCCTTAAAGGAATAGTACACCCAAAATGAAAATGTGTCATTTATTCACCCCCATGTCTTTCAAAACCATAAGACTTTATTATATTAACATTTTTAATATTTTAAATCTGAGAGATTTCAGTCCCTTTATTAAAGGACTTGTTCACCCCAAAATGAAAATGTCCTAATCATTTACTCACCTCAATGCCATCCAAGATATCCATGACTTACTTTCTTCAGTGAAAGATAAATTAAGTTTTTGAGCAACCAACTGAGTTGGTTGCCATTTTGGATGGCATTGGGGTGAGTAAATGATTAGGACATTTTCATTTTGAGGTGAACTAATCCTTTAAATATCTTCATGTGTCCAAGATTAACAAAAGTCTTATTAGTTTAGAATGACATGAGGGTAAGTAAATTATGATAGAAATTAAATTTTTGGGTAAATTAATAACCCTTTAAAATTTTTTTGACTGATTTAGCATTTTGATCGTTAAAGTCCCTGTAAAGTCAAAACTAAACATGTGTTCTGAGTTTCTCACACCACAGATAAATGTGTTATTAACCACACAGCCCAATTTGAATCATAAAAAAATCCGGGAAGTACATAAAATAGCTTATCTAAAACCTGAAAAAATGAGCAGCATTCTCTGCTCTCAAACGCTGGGGGTGTGTCCGCTGTCGGCGCCGAAACCACGCCCACTCGCGGGAAAGCGGCAGTAGCACACAAGACAACACTCACTGATCACGAGCGTCTATGATCACGACGCACCAGATGTCGGTGGGACGGGAGGATGACGGCCTGGGCGGGGGATAGTCGGTTCTGCAGCGGATTATCAGTGAATCCCAGTTGTCTCCGGTGAAAGTTTGTAAAACGATCCGGTGTAAAGTCACTGCAGAGGTAGGTGTCGTGATGATCCTCAGCTCTCTCCATCAAGGGTGCTGTTCACAAAATTTATCCACCTCTTCATCGTTTTTGTTTTGTAAGCTGTTATGCAAGTTCTTGACTATAGTAACTAACAGTACTAACAGTAACTCGCGATCGAACTGATGCGAATGTGCTCTAGTTATGATCGTGTTAGGGGAGGAGTCAGGCTCGGTGCGTCATCGAGCCACCGTTTTAGCCCCGCCCAGAAAATCCTGAACACAGCAACGGTGAAAAACTGGTCTAACTTCTGAATTCAGTACTTCATAGTTCACAGTCTTTGTAATGTGTTTCAGCAATACATTTCTAACATTTATAATGTGTTTAGAAACAAATCTCAGAATTGCCTTTACAGGGACTTTAAGGTCACAAAAGGCAATATTTTAATATAGGATTTCTAAATATTAGATAGCCTACATAGAGGTTTTGACTCAGAGTGTAACATACTTTGTCGGTGCCGATAGCATTGTGGGTAAGTGCGTCACCATGAAGTGCTGTTGAGCTTCGGGAGACCCGAGTTCGAGTCCTGCCTCATGGACTTTTCCCAATCCCGCCCCCCTCTCTCTCCCACCTTACCTCCTGTCTAGCTACTTTCCTATCCTAATAAAAGGCAAAAATGCCAATACTAAATCTTTAGAATGTAACACTTGTTAGTAGTTGAATTTGAAAACATTTTATCAGAACAAGTTAAATATGGTCGGAAAAATCTGTAGGAAGTCTGGAAATTAGAGTCTGGAAAAGTATGGAATTTTGAAATTAAAATTGTGTAGGAACCCTGTGCTATGATTATCATTATCATAATTTATTATCAGTTGTTATCAATTAACAATTTTATTTTAGTTGAATACAGGGAGCATTGTTTTTATCATACCTAAAGCCTTTTCCTAATGTTTTCTTTCTACAAATTGAAAGATTTTTGCATTGTACAGAAAAAAAATCTATTGCTGTATAAGCATGAGACTGAACTGAACCAACGACACCTGCAACTCTAGCAGATGGCCGAAGCACCATTGAGAATGCCTGCACTCTGCAGCTCTTTTGCCCTGCCTTTCTAAGGTTGCCAAAACCAAAGGCAGGGGGCATAGAGAGAGCAGGATGTGGAGTGGTGAAAGCGATTGGCATAGATAGGCCAAATATCGGCTCGGACTCTGCCCGTTGTGACAGCTGCCTCTTATCTTTTCAAACAGACCTTCGCAAAAACTTCGAGCAGGATCCTCAAGGGAAGGAAGTGCCAATCAAGGGCATGATTGTGCTGCATTGCCGTCCCCCGGAGGGAGTGCCCATGGCAGAGGTAAGATCCGTTCTGTCAGCCTCTGACATCATTCCCACAGGGAGGATATCTGGGAAGGGCAGTACATGCTCTCTGCTAACTGGAAAAGATCATCAGCGCTGTTTTAAACATCTGTACTAAGTGATGCCTGTTTAACTAAAAGGGATAGTTCACCCAGATAATTGTAATTTAGCCAGCCTCATGTTGTTACAAACTTGTATGGCTTTCTTTATTCTATGGAACACAAAATTTATTGTAAAGAACTGCTTTGGTTCATTTATATTGAAATTCAATGGGGTCCAAAACAACATGGGACCATATTGACTTTCATTGTTGGAACAAATAATACTCTGACATTTTTCAAACTATCTTCACCTAAAACAACATGGGACGCCAACAAAGACAAACAACATTGATTTTTCAGTGTACAGAGAGAGAGAGAGAGAGAGAGAGAGAGAGAGAGAGAGAGAGAGAGAGAGAGAGAGAAAAACACACACACTATTTGTGTGTTCAATGTAAGGAAGAAAATCATACAGATATTGTTTTGGTCCATATAATGAAAGTCAATGATGTCTAAAACAATATGGGACCATATTGAATTTCATTGTATGGATAAAAAAACACCACGTAAAAAATGTTGTGTGCCACACAAGAAAGTAAGTCATACAGGTTTGGAATGACATGATGGACGGATTTCATTTTACAAACTATTCCTTTAAAGAGAACATCAACTTACTGTGCATGTGAGTGTTGTCATCAAATTTGATGGATTGATTTCAGTTTAATACACGTTCGTGTGCAGTCAAGGGTCAAGTAAGGGACAAAAACGACAGGTCCACATATCATTGATTATGAGCAGGCAATATATCCATGTACGTGTGTGTGTGTGATTATAGTAGGGTTTGGCAGCCACCAATGCTTTGTGAATGATTCAGTGATAAAATGGAAGAGCTCTGCCAGCGTCTGTCTATTCGAGTGCACGTTGGACAGAAACGAAGGAAATCTGGGATGTACTTGAAGACAAGACTCTCCCTTAAAGTACTTTGTCAACATAAATGAAGTCCGCTATAAGAGGGGCTAGTGAATAATGTAGAGTGCAGACCAGCAATCGGCGGATCGAGTCTATTCCAGCACACCTCTGCCATGAAATATTTAAATCCAAGCTGTGAGGGAGTGAGTGCAAAGATTTATACAGCATCGTTTTGACTCTCTCTTTCTCTTTCTCTTTCTCTTTCTCTCTCTCTCTCTCTCTCTCTCTCTCGCTCTCTCTCTCTCTCTCTCTCTCTCTCTCTCTCTCTCTCTCTCTCTCTCTCTCTCTCTCTCTCTCTCTCTCTCTCTCTCTCTCTCTCTCTCTCTCTCACACCCTCTCTTTCTTTCTGTCCTAGTGGACTGTGTTTGTGGTTTTAAACTGTCGTAAACACCCCCCCTGAGTAATACTCTGTAGGATTTCTGTGGTCACAAAGCTAATGAGACTCACGTCTTTCTGGATAGATTTAGTTTGTCATCACTGTTGGCTCTTGAGATAATTAACCAGCCTGATCTCTGTTCTATTAAGTAAGCAAATACCATCTTGTTTTGAAGTAAAGGCTGTTGCTGGTCATTGCTACTTTACATGCATTCTTATTAGGCAGAATGTCTGAGCTGCTTTATTTTATACAACAAAAGTGTATGGTGTTTTATACAGCCAATCTCCAAAACAGACAAAAGGCATAATAAAAGTGATCGATTTGACTATATTGTAAGTGTTCTGTACTATACTCTGTTCATATAATAGCTTTGTGTGAGGAAGAGACTGAAATTCAAGCCCTTATTCATTGATAATCTTCCCTCTCTTCACACAAAGCTATCGGACTTATGAAGACATATATAGCAGTAGTAATATTTTGAAGTAATATAGCACACAAATCATATGGATCACTTTTATGATACTTTAACCCTATAAAGCTTGACATATGAAAGAATAGTTATGTACATATACATATGTTTGGAAATTGAACTGTTTATTGAACGTTTGAGCAAAATATGAAAAAATATTGCATGTGTTTTTTTGTTGAGTATCATATTTGATACATCAGGCTTTTATGGCTTATGTAGTATGACATATGAGAATAGGGAATTATCAAATTCTGATAGCTTACTCATATTTAAATGCTTAGTTCTACCAGGAAGACCAGATAAAGTATGATAACACCACAAGTTTATTAGCAGACCAGCAAGTATTAAATTAGAGGTTCTTTGGCGTAGGCCCCGTCCGTAGCGCTCTTCACGAGGGTAACGGACTCTGCATTTCCTGCCTGAAGATGAAGGCAGGGGCGCAGCCGCCCCCCGGGAGGTATAGACAGGGACCGACCTGGTGGTGGTGGGGAGGATGGAGGTAATGCTGGCGTCAGCATCTGTGAACTCAGACATGTGTTAATTACCGATCTTTTATACTCTGAGAATTATGACTTGATTGGATAGGTCTGAATGTGATAAGTGACGTAACATTGAATCTTCCTGCCAGAACTTGCGCATAAGCTTCATTTCCCTTTCGAAAGGGAACTCGCTCTGCGTCAGCTTCGACGCTACAGGGAACGCCTCCAGCGTGACCGGTGCCTGAAATCACAATCAAAAAACGTCAATCCTATTGACCGGCGACAGCCTATGATGTCATCAAGGTGCGACCAGGAAGTATATAAGGGCGCCTTGCCAACATGACAGTATCTTTTCGTCTTCAGGGACTGTTTTGCCTGTCTTCACGTGAAACGTCTACAAGAAGGATAACAATGAAGTGTGCTGAGAATGCCACTTCTGCAGGTGTGTTTTGAACGTGTACCAGGTAGCTTGCGCTTTGGATACACACACACTTTGCATTTACTGTCTGGGAGAAGAGCATGCATGAGAGGTTTGCGAACCTCTTGTGAAAGTATTTGTGAGCGTTGTCCTCTGGGAAGGCTCCGCTCTCGGCTGGACCTCTTCTCGAGGGGAGAGGTTTCAGCATCTGGGAACGGCCCCACTCGAGCTGAGGCTAAGCGGCGTCTAAACATGTTCCCAGATGGATCTGGCTCGTCGCTTGGAGACAATCCAGATTGCGAGAGGCGGACCTCGGAGGAGGAGCTGGATTTATGTTCCTCCTCCTCGTCTGCTGCTCTTCCACTCGAGCAGAGGATGGGTGAGTCAGTTAAAGATGCTGAAGCTTTTCAAACCATCCTGTCCCATGTACGGGGAGTTGCTGGAAGTCATGGAACGCGCTGTGGGTAGACTGCAGCTGCCTTTGCGGTGCGTGAGGAGAAAGGCTGAGCGTCCAAACAGTTCGGACGATCGGTTTCTCTCCGCCCATGACCTCCCAACTCCTGGGAGTCTTCCATTCCTTCCAGATCTCCATCAACAGATCTCGAGGGAATGGAAGAAACCATACTCAGCCCCGCATCTGTCGACATCGGCGAGCTAAATTTTGCTGATGTCGAGGGACTGCCTGGCCGGGTGTGTGTCGGGGCCGCCGTGGACGAGATGTTATGTTTATCTCGCCTCTGGGCAGCCGGCCGATGGCGGCGACGGTGGCCACGGAGAGACATCTGTGGTTAAACCGTTTGGACATCGAGGAGAAAGAAGTCCTTTCTCCTGGATGCCCTGGTTTCGCAATCCAAACTTTTCGGCACCTCCGTAGAGGCGGTGGTGGGAAAGTTCGGAGAGGCGAAGGCGCGCTCGGCAGCATTTAGAACATGCATCCCGCTGAGGTCCGGGACCGCGCCCAGGCAGTCGGGTGTCCCCGGCCCGTCCCAGTCTGAGGGCTGGAGACGGGAATAGCAAGCCAGCGTCGCCTCTCGAGCGCCCCCTCCGCGGAGGACTGGGGCGCAGGGGAGGCGGGACACCTGCAACAGGAAGAGGAAGGAAGCTGGGGCTGGTAACCGGAACCAGCGCAGGCAGCGGTGCCTTTTTCCCTTCCTCTGGCTTTCCCCCGGGCGCTTTACATCAGGCCGGTGGGCATATGATGAGCAGAAAATGTAAGATTCTGCCGGCCCGCCTGGTTTGTTTGTTAAAAGCGCCCCCCTCAGGATGGCGGGCGGATACTAGCTTGATGGCTGGGTTGAAGCACCGCGAGGAGCGATTGGTGAGTCCCCCTCTATGAGGGCGAAACATTTTCAAAACTATGTTTTTCAGGACTTTTGTACCGTCGCTCCCCTGAGGGGTTGCTTGGGGAAATTTTTAATCATCAAGGGATTTCGCAGGGCCTGCAGCTCCCCGTGAGTAAGCTAAGAACGATATTCTTTGCAACATTATGTGGTTGTGTGTGAATGCCTCAATTTTTCTAGTAGAGTTTTGCTGCCTCTCCGTGTTATGTTTTCCCCACTGATGTGGGTAACTGAATTGCGCTCTTGCCCGAGGGTTTGTAGTGTCGGGGGCGAGCTGTGTTTTTCGTAGCTGAAAAAGTGCGTAAAAGTGTGAAGTAGCTGAAGACCGGACATGCACTTATGCATGAGCTGTAGTGAGATCTGCGCCCAGCTCTGCGGGGCTTTGGGAAAAGGGTTTTCGGGGCCTCATTGTGTAATATTAGAGGTGATAATATTTCAGAAAGAAGTCCTTTCTCCTGGATGCCCTGGTTTCGCAATCCAAACTTTTCGGCACCTCCGTAGAGGCGGTGGTGGGAAAGTTCGGAGAGGCGAAGGCGCGCTCGGCAGCATTTAGAACATGCATCCCGCTGAGGTCCGGGACCGCGCCCAGGCAGTCGGGTGTCCCCGGCCCGTCCCAGTCTGAGGGCTGGAGACGGGAACAGCAAGCCAGCGTCGCCTCTCGAGCGCCCCCTCCGCGGAGGACTGGGGCGCAGGGGAGGCGGGACACCTGCAACAGGAAGAGGAAGGAAGCTGGGGCTGGTAACCGGAACCAGCGCAGGCAGCGGTGCCTTTTTCCCTTCCTCTGGCTTTCCCCCGGGCGCTTTACATCAGGCCGGTGGGCATATGATGAGCAGAAAATGTAAGATTCTGCCGGCCCGCCTGGTTTGTTTGTTAAAAGCGCCCCCCTCAGGATGGCGGGCGGATACTAGCTTGATGGCTGGGTTGAAGCACCGCGAGGAGCGATTTGGTGAGTCCCCCTCTATGAGGGCGAAACATTTTCAAAACTATGTTTTTCAGGACTTTTGTACCGTCGCTCCCCTGAGGGGTTGCTTGGGGAAATTTTTAATCATCAAGGGATTTCGCAGGGCCTGCAGCTCCCCGTGAGTAAGCTAAGAACGATATTCTTTGCAACATTATGTGGTTGTGTGTGAATGCCTCAATTTTTCTAGTAGAGTTTTGCTGCCTCTCCGTGTTATGTTTTCCCCACTGATGTGGGTAACTGAATTGCGCTCTTGCCCGAGGGTTTGTAGTGTCGGGGGCGAGCTGTGTTTTTCGTAGCTGAAAAAGTGCGTAAAAGTGTGAAGTAGCTGAAGACCGGACATGCACTTATGCATGAGCTGTAGTGAGATCTGCGCCCAGCTCTGCGGGGCTTTGGGAAAAGGGTTTTCGGGGCCTCATTGTGTAATATTAGAGGTGATAATATTTCTTTCCCGAGCCCTGAGTGGATCTAGTGCGGACTTACGTCGCACCACTTGGCCTAGGTTCCGTCAAGGATGGGGGCGTTCCCTTCTAAGGAAGGTCGTTCGCCCCTGGCCTGTCTTTGGTATATAAACAGGGCTTGTTATGCATCCTTGACCTAACCTCCTCTTGTTACAGAGTTGTCTGGCCAAGGCCCGCCCCCTTCTCTGCGTTCTGGGGTTACGAGTAACGCAGTTGAGGTGTTGCAGGAGACAGCGACTTTGCCAGTGGTCGTGGGGCGGAATGAAGCGTCTTTCGCCGGTTTGCGATTAGACTTTATCTGCCGTTTACGCCTTTCAGAGCTTGGTGGCCGCCAACTTTTGGTGGCCCTCGGCCTCTTCCTGGAGGAGGGTTCAGCGGGTGGGTTCTATATTTTCTAAGAAAAGGTATTGTTTCACCCTTGCTCTATGTCTCTGCTCCACCTCCTGTAGGGCTCGGGTTGAGCTGAACATCGGATAAACCTCTGTTTGCGGTTCTGTTCGGATGCTCCCCTGAGGCCCGAGCATTGCCAATGGCTGACGCCCTCGCACTTACGGATGGCCGCTGCATGGAAAGTAAGACAGCCGCCCCGAGGCAAGTGACGTAAGTTGTACTCCCCTTGCTTTAGAGGGTTTTCGTTATGCACTTCTGCTGAGTACACTGCTGTTGGCAATGTGATTAGGTTCATGTCTGTAGGCACTGCCCGAGAGACTGCGGTCTGGGCAGCAGGACTTCAGGACAGGTAGTAGGCGTCAACCGGCCTCCTTGCAAGGAAGTCTCGACGCCATGGCCCACGAGTGGGCCTTGGAGGATCTTCTCCACTGGTGTCGACGTCAGCAGTAACCTCGTCAACTAGTCTACTTGGGGATGAGTTCCCAGGTGTGAACTGGATTTCCAGGCTTCGTCAGCAGCAGACAGCTGCCGTCAGCCCAGGCGCAGCAGCCAGCCTTCTTAAGGGCCGCCCTGAGGGGTAGGCTCCCGGTTTGGGTTACCTTCGCTCAGGTGGTAGGCCCGGTTGGCCTCCCTGAGAGCCTGCTGTGGTCAGCAGGTGCTGTCTGGTCTCCCCCGAGGGGGCACCACTGGCATTAAGTCCCTCGACGGCTGGTACAAGCTGCTAGTAGGCACTGGATGGCTAGCACGAGTGCTAGTAGGTAGTAGGCCTCAACTGGCCTCCCTGAGTGCAGCCGCTGAGGCGGTGACCATGAAGTGCTATGAGTAGCACATTCTGGCTATGGGCGGCATGTTCTGCTATCAGGTGGAGGCCCCTCTCGGCCTCCCTGGGGAACGAGTTCCCTGGGCGGGAATGCACAACTGGCTTTACACTGACAGCTAGTGGTCACCCGCTATCAGGCGCCGGTCTCTGGCCGTTCGCGAGACCTGAAGGCGGTGTCCTTACCCTAGCATGACGAGACGTCGCTGCTGCTATGCGGTCCCCACAGGAGGGGACCTTCATAGTCTGCCTACGACATGGTTACCTATCGGGCAGGCTGATGAGCTCCTCTCAAAGCGAGGGTCTGTTATGAGCTTGCGGCCACCTGGCGCTGATCCATTGGTTGTAGGCCCCGCGCGGCCTCCCTGGTATGATCGGCCTGTAAGGCCTCTGGCCTCCTAAGCACGTTTTAAAGTAAGTGCTTGGTAGATCCGAGGATCGAGCGGCTAAACTCCCCTCGCTAGCAAGGGTTATAAAGCACTTCACTGAGAGCTGCTCTCCGGGATAACCCGTCTCTGAGGTCCGGCTAGTGGATGTCACTGCCTTTCTTGCAGCACCCTAGCGGGATGCCTCTTCGGAGGCGAGTACCAGAGGCTCTGTACTATACAGACAGGGTTGACCGTATTACGTGTCCCATAACAGACTGGGTCACCTAGTCAGGTCTCCCTGGTGGCATTCGGTGAGAACCTCCCGAATAGTGACTGGCATAGGGTTCCCTCGTAGTTCCCTTGCCACGTTCCCTTAAAGGAACCCCTTCTAAGTCGAATGGGTGGTTCCAGGCCTTCGAGCAGGGCCTGGGAAGGACCTCATGTGTGTGAAGGTTCCTTCTTGAGCGATAGCTTGGGCTATGACCGTAGGGAGCGCTGTCACTGACAGCCTAATGTGACCAGAAGGGGAGTGGTTCAGGCATATCAGTAGAATTTGCTCGTCTTGACAGTTGTCACTGCCAGTGGGCATGCACTCCCGTCAGCATGGTGGCGTGGGTATATCGTTCCCCGTAGCGTCGAAGCTGATGCAGCGTGAGTTCCCTTTCGAAAGGGAACGTCTCAGGTTACAAATGTAACCTTTGTTCCCTGAGAACAGGGAACGAGACGCTGCGTCGCTTTGCCATGCCGCAGGGCCTGCCTGCCGAAAACAGTCCCTTCAGATGATTAGATACTGTCATGTTGGCAAGGCGCCCTTATATACTTCCTGGTCGCACATTGATGACATCATAGGCTGTCGCCGGTCAATAGGATTGACGTTTTTTGATTGTGATTTCAGGCACCGGTCACGCTGGAGGCGTTCCCCGTAGCGTCGAAGCTGACGCAGCGTCTCGTTCCCTGTTCTCAGGGAACAAAGGTTACATTTGTAACCTGAGACGTTTTATGATCAAAGCTCTGTAGTTTTTATTGTGGGGAGCAAAGCATATAATGCAACAAAACTCAATGGTGATTGAGAGATATACAAAAAAACGTTCCTGATGTATCTTGATAATTCACATTTTTAACATGACTTTCCTAAAACATTATGCATTGGTAATCAAAAAAGATGTTTCAGTCCAGTATAGTATTCATCTTGAGATATTACTAACAATGTAAATTGAATCTGTTTTATTTATGATAATAATAATAATAATAATATATATATATATATATATATATATATATATACAGGTCCTTCTCAATAAATTAGCATATTGTGATAAAGTTCATTATTTTCCATAATGTAATGATAAAAATTTAACTTTCATATATTTTAGATTCATTGCACATCAACTGAAATATTTCAGGTCTTTTATTGTTTTAATACTGATGATTTTGGCATACAGCTCATGAAAACCCAAAATTCCTGTCTCAATAAATTAGCATATCATGAAAAGGTTCTCTAAACAAGCTATTAACCTAATCATCTGAATCAACTAATTACACCTGCAAAAGATTCCTGAGGCTTTTAAAAACTCCCAGCCTGGTTCATTACTCAAAACCGCAATCATGGGTAAGACTGCCGACCTGACTGCTGTCCAGAAGGCCATCATTGACACCCTCAAGCAAGAGGGTAAGACACAGAAAGAAATTTCTGAACGAATAGGCTGTTCCCAGAGTGCTGTATCAAGGCACCTCAGTGGGAAGTCTGTGGGAAGGAAAAAGTGTGGCAAAAAACACTGCACAACGAGAAGAGGTGACCGGACCCTGAGGAAGATTGTGGAGATGGACCGATTCCAGACCTTGGGGGACCTGCGGAAGCAGTGGACTGAGTCTGGAGTAGAAACATCCAGAGCCACCGTGCAAGGAAATGGGCTACAGGTGCCACATTCCCCAGGTCAAGCCACTTTTGACCCAGAAACAGCGGCAGAAGCGCCTGACCTGGGCTACAGAAAAGCAGCAGTGGACTGTTGCTCAGCGGTCCAAAGTACTTTTTCGGATGAAAGCAAATTTTGCATGTCATTCGGAAATCAAGGTGTCAGAGTCTGGAGGAAGACTGGGGAGAAGGAAATGCCAAAATGCCTGAAGTCCAGTGTCAAGTACCCACAGTCAGTGATGGTCTGGGGTGCCATGTCAGCTGCTGGTGTTGGTCCACTGTGTTTTATCAAGGGCAGGGTCAATGCAGCTAGCTATCAGGAGATTTTGGAGCACTTCATGGTTCCATCTGCTGAAAAGCTTTATGGAGATGATTTCATTTTTCAGCACGACCTGGCACCTGCTCACAGTGCCAAAACCACTGGTAAATGGTTTACTGACCATGGTATTACTGTGCTCAATTGGCCTGCCAACTCTCCTGACCTGAACCCCATAGAGAATCTGTGGGATATTGTGAAGAGAAAGTTGAGAGACGCAAGAGCCAACACTCTGGATGAGCTTAAGGCCGCTATCGAAGCATCCTGGGCCTCCATAACACCTCAGCAGTGCCACAGGCTGATTGCCTCCATGCCACGCCGCATTGAAGCAGTCATTTCTGCAAAAGGATTCCCGACCAAGTATTGAGTGCATAACTGAACATAATTATTTGAAGGTTGACTTTTTTTGTATTAAAAACACTTTTCTTTTATTGGTCAGATAAAATATGCTAATTTATTGAGATAGGAATTTTGGGTTTTCATGAGCTGTATGCCAAAATCATCAGTATTAAAACAATAAAAGACCTGAAATATTTCAGTTGGTGTGCAATGAATCTAAAATATATGAAAGTTTAATTTTTATCATTACATTATGGAAAATAATTAACTTTATCACAATATGCTAATTTATTGAGAAGGACCTGTATATATATATATATATATATATATATATATATATATATATATATATATATATATATATATATATATATATATATATATATAGAATTCTGAGATGTAAACTCGCAATTGCAAGTTATAAAGTCAGAATTCTGACTTTATATCTCAGAATTCTGACTTTATAACTCGCAATTGCGAGTTTACATCTAGATACATAAAGTCAGAATTCTGAGATATAAAGTCAGAATTCTGATATATAAAGTCAGAATTCTGAGATATAAACTCGCAATTGCGTGATATAAAGTCAGAATTCTGAGATATAAAGTCAGAATTCTGATATATAAAGTCAGAATTCTGAGATATAAAGTCGCAATTGCGTGATATAAAGTCAGAATTCTGAGATATAAAGCCAGAATTCTGATATATAAAGTCAGAATTCTGAGATATAAACTCGCAATTGCGTGATATAAAGTCAGAATTCTGAGATATAAAGTCGCAATTGCGTGATATAAAGTCAGAATTCTGAGATATAAAGTCAGAATTCTGAGATATAAAGTCAGAATTCTGAGATATAAAGTCAGAATTCTGAGATATAAAGTCAGAATTCTGAGATATAAAGTCAGAATTCTGAGATATAAACTCGCAATTGCGTGATATAAAGTCAGAATTCTGAGATATAAACTCGCAATTGCGTGATATAAAGTCAGAATTCTGAGATATAAAGTCAGAATTCTGAGATATAAAGTCAGAATTCTGATATATAAAGTCAGAATTCTGAGATATAAACTCGCAATTGCGTGATATAAAGTCAGAATTCTGAGATATAAAGTCGCAATTGGGTGATATAAAGTCGCAATTGCGTGATATAAAGTCAGAATTCTGAGATATAAAGTCGCAATTGCGTGATATAAAGTCAGAATTCTGAGATATAAAGTCAGAATTCTGAGATATAAAGTCAGAATTCTGAGATATAAAGTCAGAATTCTGAGATATAAAGTCAGAATTCTGAGATATAAACTCGCAATTGCGTGATATAAAGTCAGAATTCTGAGATATAAACTCGCAATTGCGTGATATAAAGTCAGAATTCTGAGATATAAAGTCAGAATTCTGAGATATAAAGTCAGAATTCTGATATATAAAGTCAGAATTCTGAGATATAAACTCGCAATTGCGTGATATAAAGTCAGAATTCTGAGATATAAAGTCGCAATTGGGTGATATAAAGTCGCAATTGCGTGATATAAAGTCAGAATTCTGAGATATAAAGTCGCAATTGCGTGATATAAAGTCAGAATTCTGAGATATAAAGTCAGAATTCTGAGATATAAAGTCAGAATTCTGAGATATAAAGTCAGAATTCTGAGATATAAAGTCAGAATTCTGAGATATAAACTCGCAATTGTGATATAAAGTCAGAATTCTGAGATATAAACTCGCAATTGCGTGATATAAAGTCAGAATTCTGAGATATAAAGTCAGAATTCTGAGATATAAAGTCAGAATTCTGATATATAAAGTCAGAATTCTGAGATATAAACTCGCAATTGCGTGATATAAAGTCAGAATTCTGAGATATAAAGTCGCAATTGGGTGATATAAAGTCGCAATTGCGTGATATAAAGTCAGAATTCTGAGATATAAAGTCAGAATTCTGAGATATAAAGTCAGAATTCTGAGATATAAAGTCAGAATTCTGAGATATAAAGTCAGAATTCTGATATATAAAGTCAGAATTCTGAGATATAAACTCGCAATTGCGTGATATAAAGTCAGAATTCTGAGATATAAAGTCAGAATTCTGAGATATAAAGTCAGAATTCTGAGATATAAAGTCAGAATTCTGAGATATAAAGTCAGAATTCTGAGATATAAACTCGCAATTGCGTGATATAAAGTCAGAATTCTGAGATATAAAGTCGCAATTGCGTGATATAAAGTCAGAATTCTGAGATATAAAGTCGCAATTGCGAGTTATAAAGTCAGAATTCTGTGATAAAAAGTCGCAATTGCGAGATATAAAGTCAGAATTCTGTGATAAAAAGTCGCAATTGTGAGTTATAAAGTCATTGATCTGCCGCGACCCGACACATGATGAGTGAACACATTAATGAGTATATTAACTGTAGTTTTAGCTGCTAATGATGGAATGATTGTACATTATCTGAACGGCATTAATATCTCTGAGCAAACATGCTCTTGGGGGGATTTTAAGCGCAAGCTTTGGCGCAGAAACAACAGAACGGATGTGAGGGGCAACGTTCATTGAACATATTCTGATGTGTTATTATGGAAATATGATCCCCAGAACTCCACCACCCTCAGAATGTGCTGTAATTCACGATGTCCTTAGAGAACGAGTGTGTCCAGTAATGACACGTCCAGTATGATCTGTCGCTACATACAGTCACCTGAGGGTGGCGCTGTTCTGGGATCATATTTCATTAATAACGTATCATTAATAACATATTTCATTAATAACATTTAATTAATAACGCATCAGAATATGCTGTAATGCAGGATTTCGTTTGAGAATGAATTTTATTGACATCCATGTGCTCGATTTTGATAATATTTAAAATAATATATATTCATATAAAATAATAATTGATGTAGGTGAGTTATGTACAGTGAGTTCTGTTGCCGAACAGTTGTAACTATAAATATGAGGTTGAGATGGAGCAGTTTTCATTAAACAGTAATAGCCTGTAAAAAATGATCTTAAAAATGGTTTTAATAAATGGCACACGTGACAAATTCAACCAGAGTACCTCTCTGTATTTAAGCTACATGCCTTACTCTGCTACCATCTCCTGGAAAGAATTTCCCATCCCTGAGCCTTCCGTCTCAGGAGCGCCGCTTGGCCTGGCGTTTAGCGGGGTGCGGGGCGGGCTGAGCGGACTGGGACGCCTTCCTACGGCGACCTCCACGACCCGGCCCGGGTGAAGGCTGCTGCTTGGGCCGGGCGGGAGGGGCGGGAGCCTTAGGAGGGCGTCCTCGGCATGGAGCAGGCTGAGGCGACTGTGCCGGCGGCTTGGTGGAGGCAGCAGCTGGCCGCTGGGGCAGTACGTGTTTGATAGCCTCAGTCTGCTTCTGGGCGATTGAAAACTGTTGGGCAAAGTCTTCAACCGCCCCGCCGAAGAGGCCGGCCTGGGATATGGGGGCATCGAGGAACCGGGTTCGCTCGGTGTCCCGCATATCAGCCAGGTTCAGCCACAGATGTCTCTCCTGGACCACATTTGTGGACATCACTTGACCCAGGGAGCGTGGGGTCACCTTCGTCGCCCGGAGAGCGAGGTCGGTGGCGGCACGCAGCTCGTTAAGGAGCCCCGGATCAACTCCACCCTCGTGCATGTCCTTGAGGATCCTGGCCTGGTAGACCTGAAGGATCGCCATGGCATGCAAAGAGGCGGCAGCCTGCCCCACAGCTCTGTGCGATTTCGCCACCAAGTTTGATGTGAATCGACAGGCTTTGGAGGGGTGCTTAGGATCACCACGCCAAGTTGAAGCGCTCTGTGGACACAGTTGCATCGCAACAGACCGTTCAACTGGGGGGACCCCAGTGTGCCCTTTGGCCGCGGCCCCATCAAGGGTAGAGAAGGCAGAGGAAGTCGCTGAACGGTCGCGGGAAGACAACGGGGACTTCCAGGACCACGCAAGTTCCTCATGCAGCTCGGGAAAGAAAGGTATTGGGGGCGGGGACTGGCGGTTGTCAGCGCGTGCTCCCAAAAACCAATCATCGAGCCACTCTATCCCGAGGCTCGCGGCTGCCCGAGACAGCATGGCTGTCAGCTCTGGGTCCGACTCGGGCAATGCTGGAACACCCGAGGGCGGCAGCACAGCCGAGTCATCATCCTCAGAGGACTCGAGCCCACCTTGTGATGCGGTGACCGACATCGCATCCTCCTCTGGAGCGCCAAACGAGATACGCGGGGGGGCCGAAGCAGGCCCCGCGATCTGCGTCTGAGCACTCGCGGGTTGCAGTGTGCAAGAGGGGGGTGTGGCCCGAGGCATGAGCATCGGGGCTTTGTTCCACACCGTAACCCTCAGGTCACCCTGACCACCAGCCGAAGTACTGGGCCTCTGGGACTCAGTAGATTTCCCCTCTGGCTCTCAGCGAAGGCGGTCACATTCTCTCTTCTCTCCGTCTCGTCTCCCTCCTCTCCTGCTTGCTTCTCTCGTCTCGTCTAGTCTACTGTCTTAAACTTGAGAGACTCTCCACGCACTGCTCTCAAACTACAAATTATGGATTTGATCAGCTGGTCTCTCAACGCAATTGACACCATCTTCTCAACGAGAAGCTTGGGTTCGGGGGAACCAAACTGCCCTGCCGGAACGTTTGCTGCTGGCTACACGATGGACGCGTGGGAGAGGTGGCATGTTGTGTGTCTAGCGGCACTTTCCGTAGAGGACATTGAAGACATCTACCTATTCGGATTCATGGTAACAGGGTTTCTGCTGATTGGATCAGGCATTGCCCTGGGCTATCGAAGAATTCAGGAAGCGGTGACAGCTATTCAAAGCTCCACAAGGCTGTCCGTCATGATTGAAGCAGTGGGCAGAGCGGTCATCTCTCAAACTGGGACTACTAACCGCAACATGGATAACATTATGGAGTTGCAACGCAAGATGGATATCATCACGGAAAAGCTCACTGCTTTGCAAAAAGATCGTTTCAGAGACCAGAACGAACTAAGAGAGCCATAAATTGTGGCTTCTCGCTCCCAGACAAAACAATTCCAATCTTATCTGCTTTCGGCTCCCTCAACCAGCACCGCCTTGGCCAAGGCCGCTGTTGTGACAACAACTCCCCCTGAGAGCACTGCAAGAAGACGCTCTTGCATTCATCCCCCAACCACCTGCTGACTCGGACTGGGATCTGATCAAGGTTGTCTCCATAGCAACTTGCGGACTGGAGCACCGAGATTATGGTGCCAGGCGTGTCTTCCCAGGCCTACACAAACATGCACATGAACTTTACAGACACACACACTATGCACACACCCTTCTCTCACCTTCGCCGCTTTGTACCCCCAGTCTGACAAGCGGGTCTGTGACCAGCGCCTGAAACGGCTGCAGGACCGGGAAGCCTGGCTGTGCTGGGACACCTCAACCCCCCACTCCTCTCCCCTGTTGCAAGTCTTGTTTTCATGTTGTAATGTGTATGCGCTCATGTTGCTTAGATGTTTTTTTACTGTTCTCAAACTGTGCTCCCGTAGGAGCACAGTCTGGGGGTTGTTTTTTTATCATCTCCTCACCCCTGCCTACCTATCCTCATGTTATGCTGTATTTTCTGTCCAACTAAAGGAGGCGCCGCAGAATGGCGACTCGGTGTGACTCGCACAACACCAAAACAAATTCCGTGTATGTGTAAAAATGTACTTGGCAATAAAAATTCCTTGATTCCTTGATTCCTTGATTCTTACTTCATTATGAAGTTCATCAAGTCTCGACCACAACACCGCGATGGTCATGTTCCCGCAGTGGGAACATGACGCATCCACAAACGCTGCCTGGGCATGCTGAAAGCCCAAACATACCAGACAGTGTGTGTGCCCATCAAAGGAAGACAACAACCGGCCACACCCAGAAGTACACGGACGAGACATCCTGAAAAGGACGCGTCACGTGCAAGCTCTTTTGTGAGAGGAAGCTTCACAGAGAACGCCGAAGCGCCCAGGGACCACACACCAGCCGTCTAGCGGACCACTGCGCAGATCAGCAGGCAGGCAGTATGCGATCACTGGAACGTGCCGTAACACCAACGCCTCTGGAAAGCTGCTCGTCTCGAAGGCTGACAAAGGGTCATTATCAGGCTTGAAGGAGTGAAGAGATCCTCTTGGCTCCAAAGCAGAAACATAATGCGATGTTGCCAGCGTACTTCCTTATATACCCACGAGGTGGGGTGGAGTTACGAATGCAAATTCCGCATGCCCATGGCATTGGCACTGCCATTGGGGGCTGTTGAATTCTCGAAGGTAATTGGCTTCTAAGTGAAACCCCCATTCGTTAGTCACTAACGTACGTCGTAGTGACTGAACGAAAGGGAATTGTATTTCCCTTTCAGTCGGTCACGTTCGACGTACGTCGGAACTGACCGACGAATTGGGATCTGATTTCAGAGACCAATCTACTTCGAGTGTTTAGAAACGAGCCTTAGAAACGAGCCAATGAAGATTGGCATGCGATTCACGCATTCCACGCTCCGCCCCGCAGCGCGGGTATAAATAAGGAAGTGGAATGTATGATCATTGCTTTCTACTTCGGAGCCGAACAGTGAATGTCTATTGCTTCCTGTTTCTACGAAGAGTGTCTTGAGAGGACTGCTTCTACCAGTGCAGGTGTGACGGCGCGTCAGCGAGTGACTGCTTCAGACGGACATCAAAGAGTTGGTTTGCTGGGCGTTTCCGTTTTGAGTGCACACACAGGCTTGCACTATTGTACTGTGTGGTGCCGCGGTCATCTCCCTGAATGCTTCAGCACATAAAAGAGCAGATTTTCCTTCTAAAAGAGCAACACGGTTTGACCCTGCGTCTTTTTCAATATGTCATTCAAACCGTGTGTTTCTGGATGCGGGCGATTTCTGTCTCCAGTTGACGGTCACGTTCGTTGTCTCACATGTTTGGGCGTTCAGCACGCTGAGGCAGCGTTCATGAATGACTCATGTTCCCACTGCGGGAACATGACCATCTCAGTGTTCCGGTCCAGGCTCCAATACCTCGAAAGAGGTGGGGCGCCATTGCGCATCCCCCGATCTAGCGGCCCTCCTGCTGCAAAGCAGTAGGCTGTTGAAGTGGAACCTGTTCGTTGAATGGTGTTCTTCCCACCGGGAAGACCCCCGAAGGTGTTCGGTTAGTGTCGTGCTTTCTTTCCTGCAAGATGGGCTGGAGCGAAGGCTGTCTCCCTCCACCCTCAAAGTATACGTTGCAGCAATTGCGGCGTATCACGATGCAGTTGAAGGTAAGTCCTTGGGAAAGCACAACCTAATCGTCAGGTTCCTCAGAGGTGCGAGGAGGCTAAATCCGCCTCGTCCAAACTCGTTACCCTCTTGGGACTTGGCTCTTCGCGCTTACGTTGACCGGACTCAAAGCTTTCGTACCTCAGAGCAACTCTTCGTCTGTTACGGAGGCCAGCAGAAGGGAAAGGCTGTCTCCAAGCAGAGGTTGGCCCACTGGATAGTGGATGCCATCGTCTTGGGTTACCAGTCCCAAGACGTACCTTGCCCGTTCGGGGTGCGAGCACACTCAGCAAGGAGTGTTGCTTCATCCTGGGCGCTAGCTCAAGGTGCCTCGCTGACAGATATTTGTACAGCTGCGGGCTGGGCGACACCTAACACGTTCGCTAGATTCTATAGCCGGTATCTTCCCGCATCCTCGCCTCCAGGGGCCAGTAGCGCTAAGTGCCCGTTCTAAGTGTCAGCTTGCAACGCCACTCCCGCCCTCCGGGCCGGATACATGCGTCTATTGTCTCCAGTTGTGTTCCCCGGAAACCGCTAATCCTGTCGAGCTCCTCCGTCACCCCTGCGGTGCCAGACGTTGCGGCCGTCTGACGCCAGGCCTGCACCCGTATGCTTGTGAACGTGTGTGTAGGCTGGGTTCCATATGTAGCGGTTCCCTCACGTCAACCCCATATGTGTATTCGTCCACGGTACCTGCTACCATACTTGGCTAACCCTGTGTCTTTCCCTTGACAGATCCCGCTCTCTCGTCTCTGGGCGTGTTCTTTCCCCCCTGGAACCAGGCTGGAACCACCCCAGAGACTGCCATATGTTGCACTACCCTGCTAGGTTAGTCCTTATGTGTATTCCGCCACCAAGCCTTCCACTGAAGGACGTGGCTCCGCAGTGTACCGTCTCCTGAGACGGGCACGCTTTCCCAGCGTTATCCAATAGTCACACTGGGTGGGTCTTGCAGAAACAGCAGTGACTGACCTCCCTGCTTGGAGCCCTGACTTCCGTACCATTTAAGACGGTCCTGTGTGCTCAAGCAGTACGCTGAAAGGGCCAGCGCCCTGGCGTTTTGGTAGAGATCCCAATTCGTCGGTCAGTTCCGAAGTACGGCGAACGTGACCGACTGAAAGGGAACGTCTCGGTTACGGATGTAACCCTCGTTCCCTGAAGGAGGGAACGGAGACGTACGTCCCGTCGCCAGGTGCTGTGCTTCCGCTGAGAGGCCAAGTCACGAGTTTGGCTCCTCAGCAGAGAAAAGCAATGATCATGCATTCCACTTCCTTATTTATACCCGCGCTGCGGGGCGGAGCGTGGAATGCGTGAATCGCATGCCAATCTTCATTGGCTCGTTTCTAAACACTCAAAGTAGATTGGTCTCTGAAATCAGATCCCAATTCGTCTGTCAGTTCCGACGTACGTCTCCGTTACCTCCTTCAGGGAACGAGGGTTGCATCCGTAACCGAGACGTTTGGTGGTAATCTATTCCTTTAAATGGGTGTGTTGTCCTTTTAAATAGTAGCAGTATTAATGTGTTGAATGAATCTGAGTGGTGAATTAAACTGTAATATGATCCTGTGTCTACGCAGGGGGGCTGCTCAGCACTGCGGTAATTACAGCTTAAACACAAAAAAAATCTGAGATGACCTTTTAGAAAGAGAACAAGTTTTCTGTTTTAAAGCTAAACTGTAACTGTAAATGGGTTTCCCCAGAGAGCTGCTTAAGCCTTTCTGCTTAGTTGGTCTAGACTCTGTTATCATAAAAATCTTCTTAATGAGATTATGCACTCTGAATTTAGTAGTGTTCATTTGGCCAAGAGAGATTTTGCTCCCAAAACTTTTTGTGAAATATATTACATTTAAGTTGTCCAGAAAATGGTCTTACCTTCCCTTTACTGTGTTTTCTTTTCCAGCTATTGACTTGGAAATCGTTAAGAGGATCCCATAGGGGTGGGGGGATTTTTAAGTATCTTGCTTGTAAGAAAAGATCATGCAGCACGTTTCTCATATAAAGGTTTAAACAAACTCTTAAAATGATTTGCCAAAATACCAGCGTTTGCCATCAAAAGTCAGATATTTCAACATGAACACATCTAAGTCGAATCAAATTCATCTAAGGACAAATTATCTGAGCCTTTCAAACCACATTTATAGCTCCATAACCTTAAAGTCTCATTTGTGTCTTTTTTAGGACACAGGATTTTTAGGAAAAACATCTGGAACCAAGTTGATACTTCAATGAAACATAATTGAGATCACCATCGTTTTTTCTAATTTCGTAAAAGCATCAAGCGCTTCATTCCATTCAAAAAGCAATAGATCAGAGCTCATTTCATGTGTTCCTACCTGTTTCCTGCTTTTGCTCTCTCCTGTCCATTTCCAGCCACCATGAAAGTGAGTGATGATCAGCATGATCTAACAAGCCAATTACAGGCCGGTCGGAGATGGGTGGTATCCTGTCTCTATGTGTTTAGCTGTGATAAGGCTGATCATGAAAGAGCGGTAATGTGGTTGTGTGTTCAGGAGAGGAGCGGATGAAAGGGACAACTCTGTGCTTGCTTGTGGTTGCCTTTATTTCTGTATTATTGACCAACATAATCCTAGAAGTGTTTGTACAGCATTTTCCTCTGTGTTTGCCAGGTCTGAGGTTAATTCCTTATAGTGTGTGTGTGTGTGTGTGTGTGTGTGTGTGTGTGTGTGTGTGTGTGTGTGTGTGTGTGTGTGTGTGTGTGTGTGTGGGTTATTTTAAGGATCATCATTTTAATTCAAAGTGCATCAAGGTATAACTAACTTTGGGTATAAATTGGAATTTGACTTTGAAATTGAGATGATAAGAATAAGAAAACAATGAGTCTGTGCAAATAGAATTAATTTGTGGATTGAGACCCCAGGCATTCATTTAACTGGGATGACTTGGATTACAGGTATCACATCAACCCATGAACTGACCTCACTATAGAGATGGTTGCTGATTTAGAGTGACCAAGACTATTTTGTGAAAATTGATTGGCAGTAATATATTGGCATGTGAAATGCCAAGCACATTCGCTCTTGAAGTTTGAAATGTGTTTTAGATATACAGTACAACTAAAAAGAAAATCAAGTATGTTCTTATTGTTCATTATTAATCACACTCTTCCAGAAAAGAAAGATTCCAATAAATCCTACGTGCTAGTGAATATTTTATGGCATACAGGTCAATGGGAATTGGAAAATTGAATTATTTTGCTCAAACTATAGTTATACCAAGGTCATTTAAAGACAGAACTAAAGGAATGTGTACTTGGTAATGTTTTGATTAGTTATTGATCTACGATGAAATGGTGGTGTCTTGCATTAGTTACAAGTTCAAATCCCTGAGTCGTACAAGTAAGACACTTAATTGGAATCGTCTCTGTAACAAAATGGGAGTTTTATGTTGAAATACCACACCAATAAGTAGGACTTGTTATCCTAAATGTAATCAAACAAGTTTAAGTAGAATAGCAGCTGACCTCAGTAAAACAGGTATGGTGTTAAGTTAATAGTCCATCAGATCAGATCCATGATTTCAAGGCTCTGGCCTTTCTGCAGTTAAGAACTTAAGCTAAATAGCACTAGCCACAACTCACAGTTTACTCACCCTGAGAACTTGGCAGCCCTTGAATTACTTGAAAAATTGGATAATTTTCTGAAAATGCAGACACTTTGTGTTGCCCACACTCTCTAGCTCATTGTCTGCTATTTCTCAAGACTGGAGTAAGTCCTTCCTGCCAAGTTCTTGCAAGGGTCCCCAAGAAAGATTCTGCCATAAATAAACACCAGCATCTTGGCTAATTGTCATCTATTATGGATCTCATTTCAACTTTCCAGTCACAACAGATGTTTTAGATGTCTTGCATATGGAAGTCTTAAAGGTGCCATGGTAAAAACAGTATGTTTTATTCTAAATAGCAGTAGTTATACCAAAGGAAAACAAAAGTTATTTTGCAGAAATTCTGATTTAGCTGTCTGCACTATCAAAGGTTGGTGTCAAAATCAATTTCAAAGTGATTGTAGGTGTGTCTGCTTGTGTCGGTCTTGTCAATGTGTTGTGCGCGAGTGGGTTTGATTGAATTCACAGTCAGCGAGGCGGCGTTATATTTCTGCTCCCTGAGGGCCGTCTATCAGAGCTGTTTAATCTTAGTAATTACCCTGCTGAAATATGAAGCAGTTTCAACAGCCTCTTCTCCACCGTACACACACAAACACATTTCACAGGTAAAAACTCCTCTAACACCAACTGCACAAGCCAATCCAAATATTTTGGATAACCTAATTTTTTAAGGAGTTCAAAAACATTTTCATGGGTGACAGAAGAATAGCCTCTGTGTCTGTGATAACGGTAAGGTCTTCACTTCGGCTGATCTCTTCCTGTCAACAGGACCTTAATCAGTCAGGATAGAGGCACTAATGAAATCATGAGATCCTCTTGAGACTGTGGAAACTCCTCCGTCAGCCCTGCCACTGTTAGCCACGCTGTAATTGAAACAAATGTGCCAATTAGGCCATTCATTTCTCACATCTTCTGCCACACATTCACCCAGCTAATTTGTATTTGTCCCCTATACCTTTCCTCTTCTCACTGCCTCTCTTCCTCTATCCTGTCTTTCCCCCCTTCTTTCTCCCTCTCCTCTTCATTTCTGTGCTCTGTACATTTTCAAAGGTTGAGGGGAAGTGGTGCTCAAGAATGCAGAGCATGGCAAATGTCTCAACAGAGAGCTCTGCTTTCACTGTGTGCTAATTGCCTATTTCAACTCCCAAGTTTCCATGAAAACTTGAGTAAATACATTAGAGAAGTGCGCTCTCCACTTCAATACACAAGTAGTATGAATCCCTGCTGAAAACCAGCTTAAACCGGGTGATTTGTTGGTCTTAGCTGACTGGCCAGCTGTCTTCATGGTCTGACTAACCAAAAAGTGCCCCAAATCCCTTTTAAACTAGCAAGGCATACCTGGCTAATAGGGTTGTCCAGACTGGGAGAACTACGCATTTTTTTCCCCCAGCAAATAAATAAATAAAAATATGGTGGCAACATTTTAATTTTAACAGAGTGAACTCTCTCTATATTTTTTTGTTTGAGTCCCTCAATTGTCCTCAGTGTGAAAAGATGGATCTCAAAATCATACAGTCCCTGCTGGAGAGGGTTCAAATGTGCAAAAGATGCTGGAAAACGGCTCGGGTTATGTATATAACCCTTGTTCCCTGAGAAGGGAACGAGCACTGCGTCGGAACGACACTTTGGGGATACTCCCTAAGCCAGGGGTGTCCAAAGTCCGGCCCGCAGGCCAAATGCGGCCCGGGGATGAATTTCAAACGGCCCGCTGCGTGTCTATTAAAATGTATGTAGCCGCCACGGATAATTTACAAATTGTGCAATGTCAACGCAAGGTGGCAGTGCTAGATTTTAGTCCAGGGACACAGCGCCCAAAGCGGAACGAAACAGCGCTACTCGTTCTCTGCGCAACTCGCGAGCTCTGACTCTGAGCAAATGTGTTTACCTGCTGAGTTTCTCGATCGAGTTCAGCGCAGAGGTCTCCGGTACAAGCTACGAATCTCTGTGATTTGATTTAATTTAAATCCATTTAAACAGCACTGACTTAATCAACAACACTAACGTGCAAATCAGCTGAGCCGATTCAGTTGAAATACTTTTCAAACAACAATTCGCCAACATTTATCATGGATTTACTGTGGTAACACCTGTAACCGTGGTAATTTGTCAGAAATGTAGGTTAATATCTAATTTTATTTAATTTGTAATGTAGACATGTATTAAATGAGTAATAAAGGCCAAATTGAAGACTATTTTTGTCATAAACTTGCAGTTTTGTGCATTTGTATTTATATGTTTATAAACTAAATAGCCAACCTTAAAGCCATTCTAGATATAGAAAGATATATATTTGTTTTACTTTTTGCCTTGTGTGCTCTGCAAGAAAATGCTGTCATTTAGTATTTTTGTCCTGTTTCTAGTCTAAATATATTTAAACATTCTTAAATCAAGATGTATTTACTAGTTAGGTTAAATGACATTAGTTATTTTTTCTTGTTTTCTGGAAAATAAAATGAAATTGAAGTGAGTTTTTGTTTAAAACAAGCAAATATATCTGCCAATGGGGTAAGAAAAATAATGTTTCTGTTTGGAATCTTGTTTCTGTCCCAAACAGAAACAAGATTATTTTTCTAATTCATTGGCAGATAATTTTGTTTGTTTCAATCAAAAACCCAATTTTTCCCCCGGGAATCAAGAAAAAAATATGTAATTTGCTTAGTAAAAGCATCTTGATTTAAGAGTTTTTAGATATTTGGACTGGAAAAAAGACCAAGTAAGAAAAGTTTTTTTTTGCAGTGTGGTTTTACCTAATAGAGTACTTATTAAAAATAGAGCACTTATTAAATTGAAATAAGAATAGAGTTCTAACTCCGTAATAATATTTAAATTTATATATATATATATATATATATATATATATATATATATATATATATATAAAATAGAAAAGGGACCGGCCCCAGGGTATGTCCACAACATTGAATCTGGCCCCCTTTAAAAAAAGTTTGGACACCCCTGCCCTAAGCATTAGCGAATCTGAAGTCCATATAGAAACTAAACCAATCTGATTGGCGTGCGTGATGACGTCACTGTGACGGCATACCCGGAAGTATAAAAGGGAAGCCGGCGCATTGAAACGCCAGCTATTGCTCTGAAGCATGCGCTCCAGGCGTGCCGAGGTGTGGTGACGCGACGCAGTGCTCGTTCCCTTCTCAGGGAACAAGGGTTATATACATAACCCGAGCCGTTCCCTTTCGAGGGAACTCTCACTGCGTCGGAACGACACTTTGGGGAACGAGTACCCACTAGCCCACACCGAGGGTAGCGCCTGCCCTAGTGTGAAGCCGGAGACCGGGCACAACTAGGACTGGAGTACCCTAGCGCCAGGCGCCGTAGGGAGATACTTCTCCAGATACACTCTGAGAGCCCTATCTGGGCAGAGCAGGTGAAGTCTCCCTTCTTCCGCCGTCACGTGAGGCGGGGGATGAAATGCCTGAAGAACCAAAGACCTGGCCACCCCTGATGGAACTTTGGGCATGTAGCCCGGCCTAGGGTGTAGGACGGCTTTAACTCCTCCGGGGGCAACCCCCAGGCAAGTCGGCGTTACCACCAAGGCCTGGAGGTCCCCCACTCTATTTTCAGCGATGTAATCGCCAGGAGAAAAGCCACCTCCAGGGTCAGGTTCTTTGGTTCAGCCGACTCCAATGGCTCAAAGGGGGGCCTCAGCCAACCCTTCGAGAACCACTGCCAGATCCCAGGTTGGGAGTCTGGAACGAGCCACAGGCCTCATCCTCCGAGCCCCATGGAGGAACTGTACAACCAGCTGGTGCCTACCCAAAGGCCCATCACCCAAAGGAGTGTGGAAAGCCCAATGGCAGCCACGTACACCTTGAGTGCAGACCCGCAGAGAAGCGATCTTGGAGGAACTCCAGCACTGAAGCCACCGGGCAGTTAACTAGGTCCACCTCACGCTTCCTGCACCAAGTGGCTTACCACTTGAGGCTGTACAGTCTCCTCGTAGACGGAGCCCTGGACCTGAGTAAGGTCTCTATCACCTCTGCCGACATGTCAGCCTCTAGGTACCTGACCCCCTCAGGGGCCAGACCCAAAGGTTCCAAACCTCTGGCCGGGGGTGGAATATTGTGCCCCCCGCCTGAGATAGGAGATCCCTCCTCAGAGGAATCTGCCATGGAGGACCTGCCAGCAGAGCTATGATATCCGAGAACCAAACTCGCGTCGGCCAACGGGGTGCTACCAGAAGTAGGCTGACCCCCTGTTGACGGACCCTCTCCAGGACTCCCGGGAGCAGAGCAATCGGGGGAAATGCGCACAGACCCAGCCTCGGCCACGTCTGAACCATGGCATCCAACCCCAGCGGGGCTGGATGCGTGAGGGAACACCACAATGGACAGTGGGACGTCTCGCGAGACGCAAACAGGTCCACTTCCACTGGGCCGAACCTCACACATGGCCTCCACCACCTCCAGGTGGAGTCGCCCCTCCCCGGGCCTCAGCCCCTGCCTCGACAGGATGTCTGCTCCCTGATTTTGGACCCCCGGGACATACATTGCTCTAATGGACAACAGTTTCCCTTGTGACCACAGGAGAATTTGATGCACCAGTCTGCATAGAGGGCGCAACCTCAAACCCCCCTGACGATTGAGGTATGCTACAACAGACGTATTGTCTGTTCGTACCAGGACATGTTGGCCGCGGAGGTCCGGGAAAAAGCTCCTGAGAGCCTTGTAGACCGCCATCATCTCCAGGCAGTTTATGTGCCAGGAGGAATGACGGCCCTCCCACGGGCCCCTCGCAAAGCGGCCGTCCATGACCGCGCCCCAACCAGTGCGGGAGGCATCTGTTGAAACAGATTTCCGGCAACAGGACGCTCCCAACACTGGCCCCTGGGACAGAAACCAAGGTTTCTTCCATGTGACTAGGGAACGAAGGCATCTGCGCGTTACCCTGATGATACGGAAAGGATTCCCTCTGAGGGAAAACCCCATGGTTTTCAGCCACCACTGTAGGGGTCTCATGTGCAGCTGGCCAAAAGGTATCACTTTGGACGCTGCTGCCATGTGCCCCAGCACTCTCTGAAAGTGCTTCACAGTGATGCTGTGGCCTAGCCTTATTCCTGAGACCATCGCCAGAATGGTCTCGACTCGCGCGGGAGACAATTGTGCCCGCATCGTCGTCGAGTCCCATACGATCCCTAGGAACTTAGTCCTCTGGGATGGCGTCAACACACTCTTTGTTGTGTTGAGACTCAGCCCCAAGCACCTTATATGGGCCAGAACGCCATCTCGTACGACTGGGCCAAAATGAGCCAGTGGAGTGCAGTGCCCTGGAGTCTTAATGGAGCCAGAGCTGCATCCATGCACTTCGTGAATGTGCGTGGGGAAAGAGCTAGACCGAGGTGTCGGGTGTTACACGAGCCTCGTCCCCAACCCCCTGAAGCGGATGACCGGCAGGAAGTGGTTGGGAACGATTCTTTGTGTGCGGACGCGTGAGCTGCCCAGCCGCAGGTCTTTCCAGAGGCGGCTGGAGCAGCATGTGTTCGCGGGAAATCGATGTGTCCCGAAGCGTCATAGACGGCGGGATTCCACATCGATTTCCCCAGGGCGCCACAGAAGAAGCAACCTCGGTTGCCCCTCTGCGGGGGGGACCGCCCTTAGAAGTCCTGCCGCAGCTAGGGCTTCTTCCCAGCAGCCTTCCGCGCCTGGAGTACGCTCCTTAGATCGCCTCTAGGAGCGGAAGGCTGCTGGTGAGTCTGCTGAAGAGAGCGCCGTCTCTGTTGCCAAGCTCCCGGAGGAGGGGCTCTTGAGGCGACGCTCTCCCTCTGCAGCTGTCGGTGCGAGTTCAGCCAAAGATGCCTCTCCACAGTTACCAAGGACGCCATGGAGCGGCCGATAGCACGGGCCGTCTCCCTGGTGATGCGGAGAGACAAATCCGCAGCCTTCCTCAACTCCAAAACATCCTCCGGAGAGCTCCTTGAGGAGGTCGGCCTGGTAGGCCTGCAAGATCGATAGCGTGTGCAGGGAACTACCAGCCTGCCCAGCCGCCATATACGCCTTGCCCACCAAGGATGAGGTATCCCGACAGGGCTTGGTGGGCAGCACCGGGGCTTTGAGGGACGATGCAGAGTCGGGTGAAAGATAGCTCACGAGAGCCTTCTCCACACGAGGCATCGTCCCATACCCCGCCTCGCGTGCCCCCAGCACGTTGGAATAATCCAACACTGGAGGATTGGAAACACGCAATGAGAAGGGTTTCTTCCAAGATCTACACACCTCGGTGTGTAGATCCGGAAAGAACGGCAAGCCTCTGCGAGGTGTTTGAACCCGGCGAGAAAGGAACCGGTCGTCCAGCCTACTGGGTGGCTGAACTTCCGGCACCTCCTGTGGCCTATCAATTCTCAACTTGGCCACCGCACGGGTCAACACCTCTACCAGCTCCTCTTGGGTGGGTGGATGAAGCAATGACACACTTCCTGCTTCTCCACACGCCCCGATGCCACCCTCGTCCGGCTCCTCGGAACCAGAGAGGATGAGCATCGGATCCTCAACCCGGGGGAAGAAGCCGCAGTGCGGGCTTCCACACAGGGTGGAAGATCCTCGGAACTGTCAGAAGATGATTGGGAAAGTGCCGCAGCAGTCCCAAAAACTTCTGACAAGTCCCGTTGTGAACCCCATGATCTGCGACGCCGAGCCGCCTCAGCGACCGCGGGTCCAGAACCATGGGGCTCACGAGGCTAGCCGCCCTCATCAAATACGGCCAGCCGAGAGCGGAGCAGTCTGAGCAGGAGTAGCTCGCAATGTTGACAGGCGGCTCCCTCGAGAGCCACCCGAGCATGCTCCACACCCAAACAATGCACACAAAGCAGGTGTGCATCCGAGCCAGAAATATAGCGGGGGCACGGATGCACACACTGCCTGTACTCTCTCTCACTCATACTCTTTTCTCTCTCACACACTTTGACAAACAACAGTAAATAGACAGACTTGTAACACAGAGCGCAATGCTGAAGAGCAGTCTGCCGTTTCAATGCGCCGGCTTCCCTTTTATACTTCCGGGTATGCCGTCACAGTGACGTCATCACGCACGCCAATCAGATTGGTTTAGATTTCTATACGGACTTCAGATTCGCTAATGCTTAGGGAGTATCCCCAAAGTGTCGTTCCGACGCAGTGAGAGTTCCCTCGAAAGGGAACTGAATAATGTGCAGGACCTGGAGGATTTTTCTGAAGAACATCGGGCAGTTTAACTGCTCAAGACAAACAAGAGACTCATGAACAACCATCACAAAACAAAACAAAACAAAACAAAAAACAGCCGTGGATCATCCAGGGAACGACACACCGTATTGACAATTAATGGTTCACAAACTTTTGAACGGGGTTAATTTAATAAATTCAGTCATGTGGACTATATGTAAACATTTTTTTATGTAAAATATCTTATTCAGGACAGTACTAGATAAAAAATAATATGCATTTTGTATGATCTCTTTTATTTAGTTACAATATATATAGTTGATGCGGTTACGTCCACTCAGAGGTATATTTTTACAGACTGTAATATCTATATCTGTAATATCCATCTTTATATATATTCTGGGAGTGTCTGTTTATGGTGTTTCAAATTATTAAATGACTTGTTATAATTACAATAATTTTTTACAGTGTTTAATTTTACTTAAGACTTCACCAACTTTATTTTTACTGATTCATAGTATAACATTCTGAACTTAATTACTCTATTTATGCATCTGGGTTAGTCACAAAATAATTAAAGCATACTCTGAGCTATGAACATGAGGGCTAATGTGATTCTGAGAAATGATCTGTGAATAGAGCAAAGTTTAAAGTGCTGTGATGAGATTGAAGAAGAGAGGGCGAACAGGGCGTCACTGCAGTTACTGCTCAGAACACAGCATTAATGTGACTATAATTTTAGTACCCATGTTCTATTAAAAGCACTCATCAGATTGTTGGATTAAAGTCAGCATGAAACGGAGTTGTTTTTTCTTCCCTATTGTGATATGGTTAATGGACTGCATTTATTTAGCGCTTTCAACAGACCCATGGCCGTCCAAAGTGCTGTACATATAACCTCACATTCACCCATTCATACACCGACGGTGGTGTCAGCCGTGCAAGGTGTCATCCAGCTGATCGTGAGCAGCTGGGGTTAGGTGTCTTGCTCATGGACACCTCGACACTTGGTCAGGTGGAACCGGGGATTGAACCACCAACCTTCCGTTTGTAGACAACCTACATGAACCACTGAGCCACTGCCGCCCCGATATATCGTATATCTGAATGAAAAATGTAGGTTGGGAATGGATTTCTTCCTCTGGAATTGATTGGATCGGAAGTTAACTAAATTGAGGCAGATATAAATGCTAGTTTTCAGTGAGTTGGTTATGAAGGATATTTAGTCCCACCCGCCACCGAGACATACATCAAAAAGAGAACAGATGCTGTTCAAGGGGGAGGGGAGGTTAACATTTTTTATTAAATATTATGAGTGCACATTAATAAAAATAAAAGACTTGTACAGATTTATCACTTATAATAATCACTGTATCATTCGGTAAAGAAATACAAATTGTTGATACAAATTTTGCTTTCATGGTGACTTTGAAGATATAAACTGACAAAACCAAATAGTCTCAGCCCTTGTGTTCCTCCCTGGGGTGTGAAGTAATGAATGGCAAATACACTGTAACTGAGTAGATTTTTCAAGACTTAAACTTTAATAAGAATTTTTTAATTTTTTAATCTTTTATATGATCATGTTTTAAGTGCTGTAAATGTATTTTTACAGTGCTTTTCCCTTCCATCTGTGTTTTTTACTTTCCTGTCAGTGTCGCCAGATCTCACTATAAAAAGCACTGGCCAAAACATGCCAAAAATAAGTAACTGTTTTCATTCTGGTGTGACATAGGAACTATTTCTCCTTTGAATAAATGCAGTGTGCAGGGCCGTGAGACCAATGGTCATAATTATTTTAAATACAATATTTTACTATTCTTCCGATTACTGTTTATTGTTCTTAATGAGTGTAGAAACTGGTATCTCTTTTGTTAATTGTAGCTTTGATTAATAAATGCTTTTCTTTTTGTCAGGTGGAGTGGTTGAAAAATGAAGAATTGGTCAGTTCCCTTGGAGACGACAATATTGACACTCGTGCTGACCACAATCTGATAATCAATGAAGCCAGACTCTCTGACTCTGCCAACTACACCTGCCTCGCCAGTAACATAGTCGCAAAAAGACGCAGTGCTACAGCTACTGTAGTTGTGTTTGGTAAGACAACACTGATATGCTTCATTGACTTATTGTCTCCTCAGCTTTGCTAAAAATAATAAGGAATGACTCTCTGCTTGCAACAGCACTTTTAAGTCATTCATTATCACATTTTAACTGTTAACTCATTAAGTTGTACACCCAATTTAAACCATAGTTTATCGAAAAGTGAAAAAAATGGTTCTTTACTCACCCTCATGACTTTTTTTATCTGTAAAACTCAAAAAATATTTTGAAAAATGAATGTTGTTTTTTTGTTTTGTTTTTGTCTAATAAGGGTTCAAAGTTTTGTTGACCCCATTGACTTTCGTTATTTGGATGAAAACAGTACAAACATTTTTTTTTAATGTATATTCTGCTGAAGAAGAAATTAATTAATGTTTAAAACGACATGAAGGTTCGTAAATGATGACCTGATTATCATTATTGAGTGATCCATTCCTTTAACCTCAGATATATATGAAGAGTTCAGATGCAAAAGCCTCTAAAAGCCACTTCTGTCAAAAATTAGATAACGATACTGAGTGAATGCTCTGCGCATATAGTATATGTTTATAAAATACTTTCACTTCAGACCCACTAAATCCCAGCCTCAGCTAATTCAGAAGTACCGGTACTTAGGTAGAAACCTTATTTTAAAGAAAAATGTCAGACGGACTTAGAGGCTTTTGCATCTGAAGTCTTCATACATATACATACATACATACATACATACATACATACACATATATATATATATATATATATATATATATATATATATATATATATATATATATATATATATATATATATATATATATATATATATATATATATATATATATATATAGATGAAGACTTCAGATGCAAAATATATGTATATGTATGAAATTCAGATACTTCTGAATGGGCTGAGGCTGGGATTTAGTAGGTCTGAAGTGAAAGTATTTTATAAACATATATTATTATTATTGATACTCAAAGTACAGAAGAACTGAAATAAGTAAGCATTAGCTTATTTTAAGAGGTTGCTGATTTGATTCATAGTGAAGAACACTGCCAGTGATACCCCATTTGAGTGGACTGATAGGAGAATCAGATGATTCACCATGTCGAAGCCAGCAGAAAGATCAAGCAGAATGTGGACGGACAATTTTATGGTTCTCACCAGAGTCATGCCGATTCAGGGGAATTTCCACTTTTGAAGCCCAGTTGGCTGGTGTCCATCAGGTTGTTCTATGAAAAAAAAAAAAAAGAAAAAAGAATGGTGATTGAAGGTAGATCTTTCAAGAGTTTTGGAGAAGGACAGAAGCAGAGATAAAGGTCTGTAGGTTATCTACTACTGCAGTGTTAAGTGTTGGTTGGAAAGTTGGAAACCAACACAAACCAAGTGTTGGCTGGACAGTTAGAAAGGAGCAGCTTGGAAACATCAGTCTCAGATAGAGGAGATAATGTTGGTAGGATGCAATCTTTGTGATGGGTCCTTTTTTTATCCTTGCATAGTTTTCAAGGATGAGTGCATGTCACACAACCTGTCCATATTGGTATTTGGCTAGATTGTACAAAAATGCAGTATAGAATTGAATTGGACAGCATTGACTTTGATGTCAACAGAATGTTGATAAGCCTGTTTATTTAGCTATTCTAACTATGAACAATTATATGATTAGTTCTACTTTATTATTTGTATTCAGAAAGATTTTTGAATACAAATAATAAAATAGAACTAATCACTTTTCCTTCTGTTTATGACCCTAAAAGTTGATGTTAAAATGTTGTGTCAGTATTACTGATTCTACAGCGAAAACATATCAAAGCTAGACTATAAAAAGTCAAACCACAGATATAAGAGAAGATTTTCCTGTAGCCTGTTAGTTATCCTGTCCTCTGGGTGTTTCTTCTGAGAGGGTGAGAGAAAGGTAGTCTCTTAAGTTAATTTGTTGTGTTATTCAGTGGATGATCTCTCTCTGCAGTAAATGGTGGTTGGTCTCTTTGGACTGAGTGGTCTCCTTGCAGCGTGAACTGTGGGAGAGGAGTTCAGAAGCGATCTCGGACCTGCACTAACCCTGCTCCTCTGAACGGAGGAGCGTTCTGTGAGGGCATGTCTGTGCAGAAGATCACCTGCAATGCTCTCTGCCCAGGTTAGATCCTCTTCAACCCCAACATACCCCTGAGGTGCAGCCTATCTTCCAGCATCCAAACTTTCAGCAATTTTTAGTGTCAGTGTAGCACTTAAAGCCTTGCTTCCACCGGGCAATATGGTAAGGTACGGTCCACAATTATTTCCGTTTCCATTCAGTTGTGAATGATACCAAAATCCAAAACGGTACCTTTTTTGGGACCCTTTCATTGGGGTACCTAGCACAGTAGTCCAGTACCCAAAGGGTGGAGCTAGACTCACTGCAGAACGTTGATTGGTTGACAGAGAATCATCACATGTGCATGCTTTTTCTGCTGTTTTTTCTTGCAGTCTGCAAGCATTTGCTCAAACAAAGTCTTCTTGTGACAAACAGCCACATGCCGAAAAACAAGAACAAGATCTGCTGTATTTCCTCCATTGTTGTTTACTGTGTTGCTTTCTTCTTTGCGCGAGAATGACGTCGATCCCTACACCACGGTTATCGAGTAAGGGTACTGTTTACAGTGGAAATGCAAGCCAGATCAGGGTTTACCGCCCCAAATCGTACTGAACTGTGCTGTACCGCTCGGTGGAAACGAGCCATAAGAGCTGTGGTTTTTCTTTCATAATACATCAGACATTGTAATACTTTCTACGTCCTGTAATAATTAAAAGTAAGGGTATTATGATGGAATAACTGAATATCTGCAACATGTATGTAAATGAGACCTCCTGTTCACTGAAAATGAAAAAAATAATCCCTAGTTAGAGTAATTTTATTAGAAGAGTTATTTTTTGATTGCCTTTCTTTGTGGTATTTAAATCAATTTAGTCTTTAGGATCAGATGCATGGTTACTGTTGGTTTGGCTAATAAATTCCAATTTGTTAAGTTAAGCTTCAAATGAGTGAAACACATTTAATTTGTTTATTTCTTAATCATGAGTTATATATGGTGTGTGATGACAGTTAAGAAACAAATTCATTTTTATAGAAATTCAATTAATTGGGAAAATTAAAATTCTAAAGAACAGTATTTATTTAAAATAGAAATCTTTTGTAAAATTGTCTTTTACAGTGACTTTCAATCAGTTTAATGCTAAATTATTGCTAAAAGTATTTTCGGTAACTTTACAATAAGGTTTCATTTGTTAACATTAGTTATTGTATTAACTAAGGCCGGCTACACACTGCAAGCGTGGTGTTTCTGTTGCGTGTCAGCTGCGTGGCGTTTTCTGTGTCTTTGCACACCAGAAGCGTGTCTGACGCGGCGCTGCTGCTGCTAGGTGACATAGTGGAAGGCCTATACTTCATGTTAAACATAAAATATCTAAATATGTATTTATGTAAATATATAGCCTACTGATACAGCAAAGACAACGTCGGCACTCGGCAGTATTGGCGGCCAAATAGGCTACAAAATATTTTGTTCTGTATTGACAGGTGCAATATTTGAAAATCGATATTATAATTTTTTTTAAGAATTACAATTATATCTGCATTTATGTCAACTTAGAGACTTTCAAACATCAAAATGTAATTTATTAATATGTATTCGTGTCAAAATGACATACAAATATTTTCCTATTCTATTTTGCCTGGAAACGCTTCCAAGAGGCTTGCACGTGAAAGATAGGCGTCGGTCATTTCTAGCATGCACACGGCTCACGCAGGCAGTGTGCACGCTTTAACCTGTTAACATGGGAGCCGAAATAAAAATGGACACGCCACGCAGCTGAGACTCTCACGCCATGCTTGCAGAGTATTAGTATTAGTACATGTTGTTCATATTATCTAAATTAGATTACTAATATTAACCAATGAAACCTTATTGTAAGGTGTTACCATAATTTTTTTTTTTCCATTAAAAACATAAAACAAACACAACCTTACTCAGCCCAAACATTTGAACAGCAGTATACATATTTTGTATATTGTGGTAGCTTGAAAATAAGTTGAAGAACAGATGAACCCTGTGATCGAGCTAAAGATCAATTGGCTGAAAATATGCTGATGTAACCCTGCCAGTGTGGTCAAGAATTGGACTATTAAAACACTTTTAATTAAGTTTATGAAGTCTCTAGAAATCTAATAAGTTCATTGCAGAATGCAGTTAATGCACAGAGCAGCTGTTCACCTTCCTTAAACGGCAACCCTGTTGTGCAGTGGATGGAGTCTGGGAGGAGTGGAGCGATTGGACGATGTGTAGCGCACAGTGTGAGAAGCAGCGATGGAGGGAGTGCAATGCTCCCCCGCCCCGTCACAGAGGCAAGATGTGTGAGGGAGAAGGTCAAAGCATGGAGAACTGCACAGGGGGTCTGTGTACGCAAAGTAAGTATGTGCTAATGCCGTAATGTGTCATAAACACCATAATTTCATCAATGACATCAGCAGCATCATCATATGTTGGTCATGCTATTGCTCACTTAGATCTTGACACTCATCACAAAGCTGAAGTGCGTGGATTGTGATGTTTTAGGAAGTGTCTGCTAAAAGTGGATGAAAGTGACGACATCATGCCCTGTGTCCCTCTCAATATCTCACTCATAGCTATTATGATGAGAACCCTCTCTGATTTCTCCTCCTTAATGAAGGATGGTAACATCCTGCAGCCAAAGTGATCCAAAACCATCTGCCAGTAGCTTCCCATGGCAACGATGCCGAGCAACAGTATCCACAGCTGATGTTGGCATAGCCTGCAGTTGGACATCTACCCATGATGTGAATCAGAGAGCACATTTGTTATGAGTATTACGGGGATGGACTGTAATTCTCTCTCCCTCTTTCTTTCCCTTTCTTTCTTTCTTTCTTTCTTTCTTTCTTTCTTTCTTTCTTTCTTTCTTTCTTTCTTTCTTTCTTTCTTTCTTTCTTTCTTTCTTTCTTTCTTTCTTTTCCCGTGCAGATGGGAAGCTGATGCATGATGTCAAGCCTCAGAGTGAGTTCTCCTCCATGTGAATTCTTAAGTAAACTTTGGTTTGAATAATTTTATCTTAAATATCCTTTTTTGAAATGAGTATTTGTGTGAAAGCTTTTTTTTTTTTTTACTTCCTCCTTAATTAAGATAAGCTCAATCTCCTCAAATGTGTGTTCTCTTCTACACTTGGTTACCCCGTATCATTATGCTGACAACAGGTGTCATTTGCAACAAAGAGGAAAAAAAGATGCAGAAGATTAATTGGCAAGAATCCAATCTGTCTCTACAATTTGAATTTTAGTATGGAAATTAAAAAAACAATTAAAGCATCCACAGCAAATAAACTTGAGAAAAAGTTTATGTAGTGCAAAAGGGTTGTTAGAGAATATGACAACATATAATACATTTATTCATAAAATAATTGAAAAAACAGTGGAACAAGAAAATTAATGTGATTAATTTTTGTATTATTATTATTATTATTATTATTTTAGATATTCAGGATATTTTCTCTAAATACAAGAACATTTCCTTATGGCGATTTTATATATGACAATATGACAATTTATGACAATTTTTTATTGCCTTATGGCAATTTTCTTCCCAGCTGAATTTATCAGCAAAGCAAGTCAAAGTCACTGATTAAGGGATCATTTGCTGGGTAGTCCTAGATATTTTGCAGGTGTCCTTATCAACTTGTCCAGATTTTATACATTTCAGAGAATTTCAGTGTATTGTGTCCTTTCAGATTAGAGAGAGTGAGTGATTGGATGTGGCGTTTGAACGTGCTATATTTAGAGGAAGCAACGAGGTGTAATCATTGAATATTAACTCACCTCGTCAAGCATATTATGCCTTAATTTCTCCCCGTGTATTATTTTAACCATATTGAGGCACTTTGCTCAACATCATTTTAAATATGTATTAGTACCAGGTGTTTCTGCATTGTTACTGTGCTATGGCTCTGAGACTCTTCCGTGTGCACTGATGTGTGAGCTGAGTTATAATGCTTCTAATTGAATCTATTAAATCTGTTGCATGATGGACATGCAATTAATTCACCTTTACCCTTGGACAGAAACTTGTTTCCAGCTTGAAGCATGTAATCCTGTTCAACTTTGTAGTACGTCAGGGATATTTGAAATGCAGTGCTTTAGTTTTTATAAACATATTCTTCCTCTCACGGCATGATTAATGTCCTCTGTGTCCTTTGTGATCTGGCAAGTTCGGTCTGCCCAACCCTCCTGCTGCAGAGGTCACTTGGGCCAGTGCTGTAGATGCCAGCTGAACAGATGTATCATTGCGTGGGGTGTTGGCACACCACCCTGCCAGTTATTAAAGTAGTAAGAGCCCTGGAATTCACACCTCCCAAACTGCCCTCACGTGCCAAGCATATCTTTATACACTGCTAAACATGTGCATATTGCACCTGTTCCATTTGCACAGGTGTCTGAAAGATTTGCAAGTGCAACCACAGTGACCAGACGTGATGGCTTTAAATGTTTCCGTCACCAAAATCAGTGCCGTGAAAACATTTCACTTATCTACAAGAATATTACAAAAACGATATCTTAACATCATATAATAATCACAGAAATAATAACAAATGTATTTTATTATTTATTTTATTTTCTGGCACTGTGAAAACATTTCACTTGCACAAATCTACAAAACTATTAAATGAACCATTTCTTATTTTAATATTTCATGACACCATATAATATTAGTAGTAATAATAATTATGAAATATTATAAACAAGGCAATTAGGTATGCTACAGGGGTATAAACATGATTGAAACATGAAGCATGACACAGGGGGATACATGAGAGGTAAATATCAGATGAAACAACAGTAGTTTCCAAGGCACTCGCGTGATTAAGCGCAAAAAGCCTTTAATATACTTGGCATTAGCACATTAAACGTTTCAGCTAGACACAGCCTTCTTCAGGATGCACATCCATTATTCACACAAGCATTCTTTAAACTATTAGCAAACAGTGGATCATCAAAATAACTGGTTAACCAGTGGGAGTGGCTATACTCAAAATAAAAAAACATAGTAAAAATGCAATAATGAAAATAAAATTATTAAAATAAAACAATAAATGTAATAGATTAAAAATTAAAAATAAAATGTATAGAAAAAATAAATAAATAAAATAAAAAATATATAATAATGATGACAATTACTACAAGAAAATTCTCCTTATATCAGAGTAACCTTAACTCTTTCCGTGCCATTGACGAGTTGACTCATAATTCCTGAGAAAGCGCTTCCCTGCCAGTTTTTACGGCTTTCTGTGTTATCACTGTTATATGGTATGGGGCGCATAATACGCAACTCCTGAACGGTGAATACAGTATCTACAGATCAAAACACAGGGAAAAAAAACAGAAGTGAGTGATCTTATATGTAAGCAGATGTATTTGAGAAATAATGTGATCATCAACAATAAACAGCATATAAAACGGCCTAATGTTACAGAGTGAAATGTCGACCCAGGAAGTGGCAAGGACTGTGCAAGCTTTGGGGTGTTGATGGACTCGCTCTATACTCCCTCTATGTTTTACTCATTGTACTGAATCTGATCCAGGTGTAGTCTTTGACAAAAACATGATTTTCTCATCTTTTTGCTCAAAATGTTGCTTTTTTTATGAAACCCCACATTGAAGTGTTGATTTAAAAAAGAATGCATGAAGCTAGAATAAAAAGGTTTTGTTTTTGTACTGTTCTTTCTTTTGATATATTGCATGTTCAGATATTCAGACAACAAAATATTCTGGGGGCCATGACATTTTTGTGAAAATGACCAAAAACGCTGGAGGTGGCTGGCAACTTTTTACAAAAAAACACTGGTGGGGAAAGCGTCTTGCATTGTTGGAAGACATTTCAAACTATTCCCAGTTTATTCTTAAGGTGCATGGAATAGATTCAATAGCAATCACTTTAAGTGAGCTATCATTACCATGACCTTATCATAATGCCTTACCATACAAGTTTTTGAGTCAAAATTTTCATTTTTGTTTGACCTATTAAATGAACCATATCATCATATTATATTCATATTTCATAGCACAATATAGTAATAATAATAATAATAATAAAGATTACTTATCATTAAAATTATATTTTATATTTAATAATAAGAATAATTAATCAAAGGTAGCTCACATGTGTTGCAAAGATATTTATTAAAATTGTTCAAGAAAATCAAACTTCATGCTCAAATGTGTGCTATTTGGCACATTTTCATAAATTATTTCCACAATGAATAATAGTTTTCACTTGGAGCCTAAGTTTATGTGTGTTTATGGCTGTGTCCCAGGCATGGAGAACTCTATCGATGTTGCACTGTACTCTGGTCTGGCTGCGGGGGTGATTGCTGTGGTCGTCCTCATCGTGGCCATCACCCTCTACAGGAAGAGTCAGAGCGAGTATGGAGTGGATGTCATTGACTCATCTGCTCTTGCTGGGGGCTTCCAGTCCTTCAACTTCAAAACCACCAGACAGGGTAAGAGTTCAATGTAGATAAAGTGGTTCGGTTAGAATAATTGATTTATTGTGATTCTGAAGTTCATGCACTGCTAGTCACAATAATAGGCTAAGCCATAATGAATATTCATACAATTTCAAATAAAGACAGACGTACAGACTCACAAGCCATAAGATATATGCTCATATGCTTTTATTTCACAGTAAAACACTAAGAAGTTTTTACTCACACAAACCGCTTCCTCTGACCAAACATACAATCTTACCCAAAAAAGGGCATGCTATGCTGACTTCAATTCTGCCTTTTTGTCAGCTGTGCCGATAACTTTTGTAGATAAAACCGAGTCTATAGTCAAATGACCCACATTTGGTTCCGCTACATGCGTCCATATTACCTCCGCTGACACTTCTGGGTCAGAGAAAGTGATAGCCATCGCCCTACAGGGTAATCAATCCTGGCTACTTGTGACAGCACAGTGAAAGGCTGCGACTAGCAGCTTGTTTATTGTGCTCAAGGCCTGGGATGGCAACACCCTCCTTTTCCATGCAACAGGAAAGAAGAGGATCAAGGCTCAGCTGAGCTGCATCTGTCAGGTCATCAATCCTATTTAAAAAGGCCAACTTTCTCCCAGCCTCCCGCTGCGCCTTATTCCAACAGCCAATACGGTTCCCATCAGCGCTCGCAAGAAAGACCAAACCCCTTGCAATGGAAAAGAGAACATGTTGGATGTTCATTTAATTTTTTATGTAGAATGAGATATTGGAAGCTTCACTAAACAGGTGTTCACTAAACATTTTCAAAGTTGCAAATTGAAGCGCATTTGATTTGGTATTATTTCTCATAAGGTAGGTTTTGTGTTATTCATTATGTATTGTATCACTTTTCCTTTTAACCTGTCTCACTACATTATATCTGTTGCAGTCTTCTCAGTGTGTGTAATTATAATAAAGCTTCTGAAATATTCCAGCTGACTCTCTAAATCACAGGTAGCAGTACGATACTCCAGACCTTTGACCGTCTGTCTGCTTTTGAAATCTCAGCCACTGAGTAATTTTAATCATGACTCTAATTTCAGATCTTTCCCTGCAAGGTGCCCACTACATGCCTGTTTCATTAAGTCCTATCATCCTGCTTCCTCTTCCTTTCATTTTACTGTCTTTTTTAAAGATTTGCTGTCCCACAGTGATCATACCTGTCTTCTGAAGAGATATAAGAGGGAAAAAACTATTTGTTGTTGGTGAGAATTTGAACCATTTAATATGTTGTAATTTCTTTATAAGACTGGTGAATCTAAAACCACATTCAGTTCTCTTCTATATGTAGTGATTAAAGAGAATAATTTAATTTGTATTTGATTAAATACAAAAACCCATTCTCATGTCATTCCAAACCTGCATTAATTACTTTCTTCAGTGTAACACAAAATAAGATATTGTCAATGGGGTCCAACATTGTTTTGGACTAGACCAATTGACTTTCATTGTATGGACAAAAACAGTGGAAATATTGTTCAAAATATCTTCTACAGTCACAGAAGAGAGACAGTCATAAAGGTTTGGAGCAACATGAGCAAGAGTAAATGATGAGAAAACTTTCATTTTTGGGTGAATTAACCCTTTAAAAGGTAATGAAGATGTTTTGACAATTCAAAATGCAAGTATGCACAAAGTCCCTTTCAAGGCAAGTCTGTTCATTTGGCGGCCATATTTGCAATGCCTCCAGGCAGCTATTTCGGGCATCTAAGACTAAGTCCTATCTATTTGAATGGGGGAATCATGAAATCTCATAAACTGCTTGCTAACTCACAATTAAATAACATATTTCAAATCAGCCAAAAATCCAACATGAAATGTCCCATAAATGTAGTTTCTTATGCTCTAATAGAGTAAAAAAAAAAAAAAATATTCAGGCTAGACCAGCCAATGCGCATGTACAGTCCTAAGGTTGAGTCATAGGTTTCTTTGGGAACTGGAGCTTTTAACAGCCGCGATTCCGCGATTTTGCGTGTTGCAGTTTCCCATTCATAAGTAATAGGAATGAACCGTCTTTCTATTTCTATAGTCTTTGGTATGCAGCAGCATATTTCCGAAATTTCATAATTTTTCTGACACAATTTGTTCCATCCTGACACCTTAGAACTTTGTAGGACCAGTCAAATTTATAAAACAAACCTCTTGTCAGTCTATCGCAAAACCTTGACCTGCCCAACCATGGCGACTAGAAATATCCCAAACGCCTGACACCCAGCCCAGACTGGGGTAATTAACGATTTTCCTAAAAATAAAGACCCATTAGCCTCCTGCCTCCCACCCCTCACTGTGCAGCAGCTGGCCAGCAAGGACTAAGTGACTCAAATGTTAGAGCTACTTTGGCACTGGGATGAATCGTGGGCGCTCTGTGACGGTGTGTGTCTGCCTTGGACTGGAAAAGGTGAGAGAGCAACAGAGAGAGATGAAGACCCCCTTCCAAGAGCTGTTCTGAGCCCAAGCTGGGAGGCAACAGATTTAAAAACTTGAAAAACAAAAAGGTCACTTAGACATACTTCATATATCTATGTCTTCTTTTAGTTGCTCTCTCACTAAATTAATTCATTTTATGGCAAAGCCAAATCCCTAATGATGCCACTGGTGAACCAGTGCTAACTGTGGTAATGGGTGATAACGAGCCATTCACGGATGTGGCTGTTAACAAACATTAATCAATGCATGAAAGCAACTGTTGCCATGAACAATCTACTCTGACTAGTAGTCAAATAGCATGGTAGCAACAAAAGGGTCTGCACTGTATCTTGAATGATAAAGGTCTAAAACACAAGTACATTTGCTTTTCAGGTCAGTTTTCATAATCTAAAATTCCAAAGTTAAGTGCTCAGAATGTAATTCAGAAACATGCAGCACAACAGTATATATACCATATGTTTGCAGATATTCAAGAAACATTCTAATTTTACATACTTGTTTCTCTGAAAAACAATGCTACAGCCAGTTATTCTATTTTGAAATGTGTGTTCTTGGTCAGATTGTCTTTTTTTTTTATCTCTCCCTCTGTGGGAACCCGCCCACTGACAATTTACCCTATAGTATTTCGACACCCCGGGTTGCCAGTTGGTGGAAAACATTGTCATGGAAGCCAGCAAAAGAAATGGGTCAGAGATCACAGATTCTACACAACCTAAAAATCATCGGCATTAGGGGTGTAACGGTACACAAAACTGACGGTTCGGTACGTACCTCGGTTTTGAAGTCACGGTTCGGTACGAGTTCGGTACAGCAGATTTACAAAATTGCTTTTTATTTATTTTTTATATTTAACAGTGGTTTACTGGGGGAAAAAGTGTCTGTCCTTGAATGAATTAAATTATATCTAAAAGTTTATTTAAGATATTTCTGTAAATTATATAGGGAGCCCTTACTTGTACATTAATATTAAAGGTTCACAACAGAGCCCAAACTATTAGCCTAAATTCAGTTGCTATTTATTTTTAGGTATAATAATCAACACTCAAATAACACATTGTGTGCAAATATGTAAACTTCACATAAGGCAGTTTTTGCATTAACTTCTAAATCTAATTATAAAATAGTTTTTTTCTCCAAATCGTTGTTGAAATATAATAATTTATATACAGTGTCTGTCATTTTCATGACTTTTTAACATGCATGAAATAATCAAGACATCACTAACAGGTTAAGTAGAATATAATGAATATAACGGCTAATATAGAGCATATATTTAGCGAAAGAGTTTATTTCTCTAGTGAATAAAAGTCTGAACACTGAATGACTGCCTGAGGTAAATGTGATGCTAACGTTACATGACGTTGTTTAGTTCACAAGCAGTTATTGATGTCTTTTTGCGCCGTTGAAACACTGATTTAGCGATTACACCACATATATACATGACAGTAAATTGTAATGTATCCTCAGCATACCTTCAGATCGTCATTCATGTTTATTCTTGAATCTTTAGTAAGAGATGATCGATCGCCTTCACAGATGATCGCGTTCACGCGCGTGCGCTTTGTGCGGCCGCTTGAACTGTGACCAGTCACGCCACATAGAGCGTCAAAACGGCATTTATCGTTTGAATTTCGTGATAAAATGGACTGAATACTTAATATGTTCGTGTGGAAACTCGGATTGAAGTGTGTTCCGCACTTACAACAAGCCGACAGTGAACTGTTAAAGATTACATTCATAACCGTTCGACGCGTGCACTGTTCACAAATGATCGCGTTCACACGCGCGCGCCGCGCTGCCACTTGAACTGTGTTCAGTGATCACTGATCAGTCACGCACATTAAAGAGCATCAAAACGTCATTTATTGTTTGAATTTCGTGATAAAATGGACTGAATACTTAATATGTTTGTGTGGGAACTCGGATTGAAGTGTGTTCCGTGCTTACAACAAGCCGACTGATAACTGTTAAAGATTACATTCATAACCGTTCGGTACGCGTGCACCGTACCGGAAGCCCTGTACCGAAACGGTTCAATACGAATATGTGTACCGTTATCGGCATCCATCTAAAAAGTTCTATGACCACAGATATATCAAAACGCAGATACATTAGCTTATCAACTTGCAGTGTCAGGCTCATCACCTTCTGTCGTCAATTGGGCTCGTTACTTTTGCTTGTCCTCAATCTGGCAAACCAGAGTGGAGGAGGGGGCAGGGGAATTTGTACTGCAGTACCCATTTCATCTGCTAACTGTCACTATTACATACTGCACCTTTAAAATGCAGCCTTTGATTTGATACATTACAATAAGCTATATTGTTATTTCTATTTAATTTTGATTACTTGTGCAGCCCCATTTATTTGTTAAATTTTACATTGAATTATCATCTTTTAGTTCCCTTACAAACTCCCATTTGGGAAACTCTGGAATAGAGGGTTGAGTAAATGTAGGGGTCATTTAAGGTTGGGTTGACCATCCTAGGTCCTCCTGGGGGTCTTGCTTAGGAGGAGCAAAGATTGAATTTTGGGTAGAGATCAGGGTTAAGGTGAGGAAAGAATAAGAAGAAACTTCTGTCTTCTTGGTGGACTGACCATGCTTCAGTTAAAATGGACTGTAACATATTAGAAAAATATGGAATTAAAAATCACCTATTCAGAACCATGTTTCAGGTGGTTTGATTTTGAAGGACCAAGAATTTAACAGTAAAAAAAATAAAAATAAATAAATAAAGTAAGCCTAAATAATTTAGTTGGTGCCAGCCAGAGCCTTTTTTTTCTCACATACTTAAAATTGTCCTTTTCACTTTTTGTATTTTTCAACATAAGACATTTTTATCCTTTTTCCAGCACTCTTAGAATGAATATTTTAGCCAAAATAAGCCTTGGTTTTTAAGACATGGTCTGCCGCACTGGAGTTGGGATGTCAGGATGCCATCTTACCATATTCTTTTTTCTTTTACCTGTATTAACAAATCTTATGAAAACTCTCAAAATATCAAAGACTGTCTTTTCATCTCCCCAGGCAATCCACTTCTGCTGAATTCCTCCATGCAACCTGATATAACTGTCGGCCAGACGTACAGTGGTCCAATCTGCTTTCAGGACTCCATAGACAAAGAGCTCTTTGACCCCGTGCCAGACAAGGTCAAAGTTGAGAACTCCTTTATGGTTTCGCTAGGTGTGGCGGACCGGGCCGAGTACCATGTGAAAAACAACCTGGAGACCCTCCCTGCTAACCTTCACCCAAACTACAGCACAGTAGAAGGAAAGAAGACGACCATGATTGCTCCCAATGGACTTCACACACCCGGGACGACTCGGTTGAAAACAAGTGCAGTGTTTGGGCACCCAGGTGGCCGACTGGTCATTCCAAATGCAGGTGAGAGAAAGTATGTGTTTTTGTATTTTATTTTTATGGAATGATGACCAAAATAGAAGGTCATCTTAAGGTACAGGAAAGCTACAGTCATTCATATTATTTTAGAAATTGGTTTAGATGGAGATCTGGAGATCTGGAGATGGAGACATATTTACTCACACTAATTTCTTTCCAAACCCACAAACAATGGCTTTGGTAACTGTGAACAGTATGTGAAATATTTGTTTTCTCCAGTCATTTGTTTGCATCTAATAAGTGCCCCACAAGCAAATGTTCTCTTTGGCTGATGCTTGTAAAGGTCATCAATTCACTGAACCCACTCTCTGGGGTCCTTGTGTTGAAAGGTTCTTAGGGCCAAAGAAAAACACTTTGTGTCACATCAAAATCAGGGAAAACTACACAGAACAGAGTAGTAGATTTTGAGGATTTTTACATAAAAATATTTTTACCTGTGCGTGTGAGTCAGACTACATAAAAAACAACTATTGGTATTCAAGTACATGTGTAAACTTATTATCTATATAGGTTGGCTGTAATAAATTAGTATAGACGAGGAAAAGGATTACAAAGTAAAATACAACCTTTTTTTAACATTTAAAAATTCTGTACATATTCAACATATTCAACTTTCACATGGTTGTAATAAAATATATATATTTAATTTGATATATAATTTATATCAAATAAATCATTTTAATTTGTAAATATAAGGACATGGAATAATTTATTAGAATTTTAGTTATGTTATTTAGTATATCAATAAATCTCATATTGAAACTTTAATGTAATGTTCATTTAGAAAATGTAATGTAATATAGGAATAAATGTTTATTGTGCAGCTGTATCTCAGTGTTGATGTGTGTTGGTTTTCTAGGAGTAAGCTTGCTGGTACCTCACGGGGCGATTGCTGATGACACCTCTTGGGAAATGTACATGCTCATAAATCAGGGGGAGTCTAGGTAAGACCGTAGACTGACATATCTGTATCACTTTCATATTTTTTTGTCTAAGTATTAGCGTTTCTTCTTAACAGTTCAAACAAAACGTCTTTTGTATTTTTGTGTCTTTTTTTTATTTGAATTCAAAAGTATTTTGTTAAAGAAGCTTTTACCTAGACCCAGCATTATACAATAAACAGTCAGTCTCTACACAGAAATGTTCAAATTATGGACATATTTCATAAAATGTTTAATTTATGTAATCCACTTATCATACCAAAAGAGAGACCCATATAAAAGAAAAAGGTTTGAATAGCAAAGTAGTTGAGCTATGTTCATAGAGTTTCTGAATACTTAAAATTTTAAAGAAATTTCTGTACATTTGATTTCACATTCCACCTATTTACTATTGTCCTTCAAGGGCATACCTTAATACAATTGTAGTGTGGTTTTTGCTGTAGGAAAGACAAAAATCACTCTGCTACTTATACCACTGATGGAAAAAAGTGCAGTAAGAAGAATAGCTAAATATGTGGGAGAGAATTGCTAGAATGTGACTATATTGTTAATGCACTGTGTATCTTTAAATCAACATTATGTCTAGTTGACACTGGTTTATTGGGGTTTATTAACAGTACTGTGAAAGGTTACATTCTTGATAGTCAGATCTATAGCTTTTAAATGGTTCTAAATTAGGTAAATTAACATTTCACATACATTGACGTACATGCATTGCAGATTATGTTATATGTTTGTGTTTTTTGGTATTGCGATGGCGTCTGTATTATAGGAAGAAATACCATTACTTGGAACAAATGAATACAGAATGAAAATATCAGAGTTGGCTTTTATCATCAAGACTCTCTTGCCTTAAAGTGAGATCTGATTATGAATATCAGAGATGGAGTCTGACTTCACACTGGAACTTGTACTGCCATAAAAGCTCTGTCTCACTCAGTGAGTTATTGAACTCTTTTCTGTGAAAAGCTGAAGTCTGATTATTTCAGAAGCCGTGACTTGATTTTCCTGTGTCATGTCAAACATGCAATTACAGAAGTGAATCTTTTTTATCCTGATCATCGAGTGATCATTTTATGGGAGTTGTTTTGGCATATATAGGTTATGGTTTACACCCCCACCTGGCTGTTTCCTCTTAAAACTTTCTTGAGAGTTTGTGAAGGTCTTACATTTTGACACATCGTGTATTATGTATTGTCAGCATGTAAAGGTAATGACCCTGCGTGAGTCTTGATGTGTCTCTGGAGTCAATATATCTGTTGCACTCTGCCAAAACCTGAAGGAGATCTAACACAACTGGCTGTTATTGCTCAGACTTAATACATCTTCATAACTGCACAGGATGATGGAGGAAACGGTTACAACAAATGAGTGTAAAATGAGGACATTATGAGTCATCGTTCTCCACATCTGTGGCAGATCACTGATTTAGACAGAAGCCTTGAGTTCAAGGTGCACTCTGTAAGTTTATTCACACTGAAAATGTTTTACTTAGAAATAAATAAATGAATAGCACTTTTCGCAAATTATGTAAAATGATGTACACATAAGGTGATTAATTGCTCCAGTCATATCATGGAGTGGTTTGTGACTTGTCAAGATCTCCTTCCAGGTGTGCAAAACTCCAAAAATAAAAGTACAGTTTCCAGTTGAAATTAACAATAGAGGCAGTAAAATGGCAACAACTTTTATTCCTTTTTACACATTATGATTACAGCCGTGGGCAGATTATCGATTAATGAAGACTCCTTTCCACAAATTTCCTTGCACTATAGCCTATGTTAACCTGTTAGCCAGCACCCGCTTTTGAAAAAATCCCAAGAAATGTCATACTCAGACTTTAACGGATACAGTTCATGGATCCTTTGCACTAAAAGCATATGGTCTCATTTGAAAGCAGACACATGGCAGTTTACAGTAAAGTCAAAATTAATTATTGTCATAATGAAAAAAATTGTTATAATAAGTTTTGAGCTAATTTAAACAAAGAATGCTTCAGTGCATCGGCGTCCTCGACTCAGTTTAACAGGTTAAGGTGTTTTTTTGTTGAGTTTTTTTTCTGAATGCCTTTGAGTGGTTCTCAAAGTGTGGGGTCCAAAGGTACTGCAGGGGGGTGTTTGTTCAGACCTAGCTCAATTTAATATTGAACATTGGTCTGGGGCGTCTGCTAGGTATTTTCTACTGCACAAGAGGCGTGATAAACGAGCATAATTCAAATGACTCTGTACGCAATTGGATGGTCATTCAACCAAGAGGCGTGATCAACGGGCATCGGTCCATCGCTTCTCTATCCGTCATTGTGTTAAACCCGCCAATAGCGCACCAGGTGGATAAGCCAGTCTGTGATTGGTTCCCACAAAAGTTTGAATGAAGCAAGATAAATTAATGTACAGGTTTCCAGCCTGAGCTGCAGGGCGAAATCAAATCGCTGGCAGATCAGGCTGGGTTTACTCAGTCTAGGGGGGTGTGGAAGATTAGCAAAAAAAAGAAAGAAAAGAAAACACCCTTTACAACGTTGTTCAAGTGCGTGAATATCAGTTGCACCTCTACCTTTATAGAGTGGCACCAAACGCCAATTCCACTGAATCGTTCTTCTTCAGACCGTTGACTTGTCACCATCTGAACAAGCCCAACATAGGATAAACATAGGATTTTGGATAAAACTCAAACATTTTGGTTGCATTCATTGGACATTTCACTTTGAAAGTGTTGTGAAATGTGCAAGAAACAACATAATACACTCACCTAAAGGATTATTAGGAACACCTGTTCAAGTTCTCATTAATGCAATTATCTAATCAACCAATCACATGTCAGTTGTGTCAATGCATTTAGGGGTGTGGTCCTGGTCAAGACAATCTCCTGAACTCCAAACTGAATGTCAGAATGGGAAAGAAAGGTGATTTAAGCAATTTTGAACGTGGCATGGTTGTTGGTGCCAGACGGGCCGGTCTGAGTATTTCACAATCTGCTCAGTTACTGGGATTTTCACGCACAACCATTTCTAGGGTTTACAAAGAATGGTGTGAAAAGGGAAAAACATCCAGTATGCAGCAGTCCTGTGGGCGAAAATGCCTTGTTGATGCTAGAGGTCAGAGGAGAATGGGCCGACTGATTCAAGCTGATAGAAGAGCAACTTTGACTGAAATAACCACTCGTTACAACCGAGGTATGCAGCAAAGCATTTGTGAAGCCACAACATGCACAACCTTGAGGCGGATGGGCTACAATAGCAGTTGACCCCACCGAGTACCACTCATCTCCACTACAAATAGGAAAAAGAGGCTACAATTTGCACGAGCTCACCAAAATTGGACAGTTGAAGACTGGAAAAATGTTGCCTGGTCTGATGAGTCTCGATTTCTGTTGAGACATTCAGATGGTAGAGTCAGAATTTGGCGTAAACAGAATGAGAACATGGATCCATCATGCCTTGTTACCACTGTGCAGGCTGGTGATGGTGATGTAATGGTGTGGGGGATGTTTTCTTGGCACACTTTAGGCCCCTTAGTGCCAATTGGGCATTGTTTAAATGCCACGGCCTACCTGAACATTGTTTCTAACCATGTCCATCCCTTTATGACCACCATGTACCCATCCTCTGATGGCTACTTCCAGCAGGATAATGCACCATGTCACAAAGCTCGAATAATTTCAAATTGGTTTCTTGAACATGACAATGAGTTCACTGTACTAAAATGGCCCCCACAATCACCAGATCTCAACCCAATAGAGCATCTTTGGGATGTGGTGGAACGGGAGCTTTGTGCCCTAGATGTGCATCCCACAAATCTCCATCAACTGCAAGATGCTATCCTATCAATATGGGCCAACATTTCTAAAGAATGCTTTCAGCACCTTGTTGAATCAATGCCACGTAGAATTAAGGCAGTTCTGAAGGCGAAATGGGGTCAAACACAGTATTAGTATGGTGTTCCTAATAATCCTTTAGGTGAGTGTATAATTTTGCAAAATTGTTCATGCCTGGGACTGGGTTCTTGCAAAAAGTTACTACTACTACTACTACTACTACTACTAATAAAAGTAAGAGAGCGTGTTATCCTAGGACAATATTGTATATCACACTATGTAAATGTTTCATTTTGAAATGTGTCTGTGTTTTAGGTCTGATAATGGTGTGTAGCTTATGAAAACATTGAGAATGGAACAGTAGATTTTGCACGAGTTAAAGCTGTGACTGCCTCAAGGTACCATGTAATCCTAAATATTATCAAAATATTAAATTTCAAGAAGAATTATTCTGATTCATAACTGAAATAGCATTGTAAAATGTGTGTCTTAGTTCAGTCTAAGATGACAAACCAAGCTTTGTTCCAAAACTCTATGACTTTCTTCTGTGGCACACAGTTAGAGAAGTTTATCATGGAGATTCTCTTTTCCTTACAATGCAAGTGGATGGGGATAATCAGGCTGCAAAAATGTCATAAAAGCACCATAAAAACCATACAAAAATGAGTTAGTGCACTGTATTTCAAGCCTTCAGAAGCCATATAGCTAACTTTATGTGAGAAACAGGCTTACATTTAGGTTGTTATTCACAAATTATCTTGCGTGACAGTTATGGTCACCATTTACTTTCATTGTATGAAAAAGAGCAGTTTGGGCATACTGATATTAACTCCTTTTGTGTTCAACAGAAGAAGGAAGGTCATTCAATTTTCAAAAGACATTAGCATGAGTAAGTGATTATGGACTTTTCATTTTTGTGGAACTATTCCTTTAAATTTAAAAGTTACTGATCAATTTGCCACACTAAAGTTAAAAGTCGCAGTCAGATGTCTAAATGAAAGAATGAATACATAATAGAAGCATTAAGTTTGCCTGTCCCCTCCTACAGTGTCCTTTAATGCGCCAGCACTCTGCTGCTTGACCCCCTAGCAGTGACTCATCTGTCTTTTTAAGTAATGCTTCTTAATACAGACCTAGGAGATTGCAGAATAAGACCCTTGGTGATGAGGAGGAAGAGAGTATTAAAAACATGACAAGACACTTAAGGTACAAGAGTAAAGACTTATTTAGAAGTGCAGTTCCTTATGCAAACCAGGTAATCTGCCTCTATCCTTAATTTGCATGAAAAATGCGAACCAGTGTTGTGTTGCAGTGAAGAACTGTTTACATAAAAAAATTTGGTTTTCTGTGATGTGAATACCAGAGAGGTCTGTTAATGAAATTGAGCTTTTAACTTCTTTCCTGGCATTACATTGCAGTTTTATTTGTTTTAATCCTTTAAAAAAAGAAGGATATTATTTGAATCGTGCATGTAAAGACAATAAACCTTTCAATTAAGTTGTTCAAATACACACTATAGAGAAAAGGTTTTTTTGCCTCGAATGCCAATGTCAAACAGATAGAGATGAGGCATTTCAAACATTCATAATGCATTGTCCTTCATACAGTCTCTTTTAGTTAAACCTGAATGAGGTTTGAATCGCATTGAAGTTCCTACAGACCTGACATGCCTGAATAGTAATAAGATGTGAATAGAAGAACACTTGGAGAGAGTTTGGAAGAGGACGCACTGATTGGCTGTAAAGAGTGGTTTAGTCCTTATTCCCTCTTCAGCAAAGCTGAATTAATATAGATTCAGATAAGCTGAAAAAGCTTCTGGTGTCCTTTGGGCATACTGTAAAAGTCCTTAAAGCAAGTTCTGTTGATGTGGTGCTCTTAGGCTTTGAATGTTTGTAGTGAGTTTTATATTACAATGTGTTTAGTTGGAAAGATAGAACAAAACTTTGGATATACATGCACTTTGGTGTCCTATTACTTTCTTTAAAGGAATAGTTCACCCAAAAAGGAAAATGACCCCATGATTTACTCACCCTCAAGCCATCCTAGATGTATATGACATTCTTCTTCCAGACAAATACAATCAGAGTTATATTTTAAAATGTCCTGGCTAATCCAAGCTTTATAATGGCAGTGAATGGGAGCGCAAAATTTGAAGCCCAGAAAAGTGCATCCATCCATTATAAACGTACTCCACATGGCACCAATGGGTTTTTGTAAGAAAAATATCCATATTTAAAACATCCATCCATCCTTCCATCCATCATCTTCCGCTGATCCGGGGCCGGGTCGTGGGGGCAACAGTCTAAGCAGAGACACCCAGACTTCCCTCTCCCTAGCCACTTCCTCCAGCTCTTTCGGGGGAACCCCGAGGCGTTCCCAGGCCAGCCGGGAGACATGATCCCTCCAGCGTGTCCTAGGTCTTCCCCGGGGCCTCCTCCCGGTGGGACGTGCCCGGAACACCTCCCTGGGAAGGCGTCCAGGAGGCATCCGAAATAGATGCCCGAGCATCAGCTGGCTCTTCTCGGTGTGGAGGAGCAACGTTTCTACTCTGAGCTTCTCCCAAGTGACAGCTCATGACCATAGGTGAGAGTAGGAACGAAGATCGGTAACTTGACCGGTAAATTGACTGCATTACTGCAGAAGCTGCACCGATCCATCTGTCAATCTCCCGTTCCATCCTTCCCTCACTCGTGAACAAGACCCCAAGATACCTGAACTCCTCCACTTGAGGCAGGAACTCTCCACCAACCTGGAGTGGGCAAGCCACCCTTTTCCGACTGAGAACCATGGCTTCGGACTTGGAGGTGCTGATTCTCATCCCAGCCGCTTCACACTCGGCTGCAAACCGCCCCAGTGCATGCTGAAGGTCCTGGTCTGATGAGGCCAACGTGACAACATCATCCGTAAAAAGCAGAGACGAAATCGCATGGTCCCCACAGCAGACACTCTCCGGCCCTTGGCTGCGCATAGAAATTCTATCCATAAAAATTATGAACAGAACCGGTGACAAAGGGCAGCCTTGCCAGAGCAACATGCACCGGGAACAGGTCTGACTTACTGCCGGCAATGCGGACCAAGCTCTTGCTCCGGTCGTACAGGGACCGAACAGCCCGGACCCCATACTCCCAGAGCACCTTCCACAGGATGCCACGAGGAACACAGTCAAATGCCTTCTCCAAATCCACAAAACACATGTGGACTGGTTGGGCAAACTCCCATGAACCCTCCAGCACCCTGGAAAAGGTATAAAGCTGGTCCAGTGTTCCACGACCAGGACGAAAACCACACTGTTCCTCCTGAATCCGAGGTTCCACCGACATGTCTTCCATTATTTAAAACATTATGAAGTAAAATATCTAGCTTTTTTTGTCTATTACATATTGATGACTATCCGATTTTTATTGCTAGACAATAACAAAATAAATAGTGGCACATATTTTATAGATCATATTCAGTGAAAATGTGCAGTGTTGTCAACCAGAAGGCTTCTCCTTCCTTTCTTTTTCACCTCTAAATTTGCATGAAAGGCCAAAGCCTTCATTAACTCTTTCTCATTAATGGGTTTTCTGTATTAGTTTACCACCACAAGGAAAAGATGGAAGGTAGAGATAATGGCCAGAAGATCATAAGCAATGACTAATGAATATGCAGGAGCTGGTAAACGACTCCATGGCCTCAGAGAATCAGTAGCTTCCCCTAAATCAAGGTTCTTCGAGTCGTGTTTGTAAGGAATCTGTAGACTGCAGACGTGGCCGTTTTTATCATTACAGTATTTATGCAGGGTAACAAGGGTTGTAATGTATAGATGATATTGTGTTTTGTTTTCAGTTTTTTCCTGATCACTTTATTTGATTTAGCTAAATGTGTTCATTATATTTATTATATTTATTATATTTTATATTTTATGCATTTGGCAGACGCTTTTATCCAAAGCGACTTACAGTGCCCTTATTACAGGGACAATCTCCCTGGAGCAACATGGAGTAAAGTGCCTTGCTCAAGGGTGAGCACACTGGTGGTGACCGCTGGGATCGAACCAGCAACCTTCTGCGTATCAGTTCCATGGTTTAACCCACTGGACCACCATCTCCACAATTTTGTTCACTATTTTGATTATTTACCAACGGGGTCTAGTGTAGCTCAAGCAGTTGAGTATAGCGCTGGCGATGCCAAGGTCATTGGTTGATTCATGCTCTGATAAAATTAAATGTATACCTTGAATGCAATGTTATTTGCTTTGAGTAAAGCATCTGCCAAATGCATACATTTTATTTAAGTTTAAATTTATATATTCACACTACTGCTCAAATGTTTTGAGGGTTTTTAATTTTTTCTGAAAGAAGTCTCTTATTCTCACCAGGGCTGTGTTTATTTGATTGAAAGTACAGTAAAACAGTAATATTGTGAAATATTATTTCAATTAAATATAACTGTCATTAATTCAATTAAAATTTATTTGTATTGTGCTTTTCACAAAATGTATAATTTCAAAGCAGCTTTACAGAAGAAAGCTGTAATGTTTCTACATCACATTACTTTACGATTTAGAGTAATCTGTTATCAGAGAGTGACTGTGTCAGTAATGTCCATATGTCAAAAATCATTTATATGTCCATATATCATGCATTAATTTAGGCAGAAACAATGATCTCATAAAGCACTTATTACAATTTGTGATCATAATGATTACAATATATAGAGAATATGGCACTATGTTAATATTTTAATTATTTATTTTATTCCTGTTATGACACAGTTTTTCAGGAACTGTTCCTCCAGTATGCGTGTCACGTGGTCCTTCAGAATTCATTCTAATTTGCTGGTTTGGCACAGCAAACATTTCATATTTTTTATCAGTGTTGCAAAAATGGCTGCCCACTGTTCCGTGTGTGTGTGTCTCCATGGTTTTCAGTGTGTGTGTGTGTTCACTACTCACTACTTAACCCAAAAGTATGGGTTACCGTACTTGGCCTTCACGTGTCACAAAAATAAAAAATAAATCATTTTCAGGCTTCTTTGATGAATAAAATAGAACAGCATTTATTTGAAATATAAATCTTTTGGAGCAATAAAAATGTATTTACTCTTATTTTTGATCAACTTAATGCATCCTTGCTGAAAAAATACTAATAAAGTATTATTATTATTATTATTTAATAAACTGTTTACTTATTCATTTTGAAATAAATAATGACAGAGGTTTCTCTTGAAATGGTCAGTGATGTGTTAATATTTATCTTGTTTTGCTAGTGCCCAATCAGAGGAAAGGTGTGAGATTCTGTTAGGGCCAGAGATCACGTATGGACCTTTGGGGCTGAACCTGTCCTATCCTGTTGCCATGACGATAGCTCATTGTGCTGAAGTCAGCGCTGAAAACTGGAACATTAAACTCAAGAGGCAAACCAAGGACAACAAGTGGGAGGTAGGAACAAAGACATGACTTCTGTGTATTTCACTGCG